>JAECXP010000039.1:0-689065 GCA_018152965.1 Scaptomyza pallida | reverse complement strand
CAGTTAATGCGTACTCAACTGCTCGCTTTTATTACCGAATACAAACTAGACTGTACAATGCTCGCTTAATGTTATAATAGCTTCTTATGTTAAATTACATTATCGTGCAGTGTTACTCTTAACAGCTATGATCGATACCTTACTTAAAACATCTACTCGATAGGATCGTTTAAACAGCTGAGCTGAAGGCAGTAGCCTACTACAACTCGGCCATCCTGACACTTGGATCTCCTGATCCCAAGCAGTAACAATATTTTAATATCTTTTTGTTTTCTTATTAGTTAAAATAATTTAATCTAGATTTCTTATAATTATGATATAACAACGACTTAAATTACTGTTCAGTTTATTTACAAATTGCACTTATGTACTAGTTATATTTATAAATTTCATCGCATTTTTCTCTTTACCCAATGTCGAATGTTCTGAATACTCCACACACCTTGATACGGATTGCGCCCAATCTGAAAACCTTCTACATCCTTAATTAAAAACCTATCATTCTTTAACACCTTATCAATGACGTAGGGCCCCTTATTTCTTGGTATTAACTTCTTGGATACTCCAACCGTACTATCGAAATTCTTAACCATAATAAAATCACCCACCTTATAATTGCCTGGTTTCTTCTTGCTCTTATCATAATATTTCTCATTCGTACACTGTGCTTTTTTCTGATTTTCTTCAGCTTCTTTTCTAATCTCTTTCAAATTTCTACCTTTACCTGGACTATCTTCTTCCAACCGTTCCCTCAATTCATCCACAATTTCTCCTTTCTGCTCTACTCCAAACAACATTATACTTGGACAACGCTTAATGCTCCGATTAATCGTATTGTTTATTGTATATTCCACCCGCTGTATTGTAGAATCCCAATGAATACCCTTTTCTACATCTGTTAATTTTGCAATCATCGGTCCTAACGTCCTATTTATCCTCTCTACTTGTCCATTCGCCTGCGGCGATCCCGTTGCTATTTTCATGTGCTTAACATTACACTCCTTTAAGAACATCTCGAATTCATTTGACGTATAACAACTACCTCTATCAGATATTATGCATTTGGGTCTGCTGTACGCTCTAAAATAGTCTTCTAGTGATTTAATTACCTCTTTTGTTGATGTGGATTTTGTTGTATACAACCTGACAAACTTTGTAAACCCATCCACAATCACTAAAATATGTTTATTTGTTCTTCCTGCCGCTACTGGTCCATAATGATCAATATGTAACAGCTCAAATGGTCTATCGCCCTTGGGTATACTCTTCAGAAATCCTTCCTGTTTTCCTGATCTAGGCGAAAACGCTACACATTTTAAACAATTTTCAATATGATTGGTACTTTTCTCCTTCATGTTTGCAAACCAATAACTCTTCATAATACTATCAACCATTTTATCCCTCCCTATATGCCCAAGCTCATTGTGATATTTATGCATTACGTTTTCTTCCATGTCTTCAGGCACATAAAACAACAATCTATTATCCCCCGACTTTCTATACACGATGCCATTCCTCATTTCAAAATATTTATGTTCGTTTTTTTCTAATAATTTTTTAATATTTATTATCTTTGGATCCTTCGCTTGACATATAACTAAATTATATTCGAAAATATTTGTTTCAATTATCAAAACATTTGTACTACGGCTCAAAGCATCTACATGCTTCATTTTATCTCCAGCTCTATGAACTAATTCATATTCATAATTTTGCAATTCTAATGCCCACCGCGCAATTCTAGGATTTAACTCCACTTTGTTAAGCGTTAATGCCAGTGAGTTACAATCAGTGATAATCTTAAACTTTCTTCCTTGCAAATAAATCCTAAACCTACGCAACGCATATATAATCGCTAACGCTTCAAGCTCAAAACTATGATACTTTGCCTCAGCCTCAGTCGTTCTTTTCGAAAAATAAAATATAGGATGCATCTTCCCATCTTTTTTCTTTTGCATCAAAACTGCGCCATACCCAACTGCACTAGCGTCACAATGTAACTCGACTTCATCTCTATGATCATAAATCGCTATTACTGGTGATTGCATAAGTTTTTTCTTCATAATATTAAAACACTCTAGCTCGTTTTCTCCAAACACAAATGATTTATCTTTCTTTAATAAATCATACAGCGGCTTTGCAATTACTGAAAAATCTTTAATGAATCTTCTAAAATATGAGCACAATCCTAAAAATCTTTGCACCGTTTGTGTTTTATCCGGTATAGGAAAATTCTCCACTGCTTCTAACCCCTTATTGTCCGCTCTAATTCCTTCTTTCGTAATTAGAAAACCTAAATATTTAATACTATTTTGCATAAATTCACACTTGTCAAGTCGTAGCTCTAACTTATTTTGAACCAATCTTTTAAACACCTCTTTCAATATCCTTAAATGCTCTTCTATATCCGTACTTGCTACCATTATGTCGTCCATGTACACTATCACCTTATCTTCTCTTATTAAATCCGCGAATATTTTATTCACAAATCTTTGAAAAACTGCCGGTGAATTTTTTAGCCCCATTGGCATTCTCGTAAACTCAAATTGTCCCAACGGTGTGACAAATGACGTGTACTTAATTGATTCTGCATTTACACGCACGTGAAAATATCCGTTTTTTAGATCAAGTTTCGAAAACACCGTTTTGTTCACTAACTTGTCTAGTAAATCGTCTATTAATGGCAATGGATAGTTATCCTTCACTAATATTTTATTCAACTTCCTGTAATCAATACATAACCGTAAATCACCAGTTTTCTTTTTCACTAATACAATAGGCGAAGCATACTCAGAATCACTTGGTCGTATAATTCCTCCCTCTAAATACTCATCTATTAACTTTTGTAATTTTTCTTTCTCGGTATACGATAGTCTTCTAGGTGCACAACTAAATGCTTTCGAATTTTCCACACATAATTTCATTTCACAATTCACTAATGGTTCCTTGGGCCTTTCTGCCCTCAAATACGTTCTCTCAAATATCTTATCAAATTTCCATCTAGTTTGATGGCTGACATCTTTCCCACAAATATATTCGACTCCTTCATTTACTACATTTATATATAACATATCTCTATCAAAACTTTCTTCTAAATCAGCAGCATCCTTAATCACCGCGTTGCACATAATTAATTTATTTTCTAAATTCTCATTCATTTTCTCATTATCCTCAACTGACACACTACTCATAACTAAATCTTTATCTAAACCTTTATTCATAACTCCAGTATCCTTAACTAACGCACTACCTATATCCAAATCCTTATCTAATTCCACATCTTCAGTCTCTTTAACTAACACACTATTCATAACTAAATCTTTATCTGAACCTTTATTAATAATACCAACATTATTTTTATTGCATTGCGTCACTTGCTTAATTTTTCTGTCTTTTCGTTTGATGCTTTTTCCATTATGTTTTTCTACCGCAACCGCATCAAGAACAGCTGGATTAATGCTCAGACCACACGCTTTCATAAAATCGCGGCCCACAATAACATTATGACTCATAGACTCTTCCGCCACGACAATTAAATCAAAATGTATTTTTATTGAATTTTTGAAAACAAAACATATAACTTTTCCATACACTTCAAGTTGGCTTCTATTTAGGCCGTAGTATGATTTATCTACTGGATACAACATAATATTTTCAGGAATATATGAAATTTTAATAAGAGATATCGCGCTACCCGAATCTATGAGACATTCTGTAATCAAAAACAACTTAGGATGTGTCTTAAAAAATATTTTAAAATACCTTACATAATTGTTTTTCTCATCTCCACTCTGTACTGGACACTGTGCAATGTAGTGCCCCATTTCACCACATTTGTAGCAGGATCCTGGTTCACGCCTTGGCTTGCGACAGTCTCTTGCCCAGTGCCCTTTAATGTTACAGTTGTAGCATCTCATAACATCATTCTCCTTATGCTGATTCGCTGCAACCTTGTCATTCTCCTTCACCATGTTTTTGCCCGGCAATGTGATTTTTGAAAACGCCTTTAGCATTTTCTCTGGATTTGCAAAACACTGTATACGTGCTTGGTCTCTCATACCCTTATCCGGAATCCCTTCGATCAACTGCTCCAGCAATTCTTCCTCATCAATGCTAATTTTCTGCGCCAGTGCAATTTTGTCTTCAAAATACGAAACAAAGTTTTCGTTACATTGCCACATACGCTCCTGAAAGATTTTCCGCATCTCAGATTTCTTCTCGTTGCTTCCAAACACCATTATTAGCTGCTCGCACAGTTCAGCAACCGGCTGCAACATGCGCGACGGGTTTGATTGCAACCAACGCTGTGCATTTCCTTTCAACTTCATAATTAATAACATGCGCATACTTTCGTCGTCTAAATCATAAATTTGCGCAATGTTTTTAAGTTGCACAACCCAAGTCTGCACGCTTCCATTTCCATCAAACTCCAGCATCGATTCTTTTGCCAACGCTAACAAATTAGCCGAAAATTTCTTCAGCTGAACTGCTTCTTTATTTGCGCTTTTTCCACATCTGTGTTGCCAGCGCTGCCAACCTCTTTTAAACTGCTTCCACCACCACTTTCAAACTGCTTGCAGCTAGCGCCCTCTGTAGCATCGTTGCCAGCGCCATCTGCCGTGTTACGATCACAGCTGATTACAACGCTGCCATTCTCGTCATTAGCGTTGCCACTGTCTGTGTTTGCAGCGTTGCCAATGACGACGCCGCTTGTGCCGCCAAAACTTGTGATGTTCGCGCTAATTTGCTGCTGCAACTCGCTGATGATTTTTTTATTTGCATTATTCTCTTGTTGTAGTTGTTCAATAACTCGCATTAATGCACTCTCATCATGCTGCTGAATCGCTCCATTTTCCCTCTCCGCGCCGTCCTGCATTTCTTCCACCTCGCTGCCGCTGGTGCCGCCGTCATCAACATCGCCGCCACTGCTCGCATCGTCCCGGTTTTCTACTACCGACAAATTTAAAGGCCCATCGGCTGCGTTTTCAAGTTGTTCGTCTGATCCCAAATCCGGTGCATTTCCCCGTAATTCAGGCGAAACATCATTTATTCGCGCTATCAACTCCGCTTTAGTGCCTGCTGTTGGTAATTTTAATGCCGCCAGCCACTTCTTAAGCTGCACCACTTTAAAGTTCTGTATATTGATTTCACTCATTGCGACAAGTTCATCCCACTTCTGATTTGTAGACGCTTGTATTCTTTTTATTTTAATATTTGTTGCAGTTAATGCGTACTCAACTGCTCGCTTTTATTACCGAATACAAACTAGACTGTACAATGCTCGCTTAATGTTATAATAGCTTCTTATGTTAAATTACATTATCGTGCAGTGTTACTCTTAACAGCTATGATCGATACCTTACTTAAAACATCTACTCGATAGGATCGTTTAAACAGCTGAGCTGAAGGCAGTAGCCTACTACAAGTGTAAGGCAAAAGTCAAGTTAAAACTAAAGGTGTGACTTTTGAAGGTCATATTTGTATTTGATTTTACTAGAATGTGGAACCAGAGTTTGAATTAAATTGACTTAATTGGTTTTAGTGCAAACAGTAACAGTAGGTGTGACACTTAAATCTGCGATACAGTTACAGAGACCAAATTTAGGGAATCTAGCAAAAACCAAGAAAGATATGAAAGTAACCGATTTCAAGAAGTGGGCGGTATAGTTGGGCATGGCAATTGTTGAGGCAGCAAATGTCACCAGCTGTCTTGCCAGCAAATTTAGCAACTGTAGCTGCTTAGGTTCGGGACATATATGTGTTTTATCGCTTTGTACATCAAGGTGTATCGACTTGTTATTGTTATAAAAGGCCCCATGAGATCGTAAAGATACCAAGATATGTGCAAAGTTGCAAGGCTCTAGCTATAAGGATGTCGAAAAAAGTTGCGTTCATACGGACGAAAGGACAGACGTACGGACATACGGACATTGCACAAAACCAATATACTACTGATACATTTGCAAAGCTTTGTTATCAGATTGTAATAAACATTTTAAATGGAAATTTTACATATTTATTTCTAGCTAGAGTGAGAGCTTTATCTTGATATAAGATGATAATTTAAATAAATTAAAAATTGTTTACGATATAGACTTTAACAAAATGTTTAAACTTGTCAAGTCTGGAAGAACTAAAAGCAGCTGTGTACTGAATACATAAGATTCAGTTATTTGTCCTTAATTTTGTTCATTAGTTGTTAGTTGAATCACAAGGTTTTTTCGATCATTGTGCACTCACCGAAAAAGCAGCAACAGAAGACAATTGTATAGAGTGTGATAAATATGATGCGCACATCGGTGCGATCAAAGATGTATTCGCTGGTATTATCAGCCTCCTCTTGCTCCTCGGTAAGTACGAGCTCTGTGGTTGCAGATGGTTGTGGCTGTGGTCCTATTGCCACTAATGTCGTTGTTGCCGTCTCATTAAAGGGTAATCCAATTTCCTTGACGCTCACATTGAGTGTCTGGCTCGAATCATTTTCAGTCGCTGACGAGCAGCAGTCAACTAATATAATGAGCAGCAACAGCATCAGAATCATCACAAAGTGCCACTGAAATTGGCGGCTTTGTATTCTAACTGTTGCCTGTTGTTGTTGTTGTTGGGTGGTTTGTTCTGTTTGGTGTTGTTGTTGCTTTTGGCACTCTCGTAAGCCGGAAATGCTATAATTCGTTGTTGCACAGCGGCTTCTGTTAGCTCTGCTGTTGCTCTTTTGATTATGTGGCTCATTGTTTTTGCTGGTGTTGTTGTTGTTGTCATCATTATCGTCATTATCATCGTAAGCTGCTGATATGTTTGTGCGGCTGTGAGTGTTGCGCTCTTGTTTATGTTCCCGCCTCTGTGCTATTTCCGTTTCCTGTAGACGCTGCTGCTGCTGCTTCTGCTGTGACTGCTGCCATGACGTTGCTGTCGATGCCGACATCCATTGCAGGCAACGGCCACTCATAATGCTAATAATGCGTTGCAGCTGCAATAAACGCGAGCTGCAAGTACAGAGAGCACAGAGAAGGCCAATTAGAGACAGTGAAAGAGAGAGAGAGAGAAAGATAAGTGTGTGGCAGGGTAAGCGATAATCAGTTGCCGGCGGAAGCAAGCGAAACCACCGCACCCGGCACTTAATTGTGATTAAAATTTTCTGAGGCAAAAGCAACGCAAAGGCAAATTAACACAACGCCCGCTAACTGAATTTGTGTGCTGCTTATTACGCATACGTAGTGTGAACGTTGTAAATTAATAATAAGAAGCAATAAGTACTTTATAGCAATAATTACTGAAGATTTATTATAAAATTAATTACGTTTCCATTGAAAATAAGAAGGAATACCCGAAACTTATCATTAATTCACATATGTATATTTTGTATGGCTTTTAATTAGTTTCCATTTCGTTAAATACTTCAAACTTTGTCAAAAGCTTATTATGCAACTGAATCAAAAGAGACTGCACAAAAAATAAATAAAAATCCAAATGTCAAAATAATAATGTGACAATTTGTTGGCGTTTCAAGTGTATATATGTTTATTTACACAATCCAGCCAAATGTCTAATATTAACATTGCACTATAACTACACGCATAATACATACTATACACACACACACATAGTTAAAGTATGTGCGTGTTTGATGTGCATGACAATTCAACAGGGCTTTAATTACTTGATAGCTATTTTTGCTGGCACCATATGTGTGTGTGTTTGAGTGTGTGTCTCCATGTGAGTGTGTGTGTAGAAAATTACACGAGTCCTTATTAATTAGAGCACGTACACAAAACGGAGACACAAACATTCAAGTGGGCAATAATCAAAGCATCCTTGATGCTAGTCGACACACATGCCGATGATAGAGACTAGACGATAGAAGAGGTTGGGGCAAGGTGCAATAGAGCACCTGCACTTGATGCACTCGCATAATTGGCTGCGAAACGTGTCGCATATTAAAAAGTAGCAAAAATATGCAATATAAAAGATGAAAATAGTGAGAAAGGGAGGGGGGAAAAAGGTTTGTGAATATTTTGATATTATATTTAAATTAAGTATTCAAAATTAAGCTCTTGTAGTGGCAGCATTTATCCATTCCCATGGACACTACTGTGTTTTGTTAAATTGAGTGATTAGGTTGGTGTCTTAACTAAAATTGGATCATATTTGGATACCAGATGACTCAAATACATGGTAATGAGCTTTATAATAAGCCGTTATAGTTTACGACTAGAGAGAGCACTAGTAGAGGAGAGAAATCGGTAGAGCTTGCGGAAAAACAGTTATGAGTCGAAAGCTTAGCTCCGTCGGTTCAGCTTAATTAGATCGGCATATCGAGGTTAGAAATTAGTTGTCCAGAAACCTCATGAAGTGTTACATCAACGCCCAAAGCACGTCAATAAGTAAAAGATATATATATGTGAATCAGACCGCGTGGTATAACCTAAAAGCGATCCATACAAGAAGTGTGGAGTGTTAATATACCCTTATACTTGGAAACATCCAAATTTATATATAAATCCAATCGTGTTTAAAAACAATAAAGGGAGCCAGGTATATCTGTTCGGCCTAATGGTTTGCATAAAGTGACACGTTCTTTTTATTATAATAGTGCCGGTGCTAACGCGGCACAAATATTGGCATCCCTTGGGGGGAAGACGAGGAGGTTTCTCCGCCTACAGAAACGCCTTAAGGAGCGAAGGAAGGCACAAGAAGTAACATCCGAGAGCGTACCAGAAAGCAGCTAGGCGAAATTACCAGGCGAAGTCGGATAAACAGGTGGCCGTGAAGGTCAAAGTGTCAAAGCCCGATCACCTATAATGTGCTCATAGACGTTTAACAAAAATGAAAAAGTGCTCATAGACGTTCAATAAGAAGATAATGTGCTCATAGACGGGTAATAAGAAAATAAGAGCGAAAAGACAATCGAGTCGATCGGTCCGCGTAAAATGTGTACGTGGGCAAAGTGAAAGAAATATGTACTCTGCCACTATGTTGCATAAATTCGTATAAGCCCGATCGCTAAGAAAGAGTATAGTGAGAACACAGCGATGTTGAGTTTTTTTTTTGAGCACGTTATGAACGTATTAAAAAGATTAAGTTACACTCAATTAAGTTTGACGAATAGTCAGCGCTTGCTAAACTGTAAATGTTTTGATTTCGTGAATTGAAGTTAGAAATGAAATTAATAATGAGTTTATAATATAAGTAAAAGAAACGATTATAATTAAGAAGTAAAATTAGGTTAATGTGTTATCTAACTAAAATGAGCATATATCGGTCGTTAAAGTATTGAACTTGTTTATCTTATGGTTTATTTATATATATATATATATACACGAATCGTATTTAATCCATTCCTTCCTGAACAGAAATTAGACACCACACACCATCTTGAGCTCAACGATCGTGGATGGAATAAAATTTGTCATCATCATGGAGTTACGTGAGTTTTTTTTTTGTAAAGAAAAGTAAAAACATGCAGAGTTTTATATTCACTCATGCCAATTCGTATACATACATATAACCCATAACCATAGTTTTTTTTTATATATATATACACGTACTTATAAACCGATATACGGTCATTCCTAGTTGAACTATTACTTATGTTATTACTTTAAAATAGTTCTATAAGTTCAATCGTTAACCGCATAACCTTTCTTGAATGAAGATAAATACCATAGCAAAGCGAAATTTACAAGAAAATGAAATATATTGAGAAAGTTATATGCTTGAAATGATTTGTTAATATTATTTTCATCTGTCCTGAGTATAGCGTGGTCGAAACGATGGTAGACTAGAAAAGAAGTTTTCTTCTATAAGGGCGACATCACTTTTCATCAAGATGACGCAAAGGTAGGGTGGGTAAAGAATTGATGGGGACTCGACAAGACCAGAGTTTCCCTTTTTAATAGTCTGTCTGTATAGTATCGGGAATCGATCCAGATAAGAATTTAGATTTGTTTATATATACTTTTTTTTTTATACCCTTCTGGTACATGTGCACCTAAATTATTATGTGAGTGTGTGCGTATGACATAAGAGAGAAAAGCAAGGACCCCGACCAATCCGACGAGCAAGCTAAGAGCATAGCAAGAGGTGCACACCTGGCAAAATCTCGTCATACTTAGTTGGTGATCACAACCCAACCGACTAACATACAGATACTACATAATTGGCGCCCGAACGTGTGGGGCTCGAAGAGGCATTTTCTTAAACTTTACAGAGGCAAATAATTAAGAAAGCTTTTAGAATCAGTCTCACTTATTGCTTACCAATCCATCCAAAATAATAGTTTTAATTTTATATTGTGTTTGGGATGCTTTCTCAAATGCTAAGATCAAAGGAAGTTACGTATGGATAATGCGAATCTTATTCAAAATTGGATAGATTGACCTACTTATAATCTTTTGACTTCTTGGCAAAAGGAAAGTAGTTCAGCACTATATACTTACAATTCTCAGCAAGGATCTCAATAATTAGGACAACAGTTAATGTTAGTTTTGGAATAGCGGTTTTCAATTCACGGTGGGTTGAACCGACCAAACTATATTCAAAAAGGTTTGCTCAATATTATTTCGAGAAATTCTGCGACACATATGGTTTATTAAGATTGGAATTCAGATCTTGGAATAACAGTCTTGTACTTGAATAGGTAAAGAATGTCCAGCCCTGATTCCAAAACCTTCGGTAAACTAGCAATAGAACAATTAAAGCACAAGGATTGCCAATCGGAACTAACAAACTATTAAGTCATTTTGCCATCGACGATCACGCTAGAAAAGGACAATATTTTACCAGAATTAGTAAACAGTTAAATTTTAAACAGTGTTAGCACGAACTGTTTTAAACATTATACAACATGTCAGTGCACCGTAGCACTGAAAATATAGCGAGGGCTATAGATAATCAGAATACTTTCTGTGGCATCTGTCATCAAGTCATAAGAGATGACCAACTTGTTGCAACTACGCGTTGCGAACACAAATTTCATAATGTTTGCATACGAGAACACTTAAGAAATATTCGCTTCTGTCCAAATTGTAAGATAGAATGCGATATAGATGGGTTAAGTTATGAAGGTAACACCGTGGCAGCTGAATTGCTGATTGATCCAAGTACAAGCGCAATCGCAGAACAAGTAGAGCCACAAAATTTAGGAGCAGCTAGAGCCAGTAAGGAACCTAATACCAAAGGTAGGAAGCCAAATAGGGGACGAGGGGCAACTCCTAAGCGCGGTATGCAAACACGTTACCAAACTTTTTTGAACCGAGATCAGTCGGCTAGTCTTTTCTCACTAGGGAGTCACGAAAATAGATCTCTGAATAATGAACCCAGTGTAGAGGTGACAAATTACATCCAAACTGTGTTTCAACAACAACAAAAAGACCTAATGGACAATCTAAGTTCCTTTATCAAGTCGTCCATTGAACAAACTTTGCAATCACAATTATCTCAGCTGCAGCTAAACCCAAATAGAACCAGCAGCTCTGATGAACGTATGACACGACCAACAGTAAACAACAATAATGGTGTTCCAAATATCGAAAATCACACAAGTAATCCGATAATAAGCAGTCCAAGAAGTCACTTTTCGTCTGGAACAATAGCTCCAGAAAAAGCCGCAAATATTTTGTTAAGCTGGCGCATCAAATACGATGGTTCTAAAGACTCAATGTCGATAGAATCGTTTTTATATCGAATTCGTTCTCTAACAACTCAGACCTTAAACAGCGACTACCAGTTACTGTGTGACAATCTACATTTGCTGTTTGCTGGCAAAGCTTCTGATTGGTTTTGGAACTTCCATAAGAAAAATCCCCAATATTCTTGGCAATCGTTTTGCGTATCCTTTCGGCAGCGGTTCGACGATTCGAAAGATGATTTCGATATCTGGGAATTGATAAGGAAACGTCATCAAAAAGAAAACGAGTCTTTTGACGATTATCAGTCAGCAGTCGAAGAAATAGTGTCAAGATTGTCGCATGAAATCAGTGAAACTAAAGTAATAGATATTTTGAAGCGAAACGCCAAAAGTGCGCTTAGGTATGAACTTCTTCACTTAAAAATTCAAAATATGAGTGAATTAAGAGATGAAGTAAGAAAACATGAAAGTTTTATAGCAGGCTCTTACCAATCAAAACCAAAATACGGTAGACAAAATGTTTCGGAGATTCTTAATGAAAGTGAGGAGATAGAAGATGAAAGTATCTTAGAGATACGTCGTAATCGACTATTATGTTGGAATTGCGACAAGCCTGGTCACCGTTGGGAAGATTGTTTGGAAGAGAGACATGTATTTTGCTACGGATGTGGCGTTAAAAATGTCTACCGACCCAAGTGTAACAATTGTAAACTCTCGGAAAACCGAAAGAGGGATGCGCAAGCCAATACAGCTGTGACGCATCCAAATTAAATCCCGAATTAAAACATTCGAATAACTTTAAGTCGACTCAAGATACAGAGCGCGACTTACACTCAGACAGTTCAAATTATAAACCGGCCTTACATAAAACGTACACTGACACTCAGTGTCAAACAGACAATTCTGTTTTAAAACCCCAATTAAGAAAAATAACGGAGATAATAGTACACCCAAAACGATCCACACTAAGGATGAGAAAGTATTGGAAGGAGATAAGGGAAGTTAGAAAGAAACTTATTGAAGCCATTTTAAAGGATTCCGATGACCGTTTATATACCGAAATAAGCATAGAAGGTCAAAATTTTAGAGCCTTGTTAGATTCAGGAGCTTCCATTAGCTGTATCGGAGGAAAAGCGGCTAAATCTCTCATTTTACATCCAAATGTGCACAAATGTTCAGGAAAGGTTAGAACCGCCAACCATGGTGCTTGCTCGGTAGTAGCCAAATTAATATCTCCAATTCAATTTCGAAATATGGTGCATGAAATCGAATTCTACATAATTCCAGATCTCAAACAGGATGTATACTTAGGTATAGATTTTTGGAAATTATTCGGCCTTTTAAAAGGAATGTTAAGTCTTAACGAGCAACAGGTTAACGAGTTAGATGTGGGAAACACAGAAAAATCTAAAGAATCCCCAAAGATGCATATTTTGAAAGAAGAACAGGAAAGAAAGTTAAGTGCAATTATTAAGATATTTCCGTCGTATGAACTTGAAGGGCTGGGACGAACTAAACTTATTCAGCATTCAATAGAGATGGAAAAGACTAAACCTATTAAGCAACGCTACTGGCCTATTTCGCCAGCCAAAGAAAAATTAATGTTTGAGGAAGTAGAGAAAATGATAGCATTAGATGTAATCGAGGAATCTAACAGTCCGTGGAGCAGTAATTGCGTTTTAGTTAAAAAGGGGGTGAAAAATCGACTTTGTCTTGATTCTAGAGAGATTAATAAATATACGAGGAAAGATGCTTACCCGTTACCTCATATAGATGGTATCCTTAGTCGCCTACCTCCAGCTAGGTACATAACAGGGTTAGATATGAAGCATGCATACTGGCAAATACCCTTAGAAGAAAGTTCACGTCAGTTTACAGCCTTCACGGTCCCGAATAGGCCCCTATACCAATATAAGGTAATGCCGTTTGGCCTAACGAATGCCGCGCAAACGCTCTGTAGGCTTATGGATCAGGTGATACCAGCCAACCTCAGAAATCGTGTTTTTGTCTATTTAGATGACTTGCTTATCTTGTCAGAAGACTTCGAATCACATATGTTGCTCTTGCAAGAAGTAGCAGTTCATTTGCGAAAAGCTAATCTGACGATTAACGTGGCCAAGTCAAAATTCTGCATGCAGGAAATTAAGTATCTGGGTTTTATAATTGGGCACGGTCAACTGAAAACAGACCCCCACAAGATACAAGCGATTTTCGATTTTCCGATACCAAAGACGGTGAAACAGTTACGACGGTTTTTGGGTCTTGCAGGATGGTATCGTCGATTTATTGATAATTATGCAACGGTGTGTCATCCTTTAACAGAACTGTTAAAGAAACATCAACCGCTCAGCTGGAATGATGCTGCAGAGCAAGCATTTCAACAACTAAAGTCTTATTTGACCACTGCACCAATTCTTTCGACGCCTGATTTTACTAGACCGTTTCTTTTAGTTTGTGACGCAAGTACATTTGGTTTAGGCTGTGTATTGGCACAGACAAATGAAGAGGGAGTCGAGTTACCTGTAGCCTTTATGTCAGAAAAACTCACAAAGGCTCAAAGAAATTATTCAACTACGGAACTAGAGTGTTTAGCAGTGATTAAGGGAATTAAAAAGTTTAGAGCGTATATAGAGGGTCAAGAGTTCGCTGTTGTGACGGATCATGCATCGCTACAGTGGCTTATGAAGCAAAAAGACTTGGCAGGAAGATTAGCCCGTTGGGCGATTAAATTACAAGGATTTGATTTTGAAATTTCGCACCGAAAAGGATCGCAAAATGTAGTGGCTGATGCGTTATCGCGTCAAAATGACCCAAGTGTCACAGAGCTTGATGAACATGGTCCAATCATCGATCTGTCATCAACTGAATTTAAATCTCAGGAATACATAGACTTAATAAAACAAATTCAATCAAACGAATCGAAATTGCCCGATTTACAGGTCCGAGATGATCTAGTCTATAAGAGAATAGGTCCGACTTTATATGACGAAGACGGCAATGCATCATCTTGGAGACTTTGGGTACCTTCAGGACTCACGGCAGACGTGATCACGAGAGCTCATGATCCTCCAAATGCTGCGCATAGTGGCATAGTTAAGACTATAGAAAAGATAAGACGATGTTTATTCTGGCCAAAAATGACAAAGCAGATACGTGAATATGTATCCCAATGTTCAATTTGTCGTCAGACTAAAGGTACAAACGTAGTTTTGAAGCCGCCAATGGGGAAACCAATGGTTTCAGATCGGCCGTTTCAAAAACTTTATATGGATCTTTTGGGACCGTACCCTCGCTCCAAAAGTGGAAATATAGGACTTTTAGTTGTGGTAGACCATAATACTAAATTTCATTTCCTATGTCCGCTTAAGCGATTTACTTCAAATAAGATTAGTCAATATCTGGAACACGAGTTGTTTTCTACATTCGGGGTACCAGAAACCATTCTAACCGATAATGGTTCTCAGTTCGTGAGTGGTGCATTTAAAGCATTTCTAACGAAGTTTGGAATTTCTCATGTGTGCACAGCTGTTTACTCGCCACAGGCTAATGCTAGTGAGCGCTTAAACAGATCCTTATTGTCCGCTATTAGAGCCTACATAGGAAAAGATCATACAAACTGGGATGTTAAGCTACCGGAAATAAGTGCAGCGTTAAGAGCTAACATACACCAAAGTACAGGATTTTCACCTTATTTCCTGGCCTTTGGACAAAATATGGTTTTAAATGGTCAAGACTATAAGTTGCTAAGGCGACTGAACCTGCTATCAGATGATACCAGAATCGAAAACTCCAATGTCATGCAGGTTATTCGACAAGTGGCTAAACAGAAAATCGAGGAGTCACATGAGAGGAACGCTAAGACATATAATTTGCGCACTCGTAATAGAACGCTTAAAGTAAATGATAAGGTTTACGCCCGAAAATTCTGTCAGAGTAACGCTAGCAAGAAATTTTGTGCTAAGTTAGCACCAGTTTTTCAACCAGCTATAGTAACCAACCGAATAGGGTCGTCGTATTATCAGTTAGCTGACGAAAGTGGGAAAAATCTAGGGGTATATCATCTTAAAGATATACAGATTAAAACATAAGTACTGCCTTTTTCAGTTCAAGTCAGTATAGCATGGCTATCCTTCAACTTTAACTGTGCTGTAGTGGCAGCATTTATCCATTCCCATGGACACTACTGTGTTTTGTTAAATTGAGTGATTAGGTTGGTGTCTTAACTAAAATTGGATCATATTTGGATACCAGATGACTCAAATACATGGTAATGAGCTTTATAATAAGCCGTTATAGTTTACGACTAGAGAGAGCACTAGTAGAGGAGAGAAATCGGTAGAGCTTGCGGAAAAACAGTTATGAGTCGAAAGCTTAGCTCCGTCGGTTCAGCTTAATTAGATCGGCATATCGAGGTTAGAAATTAGTTGTCCAGAAACCTCATGAAGTGTTACATCAACGCCCAAAGCACGTCAATAAGTAAAAGATATATATATGTGAATCAGACCGCGTGGTATAACCTAAAAGCGATCCATACAAGAAGTGTGGAGTGTTAATATACCCTTATACTTGGAAACATCCAAATTTATATATAAATCCAATCGTGTTTAAAAACAATAAAGGGAGCCAGGTATATCTGTTCGGCCTAATGGTTTGCATAAAGTGACACGTTCTTTTTATTATAATAGTGCCGGTGCTAACGCGGCACAAATATTGGCATCCCTTGGGGGGAAGACGAGGAGGTTTCTCCGCCTACAGAAACGCCTTAAGGAGCGAAGGAAGGCACAAGAAGTAACATCCGAGAGCGTACCAGAAAGCAGCTAGGCGAAATTACCAGGCGAAGTCGGATAAACAGGTGGCCGTGAAGGTCAAAGTGTCAAAGCCCGATCACCTATAATGTGCTCATAGACGTTTAACAAAAATGAAAAAGTGCTCATAGACGTTCAATAAGAAGATAATGTGCTCATAGACGGGTAATAAGAAAATAAGAGCGAAAAGACAATCGAGTCGATCGGTCCGCGTAAAATGTGTACGTGGGCAAAGTGAAAGAAATATGTACTCTGCCACTATGTTGCATAAATTCGTATAAGCCCGATCGCTAAGAAAGAGTATAGTGAGAACACAGCGATGTTGAGTTTTTTTTTTGAGCACGTTATGAACGTATTAAAAAGATTAAGTTACACTCAATTAAGTTTGACGAATAGTCAGCGCTTGCTAAACTGTAAATGTTTTGATTTCGTGAATTGAAGTTAGAAATGAAATTAATAATGAGTTTATAATATAAGTAAAAGAAACGATTATAATTAAGAAGTAAAATTAGGTTAATGTGTTATCTAACTAAAATGAGCATATATCGGTCGTTAAAGTATTGAACTTGTTTATCTTATGGTTTATTTATATATATATATATATACACGAATCGTATTTAATCCATTCCTTCCTGAACAGAAATTAGACACCACACACCATCTTGAGCTCAACGATCGTGGATGGAATAAAATTTGTCATCATCATGGAGTTACGTGAGTTTTTTTTTTGTAAAGAAAAGTAAAAACATGCAGAGTTTTATATTCACTCATGCCAATTCGTATACATACATATAACCCATAACCATAGTTTTTTTATATATATATACACACGTACTTATAAACCGATATACGGTCATTCCTAGTTGAACTATTACTTATGTTATTACTTTAAAATAGTTCTATAAGTTCAATCGTTAACCGCATAACCTTTCTTGAATGAAGATAAATACCATAGCAAAGCGAAATTTACAAGAAAATGAAATATATTGAGAAAGTTATATGCTTGAAATGATTTGTTAATATTATTTTCATCTGTCCTGAGTATAGCGTGGTCGAAACGATGGTAGACTAGAAAAGAAGTTTTCTTCTATAAGGGCGACATCACTTTTCATCAAGATGACGCAAAGGTAGGGTGGGTAAAGAATTGATGGGGACTCGACAAGACCAGAGTTTCCCTTTTTAATAGTCTGTCTGTATAGTATCGGGAATCGATCCAGATAAGAATTTAGATTTGTTTATATATACTTTTTTTTTTTATACCCTTCTGGTACATGTGCACCTAAATTATTATGTGAGTGTGTGCGTATGACATAAGAGAGAAAAGCAAGGACCCCGACCAATCCGACGAGCAAGCTAAGAGCATAGCAAGAGGTGCACACCTGGCAAAATCTCGTCATACTTAGTTGGTGATCACAACCCAACCGACTAACATACAGATACTACACTCTTAAGTCGAAAACAAATGTTGTTGAGAGTATTTATTATTTAGTTTTGTTTAGAGTTTGCGCAATGCTGCTCCCATGTTTCAATTATGCTCATTATAATTAAAGACAGCTTAATTAGAACGAACATTCAAGCAGATGAGCAAAAAGGAAGAGGGGCAGTGAGGGAGATGGTCGGTGGAAAAGTTAGATTGTTGGCTGGTCACGATTTTCCTCATCAAGTTTAATTGCTTGCTGAGTGTGGAGAAATAAATGAACGATGACTTTGAGATACGCCAGACAAACAAGATAATTCAACTAAATAATCCAATCTAGCCATACAATAATTTAAAAGTTCCATTTGCAACTTTAAAAAATGTATTTTACAATATTTTTAGTGCTTATTTGTAGCGAACAAAAACATCTGAAACTTTAACCAATAACCCAGCCACAATAGTTGGAAACGAAACTTATAACAATTCCTTTTGGACCAGACAAATCAATTAGTTTGACTTAGATTGAATCACAAATTCAGAACTTTAACTTTGCATCTTGTATCATCAATTATGCGAGTGCTGTAAGAAATAATCCATTAACTGCAGTACAGCACTTTCAATAAAACGCCATAAATGTTATTCTAAAGTTTTTGTGCTCACGCTCAATTAAAGGTCCCAAAAAAGCAAAAATCCAATGCAAAAAAAAAAAAAACAAAACCAACAAGTTACATTCAAAATGCGAAAGAGAAAGAGAACGTAAATAAAACAAAGCTCCGAAGTGGAAATCAAATACAGAACGAAGCATAGCAAAACAAAGTTTTTAGCTTTACAACAACCCTGCAGCTCCCTCCCTGACACTTCAACCCTTCTACTCCTAGCTTCCCCTTCAAATTTTTGTCCATTATCCAACACTGCACTTTGTCGGCGAACGTAAAGGCTGCACTAAAAGTTGCGCCGATGTGTCTGCGAGTGCATGAAACTGGATGAAGAACGGCCATAAGAGAATACTTAATTGCCTGAAATTGTAGTTAACGCGAAATTCGTTTAAAAATAATATCGCTTTATCCATAAGAGGCCTCAATAAAAGTATAGCCATAATGCATTTTGTAGTGAAGGTAATAAAGGTAATAAAGTAAACGAACTTTAAACTGAATTAGGGTTAAATTCTTCTTTGCAATCTTCAATTGATTAATTATTGAGTATTAATCAATGTTATGCCAAGGGTTTTGAAAGCACACAAGGCCGATTCTTTTTATCCTTTATCGATTTTAATATCAGAACAACAAACTTAAGATCTTTCATTCTCAGTCTGTTATCAGTGCAATTTATTATATTGACTTCAAATATAATTAAATTTATATTCCCGCTCATCACTTCAACATCTGTACTGCATTTTCTTACTCTCTTGAAGAGATTCTTAAATTGAACGAATAACTCGATAGCTGCAATTGAGTTTGCTAAGTTCTTCAAAGTATTTCAGCAAATATTGACACAATAAATGTTATTCACTCGATTGCTTCTGGCTTTCTTGTTCGTTAAACATAATCCGATTAATTACCATATCTGACCACATACGTTATATAATATTTCATGTACCTCAATCGTCCTTTTGTTTATCTATTTCGTGCAAGCACGGCACATGCCAAAGATGAGGATTACAATATGCTGGTTGGTATCCGGCATATCGGCATGCCGCAGCTGCCATTGGCATCTAATAAGCATTCCAATGGCAACGCCGTTGCCGTTGCCATTGCCGAATCGCTGCAGTTTGTTCTTCGTCAATGTTTGGCATAAACTCAACCGCCTGCTTTTACCAACAATAACCTCTCCCCCCATCACTCCACCGACCCTGTTCCGCTCTATCTTTGGCAAACAAGCCGTCAACTAATGTCAAATGCAGGTGTTCGTGGGAGGTAAGCAGAAGGGCCTAGACACAGTATGCCATGAACGAGCTTCACCTGCGGCAGTTGTTGTGGGCTTAGTAAAAAGAAAGAGACAGCGAAAGAGAGAGAGAGCGAGAGAGAAAGAGTAACGGATGCAGCTGGCAAGTGAATGTGGCAGGCATTGGGATTAGTTTGCCTTGCCTGCCACTAAGCGATTTTACATGCTGCTTGAACTCGGAATTTTCACGCCTAATGGCATTTTCTGCATACAACTTTTCAACTGGCAACATGCACACTTGCCAAATGCAGCTTCATGTACAATACACACACACACATTCAATGAATACCCAGCGAATTTAATGATATACTGCAGTTTTTTCACATACTTTAGTACACTTGCAAGCCCCTTACAATAATTTAAGTTTAAATTATTTCCAGTAGATGTAAGAAAAATTGCATTTAGTTGCCGGAGTTTAAATACCCTTAAAAATGTGTTATTAAATGCTATTAAATGGCAACAAATATAAATAAAATATTGATTAAAACCTTATCTTTAAAGGCCAATAAAAACGTCAAAAATGAAAAAAAAAACCAAACATGAAAGCCCGAGAATTATTGGGGGTCTGACTAGGTTAATTATGGTATGAAAAATATCCTAAGTAAATAAAGATATTAATGTCTGCTGGCGATAATGTGCCACAGCAGGCCTACGCAAAGATATTCTGTTAGTATATAAGGTCTAGGAATTGTAAGATAACATCAGTAAAGATAACATACATAATTGACATAAAAGGAAATAGAAAAGTCAGCGACCCTAAAAGCAACAAATAAATCTAGTGAGATCCGAAGATCAATTATATATAGTATAAAGTTTATATATATTTATTTCTAAATATTTTTTTATCTTATGAAACCTTTTAGCAAAAAACAAAACAAAAAAAAAAACATGTAGACAATTTAAAGCGTATTTTTCTTTTGCATTATTTTGAATTTGGATTTTTTAATTGCACTTTTTCCATTATTCGTTTTATGTAGTAGATAAATACATATTACGTATGTGCAAATTGTGCATTCTGGCTGCGTAATGCATCGTGTTTTTTTATATACATATACACTTTTTATAGTACTTGTTTTTTGTTATATATTTTTTTGATTGCTTTTAGTGTTGACATTTCAGTTTAGTGGGTCCCCATCGTATTTTTTTTCCATTTGTCTGCGTCTGTTAATGACTGCGCTCGCGATTTTCGATTAATTGGAACCCAATTTAGGACTATCAAAATATTCTACTGTTTTTTTTAATATTTGTTATTTTTATTGTATTGTTTTCGTTTGTGTATTTTTAGCATTAATTTTAATATTTGCATATTGTTAAACGCTTCATGTTTATGTATCTCGCATATTTATCAGCCTCCTGGATGTACCATTTCAATAAATGTATCTGTGAGTATGCATTCCAATTAGCTGAATGTCAAATGTCTATTTGTGTAATGTTTTGTTAACTCTCGCATGTGAACTTATGAACACACATTTGTGTTTGTTTAGTTTTGCGCTGTTGCTATTATTATGATTGTAAATGCGGCAAAGTTTCCTGTGAGGAAATGAAAGGCTTAGCAGCATGGCCAAATGCTACAGCGAGCACCATTTAAACTAATTCCCCAAGCTGTAAGGCAACAGCAAGCAACAACAAAGTCGTCAGAGACACTTGATTATATGTATGTATGTAGACACAGAAGGAGGCTGCAAAGTTGCCTTTGACAGCTACTCGAGCTGCTCCCTAAGCACCTGGCTTAACTTAATAGTAGTTTGTCTGAAGATGATCGCTCGGCAGTGGCGACAACTTCCGCTTTAATGAGCCAAGTAGCACCGAACGAGATAACTGTGGCTGCGAGAGCTTTAAGTGGGTGGAACAGTGTTGGTTTTATGCCTGGCACAACTAAGCTGCCTCGACAAATGGAAGCTGACAGTCGGCAGCGTTAAGCCAGCCAAATTGATTTGCCTGATTCCAATTTAATTAAAAAGCAGCTGCAAGTGCAATGAAAACTTTGCTTAGCCTGCAACCGATTTGTCGTTCGAGAGAAATTGTCTGCTTTTCATGTGTGTACATAAGGCAAGGAAGCTTGAATTCCGACCGAAATTAAAGCAAACTTAAATAACAATGGAGGCACAGCAAAGCAGACACTACACTGTGAAAAAACCCATGATCCATAATTTTTTATCGCCCGCATTAAATGTTTAAGGAATGTTAAGTCATTTTACAAGCTTTAAATTTAAACATTTTATATAAAATATTACATTTTGGAGATATTAAATTTATGTCAAAACTCAAGGCGGCTGCATAGCGATGTTGTTTTTTTTTTTTCAAGTCCAATTGCCACTTGCGACATTGCCAATTCTCGCTGTTATTTTTGTCGACTTTTAATGCGCAAAAATCAGGCAAAAACTGTAAACCAAATGGCGCACGACTTTGGCAATTTTCTTTAGAACGACAACAAACGCAAAGCAAGAGAAAAAAAAAATACAGTCATTACAAATTGTACAAAATGTTTGGCAGTTGTTGGTGTTACTGTTTGTCGTTTGCCGTTGTCAACCCGCCCACCATGCCAAGGACTGCACAAAGTATCTTTTGCTTGCGCCATGTTTGCGTAAATTGTGCAGAAGTACGAACATTAAGTGGTAATTGAGTGTTCTCTCTTCTCTCTCTCTCTCTCTGTTTGTGCACCATGTAAAATATTCTGCTACAAAAGAGGCCAAAAAATAAAAAAAAATTACGAAAAATTGACGCAGACATGTGCGCAAAAGGCAAAAATGGATTCGCTGCTGCACTTTAGACTGTGTGGGTTTTTTTTCTCTTCCTGATAACTTTGATTTATGTTTCCTGTTCATTTTCTTTTTTCTTTTTTTTTTTGTTTCCAACAAAAATCCAGTCAAAGCGATTTCCTACTTGTGGGTGCAAAGCCTATCAGACCTATCTAGATTCTTTAACTCAACTCTTAATATTGAAAGCATGCTATACTAAAAAATGCAACAGAAAAAAATGATTGAAGCATATTTTGTAAAGAAGGACTTACACGAATTTAATATGATACAGTAAATAATGGGAATTTGCTTTGGCAAAAATATAAATAAAAAAAATTCTCAAATAAATTCACCAAAAAATGATCTCTTTTTTTAAATTATTAAATCAACTCTAAATACGGAGCACAAAAATTAAGAAACATTGTTTTTAGCTAAAATTTAGCAGTCGCATAAATAACATTCACAAATCATTATTTTCTCCAAGTTCTTATTAATTTTTGCATATTTCTCACTATAACGCTTTCTAAGAAAAAACTAAAAAGTTTATCTTTGTCTCAGAAAACCATTTTTCTTGTAAGGTTTAAAAATATTTTTAAAATGTTTAAAAAGTTTAGCTTTAAGAAATTTTTATCACAAAATAATTAAGTTTTTCATTACTTGTTTTAGCTTTATTTATGCAATTTGCTGACATATTTTTTTCGGGCCATTCCACAGTGATTTTTATATTTCAATACCCAAAAATAACTTTTAGGCTCTTTTGCATAAATTATTTCAAAATATTGACAGTTGAAGCTTTTGTGTTTATGCCTTAAACTGCTTAAGAGCTTTCACAACTATACCCATCACCTGTCCAAGGCTATTTATACAAAAACGAAAAAGAATAAAGAAGACGCGTGGCACAGCCTTCACACCTAGAGTAAACAGGACCTTGAGACCAAAAAAAAAAAAAAAAATGAAGCAATGGATTGTTTGTGGCAACAATGCTCTTCAAGTTTCAAGTCGCATGTTGCACGCTGCAAATGCCATTGCCACTGCCATTACCATTGCCACTGCCACTGCCATTGCCACTGCAATTGCAATTGCAACTGGATGCCAATTCAACCCGAGATCTTGGACAATCAAATTGCCAAGCAGGCGACCGGCCAATTTGTGCATTGGAATTGCAAAAACGCCAAAACGCGCCATCGGCGAGCGTGGATTGTGTTGCATATTTATGGACGCCACGGCAATTTATATGGCTCAAATGGCAAACGGCAATTGGCAAACGTCTTTATCGACAAATCTCATTTAATGCCCATTAAAGTTGCGTTTAAGCTGGCGCTGATTTATGTGTTCACTGCCTTTCAACCACATCATTAGGCGAACTCCCACTTTCAATATGAATACATTGAGGGATTCATGTTTTGCTCAGCACAAATTTATTTTCTGCTCGATTTTGCCGAATAATAAGTGGGACCTTTCACACAATATACCATAAACATAATCATTACAAAACAAGAAACAAATCTTAAAAAAAAGATTGGAGACAGCAGCTTAGTTCCTGTTCACAAATTCTCAAACAAATCTAACTGACAACACTTCTAATAAGTTCAACTGTTGTTTAATAACACTAAAAACTGATGTAGACAGTTTGTGGATGCTACAAATAGTCTGTGAAATCTTTATCGTACACAACACACAAGCCCGAACGCACGATATAATTTTGCTGGCTTTGAGCTGTTAAGAAACCACAGCAATTAAATTGCAATTCAAGTGTGAATTTTCAAAGACCGCAAAACTGAGACAGCAACAACAAAAGCAGCAACAGCAACAACAATAGCAATAGCAATAACAATGTCGCTAGACATCTGCCACTTGGCGTTATTTGCGTAAACAAAAGGACAAGGCAAATGTCAGCAATTGTCAGTAAGGTCGGGTTAAGGGATACAAAACGGGGCGAAGTGACAAAGGTGCACACAGCCAGCACACAATCTTGGCCTGTTGAGTATATGAGTGTGAGTGAGTGTCATGACATTGCCCTTAGCACTCAGGCTCAGCACTCGATAATTAAAATGTAGCCCTTGGGTTGTGGGTCGGCTGGGTTTGGCCGCCTCTGACCTAGAGACTTGACCCTCATCATAAATCTTGCTTGTGGCCATGCATTTATCAAACAATAAATCTCGAATGCACTTTTCGAACTAGTTTATATTCTATTCTATTTTCGTACGCTCTTTTTCGGCAAATACCAATGCGGAAATGCAGCGGCGAGTGAATTGTGTGCCATAAACTATGCTATAAATCTTGATTCAATCTATTTGAACAGACAACTGTGCACTAGGTGCAAAGAAATTTTACCCTATTAATTTCACTCAAACAAGTTCTTTATTTCATCATAATTACACGAAAATAAAAAAATAAATATATACTCTTGATTGTGCAAATTTTAAAACATTAAACTTAGTTAATTTAACTCAAAAATAATTTAAACATCAAAATTATTTTGACATTTATCTAAATTAAAGTGAATACACCATATAAATTGCATTGCATTTAAATAAACATATTTCTTTTAAGCTAATATTTCTAATATTTCTAGCGTTCTTGATATTCAAAAATGTATTTCTAACATTTTTACAAGACGTATGCAGTGATTGCAAAAATATTATAAATTACTTAGATATCAAATTTACTTTATATTTTAATATTATATTTTTGTGCATTAAATTTGCAATTTGAACTATATTTAAAAAATATTAATTTACCATTTTCAAGCTAACTGTTAACTAAGCCTTAGGCATAATTAAGCAAATTCATATTTCAAGCTTATTTATTAACCATTAATGTGCTTATATTTATTACATTTGTTTCTTAGTGTAAGCCCTTATCCTAATCGTTTATTTTTTCTTTGAATATCTTTTGATAAGCATTGTCAGCCATTATTTCCAGGAAAAACAAATTGCCCAGCTATGTTTTCATTAACTGTATTCATTTTCAATGCTTGTTGAAGAATTGGCCAATTCTTGGCAAACTAATTGGCAATATTTGGAAATATATATATATTTTATCCCCGAACATAGCTAAAGGTCACACAATGAATATATACATATGAATTAATATACATACATATGCAAGTGAAATGGACGGAAGAGTTGGCTGCAAGGTGCTGCTTTGAGTGCCAACTATTGGTCCTTGTGTGTCGCATATTAATAGGCGAGTTGGCCACTAGAAGAAATATGATGCTCATTAATTAGGCAGCCAAGCAATGGCCGCAGGACCTTGAGATTTCTCGAAGGCCATTTATCAAGCTCAAGTAACGGTTTCGGTCAGCGCTTGAATAAATATTGCAATATAATTATGATGACAATGATGATCAGATGGGATAACAACAACACCAACACCAAAACCAAAAACTTTACTGCTTTTCTTAAGAAAATTAATCAAATACTCCGAGAAAACAAAAAGAGAGAAACAGAAACAAAAATAATAAAGAACTGTTGTTGGCCATTCATTACGCGTCAAGGCGTCTGCAACTTGGCCGGCAACAACTAAGCGAACTTTGACGAGACAAAAACCATAAAATCCATAACGAAGGCGTTGCCACATGAGAAAAGACAAGATGTGTTGCTGTCCTTGTTCTCGCCGCTAATCAAATTGCAAATGTCGCACATTAATGCCAAACAATTTGCACAAAGACAATAACGTCACGCATACGCCGTGTGTGCGCATAGTTATACGTATATTTAGATAAGTGTATGTATATGTGGGTCGTGCTGAAACTGTAAAACATATACACACTTATGTATATGTGTGTGTTACCACAATGATAAGAGCAAACGTGATTGACAAGGATGTAACGCATAAGGATTTTTTGGCAAAACGTCGGCAAACAGACAGCTCCATAACCACACTGGAGACAAGGGTGTATTTAACATCAAATTGTCGACAAGTTTTCACGCTCCATTTGTGGCTGACAGTGAGAAAAAGAATGAGAGACGCTTTTCACGTCGTATTATTCAATTATATTGCGTCTTTACACCTTCAAATGTTAAGCTGTTGGGCATTTTCAATGTCTCTTGTGACCTGTCTACAAGCTGTCAATGTGAAGTGTTTATAAAAAGAGTTGAAAGCCTTTTGTTTACATTTTTTTTAATGAATTAGTTTTTCTTTAAAAAACAGCAAAGAGATACTTTTTGTAAGAGCAACAATTGTTTTTCAAACTTTATTTATATACAATCTTTGATTTTAGTATGTTGCTTTGAGATTTATGGCGTATACAAATGACAGCTTCTTTCCTATATACAGTATCAACCCACCAATCATAATGTTATCTTTTACCTGTCAAACGCAGCTCACAAGTCACAAGGTTTATTTGGAAAACCACACCGCATCATTCGTCCCCCAACCCAATCTGCATTTCCCGTTTTGTGTTCGTTGCTATCTTGCTAACATAATCGTATGCCCTTGTGGCAAATATCCGTTGGCCATCACCTTTAACCATGCGCCTGGCACACACACACATTTACACATATACACACTAATACTTATGTATATTTGTGTTGTGGCCATAAATTTATCATCTTAACAGCATCTTCTGGGAATTTTTCCGTTTAACTGTTTGTAATGGATCAACGGGCGAAAATTGATTTTGCCTTACGCCGTTCATTTTATTTTTCTTCCTGCAGACTGTTTCTCATTTCAAATTTGTTTTTTTTAGATTTATCCCGTGTTTTGTTTATTTTTTGCACCTTAGCGTTAAATTTAATTTATGCACTTTGGGACTTTAAGCCACAGCGGAAAAATGTGATTTACTCTCTTTCTTCTTTTTTGATGGCCACTTTGTTACTGTTGTTTTTTTTGTTGTTATTGCGAACCTGCTCTTATTTTACTAACCTAAATTTATGAGCTGGTATAAGAGCAACAAAATTTATAGCCAAACATTTGTCTCGTTTGGCAAAAGAAGCTTCCTTCTGTCGCAGAATCCACATTTTTGCAGCTGACAACGTTGCAAAGTTATTGAAGCATTTACTCCCAAAAAAAACCAATTTGAAAGTTTGCGCCATACATTTTGTGTTTTTTTTTCCTTATATTTAAAGCTTGGTATGAGCCTGTCAATTGTAAGTTTTCAGCATGACTTTAATTAAAATAGTTATTTCAATTATTGCTGGGCATTGAAATTGTTTGTTGTAGACACTCTTTCACCCACTCAAAAGCTCGAGACAGGATTTTATGACATATATCATTATATGTAAAACAAGTGTAAGAGAAATTCCCTGTTGAATTAGAAAATGATACACACTTACAGCGTGTATCAAGTGTATAAAAGTCTTCCAATTATTGCACATACTTAAGGGTATATGGATCATTATGTTCAAATTACGCACAAAGTGTTTAATAAACTTGAGATTAGCTGCCAAAATCGATTAACAACGTCAACAAATCATTTAATTAGACATTTATGAATGGCGCCAAAAGACTGGGCCATAAACTTGATAAACCATTGCCAGTTAACGTTTTATGTATGTATTAAATGTATTTAATTGTTGTGGAATATTTGTAGAAGCTTCGATATTACTTTGACTTGCCTTAGATATCTTCAATATGCTGTTTTAAATTTACATAATATATTGAATTCTTTTCTTTTATTCTATGTAGTTTGAAGCAAGTGAATCAAATTAATTATATTTAAAATTGTTGGTAAATCAATTATATTTGATTGAAATTCGTGCCAAAAATTACAAAAATGTTGAGTGATGTTTGCCCGGCAAAAGAAAAAAAGTTTACGCACATTGCCAACTTTGCTTAAAACGCCCAAACGAGCCGCTTTGCTTGTGTGGGAGTTTCCGTTTCCGGTGGCCAACGTGCTGGATGCTGGTGCTCTCTGGCACTGGCATTAAGTGCAGCTCACATTCACCACAAATTACTTCTTCCTTTCCCTGCCCACTCGCACTCACACATTGTCATTTAAAAGAAGCGCGCACTCGCGTAAAGCCTTAAAAAGCAATCGCGTGATTTTTTAAGGCAGTTGGTTACACTGCAATTCAAGATTCATAACAACTCAAAGCTTTAATTAATAAATAAAAAATTCGCTTACAGTTATTTTTTCAAAAGTGTGTTTAGTTGTTGGGCCTTAAAAAATAAAGTTTAAATTTTCTTGTTGGCTTTGTTCACTTATTTAATTTGTATTTATCTTGCCAGACGTTGCCGCTGGTTTCCAAATTTTCTTGGAGCACCGTACGCCTCTTGCGCCCTCTCTTCCTCATTTTCGTGTCTCTTTTGTTTGCTTGCCACGTGTTGTAATTGATTTTTACGTGCTACTTTATCTTTATTTTACCGTGTAAATGAATTTTTAATTTTTGCCATTCAGGCATTTTACGAACAAGTATTTTTCATAAATTATTTACAGGCTTTTGTGGTATATTTTTTAATAATGCAAAACGATTGAGTTTTGAAGCATTTTTATATTGTTCTTTGCACATTTTAGTTCCCTCCCGCAAATGAATTTAAATATTTCAGGAAAATAGCTTTTTGTTGAATCTTATAAGAGGCTTCTCTTTACCAAAACTAAGTTGATTTTTTACAAACAATATTCAATTTATGCGATTGCACAAGTCTATTTGCATTCCTGTCACAGTATCAAGAATTGCAAGTGACATTTTACCGAATAACAACCCTTTCCCAATGCGATTAGCTCATATACATACTATAGCATACAGAGGCATTTGTTATTTTGTGAAATTCTGCAGACATTTGCATAGAATTTCTCTGTTGCAGCTAACAACAACTTTATCTGAAATGGCTTTTGATTCTAACAATATTTTAGTTGAATACAAATTGAAACAACTTGATTTGCCTTCACTTGCGCTTGGACTGTTATCTTAATAATTCTGGGAAATCAATTGAATTAATTTGGTTTCACTTTCAGTTTTGGTTAATTAAAAGGAAGAGTGACAGTATCGGTTTGGGTAAAGCAAAGTGTATGGAAGTGAAATTTATCTTATGAATTGTTAAGCACAGTTGTATAAAACTTTAAAAGAATTGTTGCTTACTTTGAAAATCGTTTTGTTGACTCAAATCCTTTAACATCATTTGCAGTTGTTTTGTGGCTTTGGTGTCATCAACCCACTTATACATACATATATATTTTATGTTATGCTCACAACGATAAAAGTTTTGTCTTTTGGGCTAACTCTTGGCAAAGTTGCAACAAATGCCGTTACTTTTGCCAGACCAGAGAATTGCGTCATAATGTTGACCGGAAATTGCTTTTGACGTTTTTTGTGGTTGATAAACCAGTTGATTCCCCATATCCGTTTTACCAACCGCTAAGCCCCAAACTTACTTTAACCAGTTATTGTTTTGTCACGAAGTTAACTTTCGGTTGTCTTTTATAAATAACTTTTGGGCTTGTATTCTTATTCTTATTTGCTATAACTGTAGTTATCTTTGTACGTTGCATGCTTCACAAAAAATGTGCCACAAACCTAATTACATGTGGAGAAACCCATCTGTCTGTCAAATGCAAATGGGTTGAAAATTACGTTCAGTATGTTTAATTAATGCATTGCGCAAACCTGATTTGATACAGTTGACAAGAGACGCAGTCGTGACTAAAGTTAAAGTTTTATCGATTTATGTCAAGTCTTTTGCTGTGAGTAAATCAAACTATCGTTGACCCGACCCACCTGAGGGTCATGTCTCAGGAAAACGACCTTCACTCGAAGGTAACAACCGAATCGTGTTGATAATGGCTTAAATAATAAATAAATAAAAAATATACCAACAATGCCAGAGCAATTGCATTACGTTCAACCCAAGTTGTTAAAAGCCGCACGCTATAGTCAATAAATTGCTTGTGGTTACTGAATACCGCAGTTGAGCAAACACGTTCTCACTTGGATCAAAGGTTATGCAGGCAAAACGCTTCAAAAATAGTCAGTAAAAAATAAATTTAAGGCGTAAGCAAACAAAGAACAGCTACGTATAAAGCTAAGAAGTTAAAAGTAATTAATACTGTGAATGAAAAGAAAATTCTAAGAAATCTATTACGACATTAAGTAAACTACGAATTATCCAATTTGGCAATAATTTCTTGCTGTTTAATTATAACCATTCAATGCATACAAATATGTTAACATGCACATGGCAAGGACATATTGTAATTGTGGAAAAATACAATCTTCTGTTTCTGGTGTTCAACACACCCACACAATTCAGACCAACAGGCTCGTTAATATGCAAACGGCATATAAACATAGCATACATTTGGGCGGTTGGTTGTTCAAAGTACGAAGGACCCCAGTTAACCAAGCATAAAACAACAAGAGCACCAACAACATTAACAACATAAATGTTTATTTGGGCCATTAGACAAACAGGCAGGAAGACGAGCAGCAAATATGATAAATTGATGATCTTTGAACCATAAATAGTCGCTGAGCTTAGTTGAATTGCAGGCATACAATAAGCCAAAAGTCACCAAAGTCAAACCGGTTTAATGCGGCGTTAAAGTCGAAAGCAAATTACAATACACTTAGAGACAGGTGAGCTGCTAAAAGAGTAAGGGGGCGAAATTGAAGAGAATAGAGTTTGGGGGCGTATCACACCCACTATTACCATGCAAAACATATGCAAATCACAACGATACATTTGTATTGCCCTTCTCTAGGTACCATGCATACTTCTAGGTGCATAAACTTCTCCCTGGTGTATAATTTACGAGCGAAATATGCAACAGCCCCCGGGCAAGTTATATGCAAAATATTATTCTAGCTTAGCACACTCCGAAGCCAAAGCGCTTTAAGCAACATCAAAAGAGGTAATAGCTAAAAATGAGTTGAAAGCGTCGAAAAGGTTAGAGTATTACAATCAACCCTCTATATATTCATTTTAAAGTTAACTCTTAAGAGTAAATATACAGAGCTTAATTAAAAATCATGTGTAATCATAGCTTAAGAAAACGAACACTAAAAGTTATTTTTGACACATCGGTTAAATGGCACTTGGGGCTAGGAATTTAAATGAAATTTTTACTCATTAAAATCTATTTGAGCCTCGATTAGTTTGAAAAGGTTTTATGAGTCTTTAAAATTTTCCAAATAATAAAGTAATTTGTTTCTCACCAATTTTGATTTTTTGGTACTGAGACGTTTAATAATTAGCTTGTTGTAATGGGTTAATGTAGCCCTGGTCTGTCAGATGCTAATTATCGCCAGTTTCGTCGTATGTATCAGTGTATGTTAGTTTTATGTTATCGTTGACTTGCGTCGCTCACATTCGCAAAAACATACTTTGGAGACGTGCGAGTCTTTTTATTTGAAATTGTTAAGAAAATTTTATAAACTTATGTTAATTACTATATAAATTACTCAAATTAAAATACAATTTATAAACCAAACCTACATGAATATTTTTGGAGTGTTTGCTTATGGATAATAAAGTTTGTGATGCAAAATATGAACCAAAATGCGAAGGCTCAAATCACAATTTCACTTGCGTTTGGACTAAGCCTTCGTTTGCTTACGAATGATTTGTTTAAGTATAGTTAATAAGCAATTGTTCGCTTAGTACCCAAACGAGCTATTTATTATTTTGCGTCACAACAATAAATTCCTATAATATTCAAGCACACAAAATAACACTCGACGAAGCTTGTTTTTTATAGCATACTTTTGGGCATAGTACAGTGATATTAACCCAAGACATAATAGAGTTAAGTTCAGAGAACACGAGCAAGATGAAGAAGAAGAAAAAGACTAAAAAACAAGCCAGAAATCCAAAGCAAAATTCCCTTTATTGCCACAGAAATCCGGAGCAAAGAGCGGAAACGGAAATGCGTTGTTATGGCTGCACTGGCATATTGACTTGTGCGGCTGCCACAGACTAGAAATTTGTTGGAGCTCGAAGCTCAAATCTTGGAGAATGGAGCATGGAGCTTGAAGCTGTGGGAGCAGCTCACTTGGACTGCTTCGCTTTTATTGTCAGCTCGAGTAACAAAAATATTTTTCAGTAAATTTATCTCATTGCCCTGTCGCCCCCAAAATCCAAACACACACACACGGCATACTGCTGGAAACAACTTTGGGGCATTAGAGGCCAAAGAGCAGAATAATGTCCCAAGTACTATTCAAGCGATATGTTGCGGGCTTCTGGCATTGCCTCGGCCTCCAAGAGTATAATATTAAAAATTCCACAAGTGCAACAAAACTTGTGTCGAACACAGCACACAACAGATACAATTTCCAGCTGCCGCAGCGATTCTAAGAATTCTCCATACACACAACAAAAAAAGAAGAAGTGCCAGCTTTCCAGAGTGTCCCTTTTCAGCTTGTTTCAAGTTTGGCAAGGACACATGCTTTCTTTTGTGCAACGTAAATGATGGCTTGTCAATTAAAATCTTTCCTTTCAATTTCCATGCGTTAGCCAGAATTGAATATGTTTAAAGTGAACTGAATACTCATTAAGTGATAATGAAATCAAATACTGATTATTCCAAACAGAATTTTTCCGAAATGTTTAACAGTTAAACAGCCAAACCGTAAATTTTTAAAAAGCTTGCATTAATCATATCATTTAATCATCAACAATGACTGCTCATAACTTTAATGTTAAAATGAAAACTAATTACAATTTATTTGAGCACATTTAAACAAGTGTCATAATTGTATGGAAACAAGGGCAATTTGATTTTTAGCTGCCTGCGACAATGTGCAATAACGTTGAGAGCAGGACACAAGTAAAAAGAAATATCTATAATGAATGAGGCAATTACGTGAATCAGCGACGAATCTACAGCCGAAGGGGCATGAGCGAGCAAATCGAGCCTTCATTAAAAGCAACCCACTCTAGATATTCAGGTAAGTTCAATCAGAGAGCGTGAATGGAAGCAACTAGCAGAGTTGACAATGTTTGTCATTTACGCTACATTTGGCTGCAACCATTGAACACTCATCGATAATGCCTAAATCAAATAAGAGTGCGCGGCGAGGCATGTATCGAGCCAGGAAATTGACGGAAATGTGTTCGATATGGTTTCAAATGGCTTTCAGTTAAAATCACTTAAGGCACAACATTCAATTCATGGAATTGCCATTTTGTGTTATCGACTACATTATTTAGTGATTTTTACTTGAGCCATCCTGGGAATTCGAGCTAACAATCAAGCTGTTATTTAAGCAGCTCTTAGCCCAGTTTACATCTATCTCGAGCACTTAATGAATTCGCTTCCATAAAAAGACAGGATATTTATCAAAGCTCATTGGGCTTAGAATGACAGACATCTGATTCGCTGGAAACTCGCATTCTGTCTGCATTCGATTCAGTAAAACATTTTCTTCGAATTTTGCCTTTGACCTCAAATATAAGCTTATTTTTCAATTGGTAATAAGGGTAAGATATAAATGTTGCTGGGATTGATCTAAAGTGACCCGATTTAGACACAAGTGCTTAGGCCGATATGCAAAAATGCTCAAAATTTGTTTTGTAAACATTACAAATGGATGCTATATTTATGTGAGAAGAAACTGCTTTTGCCCATAAAATTATGTCGAACCCATTTATTTATGGGCTGAGCGTCTTTTATGTGTCTTAGTGTAGGATAATTTGTTTTCTAGGAAGTAAGAGATTAGGAATTTGTGAGAAAAATTAAATAGTGTGCACATTATGACCGCAAAGGACAATATAACTTATGCTCTCCACTGTTTGACACTCTGCTAAAAGCAAACATAAATATATTTAAAGCACTGTTAATACAATTAAATTTTACATTTCCTTTTAAAATTCATTGAAAAATTGTTGAATGTAATGTCAGCATCACAAGTTTCATTCATACAGCCTATAGCCAAAATGGCCCACTTTCTCTGTGCTGGTTCGTGTGGAAAAGGACCAGAAAACGACGAGTTTGAGTAGACAAACGAATAGGCTTAATGAACCTAAGTCTGTATGTCTGTCTGTCTGTCTGTCTGCCTTGTGGACTTGTCGGAGATGTTTTTTTTTTGTTGTTGGTTACGCAAATAACAGCGCAACTTTGCTAATCCAAATACGCACAGCCATCCAAGAAGATGTTGCACCTGCCGCAGGTAAGCCAATCCCAGCCCAATCATTGTTTGCTTCAAAAGAATACACATATTTTGTGTGAGGCAGATGATAATCTCGAAAATGTTCGCTTGAACAATTGAAAATGTTATGACAGCTCTTTGAGCTCTTCTATTTTCGGAACGCCTCAACAAATTGAAAGCTTCGCAAATCATGAATTGTCAAAATATTAATTGAAAAACTCGTAAGACGGTTGAGCTTAACTTAAAGAACAGAATTAGCACTTACCAAATGTTTGAATTTCTATTTATTTTTCGTTTTTTTTTTCCCCCGTTTTTTCACTTTACTGCTGTTGCTGCTGCTGCTGCTGACAGTTGCAGTTGCACGCTTAAGTTGCTTGTCGAGTGCGTTTTTGTAGTCGGTTGTCCTTTGTCTCTCAACGTTCTCACTTTGCGTTTAGGTTAGTTTTGTCTTGCATGGCAGCAGCTTCTTGGTTTTACTTTTCCTCTTTTTGATCTTTGCACTAAGGAAGCTAGTTTTTCACATGATTTAACATGCAAAGCGCAATTTCGACTGACAGTTTTTTTTATGCATGACCAAACTTTTAACTTTTTGGTGCCCTTTCACTTTGTTTCTGCTTTGAATTTCACTCAGCTCTACATTTTTTGATTCTTGATATTTTTTGGAAAACTGGAATGCTTAAAGCAATTTTAAGCAGCTGCAATTGAAATGCTTAACTTAAAGCAAAATACAATTATAGAAATTGTTATGCGTTTTTGTTTGATTTTAGACAGTTTCCATGCACTTTGTAAACGGCTTCACGCTTTATTTAACTACAATATTGCTCATACGCCATGTTGCAGAAGTTCTTTTATTTTTGCATTAACGAGATTTATTAGCATGTTTTTCAGCAATTCGCACGATTCGTTTCTAAAAATACAAAATACTAAAACATCAGACGAAATATTGTTTGGAAAACAAAAAACGCCCCAAGCTTTATATAAGCTTTAATATGCCTGGTCGGCAGGTAAAAGCACTTAAAGCCGTAATGCGAAATAGTTTTGTGCATTTGTTTTGCAAATTGAAATCCTTCAAGTTAATTTGAATGATAACTGACAACTCTTTAAAGTTTTCAATTTAACTTAATTTATTGGTTCACATCAAATTAATGGCTCCAATTCATGGTCCTTAAAAAATCGATTGAACCAAGTAAAGTCACCGAATTTCTATGTTCCTACAAAGTTAAAAAAATATTTAGTTTTTTTTTAATTTTTTTCAGAATATTATTATTATAAGATCCCTAGTAATTTCTTATTAATTTAATTTTTTTGGATTTAAAATTTTTTTTATTTATAGTTTTGAATTTTTACTTAATGTTTCCTTTAACTTTTTATTTCTTTATTAATATTTAATTTTGTATCATATATTTGCATTTTTACATACATAAAATACACATACTTGAAGTTACCGAACTAGTATTTGGTTTTTGCTTGTAGATTTGCACTTTAAAGATTTTTGAGATTAAAAAAAAGTGATCTGTATATTATTTTGATAATAATTCTTTTTTTATTAATAAACTATGGATAAGTTTTAAGACCTTTAGTAACAAACTGATGTATAGCTTAAAATTATTTTTTCTAATACTTTGCGGTCATAAAAGACAATATGCTTCAAACATGTTTTAGATTTTACTTTTGATCACTTCACATACTGCGCAATTCACACTATATAACCAAACGTTTTACAGCACAATGTTTTATTTATCTTCAATCGGTAAACAAAATTAGAATCTGATCTGCGCAATGGAAACTATTGCACATCTCGCGTCCGATTTGTTTGAGTTTTCGCGGCAGACTAAGCGGCTGCAGTTACCTCACTGTCGGAATTTGCGTCACATCGTCCCGACTGTTAACGATGATGCCATGTTAGCTAGCTGTTGGGCAGTAACAGCGCTGCTGTTAGTCTACAGTATGTGGTGCTGTTAGCAGTCGTTTTGTTGTGGTAGGTTTCGCATTTTGTTATTGCATTGAACTTGAACTAGTTAGTCAGCAAAGTTGTTGTTGCCGCTGCTTTTTTGCTTTTGTTTTTGTCCCACATTTCGCCGGCTATGCCGTTCGCTCTGCTGTTGACGCAGGCGCTCTGCTGCAATTAGAACATTTTTTCTAAGCAATGTATGATACCTAAAAAATATTTAAATAAAAAGTGTAAGTCAATAAAAAATTTGATTTCTCTTAAAAATGTTGTTGCTTTAAGTTAAAAGTATATAAACTAAAAGTTTTATCCAATTGGAGATAACTTGAGCTTAAATTTTTTTTGTTTTTATGACGTTTTGTTGATCGTTGTTGATACTGTTGATAAAAGTTATAATGGCAAAACTTGACACTAATGCAATATGTGTTATATGTGTTATTATAAGGCTTGACTATAGTACTATAACTTAATGACTATAATATAGAATTTGTTGATGAGTTTTGTACATTTAAGCACTAACGAAGTTAAACTTAATTTTTCCTGCAAGCAAAATCACCCTTTCATCTCTCATTCAAAATGGCTTGAACTCCAAACAAAAGTATTAAAATTACATTTGACTTGCACAACCGATTCCAAAACTTGCAGCTTGCGTCATTGGCAACTATTTTAAGTCAGAAAGAAAAAGAAAGAGACTTGTGTGGCATTGTTTCGGTTTCAGTGCAACGTGCAATATGCAACAACAAGTGGCAAGTGTGTGCACCTTCAAAATCAATTTGTAGCTCGGAAACTATTAAGGTGCAACGTGCGTTGCAGATCAACAACTACAAACATAAAATACATACATGCCCTAAGGGTCCCCAAGTCAGCTCAGCAGGAACACACATGTCTGCTTGTCTGTCCGCCCGGGGGTGGCAATGTGGGTGCTCGTGGGGTGGCAAAGGCATGAAAAGAGGGCGTAATTAATGCAGTCGCATGTGCAGAAGTCCTGCAGAAACAAGAGAACAAGCACAACATCAACACTGACAGCCCCGAATGAGCTGAGCACATTTTATAGACATTGCCATTAAGTGAGAATCGGAGGGGCGTGTTGGGGTTTCGCCGGAAGGGGCTTAGATTCAGTTTCAGCGCGTGTTGGGGAAAAACGAAACGTGTTTATTGCTAGAATGTTCATAAGCAGTTGCCTAACAAGTTTATGAAATTTACTTTGGGATCTCTTCAGAACACTTTCCATTTCGAAAAAAATATATTTCTGAATAATTTCAATCAAGAGATTTATTAAATTCTTAAAACTTCAAAACTAATACATATATTCTTGCAACAAAATTCTCAAAACCTTAATATAAGATATCGATTTTTAGTTCTGCAGAGGAAATTCCAGAGTCAAGTGTCCCGTCAACGTGAACTTGACACTGAACACTTAGTAAAACCTATGGAAGTCCTCAAAAGCTGCATGTAAGACACTCTATAAGAAGAAGGATAAAATACATATGCATGTGTGCTAAAAGGCTAAAAGGATGCTCCTCCAGTGCACAACGAGCTGCTTGCATAAAAGTTAACAAACTAAAATCAATTGGCCATAGAGAGAAACTGTTTAACTCGGTTCAGTACCAACAAGTTGCAAGGGCACAAGTTCAAAAAGCCCCTGCTCAACATTGTTTGATAAGTCATAAGCCGCAAACTAGCCACAACGTACTGTTAACCTTGCCTCAACACAAAAAGTAGCATGGGTTGGATGATGAGTCAATAAATAATTTGATATATATAAATTGTTATTTTGAAAAAAAGGCGGAAAGCAAAGTATAAAGATTTTTTTATCTATTATTCTTATGAAACGTAGTAAAAGTAAATATATAACAAAAAATAAAAAAAGAGTTTGAACTTTTTGATTAAAATGAATTTCTATATATAATTTTTTAACTTTTCTACATTATCCTTTAACTCCTTGCTCTGCCCTCGCATGCAATACCAACAATATAAAAATCAAACTGCAATTCAAATCTTTTGTTCGATGGTCAAGTTCAAGTTGAAAAGTAGTCATAAGTCGCAGTTACACAAAACGAGGGTGGAGTAGCCAATAAAATGCGAACACACGAGAATATTTGAAAGCAATTTAAGTTTGTATATGTTCAGCTTAAGGCTTCTTTGAGGAGAAAGCGGGAGCAACGTGTAGATGAGTACAAAAATCTTCAGCCTATTAAATTGACTTTGCGGCGCCTACCATAACAATTATTTGCGGCATTTAGTTAATTTGCAAAATAGGCTCCACGCGCACACATGAGCACTCAAACCTAATTGATGAGTTAATTGATTTTTTGTTCGCTTAATTGCAGCAAACAAAAAACAAACGTAACACAAAACGTGTCAGCGTATGTTTTATGCAACTTGTTAAAGACTGAGAAGTCAGTTCTATTTTTGGAGTTGATCATCTGACAAGCGCATCGATTTTTTCAATTAATATTTTAACTAATTATTAAGTCTGAAAATCATTAGTTTATAAACACCATTATTTCTGATTCTCCTTAAAGCGAATACGTTTTTGGCTTGTGAAGCTAAAATATTGATATAAAAAAATTAAAATGCAGGCCCATCACTTATGCACGAAGCACTTTGTGAACTTTGCCAAAAAGAAAATGGCCACCAAGTGACACTTGAAACAAGTCAAGTTAATGGGCGCGCAAGGCTATTAAATTAACAGAGACCATAACAATGAGCAGCATGCAAAACAATTTTGAATAAGGAATCTAGAAAATATAAGAAAATATAAAATTTCTAAAATCATTCTGTTCAATGGATAAAATAGTTGATCATATTGTGGAATTTCTTCAATGCCTTGTAACGTATCAAGGAAATCGATAAAGAATATATAAATATATTTATATTAAATATGGCAAAAAATCGAATAAGTTATATCTTTAAAAAATCTGGCTCTGCTCAATACGCTAAATAAGGCCAATAGTCTATAAGGCATGAGTAAAACATGCTTTAAAGCACGTCTTGGCAATAAGTTAGTTGTAAGCTCAATAAAATGCTACAAGTTGTCGTTGCCTCGTTAACGCCTTTTGCCCCAATTAAGGCAGGTAGTAAAATAAAGTTTGGCGCGTGAAAATGTTATGGCCAGCTTTTTAGACGTTTTGCCTAATGAAAAAGTATAGCCAAGAGTGGCATAAAAATGTCTATACCCCGAAAGCAGCAAATGCTCTTAACATCTTCACAACGCTAATCAAATGCGACCTTGAGCGCAGCAACAGCAGCATCGACAATTATACAGATGATTTGCTTCGTGCAAAAGTTTGTGTGTATTGAGCCTAAGGGAGCAAGTGTTGGTAGCTCGTTCGCGCTGTTCCTCTGTCTCTTCACCTCTGACTTTAATGCGGTTATCCTCAATGCTCGATGCTGTTACCTCATGCTTCTGGCTCATGGGCTTTTTGTCGGCTTTGTGGCATTGCCTTCATTTCAATCTGTATCGCCTGGTGGCATGTGCCACGTTTGCCACATTTGCTTTCATTCTGCTTTTTTTTGGTATCTTGTTTGTGTCGTGTGTATATCCTGGGTCATTTTTGCCGCAGCTGCACTCACTGTTGCCTCAATTCAGCTGCTTTGCAACCAGCCCAGTTTTTTACTCTTGCAAAAAGTTTATTTGCATTTGTAACGCATTAAGAACAAATATTGTTGTGCTATATATTTTATCGGCTTATTTATATCACAATAATTAACTTTATTTTATTACTTTCAACACTCAATTACAAATCGAAACAATCAAAATCAAACTTAAATTTCAGTATTAAATTGCTTTCAGTTATCTTTTCTCTTAAAACAAGTACTTTAAAGTGCAAGGGTATGTTATGCTGTTGCCTATGAACAGATAGACATTCTTTTGTGTTTTTACCTTTTTTACACACACACGCATACACTCAAATACACATCACGCATGGATATCCTTCCACATTTGGTGCAATGCTTTTCGTTCATTGGCTTTGACGTTGATGCGGCGGCACCGACAAAACAAAAGTTGAAAGTCTATTGAACCCCTTGGCATATTGCGTTGGCATAAAGCGCATAAGGCGAAACATCACACAAATACACATACAATTACCAGATAACGACGTATGTGTTTGGCCATGTATTCAAGTTTGCACTTTGCATGTGTATGTTATCTTTGTTTGCTTGTCCTTAGCGGACAATAACTTTGGTGAAAAGAAAAAAGTTGTGTTTTGGATTTTAAAATTTACACACATATGCAAAGATTATTTCGAAACTAAATATATATTTCAAATATTTAACTGTAAAAAAAGTTAAATAACTATTAATATATTATCAAATTATTTAATTTTCAGAATATTTTCCAAAGCATTTTAGCTTTACAAAATCCAAATCCACGTTATTTATTTCAATATAGCAGACCAACAGGCACTCCCAAAAGCTAAATCCCCCCCGCCAATTGTAGCATACAAAACTCTCAGTTTTTAAGTGTTCAATCAATCGTTAAGTTAACAACATTATCAGACCGATTATATTGCCAAAAGAAAGAGGCGTTCCTTTTGCCCGCAGAGACAGAAAGATAGAGACAGAGAAAGAGATAGAGAGCGACATAAGCATTTAGCCAAATCTGGCCAATTTTTCAGATTAATGCGCCAAAAGTAGCTAGCGAGATAAAAAGCGCGCTGAAAGGGGGAATGCATTCATTCACATGGCAACAGTCTGGCAAGCAGGCATTCAAGTGTATAAATTGCCAGGGCTGCGAAAGTACTTAAATGTTACTTCAAGTTTTTGTATTCATTTTTACATGTTTTAAAGCGTTTCAGTACCACGGATTTTTTTTTCATTTTTTACTTATTTTTAAACTTTTTTTTTAAAAAATATTTTTACAAATAGAATTTTAATTTATTTTCATTTGTAAGATAACAATTTATGCTGGCTCGGCGGTATCTTAACTACGAAACCTTTTTTTTAAATATTCATTTAAATATATTTTGCAGCCCTGCCTTTCATAAATAAATAATTTCCAGCTGAAATATGTTGTCACTTCCAGTTCCATTGAGCCGTATTAAAAGAGTATGCTGTTGAGCACAGCAGGACATTGTCACTAGCCAAATTTATGGCTTATTTATGGCTCAAAGCGGCAGACAGGGACGGAAAAAACCTATGAGAACTGTTGCCAATAGCGACCTTTGGCCCTTTTATGCAGTTGGTGTGCGTGTCAGTGTGTGTGCGTGCATGTTGGCCATGTTCTTTGTAAATTCAAACAAAGATAGTAGAATTGAGATATGTTTGGCCACGCATTCTGGCAACGGATATGGCAGTTTCCTCCACAAAAGAATAAAAGCCAGAAATTACTTTGCAAGTAAAATTAAATTTGAGCGCTTGAAGGGGTAAAATTAAAGTATAAGTTAACCTTGATGTTAATTTAACCAGCTTGAGAGTCAAAAAATGCTGTCATTTAGATTCTACGAAAAGCATACACTTATAAGAGTCATAAAAATGCATTTGTAGCTACTTGGTGATTTAAGCAAAAAAAACTTCTGAGTTTTATTAAAAACCAATATTTTTAGTTTAGCTACGCAAAACCTTAATTGTTCTTTCTGTTATTAAGTATGATAAGATATAACAAACATAATAAATTAAAAATATAACTCAAAAGATACAAAACATGACTACAGCTCGTTGAATATTGTTTTGTTTGCCATAAATTTTATCTCTGAACATAAATTTTGTCTGCCTTAAAGCCAAAGCTGTCTGAAATATCCGGTGGGGAAAGGCAAAGAGGATATATGGGTGGGTTAAACATTAAGAATGTATTTAGATCATGTTTTATGTGATATACATAGCAAAACGTGGCCTAAGCTTTTACTACTTTAAGCATCTTCTTTATCCTTTAGCAAAATGAAATACCGGCAACATTTAGTTTAATAAAACGTAAACTAATAATCCAATTGCCTGAATAATAAACACCTACACAAAGTAAATTCACCCATAGCCCAGCAGCCATTTGCCAATATTTGAGCATGGCAAACAATTTAAAATTCAATTTATATGGTTGCGAAATGGCCCACGCGACAACCATTTGTAGGCAACTGGAAACTTGATAGCCTGCAGAAAATTGTAATTACAGTCAACTGGCGTTTAAGGCATACAGGTGGGCGTGCCAGAAATTTAAACCGCCCCTTAAGGCACGTCGCGTGTCAATAACTTACAATTAACAAATCAGTTTTTGTGGGACAGGGCGCTTCGGGCGTGCAACTGCTCTTATACCTAACAAATAGATAATAATGATGGCACAATGTCAAGCGCTATTCTTGGAAACTGTCTTCAAGTGGAAGAGTTCACTGACTTTGTTTTAACCAAGGCGTATTCAGACAGTGGCTGCCAAATGACAAGAAGGCAAAACTCATTTATATTCATTTAATTTGCGGTCTTCAGTTCTAGTTCAGTTGGTATATTAAAGTAGACAAAATGGCAACATATAATAAAGTCAATCAATAAAAATATAAAGCTGCAATCGTAGTTAAATTACGCCTTTGTTAATATGTACAACAAAAAAATATTTTTTTTTTTTTGGAACTAAAACTTTATATATATATAAATATCTACATATTGAATGACCTCTTTTTAAACGATTACAAAAATTACTATCTTGAACTCAATACAACAAGAAAAAAAATTGAATGCTTAAAATAAATGTGAAGGCAAATCGCCAAAAAAAAACAAATCCATATATACCCACATCTGAAAACGTTCAAGAGTTCGAAATTCCACTTAAATTTCATGAGATTTGTTTCCAAAAGCAAATGGCAAGCTTACTAGACGCCTGCAAGTATGCAACGCTATTTGTCAGAGCTGTGATAATAGGCGGTGCCGTACTTCTAATCGCCTTCAGCGCCAAGGGGCATCCAACATATTGAACTTGTCTCAGCCTCTGTCTCTTGAGCAGGGTTCAATGCACAGCTCAAAGATATGACCAAAAAAAAAAACATAAAACGACAAGAAATGTGGCTTTAAGTCTTTGGGTCTGGTCAAAGTTGAATGGTCAACAGTGGCACAAAAAAAAGTCAAGCATTTAACTGGTAATGTAATTGCCACATGCAAATTCAAAACTTTGACAGACATGAGGTAACTGGACATGCAAATTTGAATAACTTTGTGCCATTTGCACTTAATAACTGGACATCGTTTGAAAAGGGACGAACATTAATGTCGGAAATAGGCATGGTCGACGAATTTTTAACCTAAACTTGACAGACGAGCATTTGCAGATATTGTGAAAAAGGGAATTTAACGACTAGAATATACCACAAACTTATTCATACCCTATTGAAAAAGTCACATTCGAATTCCCCTTCCTCCATTTTTATTTAAATTATTAATTTTTTGCTTGCTGTTTGCTGAAATGTTTTCCGATTTTTTGACTAAAGCGGTTTAGTCACCTATGTATATAGCGTTGATAAACACACATGCACATATTTAATGCATTGGTTTGCTCCTATAATCTTATATAAGAAACCTAGGGTATAAAAGACACATGAACAAAAAATGTGCAAGAAAACGCCAATCAAAAACTAGCAAAAAAAAAAAAAAACTTCCAAAGAATGTGTAAATGGTAACGTGCATATTTTTTGTAATGCAGATGATTGCAGATTGTTTTTTCCCAAAAAAGAAAGAAGGAAAAAGAATGTAAAGTGCGATATCAAACAATTAACAAATTCAAAATAATTTAATTTTCTTATATAAGTAAAGGCGTTGTTAGTGTATGATACGAAAAAGAAAATATTTTTAAATTTTTTTCAGTGCATCATATTTAAGTGTTTTCTACATCAACGTTTTCATTTACTTTGCTAGCTTAAAGCTTGGGCTATAAAGTTTAGGAATGCACTCAAAATAGCATTTTTATTTATTTTTGAAGAGTTTCAAAACAAGAACAATATAAATATACTGCATGTTGAAGGCTTCAACATTCAATAGAATGTTTTTAAATAACACCTAAGCCATAGCTTATGCATATTTCTCACATGTTATTGAAACACAAACCAAATAGCGACAGAATGCATGAACATATTTATGTATATCTTTTCCGCACAAGCAGACAGGCAGCTACCGCAGACGGACACCTGAGATGGGGGCAGAAGGACGACTGCATGAATAGCTATTGCACTTGTGAACCCTGTTCGACCCTCGCCTTAACTCATGTCGTTATTGGCCATCAGGAGGCAAGGACAGCTGTCCGAAGGATTTACGAGGATGCACAGGATGCGCTTCACATAACTTAAGCTACTGGACAAACTCAAGAGCTTGCTCCAAGTATTTGCAATGCTCCATTTATTATTAGTAATGTATGTATTGTATGTGTGTATGTGTAGAGTAGATTTCTCGATGAGTTTACAATTTCTTAGAATTCATTTGCGTTGTGGATTTCCTTTCCTTTTTTTTTGTAATGCCATGTGTGATTTGGTGTTTCATTTCAAGTTTTGCGTTTCAATCATTTCCTTGCAAATAGTCAACAGTCATTATGTGAGTGTGAGTTACTTCTTCTTGTTCTTGTTCTTGTCATCACTTTTCTCTTCCTCTAAGGGACATGAGCTTAAGTAGCCGCCACTTCGCATGCGATTGAAGGCATCCGTGGGATCGTAGTTAGTGTAAAAGTTTTTATACTTTAACTGCTTGGGCAAATTATGCATCAAATACAGACATAACGGTGCCACCAATGATAAAATACAAGCTGTCTTCAAAATACCCAACGTCTTATTCAAATGGGTATCACGTATAGGGAACTTTATTTTGGGTTTAGCTTCCTAACGAAAAAACATCAAAAAAATTATAATTATTATATTTAAATTTGGGCACCAAATTGAATTGAATTTAATTTTTTACTTACGTCTCCTGCCATTTTTTAAAAAAACCTTTTTTATTTTTGTTTACAGCGTCTTCACAATTTTGTGTAAACTGAAAAAATTATAAAATTTAATAGAGAATAGAGAATAATAATGTAACAAAACCTACTATGATTCAGACAAACACGATAAAAAAAAAATGTATTTATTTTTATATTTTTTTTTTTTTTTTTTTTTTTTTTTTTTTTTTTGTTTATATACTAAATAAAACAAAGACATAGTTTCCAGTAATTTTTCATGCTTTAACATGATTTGCTGCAAGCTGAAGTCGCCGCTCAAAAATAAGATACATTTTCATTTTTGTGTTGTGTTGAGATGAAGACCTTTGTATTAAGCTGCAATTTGCCAGTTTCTTGGCTAGCAACTGGCATTAAGTGCCATTGGGTTCAAGTCATTGCACAAATCCCTCCAGGCAGCGTGATTTATTGTTGCATGCTGAGAGGCGGCCAATTGCTGCCGTCATTATGTGGGGCATGCAATTTGCCAAACTTGTACAGAGTCGAGAGTTTAATGGGCGATGAGTAGAAGATAGTTTGTGGCAGCAATTTTAAGTCAATTATTCTCAGCTAAGCGAAGGAATACTCATCGACTGTGAGGTCAAACATTTTGAGTAAGTTAAAGTTAATAAAGCTGAAACTTGTTTAAGTTGAAAGCCAACTTTATTCAAGTCAGTTAACTTAGGCACAGCATCCGACTAAGACTAGAACAACATTATTCAAATGAGAATGAACGAAACAGAGAGTAGTCAAAGACAAAACATGAGTCTGAGTAACGAGAAACAATGCTTAGGACGCTTAGCATGGCCATTTGTCTAAGACCGGCAGCTGGGTAATAAATGTTTGGCTGGCAGTGTAAAAATACGTGGCATACTTTTGGGGAACGTGGCCAACACAACATTTCTGTTTACGTGGCCAACAAGCATGCAAAGTAACCGTAAGGCGGGCAAGCAAATATGCAACAGCCAGCTAGGATTTTAAAGTGGATTGGGCATAAGTAGGATAAGAGAGCTGTAGAAAGTTCTCTAAACCACTCAATTCTACATTCAAGACATTAAAGTGTGTAATTTAACTAATGGAATAGACTCAAACAGGCTTAAATTTAAAAAAAAAAACTAATTATAAACATTAATAATAAGCATTAAAGCAGATTCAATATTTGTTACAAAATCTTCAGAGATTTCAAATGAACATTCTAGATAATGTTTAATATATATTTACTTAAAGTTTTTAGTTATTTTATGAAGCACAAGAACAAAAATCTTTAAATCGAAGCAATGTTTGTTGATTTTTATTAAAGGGCATACAAATTTCGGTGATGTACGCCTCTACCTTGATGCAAGTGCCAAACAGTGTTGTTGTTTTGTAGAGCCCTTTTTGTGGCTTGTGAGGTATGTTCCACTTCTAAAACCAAAGCACGTTGGACAGCCAAAAATAAACAAAAGTTTTGCATGTGAAATGCAGTTGAAGTTCTAAAAGCCAAATTCAAAAAGATACTTTTGTTTTGTTGCCTTGCCGAAAGCCAAATCTTTAAGACTAAGCTTTTGTAATTGTTGTTCTTGCTGTTGATGGCAACAAATGGCAACAACAATAAGAGAAAAAGTTGTATAAGTGCCAGACGAGATGACAAAATGCAACTAGCAATAAATTTTACATTTTCACTGACATTGCATTCTGTTAAAAAGTCCCCAGACAGGAACCAACCGAACTGTAGCCCCACCACACCCAGCCATCCTATGTTCTACCAATGTGTCGTCGTTACCAGTTTATTGAAATTTTATGCAATTCTTGCATTTTATAGAATTGCATACACTTTGTATACTTGAAGGGCGGTAGTGTGGTCCAATGGTGGTTTCGATTCGATTGGAAGAACATTTTCGGTTATGCAATTGGGATAAAGTTTGTCTTCGATGCTGTCTGCATGTTTGTTGCAACCTGTCAAAAGCTGCCGCTTTTCGCGTTTGCCACAAGACCAAGAAAAGTTGCTCTGCTGAGTTTCTTGAGGTTTTTCACTTGTGTTTTTTGCACTCATGTAATGTAGAAGCAACACGAAAGGATTAGGGTTACGCGAAAAAAAAGTTTTCGGCTTAGCGAAATGTTCAAATGTGCAATTTTTCAGATATTAATATTGCAGATCAATGAGACTTCGAACATGTTTGTTCTGCTTATAATATATAATACCAGTATTGCTAGTTCTTAAGGTACTGCAATGTAAGAATTTTATTAATGACGCTACTGAAGTCATAATAAAAATATTTATTGAAAAGCCTATTACGATTTTAAGCTACGTTTTCAAAGTTAAAGGCGATCCCAAATAACTTAAAGTCGCAAGAGACGTTTTTAATGTGTCTTTAATATAACCATTCACTTCTTTATGTGAAAATTATAAAATAAAAACATTTTTTAAACGGAAGCAGCAATTTGATAGCATCTGATTTTTTAATTGTTAGCTACCGGCTAGACATTGTTGTTGTTATTAAATTTACATTTTTTTTCCGCATGTCATCATTTTTTTTTTCATAATTTCGTAATTCGCCACTTATGTCATGAAACAGACCCGCCACAGAGCTACACACAAAAGTAATTTGTAATTAAAATATGGAAATGGAGAGAAAAGAACATGGGCGACAGTTGGCTGACTGTTCAGGGACGTGGAAGACTTGCCAACATTATGAAACAATAATTAACATACATAATTGGATTTTCTCGCCACGATGATTTATGTATTGTGGAATTGTTGTTGAATCTTAAAATTGAAGCACACAACAAAAGAGCTTAAACAGTATTACAAGTACGCACAACAACAAAAATACAGAATGATTTAATCGATACTATTTAAAAATTTTAATTCAAAGACACTAATTGCAATATTCAATAAGTTTTACTGCATGCTATACCTAATTGTAAATTTATTAAAATATGTTTTATTATTAAGCTATAAACACAAAAAATAGCCAACAATCAATGTTTACCACTTAAGAAAAGTTTAGGTTAAGTTGTAGCTCAATTTTTATCTTATTACCTTGGAACACTTTATTGTCTGCCATATCAAGCTTTTGCCTTTCAACCTTTACCAAGCAGCTAATTAAAGCTGACATGCAAGCCATTTAAGCCATATTGAATACAACGCTTGGAGCACCCCATGGAATAGTTGCCAACTAAAACCACAAGCAACCACGCACAAAATTTTGCTCATTTTCACACCCCTCGCACACTCTAACTTACAGACACACACACACCAACACACACTTTTGCACACCCGCACTTGATGTTGAGGCATTCCATTGTGGTATGAAACAAATCCTTCGGTGAGATTACAGATTTCCCTTAGTGCTCGACGAGCGCAAATATCAAATGGCCTGACACCAGCCAGACGAGTAGACGAGCAGTCAGACCGTCGGATGGATAGATGGATGGCTGATGGTTTGGCTGAAAGAAACGCTTCGAATGCCTGGCAGGTCCATTGTTTAAGAGCTGCCTTTTTTGCCCCCCAGGAGGAATATGAAGCAGCAGCGCCACTGCCACTGAATGCAAAATCAAGTGATGCATGCATATTGCTCTGTCATGAAGAAATAATATGAATATGTATTCACTAAACATTCATGCGTGCCTTAAAACAATCTTTTCAATTCTTGGAATTGAGCGTGCAAATGCAACAAAAACACTCTGATAATTATCAAAAACAAATGCACTTCTCAACACTGACTATTGTTGTGCTTTCAACATGTGTGGCATAACCTGCGGTGCTTTGACCGAAGCAGAGTACAACAATTATAACAAAGCCAAGAATTTTGATAAACACGCAATTTAATTATATGGAAAATCATATATATATCAACACCCCTCTAGTTCATTCACTGAATCGCAAGTTTAAATTTCAGTAAATTATGACGACGTCAAAGCGCATTTTAACATTGCTTTAAAATGGCGAACGGAAGGCGTAAATTTTCACGCTTCCCACGACTTGCAAAATGTCGAACACGCCGTTAACATTGTGAATGTGTGTGTTTGTTGCATTTTGGCGAGACTTCTATGACAACTATGTGGCTGGCGGCGCACCTTTTGTTTGGCAGCGTCATTGCCAGAAACTGGTCCAGTGTCCTCTGTGTGTAACATCATGTTGCAATTTAACTGTGTGGAAAACATTTCCATGTCGCATTTAAATGCCATTTTTACATTCAGTTTGTAAAGCTTCATACGAACTCTGTCAACTTGTTGACCTTTAGAACTTAATTATTTGTTTCATAGCTATGTTTATTTTTAGAAAGCTTTTTTGAAATTACATTTTTGATTTACCGCTGCATACAATTTTTTTTTTAAATTTTAAATCATTAAAATGTTATTTTAATAAAATAAAATCCTTATAAAAATTAATTCATTAAATTTTATTCATCTATATCTTCTCTTCGCCTCTTTAATTGTCTTCTCGTTTTCTCTCGCCTTATTAATCATCTCCGAATAACTGCGATCTTCTTTCTATTTGTGCTATTATTGTATTTTTCCCCTCTGTTAAAATTCACGACGTTGTTTTCTAGCTTTTAGCCGCTAGAAATAACCGTTATGTGGCCATAATGTGTCAATCAAAATGGAAGCCTGCAACATAAAACTTTATAAGGCGTAAGCCATAATGACGCTCTTCCTCCTTCCCTCTTTATAGCACATTGCCCCAGACGCGCCAATGTCTGAAAGCATATGCGATACTTAAAGAAGAAGGTGGCTTAAATTTTAGATTTGCGTAGGTTGAGTGGGGACATCATATGTATATATGTATATAGCATTCTTGGCAAGCAAATTTAACGTACGGTTGTTAGCTATGTGTGACGATGGTTGCCTTTCTTCCCGCTTGAAGCGTTGATGTTTGTTCCATTTTTAATGGCATTAGAAACCAAACCACAGTCAGAATAATAGGAGCAACAAAAACAACAGCTGAAGGAACTGACAAGGGTAAGTCAAAATATTTAGTAAGCAATTTGTTGTCCTTGCTCATCGTCTGTTTATCGTTGACATTTCGCTTTCCGCTTTACGTAGAGAGCACGAAAGAAAGAGAGCGACTAGCAATTTCAGTTGACGTTATGTGGCTTTCGGTGGTGTTTGCAAAGAGATGTCCTTTACAATTTTTGACAGGTGCGCTCAAGTAAGTAAAGCCAAGAGACTAATCTAGCTGTATTTTTGCCATCAACTTGATTTAATTTCTTTGCACAAAACTGGCTTAACGGGTTAACTGAAGTGCAAATCATTTAAGAGCTCTTTTGTGCTTGTAAACTCAATTGCCAATTGGGTAAACACTATACTTTGCTCCTCTGCAGTTCCTTACTTTTGGCTTGTATAAAACGAGTACTTAAATAATTTAAGTCCAACTGAATAAAAGTAAGTTTAAATATAGCAATTAATTTGAAAAAATTTGTACTTAATTTATTAGAAAAATAAAATATTTATACTTAAAGTTTTCTAACTTTAAAAGGAATATAATTCTAACAAACACTTTGATTTAAAATACACAAAATCATTTGCCCTCAGCAATTCAAGCGCAAGCTTGATACAAAACCTCAAACCAAACATTTGTAATATGTTGACCAACACTGAAAAAGCATAAATATGAGCAACGCCAACATAAAGTAGCTAGCTAGCCTTTTTAATATGTTGTGACTAGCCAGCCTTTTTATCTAGGCTGTTCAATGAGGCGTATGCTTAATATGTACATATACATATGTATGTATGTACATATGAGGAATGTGACTTAAAGTCGAAAAATTGTGTGCTTCATCTTCTGGTTGACCTTCGACTCTGTGCGCATTGCCTACTTTTGGGGCCGTCTTTCATTGACGGCCCATAGCCGCATTCGTTAACACATAAATCCCATATGGCAACATTCGCACACAGACACATGTGATTCCCAGCCTAAAAGCCACATGCCATGCTCCACAACAGGCACCTTGCACCACCATCACCCTCTACCCCCCACCGCTTGTGTGTCAAAGTTTTGGCCAAAGCTGTCGCTTGCCTAATTTCACAGAGCTTTGGGCACGATTTTTACTGCAGACCTGCGACAGTATTTTTGCCAGTCATATTTTGTATTCTATTATTTTTTTTCCCCCTTTTGCCCCTCTTGCATCCTTTTTAGGCACAACAGACACATCGTGTGACAGTGCTACATAAAAATGTTGGCTGTCACCAAACTTTTTGCTGCAAACTTTAATCGAGAAGATTTTTAAAAGATTATCAATAATTTAAAATGCAGCACATCGAAATTTTAACAGTCCTGGGGAATTGATATGGGGGCTTTAAATCAACTTATGCTTAATTTATAAACACTTCACGCAAAAGTTCCTCAAGTGCCATTACAACACTTTGGAGCTGCCTTTCATAATGCTCAAAAATGTATTTTCTATGTGCTCTTGATTTAAAATAGAAATTGTCTATTGGGCTTCATTTGGCATTCAGCTAGCAGAGCACAAAATGTATAATACAAGCAAAAATGTTTAACTTGTTATTGAACTTATAAATTCAATTAAATAAAATACACAAGAGATATAAAAAGAAATTACCGATGGACTTTAAAAATAGTTAATTCTGTTAAACTAAAAAATGACAGTTGAATTTTGATACCAATGAATAATAAAATATGTTTTATTTTTTTCAAAAAGCTATAAGTGAGTTTTTATATTAAAACTATAACAGACTTGAACAATATGTATTTAAGGCTTTCAGTCAACTTTGTCCTCCATGCTATTCACATAATATATGCGAAGGTTTTAGTTTAGCACAACAATCCTATTACCAACTCCTATCTGAAAGTTTAGCACGTGTCCAGCATATTTAGCAGTTGCCTCGAAAAAACTTAAATAATTAAAATATGAGCAAAGGAAATATGAAGAATTTCGCAGGAAATAAACAAATAGCGCAACGCGTGAGCGCTTCAACCACAATTTATGACAAACAAACAAAGAACTTCAGTTCTACCAGGGCCTAAAAAATATGCCACAAACAAAAAAATATAAATAAAAATAAACAAAAACTCAAGAACGTGTCAGAGGGGAATTTATATATGTGTGTACATATATGTTAAGGGTTTTTTCTTTGGTCGAGGGTGAGGTGCACTGAGGCTGTAATCAACAACTCGCAAGCAAAGTAAACGCGTTTTGGGACTATCAAAGAGTGAGGGCAAAAGCCAAACACATGCACACACACAAAGAAAAAATATATATGAATAAAGCTGACATAAATCTGCTTTGCGTGCGTGTGTACAAGGATGAATCCGAAAACGACTTGGAATTTGAGTTTAAGTTATGAGTGTGCCACGCATTACGCATTACCCATACGCCCAGTGCGGCAATGCAAGCTTGTGCTGAGTATTCAAATTTCAACCAGCTTTCCTCAAACGTTTAATTTGATTTTTAAATACGTTTATGTTTATAACTTAAATCTTAATTTAGAGCCTATAAAAAATCCTTTTGTTATTGTGTTTTGTATCAAGGCTTTCAACTGTAAACATGAGATGTCAATTAATGCAATAGAATTCCTGCCTTTTGAGGGTGTCAGCACGTGCCGCATATTACGCATACGCCACGTGGCAGCTTTGTTAGAATTTTGCCCTTCAATGCTATATTGAATGGAAGCTATTTTTAAATAAAAGCCGTCTGGTTGGTCGATTGATTTGAAAACTTTGCCATTCAAAGGCGGCTTCGCCTCCAATCTGTCACTCAATCTGGCAGCCTCTTTTGTTTGCCCTAACTGTCTCCCATAACGGACTTATTTCATTAGCCTGTCTCGGTCGTCATATTATTCATCACATAAGCCGTTTGTAGTATTATATTTTACATAAATAAAATCAAATAACATGTTACATGATGTGCAAACACTCTGAAAGAAACTTTTTTGACTGATTTAACAAAAGCTTTAAGGGCTTTATATGTATATATGTGTACACTACATACATATTTTCCTAGACTTTAAAATACAAATGTTTTACAACATTTATAAACATTTTCCAAGTTTTTTGTTACATTACTTTTATTTTGATTTTTTTTTTTTTGTTTGTACTTGCAAATTTGCATGCACTAGATTTATTTTTTACAACTCTGATTTTGATGCAAGTCGTTTGCAGCTGTTTTAAGCGATTTCCTGTCTGGTCATCTTGGCTTATAGTGCGCTCAAACATTTGGCCGTTAATCCTGTGCCATAAAATGTTTGTTCTTGAATTTTAATATTGAAAAGTTGTTGCGCGAGGATTTCGTGTTTGGTATTTGCATAATGCAATTAAATTTGCATACATTTTCGAACATGTTTATTTTAATTTTAACACCTGGGCTTTTAACAAGGGTAGGCTTCAAAAGCTGAAGATATTTTGTATGATTTTTATTTTGTAAAAAAGGTAAAAGAAATTTTAATCTTTTAAAATCTGAGCATTGACAAGCAAAGCCTTCTTAAACATAATGATAAAATCCTCATCTTTTTTTAGATTTAACAAGAGATTTTAATAAATTAGCGCGCAATTTTACTTAATTTTCATAACGAAAAACATAAAACAGTGAAATAAAACTCTTATAAAATACATTTTTATTAACAAAACAGAACTCCCAGCTTAAGAACTTATTATATTTGCAAATTTGCAGAAGTTTAGTTGACGAACTAAGTTAAAATAATTCTTTTAGTCCACTTGTAAAAGAAGCAAACCTAAAACCGTATTAAAATTGGTTTGAGTAATTGCAATTCCAGACTAATCGAGCTTATTGCTGCAACTAATTGATAAATTTGTGTGTCTGTCTGTTACGATTGCTAATAATGTTTTTGCATGCTGCGCACAGGATATTTGTTCCGTCTGCTACTCATTAGGGGCTTATGCTCCTGCCAATTTGTTGAAGCGAAAATCAATTAAATTTATCATCCACACATCAGCTGCATGTGTGACTTTTGTTTTGATGCAACACACTGTGACTGCAATGAGATTAACATTTATTTGTATTCTAATCACACATTTTTGAAATGACGCAACGCAAGTAAATACCTACAGAAGTCAATTAAAAGTATATGTACAATAAAAAGACAAACGTATTACACAACCACATCAAAGAGCGTTAAAGTCCTTGGGCCTATTTAAAGACCACAGGCTTCTAACTGAGATGCTAATTACTTTTTCATTATATTCTGGATGGCTGAATTTAATTGATTTATGAAGAAAGAAAAAACATTTTCTTTTACAGAAGTAATTTATTTTAAATTTTTGGAAACACATCGCTTGGTTAACAGTATGCGGATTGCTTGTTAACCTTTTGATTATGATTTGACTTCATGATATATCCATAGAAACAGTTGATGGCATTTAAATGCGCAGTTTTCGTCAAAATCATTTTATAAATAAGAACGCATATATTTTATTTTACAGTAAATAAAGAAAAACCAGCCCAAAAAGCGATAAACTCGACTTGAGCATCAACGGTAGCCAAAAAACGTCTAACATAATCTGTTGATGTTCTTTACAGACACCGCTGTTAATCTTTAACAGTTGCTATGTAAGTGGGCAGAGCTGTTAATTACGAGGACTTAACAGCCCCTAGGCAAGTGCCGAAAAGTCGCTGTAGCTGTTAACAGTTGACGTGGGCGCTCGATGAAAACGCACGTAGAAAGCAGCGCTATTCTGTTTTATATGTACATGTACATTCTTCGCGTTTTGGCAGTAAATGAAAAAATACAAAGACATATGCCTTTTTATTTAAGTAATTAAATTAATTTAGCAAATTCGTCAAAAAGGCAGACAATTTTTACTTTGCCAAATTGGCAACTTAAAATTCATTTCAAAATTTGGTTTAAGCTGAAACTACAAAAAAGCTGACAGAAAAGGAAATAAATTAATGTAATAACTTAGGGTGAAAGTTTTTGTAATTCTCGGCTAAATAAAAAGTACTGAGAATAATACTAAAGGCATTCATGTACACTGTGTATTGTTGCTTATTTCAAGTTTTGCTGTTCCCCTTTATGAGAAGGTTTTTTTTTATGCACATTTCTATTATGCCTCGAACTTGTTATTTACGACCTGATGCCCGGCTGAGAGTTACGAGTTGTGCTTTATGACTTTTTGCTGTCATAAAGTAAGATCAGCTTGCGCAGGCTCCTTTCAAATCAAGCTTTTGACAGCTGCAAATCAACCCAAAAACTTGTAGCTAACACACCGAGCTTATGTGTGCGTTAAAAGTTGTGATTGTTATCTGCACACACGCATACTTACTTACATATATTTGCATATAAATGCGGGCTGGACCTTCCCTTACTAACACCCGCTTCTTTGTGGTGCTGTTAGCTCACCTGTGCATTAATCTTTTATAATAACTTGGCCATCATCGTCACATTAAATCGGATGAGGTTTGTTGACTTTTCGCCCATTGTTTGCCTTAATCCAACCAACTATTTATGGTTCAAAGACCATCAATTTATCATATTTGCAGCTCTTTTTCTTTTTGCCTGTGTACATAATGATGCAAATAAACTTTTATGTTGTTGTTGTTGTTGCTTTTGTTGTTATGATATGCTCGGTTAACTGAGCTCAGGACGGACGCAAAGTCCGAGCGCCCAAATGTATGCTATGTTTTTATGCTTCACGCATATTAATGAGCATGTGTTTTGTTTCTGTGCTAGAATCATTATGTATGTATGTATGTGTGATCACATGTGTGTGTATGTTTTAGAATGTTTGTAAAAGGGTTTTGCTATTTGTCTGTTCAGACATTTGTCTGTTTTTGAAATTGCTTGAATTGCTGTGATTCGAAAGTCCAAACTTTAAATTAGTTTTTTTTTGTATCTTCTTTGATAAATCTAATTTAATTTTACAAAAATGTTTTTCAAAATTCAATCAGAAGTTTTTATAACATTATATAAGTTTTGTTTGTATATCTAATTTGCATGTAATATTGTTATACCCACAAATACTCATTAATGATTTAACTGTCTTGACCTTCTGTTAACACATCAAAGCACAATTAACTTATTGCTTTCGACTCGTTTTATTCAATTCACACAATTTCCGTGCATATTTATATGTACATTTCCGTCATAAATTGATATTTTATTGACTGCTGCCGTAACGCTTACCTTTTCTTTCATTCATTCATTCATACCTCCAACTCAGGTGAATACGTGTGTATTCAACTGTGGCATTCAGTAACCGCAAGCAATTTATTCACTATTGCGTGCAGCATTTAACAATCTGGTTAACACGGCGTATACACGATGCAATTGCAATGTTAAAGTAAGTGAATTACATTGCATTAACTTATTCATTATTCATTTATTATTTAAGCCATTCTCAACGCGTTGAAGGTCAGCTACTTAAGCCTTGACCACCAAGCAGACATTGTATTTCTTTAACTGAAACTGCAACTCCTGAAACACAGCTCTAAGGGACACAGTTTCAACAAATAAAGTTTGCACAATGCATTCAGTAAAGCCATTTTTTTCTTAGCAGAATGCTGAACTCATTTGCATTTGACTGGCAGTTGGCAGTCTCCTAGCCATAATAAGGTTTGCGCCAGACTAGCAATGCAGCAAGCAACAAGCAGTGACGACTGATTATTCAATGTAGTAGTAGCACACCGCGTAATGCTCAAATGCAGCTTGCAGGAAAAAAAGAAACAACAAATTTACAACTAGATAAAAGCAAGTTTGGGGCGTGTTTAGTGAAGCGGATATGGGAAATCAACTGGCTTATGAACCACAACAAACGTCACAACAATTTCCGGCAGCAAAAGTCGCAAACATTCTGACGCAATTCTCTGGTCTGTTGAAACTAAAGGCATTCATTGCAACTTCTCTTAGAGTTAAATAAAAGACCAAACTTTTGAGCAGAGCATAAAATATGTATATGAAAAGATGGGTTGATGACTCAAGAAACCCTATCTGAACCTAAATGATTTAAAAAAGATTTTGTTGTTTTACTTTAAAGTGCATAAAGCTTATTTTTTATTATGTTAAAAAGCAATTTCTTATTAAAGACAAAATCGATAAAAATTAGCAGTATTCAGATGGATTCTTGTGCTGAATAAATTCACATATCTGTAAAAACAATGCAATCGATTTTTCACAATAATTGAAAGAACTGTTCGAGCTTAACTGGCAGAACAAATCAAGTTCATTCAATTTGAATTGAGCTAAACTGTGTTTATGGGACAATCCAAACCAAAATAAAAGATGCCTTTTGTGCCAATGTTGTTGTTTTGCTTGCAACAGAGAAATTCATTGAATTCCAATGTGTGGTCAATTGAACAAACAAATGAATAATGGTCTACCTGGCTTTAAATTGAAAGAGATTTGGGTTTGAGCACTAAAAAATTTTAGGCGAAACTAAAAATGGTTTGTAGAGCTGGGAAACACTCCAACAATTATTGAATATTTACGTGCCTGTGATTGCGCATATCTAAAGACTTTTGTTGAAAGCTTTTGCTGCACTTGTTTGCATTTTGTAAGCAGCTTAAGTGAAGTGCAAGGAAATTGCAAAGGTCCATTGGAATGTGTTTCCCAATAGTGCATAAAAAGAAAAGGCAACAAGGGAATCTACCAAAAATATCTATTAAATCAGAGGCAAATAAGCATTTAAGTATGAAAGCGCAAGTATCGACAAAATGAATTAGTTAAATAATAAAAAAGAACACACACACTCTACGCAGACACCAAAACACAATTCACAAATTACATTTACATGAAATGCTTCATTTGTGCTATTTATAATTAACTTGAATCAAAACACAAGCAGTAAAAAGCGCAGATAAAAACCTAAGAGAGAAAGCAAAAAACATAAAAGTAAACAAGCAGAAACAGTATTGTGACTGAAAAGTGGCGAAAAGCAGCTAAGAATGCCAAGTCACATAATATATAATAAGCTTGTAAATCTAAAAACCTATTTTATAAATATAGGTAATAAAAGTCAGTTTAACAAATATTTCGACTTAATATATTCATTTATAAAATAATATTCTGTTTTATTTTAAGAAGTTTTTTTTATTAAATTCTATTCAATTTCCATTACTTATTCAAAATGAGCCCAATTCTTGCTATATGATATATGCTATATGCTTGCTATATGTTAAAACTCTAGTTTTCCGCGCTTTATCTACACTGCATTTAAATCTAAAACGCGATATTTACTCTTGTGTTAGGTAGGTATTGCACTGTATGACGCTGAGTGCCAGCGCCAAGCAGCACAGACAGGCAGCCTACAAAATTGTCAGCCGGAAACGGAAACCCGCACACTCACACCAAAAACGCAGTCAGACACCCACCAAAGTAGGGAGAAAAATAAAAGCAAGCAGCAAAGACTCGTAAATTTGGTAAAACAAAACTTGACACTGCCAAAGCAGTAAAGTTGGTCAACAAGATTGTTTTGAGTTGGGCAATAGCCTGAAGTTGGCTAGCTTGGAATCTGTTAAAGCAAAGGTGCTAAGATCTAAAAATGGCATGATGCCAAATTGCAAAAACATTTTTAAAGAAATTGAAGGGACAACATATAATTAAAGGTTATTCGAGAGCAAGAAATATCTAGAAAAAACATTTGAAACTTACCAGCAACATTTGAACTATCTTTTAAAGTATCTATACTTTGTTCTCTTACTTTCAATACCATTCAACGTGCCTGAAAATATAAAAAGTTTCGAGTAGTTTTTTTCTTTTTTTTTTCTATCGCTTTCTTTTTACCTTTGAACTTTTTAATTACGTTTTCTTAAATAATGAGCGTAATTAAAAAAAGCAAACTGACTTAAGTTGCGAGTACACGACCCGAAGATTCCCTGGTCAGAAGTTAAAGACTACTTCGGCTTGCTATTAACGAATATATTAGTATACCCACTTACAAAAATTTTTCTAGAGTATTCAAGTTTCTTATCAGTTGCATCTTGTAAATCTAAAAATAAACAGCACGTAACTATTTAAAAAAAAAACTTATTATTTTTATTTATAACATACTTGGAAATATTCAAGGGTTTACTTTTTTCCCACTCTCTGACGCTTCGTTGTGTGCATCGTTTGTAGATGGTGCAAAATTAAGGTGGGTCTTTGGCAATAGCAAAGTAATTTTACTTTCTCTTTTTCCCTTTGCTTTGTAATGAACACTAATAAATAGAAGCACACATGAAACAGAGAGGGGGAGATGTAATTAAATAGCTATTAAATCAATTTGTGATTAAATACGCACTACCCTCGCCAAAAATAAATACCAAGTATTTATTTGTGGTTGAATAACAACTTAAACAGAATTAAAATAATAAACGTTAATTGTAGACAAATATTTTAATAGCTGCATAGGGAATTTAATGTAGTATGTAGAAAGCTTAAACAAATACTTCAATTTTCAACAAATAAATGTTTTTTTAAAGGCTAATAAGTAAATCATGTACTTGAAATATATTTTTTGAGATTGTCAAAAATAATTTCTCTTCTTTTTAAAGTGCATCTATTTAACTTTACCTAATTAATCTTCAACGCACATACAATATGTCTCATTAAAATATGTCCTTGTTAAATATATAGCAAGTTAAAAGCTAAAATCTTTAATTGAAAATTTAATTTCATACAATTAAGCTTTCATGTAATTAAATCAATTATCCAACATATTTAATATGACCTGCATACCATATGCGCAATCTGCACTTGTAACCATTTTCTCGGAAACACACTCATATTAACTCGCAATTAAATGCGCTTTGGCTTCGCAATTTGACTTCCGGGAAATAGCAGTTGCTAACATGGCTGCAGCTCTTCAACATTGTTCCTCTCATTGTGGCGAGTCTATTATAATTGCCTTCTTTTAACTTTCGTTATGAATGTACAAACTTTTAAAAAAGGGTCCGTAAAGATGTCAAAGCATAAGTTGTAGTATAATTCAGAAATGAAAAAATGTAAAAAAAAATCTTTAGGATGTTTTATACTTTAATATTATTTTTACAGACGCACAATGCTTTTAAATATTAAAGCAGGGAAGTTAATACGTATATGATATACATATATGATAATATTAATGAAATATAAGATAAGCTTGCTTAAATTAGAATTTAAAATTATTTTTACGCATAAAAATATAATTGTTTCTGATCAATTCATTTCTTTTCAAGCAACTGTTAAAAAAATGAGCAAAAATATTTGATAATGATAGAGGAATCCGATTGTATGTATGTGTTATATGAACATTTAAATCTACATTTACTTTTACTTTCGAACCTTTTTTTTCATACAGAACTTAGTTACACTCAATCCAAATGACACATAACTGAATTTGCTGTGGGAGTCTTGACGCAAATTTCCACAGCTGAAGCATCACAGTAGCGTCCGTCGGGGCAGGTTCCATTCACAGTGGTGGGCTTCGTGGCGCCAAAGCAAAATTTAAATGTGGTCCGGGAAGTACAGGCAAATACATAATTTCCATTGCACAGGCCGCAACTGTCGTTGTCCCCGCAACTGGCAGGCATTTCGGAGCGCTGGAAACAGATTTGCGGCTTATCAGTGCAGACCAGGCCGTCGGGGCAGGTGAAGATCTGATCCTTTTGTGGCGTACCCTTGCCCAAGCACAATTGATATGAGGTTTGATTGATGCAGGCAACATCGTTGGTTACCTGGCACACATTGCAGCTGCCTTGGACTAAGTCTAGATGCCAGCAAAATGCAGTCAAAGCAGTAAACTGAAAATAAAAGAATTTAGAGAAAACTTATTAAAGCCAAAGAACTCACCAAAAGAGCTTGATTAAACATCTTTTTGCTTCGTGCTCTTACTATCAAATGAGCTTTAAAAATACGTATCTTTGTATCTTGCTCTTTTGAGCAAAACTAAACAACACCTTGACATAATTTGCCTTTATCATCATTTCTTATCTTTCTGAGAAGCCAAAAATATAGCTCTATGGTTAAATAATTCAGAGAGACATAAGCTGAAATGACCTTGAATTTGGACTCGTATCTTAAAATATATAACAAACGTATTAAATTTTCCGCTTCAATATAATTCGTTGTTCATCACCGACAAAAATATCTAAAAGACGAATAATGGAGAGAAAAAAATATTTTAAAAAAAATATAACTGCAAGCACCCGAAGATAAAATAACACTTATGCTTTTTATGGCAAACTTATCAAAAGAAAACAAGTAAGAAGGCTCTAGTCGAGAAATCCCGACTAGGACATACCCTTAACCCGATACTTAACGCTTACAGTCATTTGTGTCTATTTTTCGAGTGACTAATATGACCAATATGACCAAACTTCAAACTGCGATATCTCCAGTGTTTCTCAACCGATTTTAATCAAATTTTTTTTGGTGTTCATTATTTTATCCGTAGTTTCAAACCTAATTTTCACAATTTTAAAATTCAAGATTTTTGTGTTATCGATCACATGTGTATATCGGAAACCAAAAATGTTATCGAAAATTTAAAGCAAACTTGATCTTCTCATGGTATGGGAGAGTTTAAGTTTCAAGTTTGAAGTCTCTAGCTTTTATAGTCTCTGAGATCTACGCGTTCATACAGACGGACAGACGGACAGACAGACATGGCTAGATCGACTCGGCTGTTGATGCTGATCAAGAATATATATACTTTTTAGGGTCGGAGATGCTTCCTTCTGTCTGTTACATACATTTGCACAAAACCATTATACCCTTATTTACCCATTTTATGGGTTAAGGGTATAAAAACCAAAGGCAGAACTTTAACTTTAGCTGCAGGCTGAGAATTATCATCATCATATTAAGTGTGTGGGCGTTTATGTTATGCTCCATACTGCGTACTAACACAGAGATCCAGAGATGTTGTTGTGTTTGTAATTCAACATAGTGACAGCGGAAATTGCACAGTCTGTTGAAAATCCAAACGATGACAAAAGCTGTTTGTGGGCGTTGCACATGCAAAATGAATTTTCAATTTTATGGCCAAAGGCAACGAACAATTCGCAGTGCCAATTGACCAAGTCAGGGGGGCTTTCAAGGGCTGTAATGGACCTCTCCACACCACACACTAATCATGGCAAGCGTTGTGTGCAATCTGAGCAATCCACACAAAATTGGCATTGTGTGTAGCAAATGGAATGTAGCGTCAATATTTGCAACAGTTGAAACAGCTGCAACTATATGTATGTAGACAACATAAAAATAAAAAAATAATAAATGTTTTAATTGTTGCAAAAATCGAAATTTCCCACTTGTGCGGATGCGCATTGTTACCAAATCAATTGTGCGTTATGACGAACTCTTGTCACAGGTGCTAAAAACAATTCTTTAAAGCCATTCAAACAAACACATATTTTAATTTATTTTAATATCTACACAATTGATATTTATGGTATCGTACTGCGTGGCCTTAAGGCTAATTAAATAATGATAAGTCAAAGCTATATAAGCTTAAATATTTAAAACTGATCCAACAATGTATTTTAACATTTTTTCATACAGCTTTGAGTTTGTTAATAAAATCATAATATTTATTATAGGCACGTTAAAAATAAATGAAATGAACGCGTTTTCTACACCCAAATATTGCACCAAACAACTTAACACATGAATGCTCAACGAAGACGATTTAAACACATAAAGCTCCCACAAGCAAGCACAATTTTGCGAGCACTTTATGCCTCTAGATTGTTTGGCCCACATAAGCTGGCCTAATAAACATTTATGAGGCATACAAATCAATGCATTCTGCTCATCAGCATATGCAATATCATGCCAAAAAAAAAAAATTATTTTCGACTTTTTCCAACTAACAAATTCTTTGTGCCAGGCTGCAATTTGCCTACGTCATTATGTACTGCTGTACTTTTTGGTTCGAGGCAAGTTGCACAAATCCCAGAGCCAATGTGATTTATTGTTGTCTGTCGCTGGGCCAGCCTCGATTGGCCCTGCAGCGCCCTATCATTATGGGTGGCATGCAATTTGTCAAACTCATAGCAAAATCCTGTGTTAAATGAGCTATGAGTTGAAGACAGTTTTTTTGGTGGGCGGGTTCTGCAATAAGATACATTTTCTACGAGCTTTACTTACTTTAGAGCCTAAAAGCTTCGTCTTCGTCAGGTTTCGAACAGATCAAAAACTTGTCTGGTCATAAAAGTTTGGCACTTGTATTTACTGTTGCATAATTTAAGCCAACGCATTGGCTTTTTACTGTCCAAATGTTCATTGGCGGCTATCACTTTTATGGCCTTCACTAAGCCCAATGCATACGAAAGCAGGGAAATGCCTCAAAGCAATGCCCGACATTTTGATAAGCTCTAGTCCTAGTCTAACACAGTGTAACCGGAGAAAAACAAATCGTATATTGTCGGATGGGAAGTCGTAAAATTACCGGTAACATTACATATACACTTTTTGGATAGTCAATGCAATTTGCAAACGAAATACTAGCTTAAATGCGAGAAAAGACCTTTAAAAAATTGTTGCTTAAAAAGCAGAATTTAAGCAATTTAATAAATATATCTTAACAATATTATTAATATTAATTTTGAATAAATAAATTTGAACAATATTTTTAATATTAATATTGAATAAATAAATTTGAACAATATTTTCAATACTCTGATACCAAAGGTATATTAGATTTGTGCAATTCATGAAGTCTGTCCATCCGTCCGTATGAATGCCACTCTTTTCCACACCGTTTAAGCTACTATAGCCTTGCAACTTTGCAAATATCTTGTAACATGTCTTCTTTAGACAAAATGTTAAATGTAGGGCTCTACGATCTCAGTGGGCCTGGGAAATCGATAACAAGTCGATACACCTCAATGTGCAAATGTATAAGACACATATATATCATACATTTAAGCAACTAGAGTCACCAAATTTGATGGTAAATAGCTAGTGAGATTCCCAAAAAATAAGAAGATTGGATGCCACGCCCCCAAACTACGCGCCACGTCCCACCGCCTGTTAAAAACGGAAAACGGAAACGGATGCCACCCCAAAATATACCGCCTACCTGTTAAGATCTAAAATCTACATACCTTTTTTAGTTTATTCGCTAAAGTCACCAACTTTGTTAGAGGGTTGGAAGGTGAAGTCAGCCACAGATATTACTATTTGCACGCAGATGTGAAATCTGGTAACAGAGTATATAGTAATTGGTTACGTCTTAACTGTAAATATATTTTCTTTGTCGCATTGCATTAAAGTTGTCATTAAAAACTTCTATTTTTGTTTGGCCAAACAGCAAAAAATGTTAAAAACAAAATAAAATTGGCGCCAAGCAACTTAAGGCTGACAACTAACAAACAACTTAGCCAAAAATGTGGATAATGGTCATTATGGTCATTAATCTAAAGCCCAGCGGGCAATAAATGTCAAAACTTATTTACATAGTCAACAAAAATTAAAGTTGTCGTTGTTACTTAGCAACAAGATTGACTTTATTGGCATGCTGATATTTTTGGCCTAGCCAAAAATAGAAATTGTATGGCCATTTGTATAACATTTTCTTAGAATTTAAATATTTTGATTTAGTCTGACAAGCAGCAAGAGCACTCGTGCCATGCAATATAGTATTTTATATACAATATATTTTCACAGGCATTGCACTTGAAATTTGTTGAAGCCCCATTCGAAAACTCAAGCCAATAGTTTGCGTGCTGTCGTAGGGTTGGAGGTTAGTTTATTGAAATTTCATGCACTCGCTGCATTTTATTTTTAGAATTTTGCCAGTGAGAAGGGTGTGAGGGGCAGATTGTGTTGATGGTGTGGCGCTTGCGGTTTCAGCGAACGCGTTTAAGTTTGTCATCAATTTGAAGCCACAAGTTTGCTGAATGCAACGCTTGCGCTTGTGGCTTGAATAAGGAAAGTTATGAAGCATGTTAATGCGAATTTTCCGAGGTTTAACATTTGATATTTAAGTGGTTGAAGACATTAATAAATGCACTTTAAGTTCTTAATAAGGATTAAATCAGTTAGAGAAAACCAAAAAGATCTTTTGTTTAATCTTTAAACAGATTCATCCAATTACAAGCCCTTTAATTTATATTCTATTTTCAGTTTATATCAAAACTGCATGCAAGCCATTCAAGTTCATGAACCCAAAATGAACCCCGTCAACCCATTTTTTGCAATATTCATTAGCAGGTCCTAACCCATAATCACCTGGGTGCGTGTGCCAAGCAAATACCGTATATCAGCTAAATTTTGACAGGTCGTCTTAAATCTGGCAAACAAAGCGAAGCCACCAGACAAAATTCAACAAAGATGACGCGTTAAGTTGTAGCTCCAAGAGTCGGTTTGAACCGCAATTAGACTTGAGTTGAATGAAACGCTTGTTCCAGGGGTTAAACGACTTAAGGGCCACAACAGCAGCACGGCATTCAACTCAATTGATTAACATGTGTACCAGCTTATAAAACAATATTAATGGCAGAGGTTAATTTAAGCCGCAAGTGTCATTTACAGTTATGGGTAAACAGCTTTCAACTAATTGTTAAACACTTAAGCTGCAAAACGTACACAAAAGTCCTTGAATTAGAACTACCGAGTCGAAGTCGAGTGAAGTGAGGGGAATGCGAAATGTAGCTGGTTAAGCCCCTACTCCAATCATGGGCAACGCTAATCGAGGTTGTCGCCTCTTACACTTCATTCTACCGAACAGTTTGATCTCCTTGTTGCTGTTGTTTTGTATTTTGTTTTTGTCAAGGGGGGGATTAAACGTACAACTAATTGTGAGCTGTGAGCTGTGAGCTGTGAGCTGGTTGCTAAGCTTCTTGGTGTCTCCAGCTTGTGCCTTGGACAGATGTCACGAAGGAAACTTTTAAATTCCAACAATCAGCAAAGCATGAAATTTAATTTCTTATTAGCATTTCTAATTTTAGAAGAAAGAAAATTATGAAAAAAAAAACAAAAGAATAAAAGAAAAAAAGTTCATATGTATAGTCATTTTCGGTCTTAAAAAAAAAAAAAAAAAAAAAAAATTTAATGAGCATTTAATTAAAACAATCTTTATTAAGCAATGAGTGTAACAATAAGAAAATTGTGTATGGAACTTAATAAATGAAATTTAAATATATTATGGATACAGAATATGACAACTGAACCACATTTACATTTCAAGTAGTTAACATCATTTCCATAACTTTTAATTTAAATTTTTATTGTTATTAAATCAAGAAGACAGACCGAAACACTCAAGTTTACTACACTCAACCAGTATTTTTTATACCCTTAACCCATAAAATGGGTAAATAAGGGTATAATGGTTTTGTGCAAATGTATGTAACAGACAGAAGGAAGCATCTCCGACCCTATAAAGTATATATATCTTGATCAGCATCAACAGCCGAGTCGATCACGCCGTCTGTCCGCCGTCTGTCCGTCTGTCCGTCTGTCTGTATGAACGCGCCGATCTAAGAGACTATAAGAGCTAGAGAGTTCAAACTTAAAACTTAAACTACTCTAATAACTTTGCTTCAAATTATCGATAACATTTCTGGTTTCCGATATACACATGGGATCGATAACAAAAAAGTCTTGAATTTCAAAATTGTAAAAATGAGGTTTGAAACTATGAATAAAATAATGAACATTTAAAAAAATTAAAAAAATAAATACCGGAGATATCGCAGTTTGAAGTTTGGTCACATACGCGGTACGTATTGGGTTAAGGGTATGTCCTAGTCGGGATTTCTCGACTAGAGCCTTCTTACTTGTTTTTTTTTTGTTGTTCTTAAAGTAGGATAAAAACTAAGCAAAACTTTTGTGTTCCACTTGCGTACATCTTGTTGCATTGATTAAAGTTTGATGTTGAAAATTATGTGAAGTTTAAGTTTTGAGTTAAGCCGAAAACTGATTTTACGCTTCACAACTTTTAATGGCAATCACGGCGGTTGGGTTTTTGACGCCAAGCATCAGCGCCGTTTGCCGTTCACTGTTCACTGTTCACCGTTTGCTGTTTGCTGTTTTTGGTGTTTGGCGTTTGCCGTTTTTCGGCATCAAAATGTGCGCATAATGTGGCGCTTTAATGGATTCCATTGCATACATTTTAGGGGCGCAAGCTGCGGCAGCAGCAGCAGCAAAAGCAGCGGAAAAAAAATTATGCAACGCCCTCTGAAAAATGGCATCTCATGCAAATTACCAGCGAACCCGGCAGCAGCCCGAGTTGCCCTCCTTCCCGTTGCGTGCTATTTGCGGGGCGCCACACTGCGGCATCAGTGCGGCATCAGTGCGGCATGTTGGCCAGTTGTGTTGTTGTTATAAATAGAGGAGAGAATGGGAAATTACTGTCGCTGTGTGCTGATGTGTTGTTGTTTTAATTTTGCTAAAATGAGTTGTCAAATTGGGCAAAGCTGCTGCTGCTGCTGAGAACCGTAGTTAATTGAGATTAAGCTTAAAAGGCATTTCTGAAAAAATGAGTAAATAATTGTCAGGGGAGAGGTTGTGGTGACAATTTTGCTTTTCGCATTTGCAATCTAATACTATAATGTGACTTTATTGCATAGAGCAATTAAAGCTTAATTTTCTGTGAAAACTTTAGACACTTCCGAAAATTAAACTTATATGGAAATGTCAGTTTGTCAAAGCTCGCTTTTAACTGTAAAATGGTTGTAATTTGTGAGAATTTTAGCCAATTTGACAACACGTCTGGAGGGAAAATTTATTACTCGGTTTGTGGCCACTCGCAGCAAAGTTGAAGCACAAGAAAATCGGCGTGTGCAAACAATTGGCTCAAAGCTCATGCCACAATTATGGCATAATTAAAACTAATTATGCCAAAAGTCGAGGAAGTGCTGACGTTGACGTTGGTATGCATTTAACACGTCTCTGAAACCATTTTCAAATAAATGTCAAAGTGTTGAAATTTTCATAAATTGTTTGCTTCTGACAACCTTCTCTCTCCTTTACACACTCTTCGGCTGCCGTCTGGGGATCGTATGCATAGAAGGTTCTCATTTGAAACACAGACAGCGTTTAAATATTGTAGTAGGAAATGAACTAGATCATTTTATACTTCAAAAGGCGTTATTAACAATGACATTTCCACCTAACCATGAAAAGGTCGAGCAAATACCCATCCTTCTTTATCCTTTGTGCCGCACAAGGAACCGGTTCATTTAACATTTTCATATTACCCAGCCCTGGACTACAACTTTTGTGATTTCTTAAGTTTTTTTGCGCTCAACGCATTTCCTAAATGAAATTAATGCAAATGCGACGAGACGCAACGCGACGCGGAGGTCTCTGAAAATGCCAAACGGAAGGCGCGAATTTTCACACGTCTAGGCGACATGCCAAATCCCATTGTGTGTGTGTGTGTGTGAGTGTGTGTGCGTGTTTTTGTTTGTTATGTGTGTGTTTATTTATTTGAGCTGCGCAACTTTGCGGCTGCCTGAGCGCCTTTTGTTTGCTGCGGCTTTACAGCGCAAATGTAACCCATGGGTAAAAAACTATGCCGCAATTTTATTGTGTGAGAAATAGTTTGTGAACGTGTTGTTACATTTGTATACATGTATATATGTGACTGTATGCTGAGCTTTTGTATGTGAGTGTGAGCTGGCATACTTCAACTTGTTGACCTTTTCTTGCAATGCCGAGCAAATAATTTCTGCAAGGAATATTATTTTGATTATTTTTAAAATAATGTTGTGTTGAAACAGTTTCGTGCTAAAAATGGTTCGTCTAAAAATAAATCATATTTAAAATAATAATCAAACAAATGGGTTTTGTATTTTTTGTGATTTCTTTAATTTTACCATGAATAATTGCTTTGAAATTCTTTGTCCCTTAAATAATTAAAATTGCCAGCCAAGTTTTGTGCATCCAAAATCGATTTCGCATGAGTTTTCAACTCTTTAAACACATTATTTGGTTGAATAACTTGGCCAAAACCCAAAACAAAACCATGCCAAAAAACCCAAACAAATTATGAAAATCCCAAAGCGGTTATAAAAACCAAATTGATTTACAAATGTTATTTTATAGCTCTATGTCAGGAAGATAAGCTTTCGTAGTTAATTGATTTGATTAGCAGACTAATTGAAATCGATAAGAAAACTTAAGCATTCTGCGGAGTATATAAAGATTGAGTTGTTGCCACTCACAACACAGTTTGCCAATCAAATCCGAAATGATTCGCATTTTAATCGCATTGCTAGCATTTGCCTTAGGCTCAGCCATGGCTAGTCCACTTAATGGTCGCATTGTTGGCGGCACAGCTGCGGAAATTCGTCAGTATCCGCATCAAATATCCATGCGCTATAATGGACGACACCGTTGTGGTGGCAGTGTGTATGCCAGCAACATTATCATTAGTGCCGCCCACTGTGTTGTGGATCTGGCGAATGCATCGAATCTGACAATTGCTGCTGGCTCAACCAGGATTAGCCAGAGGGATCAGCAGGTGATCCGTGTGCGAGAGTTTGTAATTCACAACAAGTACAAGAAACTCAACAATGACTACGATGTGGCTCTGCTCGTGCTGGATGGCGACTTTGTCTTCAGCGATTATGTTAAGCCCATTGAACTGGCCATGGTGCGTCCGTTGGCAGGCGCTCGGGTCACTGTAACCGGCTGGGGTGCTCTTACACGAGGTGGCAGCTCACCAGACATTCTGCAGCAGGTCGATGTTAATGTGGTGGACAATTCCAAGTGCAAGAACGCTTACTCTCTCATGTTGACCAGCCGCATGCTCTGCGCTGCTGTTGATGGTGGCGGCAAGGATGCCTGTCAGGGCGACTCTGGTGGGCCGCTTGTTCACAACAATCAGCTCGTTGGCATTGTTTCATGGGGCTGGGGTTGCGCCAAAAAGTCTTCTCCAGGCATTTATGCCTCTGTGCCGGATTTACGCGATTGGATATTGGCAACGCGTGGGGCATATGCCAAAGTGGGTAGCATACAGTTTCTTTAAGTCGATAAATATGCAACAATAAACTTCAATATGTACCTAATTATAGCGTGCTAAATTCTTGGAAGTAGCCTTATTGTCAGTCGCGCCAAAAACTAACAAAAATCCAATAAATAATAATGTAATGTAAATTACTAAAAATTATGTAAAAAGTTACTTTACAGACCTATTCACTAAAGATTTTTGTATGCTTTTGTTATTAAATCAAATGAAATAGTAAAAATAATTAAAAAAAAAACACTATCACTTTATATATATTTAGCTGTCAATATTAGTATAAACAAAATGTTTCGGAATCAATATGATAGTGATGTAACGTTGTGGAGTCCCCAGGGACGACTCTTCCAGGTGGAGTACGCAATGGAGGCAATTAACCAGGGTACAGCCATCGTTGGGCTGAAGAGTGCAGACTTTGCTGTTATCTTGGGTCTACATAAGCAAACCACCGAGCTGGGCGCAATGCAGCCAAAGATAATATCGATTGATAGTCATGTGGGCATATCGATATCGGGCCTATCGGCTGATGCTCGTCATTTGGGCTCGTATTTACGCTCGGAGTGTTTGGCCTTTAAGCATTCGTACGATACATCGTATCCCATACGTAAACTGGTTAATCATCTGGGTATTAAGATGCAGGCGAATACACAACGCTATGATCGACGACCCTATGGAGTGGGTCTACTGCTAGCTGGCTATGATGAGGAGGGCAGTCATATATGTCAGGTAATGCCATCGGCCAATGTCTTCAGCTGCAAGGCCATGGCCATGGGCAGCCGCTCTCAGGGCTCTCGCACCTATTTGGATCGCTGCAAAACGGAATTTCCATCTTGCTCCAAGGATGAACTAATATGCCATGGCATTCAGTCGATTAGTCAAGCTGTGCCCAGCTCAGAGCAGTTGCGCGTCTCCATCGGAATCGTTGGCAAAGATCATCCATTTAAGTTATTAACGCAGGATGAAGTGCAATCATATCAAAGTGTATGTAGTCTTGCCAAAAATCCAAATTCAGATAGTTCCCAAAATTTAGAGCACTCGGAAAATGCATCACAGTTCGAGGATTTATCGAACTCACCACATACGTCAAATCAACAGTTGTAGTTTTTGGTGGTTATAAGTAAGTTTGTTTCGAATTATTTAATGTGATAAAATATAATTAAAGATTTAAATTTAAATATAAAATTGAGAAATACACTTAGTACTTAAATTTCATACATCTTTTTGTATTTTTAAGCTTGCAAAAATCATTTATTAAGTTCCCCTGATGGCAAAGCTTCATCATCATAAGTTTTAAATGCTTACGGAAATTGCTTCACTAAAGCTTAACACCAAATTGTATTAAAAATAAGTTGAATTTTAATGTTCCTGTTGTTCGTTTATACTGCATCCGTTTGACTGAAAAACCGCTGAGAAGCGACTTTATTTGACCATAATATGCCAATTAAAATGTCTGCCAGTGTTGTATGTATGTGTATGTTTATACACATAAGAACACACATAAGCACACACACTAAGAGAATGTGCGCCATAAAAACTTTGTAAAGCAAATGGCAAGCTGACGCCCCAAAAACCCCGCTCTCAAAGTCCACGCGCACAAGCTTTAAAGCATATGGGGTAATAAAAGTTGAGCAAAGTGTTTAAGGCGCATAGATGTGGAGCTGAGCGTTAGAAGCGGAGAGGAGTAAAAGAATTTGAAGTCAGTAGCTCAGCAATGTCCTTGGCACGCAAATTTAGCGTGAAGTTGTTAGCTGTCTGTCTGTCCTGTCTGCTGTCGCCCCTTACTTACTTTCAGTTGAACTCTGCACTGGTTTTCGTTGCTCCTGTAAATGGCATCAAAAACTTAACCACAATATGAGCAGCGACAACAACAACAAATGTCAGGGGTGAGTGAAACTATTAAGTGAGCAATTTGGTGTCCTTGTTTGTTGTCTGTTTAGCGTTGAAATTTGTTTTTGAGGGCGTTGTGTCAGCTTAACTTCAATGTCTTACGCTTATTATATTCTTAAACATTGTGCATTTATAACTATCTCTTTTCTCTTTGGGTTGCGCTTTTAAGTTTTAGTTAGTTCACAGGTAAACCTAAAGACCTTGAACAACTTGTTAGAGTCATGCACAAATGACAAATAATGCAAGAAAATATTTTTTTGATTTACGTTTTTAGTTTTTTCCTAAACTTAGCTACACAAACCACAATGCGTGACTTTACGCAATGCCAACCATTTGGCGTTTAATGGGGCGTATGCGCAGAAATATTTATTAAAGTAAGTGCCACAGGTAAAAAGCAAATGTATAACTTAACATAACTTATTATTTAGTTCTGCAAATTATTATTTATATGACTATTTGTTTACTTAATAATAATAATGCTGAATATTATTTTATTTAAGTTTTAAGCTTCGAACTAAAATGAAATAAATTATTTTATATTTTATTTTTATCTCTTAAATTATTATTTTAGTTTTTCTTATCACGAAAACCACAAGTTGCAAAACATGGTTTTATTCCAAAACGTTAATGAATCAATTTTTTTTTAATGGTGTCTTTGCACCTGAAAGTATTATCTTTTAAACCTTTTGTAATGGTGTAACTTTTTTTGTAGAATAGTGTTACCAAGCAAACCAATAATAGTTTATTTTTAATTTGATCTATGTTTTGAAATTTAAAAAGGTCTTTCGTTAATAAAACTCACTTAATATTAATTTTACATTTCATAAATATCTTAAAGCTCTATCTTTTAAGATACTGTTTGTTTTTATTGCACCTTGAATTCCCAAAAGCGCCACAAATTGTGATAAATTCCATTCCACAAAACAAACCGCATTCCATGCAAGCCCATCGATTGCGTGTCAAACTTTTGGCCGACACTGTCAGTTGCTTAAATCCACAGAGGTTCGTGCCAATTGCGGCTACTGAACTGTCTCTTTCTTCCTTTTTTTTTCTGCGAATTTGATTTTTCACTGCTGTCCTTTTGGGCCCAACTAGAAGCAATCAGTGGGATAGACTCGACTTGTGTGAGTTGTCAAATAAATATGAGAGCATAAAATTTATAAAATAAGATACTTGTTAATAGATGACATGAGGCAAAAACTTTAAAATTTCCCAATGTAAAAATGTTTTAGTTAAATTAGTTTTCTTTGTGTTCTCCACATAACTAAAAGCATTTTAAAACTATTTTTTTCGTTGGCAAATACGAAACATAGTTTGCAACCGCATTTTGCGGCAGCTTTGGCTTCTAATTTGGTACATTAAATATTTGCAGCTCGTATATTTGCCAACCAAAAAGCATAAACAATGAGCTTTGTAGCGCAGAAAATACCGTTAGATTTTATATACATATACGAATCGTAGTAGAAACATGTGTGTACATATTTCATTTGCGGCGCGAGCCAACCTCAACATAGAGAAAATATACCTCGTACGTATATTATAATAAGTTGGTTTCAAAATTTCATATCTTACAGATTTATAATTATTTTAGCTACAGTTCGAAGATAATATCAAGAGAAAGAAAGAACTAATAAATGATATTTATCTGAAAACTCTTAATAATTTTCATTTAACTATTACTATTTCGTACAGGATATCTTAATGTCCCACGATCTAACACACACTGGTTTATTATGATTGTTTATTTATGCGCAGCCCGTTCGCCTGGTTTGCAGATTCATTTAGTCCAAAATTATGCTGCAGCATATGAATATTGAATGGACCTGAAAGGTAGACAGTTTGCTATTTGTACGTGTGAGTGAAGTCAGTACGAAAAAAAACAGCAAAACTATAATCAAATACCCGTTAAAATGCACTGAAAATGTATTCATGCCCAGCAGCATAATATATGTTTACGTATAGTATCTATAGAACTCAAACAGTTTGTTTGCTTCATCATTAAGTGTGACGGACCATTAAATGTTAGCAAAGTGCTATTAAAACACTTGGGCAAAGGGCTCAATAATCGCATACAAGATTTAAATTTATTTTTATAGGTGCTCTGAAACAAACAAGAAATACCTAAGCAGAAATGATAGTCAAGTGCTTAAACATGACTCCAGGGTCTGCTTGTGTTTCACTTTGCAGCAAGAGTTTGGGGAATTAAAGCTTAAAGGCATTCAAACATTTGACTTTGTAAATCTTGACATTCTCTAACAAAATTTCCAGCTCAAAAGCATTTGTGTGCATGCTTGCGAAATTGCATATAAACATGAGACAAAATATAACTAATTGTTTCTGCGAATCGTTTACAACTAAAACCTATTACTAAATGATACTAAGAAACTGCTTGAAATTGTGGCCAAATAGAAAAAATATTTTTATTTTTATTTTTTTACATTCAGCTGAGTTTAATTGGACTTAAAGTGGTCCAAAAAACAAACAAGAAAATTCCTTACAAAAGCCCAAAACTAACAAAATGAATAAAAGCAAAAATTATCTATGAAAGGAAAATCTTTTTTAAACTTAAAGCCATGTTTTTATTGCCATTCTGCAATTAATTTTGTTACATTTGCTTACCAAAGTTTTTAGTTTAATTCTTGCAAAAATAAAATCGATTAAACATTTCCCAAAACTAAAGTGAGTATTGACGTTATTTTAACTAAATTTAAAGCTTCAAAACAACCCGAACGTGGTCAAAAAAAAAAAATATATATATATGTATTCCGCGAATTGCATGGATAACAAAAAATTCCGCCGAAAAACAGCCAAAACAAAAAGTAGACAACAAAATTGCACAAATTGAGTTCACGCGGCGAAAACAAACTTTAATAAAGTGCAAATATTTCGATGTACATTTGAGACACAGACAGACAGTTTCTATTGAAATGTGAGCCCGAATATTGGACAAGTGCTTTAATGCGGTTTAGATGATGGCTGGGAAGGGTAACACCCTGTGTGCAACATACCACTTGCCATCTGCCATTTGCCACAGACTGCAAGTTGAACCCAGCACGTGCACGCTCTTTGCGGCTGCGGGTCACTGAAGGGGAGTTTCGTTGGGCTCAAGTTGCAATTGCTCCTTGTTCTGTTTTCTGCTTCAGCATCATCCTCTTCTTCTTCTTTGGCCACATGTGCAACATTTTGTCATGATTGTGCAAATTGTTATTTCCCTCACGAAATTCAATAAAAATAAGAATATAAAAAAATACAAGCTACAATATACATGTAAAAAGCGAGCTGAAAAATTTCTTTGGCCATTTTTATGGCCGCTGCCTAAAATGTGGTCAGCTTGCCTTTTATGAGTGCCAAGTTTTTCCGCAAAAGTTTTTGCTATGTCGGTTTTACAAGTTTAAGTTTCGTTTTATTTTTTTATGTTCTTACATACATGTATGATTTTATAATTAAACACTTTTTGGGGCTGTGTACTCGCATTTGTCTTTTCGTTGGTTATGCGTTAAAAGTTTTGTCCAAACTCTGCCGCTCTTCCGCTTCCAAACTCCTTTGGCTTTTCTGAGAATAGTTTTTGAAATTTTGTTTCGCACAGCCACTTTTTCATATGTAAATATTTGCAATTAAAATAATTGAGTTTTAAGTTGTCTATTAGACAAGTTCTCACTCGAGTGCAGCAAATCATAAAAGTTTTCATGCCACAAAATTTTGCTGGTAACTTGTTTATTTGCTCTTTTTGTTGCATACGAACTGAAAACACTTATGGGCAAATTATGGTGAAAATGATAACAAACAAATATCGTTTTTCAGGGCTGTTTTATTCGACAGGTGTGCTAGCAACTCTCTGGAGTATATCAAGAACAGGCAGGATAATTTCAACATTTTTGGCATAGCAAAGCCATAAGCTGACATACTTATAAATCTGTCGGCGACATACAGAGGGTTGCTAAGCCGCATGTTACGCATACGCGTTGTTGGCCCCACATATAACTGTTACAAATCAATTGAACTTGCTTTTTGGCGTCACACATGGCGTATGCTTATTATTTGCTATTTGTAAGCTCACAAAACATCAAAGTTTCCTGTCTTGCATATAAATTTTGTATAAAAAAAACATTAAACAAATCGATTGATTTGCCACGATAAAAGCCAAAGAGCTCAATGGGGTTTTTAGTTAGGCCAATATACATACTTATGTTCTAGCTGAAGCTCTGAGAAACATGTATACATATATCAAAGGTTTTTTTTTGATATTCTGGTGCTTTTTCCCTTCTTTTTTTCTGTGTGTATCCTACAGGCATGGCAGCTGTGTGCAGTCTGTTAAATGGTTTTTTTTTTTGTTAACATAAATAGCTATATGAGTAGCTTTGTAAGGGATTGAGTGCTACTTAAGAGCTATGGAAATATTTTTCAACTATAGAAAAAATAAGGTAAAACCAAATACATTTTTATTTGGAAGCATTTTTGGTTACAATGGGCTTTAAATAAAAACAACAAGCTTTCAAGATGTAACAAGTAAGTAAGGAAATTATTTTAAATAATATCTCTTCTAATAATTTCTGGAACATTTATTTATCATTTAAGTTTGCCTTGTTATACCCTTAACCCATAAAATGGGTAAATAAGGGTATAATGGTTTTGTGCAAATGTATGTAACAGACAGAAGGAACCATCTCCGACCCTATAAAGTATATATATTCTTGATCAGCAGCAACAGCCGAGTCTATCTAACCATGTCCGTCTGTCCGTCCGTCCGTCTGTATGAACGTGCCGATCTCAGAGACTATAAGAGCTAGAGACTTCAAACTTGAAACTTAAACTCTCCTATACTATAAGCAGATCAAGTTTGCTTTAAATTTTCGATAGCACTTCTGGCTTCCGATATACACATGTGATCGATAACAAAAAATTCTTGAATTTTAAAATTGTGAAAACAGGGTTTCAAATAATTGGTAAAATAATGAACATTTGAAAAAATCAAAATCGGTTGAGAAACACCGGAGATATCGCAGTTTGAAGTTTGGTCATATTGGTCATATTAGTCACTCGAAAAATAGACACAAATGACTGTAAGCGTTAAGTATCGGGTTAAGGGTATGTCCTAGTCGGGATTTCTCGACTAGAGCCTTCTTACTTGTTTTTCTTTAGTTTTATTTATGCAAACATATTTACATATGAGTGAACTCAACCCGAAAACACATCAATAACATAACTTAATAATAATATGGTAAGAGTTTGTTCTGGCCATTCTTCCTATATATGCGTGTGTGTGTTTGAAAGGGAGAGTGGAAAATATTGAAATATTTGATTATTTGACCCTTGCCAAAAGGCCTAACATCGAAAACAATAAAATTCATAAGAAACCAGCCACAAAAAGATTCAAATAAATTGGCTACCACTTAATCAAACTTATTTTGGGCATATTAAATAAATTATTTGTGATTCCTACTACATTAAACGCCCAAGGCATATTGTATGAGTTTAACTGTCGTTTAACTACTTACTTTGTACATTTTAATTGGCTGCAATACGAAACGTATTAAAGGTTTATTTTTATGCTCTTATGCCTTGTGATTTTCACTGTTTCTTTGTTGATTTTTCGCTCTTTGTTTTATTGACTTGTTTTCTCGATTTTTTCAATCTGTTGAATTTTGTGAAACGTTCTTTGCCCCTTTGTCCCTTAGGTGTCGCGTCAGTTATGCATCGTTGCCCCAACTTGTGGCAGCACGGCAAATATACAAAAAAGAGAAATAAACGAACAAAAACAACAACAAATCGGATACGTTAACAATGCCAATGGGCAAGTTGCAGAATTAAAGCAGCACTGGTTTTTTTTGCGAGTCAGTGTGGCTGTGGGACATTAACAGCACTTTTTATTCAACTTCATATTTGCTGCTCTATACTTATTCACAGAGTAGCATACTTTTGTGATGAAGTGTGTTATGCATTAAACTAAAACCTTTTCAAGTCATTTTTTTATTCCATAACTGGCTCTATCTATAAGTTGTTTCTACTTCATTCTTTCAGACTCCGCTTTAACTTTATTATTTTATAAGTGTTTAGCTAGAGTATATTATAATCGTCATGCTCAATAGATCGGTTGTTTTTTGGTTTTTTAATTAAATTGTCAGTGTTGAATGAAAACTGCGACAATAACATATTCCGTGGGCGTTTTATGTTTCCCTTGTTACAGATGATGCTGTTCTTGTTGTTGTTTTATTGGCACTTTATCAACGGTCATATAATTAAAACATGAGACACGCACGCTCAGAAAGAAAGCAATGCATTTAAATTTTGTAAGCATTTTCATGATTTTTATTGTTAACAAAGTGGAGAATCGCAACATAACGTGGCATAATGTTAATAAAAAAATAGTTCATGATACAATAAAAAAGCTCGAATATATATTTTATACAATATTTACAAAATTCAATTCGCAAACAATGATTTTTGCAATGGTTCTTTACTAGTCATATTAAATTGGATTTTATTTTTAAATACTATCCTTCTTCATCCATTAATAAGAAGTAAGATATTTTATTTTCCACAAATCATTGCAGAGCAATCGTTAATTACAACAAAATTTACAAAGCTGCTGTGTTTGGACTGCAACTGTATAAATGTAATACTTAAAACCATTTGATGAACATTGTGCATGGTGTGGCAGAACTGTGGTTATGACACAACTACTGTAAAATGCATTGTTTTTTAAATTGCTTATAGTATTTATTTTTAATTTCCATGTGGCATTTGCGGTGGTCTTCTGCCGTGATATGCCAGCGGCCACAATTCTTTGGGCATTTTTATTGAGCTTCCTGAATTGTTTATTATCGGCGACTTATAATGGATTTATTAAATGCAATCAATGCAACCATAATAAAGTACAGTGTGCATAAATTCATATGAATGAATAGTTTATAAGATTATGCTTCTACATATGTGGTTGCATAACAATAATATATTTCTATAAAAGCTTTAATACATCTTTAAAGAGTTAAATACATTTGATTTAATATACAATCTTAGTCGCAATTGTGTAAAATGTGTGACAGTTATTTTGTTATCTATATCTTTTTTACAATAATATACAATATCTTTACTCTGTGCTTATTTGAAACTGTACATGAATATAAAACTTTTATTGACTAGAGAGGCATTTTGTGGAATGTTAAACATCCGTTACATTCAAGTCAAGGCACTTAATCCAGAAGTTATCAATAGTATGATACAAATGAGGCAATGCATTGCCAATGCTGTGATTCTCATCCGTATAAGTCTGCAACATAAATTCGGGTTGATTAAGATATAAAATTTTGGCTTAGTTTTCTTTACTCACCTGCTCCTCAAATGGTATATCGGCTCTTTGCAGCAGCTTGGCCAAAAGTAGTGAGTGCTGATAGTGCACATTATCATCACCAGAGCCATGAATGAGCAAAAAGTCATGTTTCTTAAAGTTATCCAAATGAAGAAAGACGCTGCTCTCATTATACTTCACTTTATTATCATCCACAGTGGGCAAACCCATATAGCGCTCAGTATAGATGGTATCTAAAATGAGAAGCATTCAAAATACTTTCCGAGTAAGCAGCATTCACAGCTTTTACCATAATAAAGCCAGGATGTAACTGGCGCTACGGAGACACCACATTGGAAGATCTTTTTTTTGTCCTGTTCGATTGTCTTAGCTGTCATATAGCCGCCATAACTCCAGCCCCAAATGCCTATGCGTTTGGGATCAACAAAGCCAAGAGTTATCAGAAATTCGGTGACAAACAACTGATCCTCAACCTCATGATCGCCCAAATCATTGTTCACCGAGAACAGCAGATCCTTGCCCTTATTGCCAGTGCCACGTCCATCAATGTAGGCGTAAATAGTATCACGGCTAGTCGTCACAAAAGCCTCATAGCCCACAGTGAAGCCCTTTGTAACACGCACCGAATTTGGTCCACCATAGACAACAACAATCATGGGATACTGTTTGCTCTCATCGAAATGAGGTGGCAACGCCAGCTTTACAATGCCAGTGCTGCCATCTGCCAAGGCCACATTTATAAATCTGTACGTAGGTCGCAGCTTATTTGCCAAGTTAGCTCTATAAGCGGTATTTAGTTCCCAATCGATGACCTTCTTATGATTGGGCGTCGTGACTTGTCTGACTTCCGTATAGGCGGGATTAGGTCCATTGCAGGTGAGCGTGTAGTATGAGAAGGATTTGCTAAACGTTGCACTCGCCGAGAGACATTCAACGCCATCGACATCAACGTGATCACAGCTCAAGCATTCGTCATTGCTGTACACGTGATATAGCGCCGGATCACCCAACTGTGTGGCCTGATAGTAACTGTAAAAAAAGGAGTTCAATTAATCAATAAATACAATTTTCAATATTATGGTGAATTTTCAAAGAAATAGGTGAATTTAAAGAATATAATCAGTTTACAGCATATTTTTGTTTCTGTTGTGAAATATTTGCTCAGAAAGTCAAATATGTGTTTTTTTCAGTTTTGGCAACTTTTAGTGCTGGTTCTGCTTTTCACTGTTATTTATTTTATATTCACTTTATGGTTGCAATCTTCTCTCACGATTTAAGTACCAACAAAAAACTAAAACGAGAATAGAACAAGAGATAGGGAAAGCATCGACAAACGGTAGATTTTTGAGTTTCTTTTGACTGCTATTTCTATGTCACGTTCGCGATCCCAAAAATGCATTTTTCTTCAGTACTACTCATCCAATCGAGGGAAGTCGATGAAAACTACAATACAAAGACAGTTAATTGCAAATAATTAAACAAAAAAAAGTTCTACGCTAACGCACCTAAAAAAGTTTTTATTTACATTACAAATTTATCACGTTCGCGATCGTAAGTTCGACATATTAGTACAAAATAGTATTGCTTTTCATATATGCTTACTTTTTAAATGGGAACAGTCACCAAATGTTCCAGGGATAAGAAAAATTCATTATACTTTTTGTAATGAGCATTGTAAAATAAACAGCATATTCAAAAAAAAAAAAATATTTCCTAAACATATATAAAAAACATGTATTTCTTATTATTTTAATCTTTATCATATTTATAAGTTTCGAAGTTATATTTTTGATTTTTCTAAATAAAATTGAATGAAAATTTCCAGTCACAAACAAGGTGGAAATCTTGTCACGTTCGCGATGTAACGTTACAAATTACTAATCAAGCATGTAAAATAAATAATATGATAGTAACATACCAAAGTGATTTCTAAAACGGAAAACTACATTGATTTATAACGGTTTAAAAGAATTTTCATTCAAATAACTCGCCAGATTTCGCTAACTGTTGCATATGACAAGATGAACTCAAACTTTACTTCCATTTTTTGTCACGTTCGCGATGCACTGTTTTCTAATCATAATTCGAAAACGGCAAGTATTTAAATCTTGTCTTTCACAATAAAATAGTGTTGACTAAACGCATCAAACACGTAAGAAAAGATTTTTGAATAAGTCAATTATTGCCATTATTTTTTTCATTTAAAGGCGTACAAATGTCACGTTCGCGATCCTGGAAATGCCCATATGTATATGTCTTTGAATTTTTTTAAAACGATCAATTATATTAACCAGAAAAAGAGTATTGTTGAGTCGTCATACTCAAACACTAACGTAACAGTTTTCTTAAGGCTTTATCTTAAGTTTTTCTATACTTACAGCTTATCATTGACCTCATCATAGCCATAGACGGTGAGCACAGTGAATTGACCGCGACGCTTCCAGATGTTCTCGCCCGTTTGTAGGTCAAGGTTCCACACCTGATACCAGTTATCGATGAAGTAGGCAAAGATGCAATTGAGGCCATCCTTGAGGCACTTGGGTGTGCTCATGGCCACCCAACCTTTGGGCTCCTCAATGCGCTTAACCTCTGCACAGACACCCAGATGGCTGCAGCTTTGAATCGAGGCAAGATTCTGGCGGCGATTCATCCAGGTAATGAGTAAATGGCTATTATTCGACCAGACAACATTCTGTAGAATGTGATCGGAGCTGACAATATCGACTGGTGCCTCAATGCGTTTGAGAATGGGATCATTGTTGCTCAAATCATAGACGCGCAGATAGACAATGGGATTGGGAGTGCCCGGCTTGGGATATTTGAGGTGCTCCTCATGCGGATACTGTGCATAGGAGTCGGCGCTATCGCCATAAAGGAAATACTTGAATGTCTCCACTTTGGTATCATCAAAGAAGCCAACTGCCAGTTTGGTGCCATCTGCTGACCACCAGAGGGCGCTGCCACTGCTCAACACCTCCTCCTCGTAGACCCAATCGGGCACACCATTGTACACAATGCCATCCTTGCCATCCTCCGTGATGGGTATCTCCATATTCTCCGAGAAGTGTATGTGCACATTGTTTTGGTAAACATAAGCCAAACGACCTTTTTGTGGCGACCAACCACAATATTGCAGCTTCTCACCCTTGTGCACCTTTATGGCTGTATTTGTGGCAATATCGTAAATATCGTATTGTGCCACATACGAGTGCCGGAACTTCTCCGTTAAATTGTGTCGCACCAATATTTTTGTGTTATCCGCTGAGAGCGTAAATGTGGCGCCAGTGTAGGAATTCTAAACGGCGTGTGAAAGCATTTAAATAGATTTACGTTCATTCGAAATATGATAAAAATAATTACCAAAAATGTGGATTTCAGAAATATTGTATCCTTTTGTGTGGCCGCATTGAATTTGTGTATGGATCTATCGCTGGCAGTGTAATAGAATTCCTTATCTATAAAAATATAAATTAAAGTTATAAGTAAGCTTATTAATGCAAAAATCAAATAGACATGTTTTTATACCCTAAACCCATGAAATGGGTGAAAAAAAGGTAATATGGTTTGGTGCAAAAGTAACAGACAGAATTGCCGACCCAATAAAGTATATATATTCTTGATCAGCATTATCAGCCGAGTCGATATAGCCATGTCTGTCCGTCTGTCTCTATGATCGCGCCGATCTCGGAATCTAAAAGGGATAGAGACTTCAAATTTGAAACTTCAGCTCCCCTGTACCGTGAGCAGGACAAGTTTGATGAAAATTTTCGATAACACTTCTTGTTTCTGATACACATGTAAAAGTTGGAACTTCAAAGTTTTGGATTTCAAACTATGAATAAAATAATAAACATTTAAACAAAATTAAATTGTTATGCTTTGGTTTTAACTAGATGCAAAGTCTATCAAAAAATTAACAAAACCTCAACAACTACTATTTTGAGGTAGTAATCTACATAAATATAAAGTTCCAAAACTTTTTATTCAACAAAAAAAACTTGAAGTATTTATTTTAAGCTTTTACTAAAGAGCTCGAGTCGTTCATGCCTTAAGAGTAAATCAACCGTCGCACAATCAATTGTGTTTGTAATGTTGAATGAACTAGCAATTGTTGCAACCACACACAAAGCTTTCCAAATTTCAATTACCAATGCTAATTTAACTGGGGTATAACTGGCTCTCTGGCACGTGTCCAGCTGAAAGTCTTGAAATACAACTAAAAACTGATTCAAGTCGTTTGTAATCGTATAGGTAGTGAATAATTTTCAATTGGGAGTACGAAATAACAGATGTTGAATCATTATTTTTTGCACATTACTATACAATTTCTTTCAATTAGTAAGCCACTAAAACAACACCTGTTTCCTATTTTGAGCAATCCGTAATTTGGCAAACAAAACTCTTGTGAAACCCGTTTGGATGCCTATTTTTGGAAATTTTTGTAGATTAAAAGCTTGAAGCCTGCCTTACAGCCATCAAAACGCAGAAAACTCAAAAGCTGCTTAAAGCCAAATATATTTTTTCAAGTTCTGAAGGCGGCAAGAAAAAAAGAAAAACCGAAAAACAAAATATACTCTTTCCAAACTTTAGATTCTAAGGTTCGCTATCTTAGCACAGGTATATTGTATTAAACTATAATTCGATTGTCCAAGTTGAGATAAGATGAAATGTGTTTATGAAGATAAGATTGTTGGCCTTAGTAGAAGCATGATCGGCAATTACTCTACTTCTTATTATTATTTAGGGCCTTTAGATAGTGTTTATTAACTGGTATAACTCGTGATTAAAGCTAACTTAATCGACTTTAACAGGAATATAACGTGAAAAAAATTTTAAATACAATAGAAGAAGCTAAGTTTTCTACAAATATGTATATTTATGCGATTATAAATCGGAATTTTCATACTTTTTATTAATACATTCAAAACAGAAATAAAGGGAAATTACATAGAGTCAAAATTTTTATAAAGAATTTATATTTTAAAACACTAATTTCATTAAAAAAGAAATAAATTAGAATTCATTTTCTGAGGATATATTTCTTAAAATTTAAATTAAATCTGCAAGTATTCTCAATAATGGTCTTGTAAATAAAAAAATACCATTCTTCTGACTACTGAATCGACAACAAACACACACACACACTTTTATGTAGTCCACGTCACAATACGTCCAATACAAAAGATATACATATAGGGAAATGACCCCAGTGAAATTGTCTATTCAGACCACAAACGCAAATAGCGCACGCATTGTCAGATTTATATACATTGATGTACATATGTATGTATGTAGATTGATAAGAAAATCTCAAGCTGGGAATTTCAAGCACACACGAACATTTGAACTCTGTGGGAAAGCACAGCTGGAGGGGGAATACATCGCTTAGAAATGACAAGTGCCAACAAGTAAATGTGGCACACTTCTCACCTGTTATCCAGGTGCCATTGAAACCACGAAGGCCAGAAGTGCCGTAAATCGCTTCGGTTAACTCCCACGGTGTCTTGACATCATCGGCAGGCAATTTGACGATCGCAGCGCGTGCCAAACAAAGGCCAGCGACCAGCAGCAGCAGCAGCTTCAGCACCAAATGCAATTTATCATGCATCACTTAACGGCACAATAATAAGACGAAAACAAACAACAGCAACAACAACAAGAAGAACAGCAAACACAAACAATTCTAAACTTGTTACACGGCAATATCGAAAGTGAGAAGATTTCGCGAATGCCGCTCAGCAATAAGCACCAGTGTACGGCGAGGCAACGAAACTTCAACTGAATTTAAAATCAATGATAATCAGCAATTAGCTTCGGCTGTCGGCACGATTCCATGGCAATTGAAAGTATGTTGACGCTACATAGAGTCGGCTTGGGATTACCCTGTACATTTGCGTTGCACATGTTTACATGCACATTAACAAACGTTTACATTGCAGCAGTCACGCACAGCTTCAGCTGATTTGCCTATGGGGTATTGCGATCAACAGTTGTTACAGTTGAACAGTTACTGAGAGCGCGGCAGTGTTGGTGCGCTGCATTTGTTATCGGTAGTTATCGATACGAACAGAAGCAAGTTGCTCCTTACGAAACGTTATCTGCATTCCGGCATTGCGCGGGTTCAAATGTAGTAAATTTTACAATATTTATTTAAAGGTATGCTTAGTGATAGAAACAGAGTTCATACGTAGGATATTAATGGTTTAAACATACAGTCAAATACATGAAATGTTAGCAACATTCAATTAAGATCATCTGACCTTTTCAATGCTACGAGGGCTTACAAATTTTCATAATTTTTAAATGATTTTTCTTTTTGTTCGTCTTAAGATCTAAATTAAGGTTTAAAACATATATATTATGCTACCGGGTGACTCGGGATATATATGTATGTTGCGTTAAGTATTTTCAATTAAAAGGTGTATCTACTGTTCCGGCGGCTGTTGCTGTTGGGATGGCAATTGCATGACACGCGCTAAGATGAGCGACTGCTGCTCCAAGCACTTAGGAAAGAACGTCTGTAGCAATTCGAGCTTGCGCTCCTCCAGTTCCAGTCGCTGTCGCGCGATCTTCGTTTGCTCCGCCATCAGATGATTCTTGCGACGCACCTCCTCCAAGTACAGGGACTCCAAGGAGTCAGCAGCCGGCGGATTGCTCGAACCATGAGGTCGTCCCCGTTTTCTTGGAGTAGGTACCAAGGCATTATTGCTGGTGCTGCTGCTGGCCATCGTAGGCGGCTGCATGGCTGGCCCACCATTGCTGCTGCTGCTGTTGTTGTTGTTGGTGGCAACACTAATCGTGTTGTTGGTGCTATTGATATACGCAACGGCTGTAATGCCTTGATGATTAATGGACGATGTGGGAGCGACATTGTTGCTGCTGCTACTATTGCCGCTGTTGCTATAGTGTGCGTTGCCTCCCGCATAGTTAACAACTTCCTGCTCATAGCCAGGCTGAAATTGTTGTTGTTGTTGATGCTGCTGCTGTTGTTGCTGCAGTTGCTGTGGCGTTTGTAGCTCCAGCAGCTGGGCGGGCTCGGCTGGTGAATACTGTTGCATCGGCTCCTGAAATGGCAACGAGCGATAATCCTCGTCATCATATTCGTGCTTGATATCATCGTACTGATCCGTAAACAGTTCTGTATTGAAGCTCATGGTGCTGTTATTGTTGTTCGTATTGCTGCTGTTGTTATTGTTGGCGTTGGCGTTGGTGTTGCTGTTGTTGGTATTCGTATTGGTATTAGTGTTGTGGCTGCCGCTATTGTTGCTGTTACTGCTATTGTTGCTATAATAATTATTGCCTACTGTTTCAGTTGTCAAATTGAGCACCGATTGCTGTGCTGGTTGTTGCAGTTGCTGCTGTTGTTGTTGTTGTGTTGGTTGCGCTTGCTGCTGTGGCGTCTGCGGCTGCGTCTGCAACTGTAGTTGCTCGTCTTCGCGTGCTGGAGATACGTCGCGATTGTTGAGCAACACATCGGGCGGCAAGGGATCAGCATTTTTGGGTCTGTGCATGTTCTTTAGTATGCGATTGACCAAATCGAATTTCTTCCAACGTGTCGGAAAGCAGGAAGGATCACTTTGCAGCTGTTTTTTAACACTCCTTGGGGAAATAACATAACAGAGACATATAAGTAAATGCAATATGTTGTGTAGATGTGTAGATGGACCTACCGAAATTTAGCCCTTGTCTGATTGACCTTCATTTGTATCTCCTCGGGTTTAGCATCAACGGAGAAACGTTCACGCAACTCCTCCGACCACTGGGCAAAGTATATCGTATTCTTGCCGTTGCGTGTGAGACGCCAGTTCTCTCTGCCCCATATCTCGTAGAGACGCTCTTCCTCGCTGGGCAACCAGTAACGCCGCGCCTTCTCCTTGGCCTTAACTTCCAAAACTTCTTGGCCGCCGCACATGTTACTTGCATCCGCTTCGCTGGCGTCGGGCTTCGAATTATTAAGTGCATTTACTGGTGCGCCGGTCGCAGTGCTCCCTCCACCACCAACAGCTTGATTCAGCGACAAGTTTTCGTATTCCATGCGAATGACGCCCGGTGGGGTAATTGTATGAAGCGTAAGTCACTTGGCTGGGCAGCGCATCACTTCAGAGAACTTAACCAGCGAGTAGCCGCATTTATTAAACAGAAGCTATACTTTTTCGCTTAGAAAATCAACAACTAGGGATGGCTGCTAAGTATCGATTAGGCAACACAAGCGATAACCTTAACCCGATTTATATTTATGGATTTGCTCGATACAGGTAACTATTTGACAGCGACGTTCAATTACGCAGAAGTGCTTAAATTTAGATAATTTAAAATTCAATGCTTTTGCTGGATTGCTATTAGTCATGTAAATTTGAATGTATGTGCCCGTAAATATCGATATAGTTGGAACTGTGCATGTAGCGCAACCATAGCAATGCTTGTACACAGAACAATGTGACCGTTGACCTGCAAGTATAGTAATACATTAAAAATACTAGCTCAAAAAATACTATTAGCTACTAGGGATGGAGCTATAAATTGTATAAGACTTTTTGCAATAATACATATCCTTAAAAATTTATTTAACTCATAATCAATTAGGTTACAACTAATTAGGAACAAAGCTTATATAATTTGAAGAGAAAAAGACTTGCAGTTAAATTTAAATCCATAAATATTTTAAGATTGCAAAGCTAAAGGGATAATATCGCATTGAAAATATTACATTTTGTCTGATACTAATAGCCCAAATCCTGTTTAATAAATATCGCACAAGAACACGCGCATCTCTATATAAGAGCTAATAGTATATCGACAATTCACCGGCTATCGGATACTGCTGAAAGTAAACACCGCATATCCATATTCCCATCTCTATTAGAAAATTGATCCCCAGTATTTGTATTGTCGACTAAAAATCAATTTTCCCAGGATGAGCGATCCGGAAAACGAATCAAAGGCTAACAGACAACTACGCGGCCCCAAACACATGCGTCTACGCTACTACACCTCCTACGAAGAGGCTACCATCGTGAAAGTATGGCGCGAGCATCAGCACGAAATAACTTCCTACTCAGAAAACTTGACTGTATTTCGTGAGATTGCTTTCGGATTGCAGCAGCATCGCATTCGTCTCAATAAACAAGAAGTGCGGCGTCGCATCAGCAGCTATCGCAACAAATATTTGTAAGTAACATACAAAAGAAATGCAAGCACTAATCTTAATGCAATGCATCTCTCAGTTTGGAACTTGGCCGCTTGAAGAAAGATCCGCAGTACAAATCAGATTGGCGTCTCTATCCGCTCATCGATTGTCTGTTCAATTCAGAAACACCCATTCCTGCAGTGCAAACGGAGGCACAACATGTTGAGGCACTAGAGTCAAAAATACGCGAGAAGCTTTTAACCTTGCCACGATTTAGTCGCCACGATTGCCAGACCATTCAGTTTGACCAGGATCCAAATGGCTGTCCCTTCCTGGACGTGCAGCAGCCGCAACCACAGATGCCGCATATCAAATTGGAACCCCTCACGCATCCTATTTCAAACGAAGTCAAGCCAAATGTTGATGCATTTTCGATTGCCGGCGAGAAACGTTCCCCACTGACACCTGCCAATCGCATCAAGGTGGAGCCACAACTGCCATCGTCATCATCGCCATCGCAACAACATGAGCAGCATTCATGCGGCGTCGACTCTGCCCCTTACCAGCGTCGTTCACGTCGTCGCACTTTTATGCCGCGCACTGGATCCGTAACACTCGCTCAGATCGAGCGTTTGCAGAAGGAGAATGAGCTGCTGGCCAAGCAACGGGATGCGGATATCGCAGATCTGGAGTTGAAGGAGCGTGAGTATCAGCAGTTGGAGCAAACCTTTGATTTTTGGCTGCATCAGCAGGAGACTTGGCTGGCTTGGCTGGATGAGAAGGACGACAAGTAAAAAGGATGCAAAAATGTGAACGATACGAATTGAATTTGGCTTTATTTTAATTTTAATTTCGAGCAGCTAATAATGTAACATTGTTGATCTCCTGCGATGACTCTTTGATTTTGCGTTCCTTAATTGTTTACAAATGAAAATTAGTTACTTAAGTACCTAAGCAAAGCGGCATATATTTTTTTGTTCTATTAAAAACTAAATAATATAACATTAGGCTAACACTCAAACAACCTAATTGGAATAAAATTTTTTCATTTATCATATACTGTTTTGCATAAATCTTGAATTATCAATTCATTAAAAAATAAAAAAAACGCTTAGATTGTAAGAATACAATTTCCAATACGATATAAACTCTTAAAAAGAAACAACCAACGAACTCCGCTCTAACGTATCGAATCAGCATCATGGGTTAGTATTTTTAGTCGTTTTCAATAGTGGTATTTTGTGCAACGCAACTTACGGTCACTTAGGGCGGCGCTTATAACATTTTGTTTTGTTCTTCAAGATTATTTATTAAAATGAGAACTAGCATATTAACAAGTACAATTCGTATGCTGCGCGTTGGCAACAGCATCAAATGGCATACACCAACCCTGACTGCAGTACGTCAATATGGTAAGAATAAAATACTTGCAGGTTTCATAACAACCGGCAACACCCACACATACATACATCAAAACATGCACATGTGAAAACATTTTGTTCTTTTTAGCCTCACCGCCAAAACGTTTTTACAAAACGACCAACGTATTGTGCACAGATACTGGCTATGAGGTGACATTGGATCATCGCAAGCTTAAAACGCCCAATGGCTCATTATTTACGGTGAAAAGTGAGCCGCTAGCCATTGCAGTGGCAACCGAATTCGATAGCCAAAAGGATCACATTGAACGCTCGCGCATGCACATCTCGGCTCTATGCTTCACTGCCATTGACAATCCCAATAGACTTACAAAAACTGACATGGTCAACTATCTGCTCAACTTTGCACCAACGGATACGGTGCTGTTTCAGTATGATGTAAGTTATGTTCGGTATTTTTTATGTGGTATTTTCAATGCTTTGTGTTTTAGGACGAGAAGGATCTGCATGATTTGCAGCGTAATGAATGGGATCCAGTAATTCAGTGGTTTAACCAGCGTTATGAAACAAATCTACAAAAGACAATGAACATAACACCGCCACAGGTCACCGATGAGGATAAAATGAAAATTGGCAAACATTTTCAATCCTACAGCCTCGATACGTTGCACGGTATTAAAAATTCGGCAAAACGTCATATTTTATATTCCTGTTAATTGACGTATTTTTGTTTTTGCAGGCTTCATTTTTGCTGTGGACACACTGAAATCAATTGTTTTGGCTTGTGCTGTTATTGAGCAAATGATAACGGTGGAACGAGCAGTTGCTCTTTCGCGACTGGAAGAGGAATATCAGTTGAAGTTCTGGGGACGTGTTGAATGGGCTCACGACTTTAGTCAACAAGAGCTGCAGGCACGCTTAGCAGCCGCTGTGCTATTTGTGCATCTTAATTGTTCCGAGAACTTTGTTAGGGAGAAATTGCTTTTATAAACTTGTTAAATCTGATTTTAATGCAATTTGTTTTCTTTTGTTTCTAACAATCGCAACATCGTTATAACAGCCAGCTTTTGAAAGACAGCGCTTTTCAGCTATCTGGCAGCACCAGCAAGCAGTTTTACATTTCAAGCAGTGCATTGTAAACTATTTCCCCAAATTTATATTTTCAATTTGCAATTTTCGAGTCCAAAAGTGACTCGATTTTTTTTTGTTTACCCTCAAAAGTCTTGTAATTTTATTTAGAAAAATACTGCATTCTCAACTTTTTTTTTTTTTCACTTTTTTTGGCGGAGTTTTTTTTAACATCGCCATCTGCCGGCCATTGGCGGCAAATTGCGGCGAATTCTGCTTGGCAGCAAGCAGTTTTTCCAAAAAAAACTACTTGCACTTCGAATTTACCGGCATTGGGGAATCAGCCGGCAAAATAAAACAAGACTTTTTTTTTTTTTAAAAAAAAATCGAGTCACTTTTGGCAAATTTAAAATAAAGGAAATTTAAAAAGAATGTTGTTGTGAGCGATAAATTTAGTTAAACAAGAAAACATCATTTCCAAAAAAAACTGCTAACTTCTTATCAGAAAGTGCCTAAACTTAATGATGCCGTGCTAAAACGTAAACAATGCTTAGCAGGCAAACCGCACGTTACCATTGAAGAAAACTAAGTAGCGTCCGTGTGCTTTGCGATTTGATTAGCGAAGAAGGTTCGCCACCCCTTTCTGTCTCTATTTTGATGTCTCATTAATGCTTTGTATGTACATCTCTCACACATCTATGTTTGTGCATATGTGCGTATGTGTGCACACGACTCTCTTTGTTTATGCACAGATGTACAGTTTTTATTTGATTCTTTTCCTTGGGCAGTAAAACTTGTCACTTATCTGCTGTTTGCTTTGATTTTTATCACAGCCTCTCTCCTCAAATGGATCATTGTCTATAAGAAACTCATAGACAGTTGACTCTCAGACCTTCTATTGTCAAGTCGTGGTTTAATTTTTGTGTTAATCGTTCTTTGTTATTGTATAAATATGTCTCGTAATGAAGACACACCGATTGTGACGTAAGTTGAGGACAGCAAAGGGGCGAAAAACAAATAAATGCTTAGCAGTTCTAGAAAATTTGTGCAAATTCTTTAGCAAGAAAAAAAAAAAAAATCACAGAAAAATTAACATAAAGAGCGCACAGGCAAGTCGCCAAATGAGCTGCTGATTTGTTAAATAGGCGTGAAAGCGCCAGACCGTGGGATCAGCAACAACTGTCGCTAAAGGTGTGGGTGTAGGTGTGTGTGTGTGTGTATGTTTGTGTGTTTGGTAAGGAAAGGCCTCGAAACTTGATGGAAAGGAGAGCTTAAAGTGAAGTGGCTGCAGAAAATACGCAGTCTATATTTTTTTCTCTTCTTATTTTTGTGTGCTTGTTGCTGCAATTGCGTTGCAAACTTGCAGAGCAAGTAGTTTAGCGCCATTTGCACTTTTCGTAGTAAAAATTACGCGCTCCCTTTACCCCCGCGACTCCACAGCAGCACCTTCATACACACACACAAATACAGCAAACTTATCAACGGGCACATCAAATAGACACGCACATACAAACATGTGTAGGAGAGAAAGAGCAAAAGAGAGAGAGCGCCCACGCTGTTGTCGTGTGCCGCTGATGAAGGGGCGTTTGTACGCGGAGGCGTGGCACTAAGAAGTACTCGTCGCAGTTTGGGTTAAGTAACAAAACTTCAAATTGAATTTTTCGTAGCAGTTCTCCTTTTTAGCACCTATCAAAAAAACCCTTGCCGTACTTTTTTTCTGTGTGCAGCTTTAATTTTTTTTTATTCCCGCTGCTCATTACGTGTATTCGTGCACTGGAAGGGCACCGAGCTGGGCCAAGCATGCACTTACATTCTGTTGTTTGAAACACCGTACTTGGCAGCCATCAAGCGGTTTAATTCTCTTGTGCATTCTGCTTTTGTTGTTGTTGTACGTGCTAAGTTTTCGTATTTAATTCAGTTAATGCAGGCAAAAAAAAGTATACCAAAGTTTGGTAACCAAACACAGTTAAAAGCAACACAGTATCGATACTCGATACTTTCACATTCGGCTCGATCATCTAATTTACTCTCACTCTCTCTCTTTTGCATTTGCAGGCGCAACCACAATTACGGAACGACACCAACGCTGCAGTCGGTGGAGCGAGCAAACAACAACAATGCGCCAACCACAACAACACCTTCGCAGATTTTCTGTTTGCATGGCCGCTCCAACAACGTCGAAGTCGAAGGTTAGTTTCTATGCCACTAAAGGGGTTTCTTGGTCGGGTTGAAAGGTGGCGTGGCGGGTGGCGGGGTTGTGTTGATAAACTGTGGCACTTTCCGTGTCGCTTTCAATCAGCGCACAGCAATTTGCAGTCATTCATAAATTATCAAGAAAACGCAGCAAGCAACGGCATTTTGCAGCAAAAGTCAATGCAAAAACAAACAACAAACGACACATTCTAACGGCGAAGAGTGCGAAGCAAAAGAGGAGAGGGAGAAGAAAAACGTTACAAAAACAAACAAGCAACAGCAAAATTAGTTTTCACAGCATTTTTCGTCAAGTTTATTATTGTATGTTGTGATTGCTCCGTTGAATTTGGAAATCGGAAAAATATTTTTGCGCAATTTGTGTGTTATTACCCGGTAATGTGCGCTAATTGGCAGACGACACGGAAATGGAAATAAACGACGACGCCCGTGTATATCGGCAGACGACGATGACGGCAAAGGCGATGTCGATGACAGAGTTGCCAATTCGTGAGAAGGTTCACCTGCCTGTCTACGGTGAGCAAGTGTCCCACACTCCCCTCTACCACCCACACACACTTCTACAGTAACACTAAAATGCTAGAGGTGGTTGTCTGTCCGATTGTTTTTAGCACGACTGACAATTATCGGTTAAATAAGGCGCGTTATAAACAATATCAAATAATCTCTTACATATTAAATTGAATTATTCAGCCGTTTTGAGCTTTTTTCACGCGTGCTTATACGACACAACACGTTAGCCGATGATTTTAGCCACAAATCCCCCACCTTCGCCTTGTCATCAATCAGTTGATGATTTTCAACATTTCCAAACTGGTCGCAATTTTGTGGCAATGTGAATGTGTATGGGTCATGCAGCAACTGCAGCAGCAGCAGCAGATGTGGCGCGTTTGGTTATAATCAAAATTTATGCTTGAACCGCTCTTGACTATTGCCACATGCCATAAATTTTGGCCCTGAACTGGCTCATAACTTACGTAGTATATGACAACGCTGCCAAATAAATGAACGGCTCATTTTTCTATAACGTCCAGCTAAAAGCAAACTCTCGAACTTTCGATCAACTCGCCAGCAGTTTAATTTCCTTTTCGATAAGTAAAAAAAAAAAAATGCTGAAGAGATGAAACCGCAGCTTCGCTCCCTCTGATGATTGGATTTATTGGCAGACGGAACGACCCTAAATGACATTACATCATGTCTAGACGGAGTTGCTCCTCGGAATAAAATCCATCCACCAATATTAACAGGCAAGCAACCAACTTAATCATGTGCTGAGCCCTGCTGTGCAACTAACAAGCTTTTTTTTTTCAAAAATAATAAGCTAAGCATGTCGATAAACAGCTGATGAAGCTGTTAGTTCCCTAACTAGCTGCCCCCATCAATTCAATCTAACTAAACGTTTCACTCGTTAAAAGTGTATCCAGATGCGACAAAGTCGTGAATCGGTATTTTGTGACAATAGTTTCCCAGTGCATCTCATCTGTTATTGCTATTAAGTGCTCTGAATATGCTTGGAATATGTGCAATGGATTTATTCAAGCTCAAAGAGCTAAAGAACTGTGAAGGTAAACGTGTTATATCCCGTAAGGTTGTGAATACTTTGGTGTCTAAGAAATATTTTCATCATAAGTACCTAAAGTCTTGTTAAGTGTTCAACCTCTATCATGACTCCGATGCTAAGCTACGATTTGTCATAGTGCTTGAGGCATTTTACACAAAAGTTCAACCTCTCTATGCGATTCTCATGGTTTTAAGTAATGTTATAAAATGTCAAAGGCTACGAAATGTTAAAGTCAAGTAGTACACATTGTGAAAAGTATGTTTTAATATTTATTTGTCTATAATTATATACGATATCGTAAGGTGGCCTGATCATCAATAATTTATAGAAAGTGCACATTGTGTTGGCGAGAGAATGAATTGCAAAAGCAAAGAACATGAATGGAAAGCGACGCCTTTCGTGTGTTGTTTACCCACACTGCCACCTTTCCACTTTCCACTTTCCACAATTGGGGGCAGGCAAACAGGAGGACCAAGGTGGACCAATTAAAGATGCAGATGAATCGGGAGTTGTTTAAATTGCAAGGATGCAAGGATGATGATGATTTTTATGCATCAGTTGCTGCAGTGATGACGAAAGAACGTCGAGCATATCAGCTGAAGCGACAACCACTGTGTGTGTGTGTGTGTGGCGAGAGTCTAATGGGTAAAATGTTCATGTGGCATGGGGAATTCGTACCTTGTACGCTTGGTTCCAAGCCATGGAATTTAATTTCGCTGCCGGCATTGTTGTTACTGGTGCAGTCAGAGTTGCCGAAGTCTCTTGAAGGCAATGAGTGAAAGGAGCGAGGAGTAGGCAGACGAAGGTGATGTCCTTGTGCTGAATTCAAATGAAGAAACCGCGCAACGAGCAAAACTACAAGCAAACCATATGCACATTCTCTTCATATTCATTTTCATCCCACTCCCCGCTGGCGGAATGAACAAAGGCACAAAGTGCACAACACAACGAAGTTGAGCAAAAAGAAGAAGAAAGAAAAAGTGTGCAAGGAAAATGCAGCGGGAAATGACAAAGCATGAAATACGGCTGCGACAAATGCAATAAAGTATTTAATAGACTGCTCCTAGCCAAGCGACCCCAAAAAAAAGTGGGTTGGCAACCCTGTCACTGACACCAAACCCAATGCAACCAGGTCCTCAGGTCCGCCGCTCATATGTGTGTGTGTGTGTGTGTGCGTGTGTGTCTGGGGTAAATGGGTTGATGCAAGGCGTGGCAACCATGGCAAACAGCGTCGGTGGTCATTATTCACGTACCAATGTTAAATAAATTTAAATGCCTGTTTTGTAAATATGTAAACGGCATAACAGATGGCAGGCACCAAGCGCAGGGGATACAAAGCACACACACACACACACACACAAAGAATGCAAGTGACAAAAGGGAAGAAAAAGAAATACTCAAAGAAAGAAAAAGAGAGATAGCAAGCAACGTCCCTGGAGGTCAAAATCTTGCATCTCGCATACGTCGCATGATCCAGCTTAAGCCATATATAAAAAAACATATACATACATTTTAAAGATTCTTGCAGAACTGAAAAAAGAAAACACGAACAAAATCATGCAGTGACCAAAAACACAAAATTGTCCTTTTTTTTTGCTACAAGTTTCGTGTCTTTAAGCTGAATGCCGAGTGCCTATATTTTCCTTAAAGTAAAGAAGTGGAAAAGATTGTTAGAAAATCCACATACAAATTAAAGCTCTCTCTTAGAAATTAAAACCCATTTTCGTGATAATTATAAAGATTTGTAAGCGAAAATATGTTCTAAATTACACTGTACCTAAAACTAATTAATTATTATAATTTGTTATATATATAAAAGAAAGTTTGTAAGATGTGGGACAAAAACAATATAATAATTTTCAATTATAAAATATTTCCGCTTTATTCAACCCCAGATTATAAAATCCCTTATTTTATTCGTAAACGTTATTTTTTTAATTGATAACTAAACTAGATATATATATTTTTAAGTTGTTTTCTGCATTAAAAATTTAATTGCTTAAACTCTTAACATATTTGTGTGAATTTTTTACAAGCAAATACATTTTAAAAACATTTTGTTGTCCCAAAAAGCTTTAAGTTTTTGTCGTTTCTCTTTCCTTTAAATAACTTTAATCGCAATTCTATCACCAGAGTTGTCTACAGCTTTTAAAATTGAAAACAAAAATTGTATATTAACTCTTTTTCAACTATATTGTGTTTTCATTGCAGTTCGGGATCATTGTCATCGTGCAAGGAGCGAGGGTGTGGACGTGAAGGCACGTCGTAAGCTGATCATTGCCAGTGTTTTGTGTTTGGTTTTCATGATTGCTGAAATTGTTGGTAAGTCTGAGTGTTGAGAATTATGCAAGAGAAGAAGGGTGGTAAGCATTTATTCCATTTTGCCATTTATTTTTTCGTCTGTCCACTAAGCGCTGTTGTTTTCTTGCCTGCCTCATGCCTTAACCGTTTTGCATTTTACTTTGATTCTGTGATTCTTGTTGTTTGTTGTTGTTGTTGTTGTTGTTTGTTCGTTGAATTCCCTCAACTAATTTCGCTCACCTCAGAGAGCTGAATGTAAAGAAAAGCTTGGGTAAAATGTCAGTCAAACAAAAGCAGCAGAAGGAGGAAAAACAAGCAAAAAAAAGGTGGTACAAAGGACGAGACGATTAAAAAACTGAGCACCGGAAGTGCAACAATATGGCGACCGGAAGGGCTTACTGTCTGTGCTCTGCTCCATCTAATGGAGTGGGCTTGTTATACAATAAACATTTAATTTTCAAGCGCTGGCTGCCAATGCTGCCATTGCTGCCAATGCGACGCTGTCGTCGTCCCCATTGTGCTGGCTGTTGCTGTTAATCGCTTTGCAATTACCAACAATGTGCCATCGGTGCCATTGGCCACATTCCCTTACCTATTCTCACTCTCTATCTGCCTGTGTGTTTGTCTCACTACCACTTTTGCTCTGGCTTTAAATCGAAATTGTTGGCTGTCTCTGAATGCGGCCGGCACCTCCTTTTTGCTGTTCGGCTAACCATTTGATGATGGCCGTTGAGGTTAAGATTGAGGGAGCGGTAGAGGCAGTAGGGGGAAGGGGGGATAAATGTCTTTTGTCCTGCACTATTACTATTTCCAGCGATTGCCAGTTAATTTTTTTCTATTCCTTTTGCACACATTTATTTACTCTTTACACTCGCTTAAACTCGCTCTCTTTCATTCTGTATTCTGCCTCTGTCCCACAGGTGGCGTTTTATCGAACAGCTTGGCCATTGCAACAGATGCTGCACACTTACTCACCGATTTTGCCAGTTTTATGATCTCACTGTTTGCCATCTGGATTGCCGGACGTCCATCCACGCAACGGTAAGTCTATGCCACCCGAAAACACTGAAAAGACACCCAACTTACTCGCTCTGCTCTTCTGCACTGAAGGAAATCAATAAAACGTAAAAGTTCTTTTTTGGTTTTTCTTTGTTTTTTGCTTTTTTGCGAGCGTGCTTTGCCAACTACTTTTTGACACGACGCTCCAATTTGGTCTGTTACTCCATGCGAAACTCGAACTCCGACTCAGTCAGACCAATTGTGCGCCAGCAGTTGCACAATTTTTGAATGAACTACAAAAGAAAAAAGAAAATAGAAAATGCGAAAAAAAAAGCGAGCGCTGTCGAATTCTTCTTTCAAAAAGTTGTCAGTGCTTTTCTTTAAGTAGTAAGCAACAAATGCATTAAAAGTACTTTTTTCCTTAGGATATTTTTTAAGAGCTGCTGTTAAAGTCAGAGTTAGGAATGGACTTGAATTGTTGTTTTTATATAGCAGTTTTTACCTTTGAGCTGGTTTTGATGTTTTTTACATGTTTGGAGCTAGGTTTATAGTCAAACTTCCATCTAGAACGACTCAAAAGAGCTTCGTTAATGAAAAAACTCGTCATATACAATACATTTTTGGAAGGTATAGAATCAAAGTGTTCTGGAAGACTGTACTTAGTAATTAATAAACATTTGTAAAGTATTATTAAATACAAAAAGAAGTCTTTATTCGAGAAAAAAAAAATTTGGATGTGAAAATGAATTTATATATTTTTATTTTTTATTTATTAATAATTGTTTTTTTTTTAATATTTATAAAAATCAAATATTGAAACAAAATAAATATTTTAAGCTTTTAAAAATTTTAAAATAATGTAATATATTTATTTCTTCCTTCAAAATTCATTGAAAACTCGGAAGAATTTGTATATACCATATTCAAGCACTCCATAACATTACTTTTGAGAATACTTTTCAAAATGTTTGAATAGTTTTTTTGGTCCTTAATGTTAAACAGCATGAAAGTAAACATATATTATTTTGAGCATTTTCGCAAGCCTTTGGAGAATATAAAAAGTATACAACAAAGACATAGAATCTTTTGGCAAGTAATCTTTTTTATTTTCCGACCTTTTCTTCTCCTTTTTGTTGGCATCATTTCTGCCACTTGGTTGGCTACGTCCGCATTGAAATCTCTTGGCCCCGCAATGGCAAACCCCACGTCTCCGCCTTCCGTCTAATTAGGCGAAAAGCCTGTTTTTCAAATTCTCACTGCCTGCTGCTGCTGCTGTTGCCGGATTTGCTGCTGCATTTGCTGTTTGTACTTTGCTGCGTACATTTGGCCATTGCACATTTTTCAATTGGTCTTTGGTAACTGCGTATCCCTTACGCCCAACCAAGCCAAACTCACCGCACCTTAACTCCCCAACCCTATCCTCATTCCCTTGTGAAAGTCTGAGGCAAAACCATCGAGTGGGTGCTTTGCATCCATCTTGTTCTCATGCTCGTTCTTATTCCTCTGTTCTTGTTCTCTGTTCTTGTACTGGTTGTGTGCTCTCTCTTCCCTTCTCCCGTTTGGCCCAGGCTCGGCACGTTCTGCTCATTCATGCAAAAATCTCACTCACTCGACGACTCGACTGCAGCCACAAAGTGAATAATGAAAAACTTTTGCAATTTCAAGCGTGTTGCATGGTAATTTTGTAAATTTTCTGCCGTTGCCTCAGACTTTGTGCCTCGTGTTGTTGTTGTTGTGGCAGCTTCATATGAAGCAGCCTGGTTGCAAGCCTCAGCCTTGGTGCCTTCTTCTTCTTCTACTTCTTCTACTACTACTACTGCAGCTTCTAGCTCTTATTGCGGTTCAGAGCCTTACCGTTCCCATTCCCATACTCATTCCCATTGCTGTTGCCGCTGCCGTTGCCAAGTTGACAAGCCTAATTTATCAAAACAAAACACATTTGCACAATTGCAAAGGCAAACGCAGAAATGCTGAACACAAAACAACTGCACATTGGTCCACAATTAGCACAAGAACTTTAAGATCTACAAAATTAGGTAAATGAGATGATTTAGTAAACATCGATTGTATTGTATGAAACAGATTCCAAAGTGCTTTGCATGAAATTCCGATGGTAAAAACATTATTTTGACAATAGTATTTTGTAACAAATCTGAAACTACTCTGAAAATTGCACAAAAATTAAGCGTTACAAAAAAGCCTTTAAAATTGAAGATACGTTAAAAATGAAAAAAAAAGGCTTATAAAAAGTTTGGAAAATATAATAGAGATCTTTTTGCTTTGTAAATTTTATTGAATTTCATGTATACTATGCATTGCATAGTCTTCCTTTTTTTATATTTCTAACCGAGTTTTCGTAATTAATTTAGTAATTTTGTTATACCGCAACAGTTTGCCAATGTTGTTTGCCCCCTTTTTGGCCAACTTCTGAAACTTTTGACAACAATTCAGACATATTAAATAACTGTTAGCAAGTTTTGTGACATTACGACAAACTTCTTAATTGATTATAATTTCAATTAACACTTGACGTTAACCATATTATTTAATTGCATTATGACCGACCTTGAACATTGTGACACAGTCTTGCTGTGTTGCACAAAAAGACAGAGATAGAGGGAGAATGGAATGAAGTTAACCCAATTAACTTGACAATGAGTATTTGCTATAATCATATGTGCTTTCTCCATTTCTTTTTGAGCATATGCATTTTATGTTCAACTTTTGGCCAGCATCCAGCCCAATGTGCCTTGTAAATAAGGTGGCAACTTTGCTGGCAACGCTTACAGCAGCCAACAGTTTGCGTCGAGTAACCGAAACCTAGGGGGACTCGGCGGCAGGCGGTCATTAAGCAAATGGCTGCAATTGCAGTTGCAATGCGCCCTACACAAATATATATATATTTTATATACTATATATACTTATATACCATACACATTGACACAATCTGTTGATGGGGTTGGCTGAAGGGTGTAGGGTGTAGTGTGTAGGGGGTATGGGGCAACGGATGTTTGCTGGAAATTAAATTGTATTATTATGGCGAGACATTCGTTGCTCGCCTTTTTCTCGTTGTACATAGTTGGCTGCCGGTGTGTCGCATTAGTTAGCACACGCGGCGAGAGGGGGTGTGTGTGTGAGAGAGACCCTAGTTGGCAGCCAGGCTGTGCAAAAATTGTTGGCATTTGCCATTATTTCAATTTTATAACGAGCGACAACGAGTGGCGCCTGCCCCTAGCGAACAGCGCTTTAATTGAACCAGCGTCGTTCCCACCATTTAGGTGTTGACTTTGAAACCCAAAAAAAAGAAAAACAACAAAGAAGCAAAATGAAAACACAAAATAACACGACATACATGCAATGCGCTCATTACATTAGGGAACCCCAAACTAAACCCAAACCCAACCCATATTTATGTATGTGTGTATTCCTCGCTCCATGCCTCATATTGTCTGTGCAACAGTGTGAGTTGCTGGACACTTGCGCCGCGCCCCTAAAAAAACACCGAGACACTCAAATTAAAATGGCATTTGACAAATTTTTCGGGTCGCATTTATCAACTTATGTTAATTTTATGCCGCCCCCCTTTTGCGCCCTGCCCTCTATTTAACAACATTTAAACGCGGCGTCGGGGCATGTTCATGGAAATTGCTTTATCATTTGATTTAATGTTATGATTTTTTTTTATGAATGTGCTACCATATTTTGTATTCATTTAAGAACTATGTGACATTTTGATACTAGTTTTTTAAATATTTGACTTGAAAGTAGTTTTAGTTTCATTCGACTAAAAATACAATAGGAAAATCCTTTACTTTGTTTTCAACATAATCTTAATATTTTAAAATTATTGTTTTATTGAGAAATTAATTTAAAGTTCAATTGGCTATAAGCTCCAACTTACTAGCTCTTAATGAACTTGCAAAGCAGCCGCAGCCCTTCTGTAAGGATCAAAGAATAGAGCCTTTTTTTAATTTTTTTTTATGCTGAATGTCAATAAAACATGTGATATTTTTGATCTAGATTTTAAATATGAATATATTGATATAATTAAAAACAAACAACGAGAGGCTTTATTTATATTTAAAACAAATTATTTTAAATTCGAAAGTTGATTCTAGTTAAATACGCCATAAATTCTAACTCACTTTAAATAGTTTTTCATTAACTTTTTTATAATTTATTTAATTTTAAATATTAAGTTTTTAGTTTTGACTTATTGCGGAATGATTTATGCTGTTGCAAACTTGGCTAAATATAGTTTTATAATAAACTTGTTTTAATGTTTGCATTTTTAAAGCAATTTTCTTTATTTTATAGACACACACTTTATATTATTATTAAATTTATTTTATTTTCATGCCCACAAGCATGAGACAACAAATCTAAACTTTTGCACATGAACTTTTATTGTGCAAAGTTTGAAATCAACTCGTTTTCCATCTTATTCGACAGAATGTCCTTTGGCTGGTATCGTGCAGAAGTGATTGGCGCCATGGCCTCTGTATTCATGATCTGGGTCATAACTGGCATACTGGTTTGGCTGGCAATTGGACGACTTATTAGTGGTGATTTTGAAGTGGATGCCAAGATCATGCTGATCACATCGGGCCTGGCTATATTGGTTAATGTCATGTAAGTAGCGTAATGCTTGTTGCACTCACTGTCTAAAATCTTGTGGTCCTACACTATCTTGTCAGTGTCTGTCTGTCTGTCTGTCTGTCCGTCTGTCTGGCTGTTTGCCTGCAGTTTTGGCCCAAGCTCCCTTTGGGCAGCTTTCCAATTGCAATTGCCGCAATCAACTTGTCCATGGGCCTGGGCCAGCAAATGGGTCAACAATGCAACTATCCTGGCAGTAAGGCAGGCATTGCATTACTAAGCATTCCGGCACTTCGAGTCGTATCCGCTGCCAGTTGTTGCGGTAACTTTCTCCATACATTTTGGCGACAACTTTTCTCTTTTCCACACAAGTTTCGAATTTTTTTGCGTCAACAAAAGGCAAAAGCGACGCCAACGATGACTGCAAACTACGGCGACGATTTTTGTTCGTTTTCGTTTTATTTGGTTATGTTTGTGTTGGACTACTCCCAAGGTGGAGCTCTTCTTCTCCACCCTATTCAAGAGTGAAGTATAATAACTTTGCAATGAGATTTAACAGCCTTAAAACTTGTTAACTAATTGAATTTACAGTGTGACACTTGTTAAGTATTTTAAACTGTTTTAAACAAAATTTAAATAAAATAAATTCAATATTAAAAATAGATGAACCATTGAAAAAGCTGTTATAAGCTAAGAAAAAAGTCAGAAGAAGAATTGAATTGTGGTTTGAAATAGGTTAAAAAACAATATTTAAAAATGTTAGTAAAAAGATTGGGATTATGATACAATATTCAAGCAGATTTGTTTATTATAAATAATATTCGAATTTCTATTGACTTCTTTTTAACTTGAGCTGACTTTGAAATTTAATACATTTATTTTAATACAAATTTCATTGGCTTTCAAATGTAGAGTATTTCATGTTCGTCTGTTATCCCTGTGAAAGTGTTTTGTTTTGCTTGTTTTGATTGCGTCGTATGCAGCACCTGAAACTGTAGCTGCCACCTAACGCTACACTCAACTACTGCATCTCTCTCTCTTGCTCTCGCTCTCCCGTCCCTTGAGCCATGGCTGCATTCAACCCGTCTTTCTATTGCCTCGTTTATGTGGCTGTCGAAGCATAGTTTTTGGCGCATAAATCGAAACGTTTCAATGCTCGGCACATGTTTCTATGTATGTATGTGTGTGTGTGTGTGTGTGTGTGTACGCCCTTTTGCTCTTCTTCGTCTTCACTTTTGCTTGTTATTGTTGTTGTTGCTGCTGCTGCTGCTGCTGGTAGTTGCGCAAATTTTCCAGTTGACGTTGGCATTTTCAGTGTTTGCCACTTGAATTGTTTGATTACGTGAATTGATTGTGAAAAACGTGCAACGGCAGCAACAGCAACTTTTATCGAGGGCTTGTTTTTTCTTCTGCTCAACTCGCGCACGCCAAGGGAAAAGCGAAAAGCAGAGGGGCAGGGGGGGGGGCGTGGCAACTGTCCGGTCTGGTCAGCGAACTGAAGTCGGCTGGTGGAGAAGAAGGTTGTGGGTCATCTTTTGCCTTCAGCAAAGAAAGTTGAAGTCAACGCTGAGGCTTGACTTGTCCAAACGTGTTTGGCTGCACGTCGAACAGCGATATTAAATGGCCACCATCTTTTTTCTTTGTTCTTTTTTTACCGTTATGCGATCTCACAAGCTCGTTTTGCAACTGTTTGTACACTGTAGCTTGTGCAATGGATGTTCGATAGCAGTTAGAAAAATGTTACAGTTTTCGTTTTTATACAAGTCATATGGAGAGTTTGTTTTACGTAGGATGAATATCATAAATATTTATGTAAATACATATATTAAAAATTTTAAAAAAATTTTGTTCGTAACACAAACTTTTTCTGAGCATTTGTTTTCTTTTTTATCATTTTAATAGAATACTTGTTGAACATAATTTCAATATTTATGTACTCCACCAAATACATCGAGCTTGCTATTGTTGTTGCTGCCCTTTTTCAAGTCCTTTTTACTCAGTTTAATTTAGAAGAGTTTTGCCGTGTTTTAAGTTCAATTAGCAAAAGCCAGCAGCAGCAAAGTTTTGCGCGCAGCTTTTGTTAGATTTACCTGAAGCCGCCGACGTAGTGGCAGCTTAAAGTGGCAATGTCGGCGACTCCACATCGTTAAAAACGGCCATTAGGAGCATAAACACACACACACACACATGCATGCACACAAAAGCGTGGCCAGAAACGTAAATGGCAGGTGGGACATTAGCGAAACCAGCTGAAATATGAGAATGATGAGCGAGAAGAATGGGGAAGCGAGGATGCAGTTGCAGCAGAGAGGGGGAAAGCGAGAAAAGGGCTTTAAGCAATTTAGAGGCGAGAGTTTTAGTTGCAACAATTTGGATAGTTGAGATCTCAATTTGATTAAACAAGTTACAAAGCATTGATTAAGATAATGCAGTAAAAATTTTTACAATTCTTTAATAAGTTAATGGTCGAAAACATAAAGATAAAAAAATTGATTTTGAATGCATTACAGGCTTTTTATAGTTCAGGAGATTTTTTTAAGATTGAATGAATATTTTTAAAAGTTTAGTTTTTTTTTTGCTTAAACATCTCTAAAAATATTTCAAGCATTTTATTTATAACTTAAATCTTTAATATGCAAATTACGTTTGTCTAATGGAAATTAATGAAATACAAAAATTATTTTTTAGCTTAAGATCCGTTTTTTGCTTGATTTTTTACATCAAGGCTTTGTTAGTTGAATCAGTGACAGGTTTGCCTAAAGTTTTTTTAAGCCTTAACGGCTAACAATCCGTAATCAGCAGATTTCTCCGGATGAATTTGTTCTTGCTCGATAAGGTCTTAAAACATGCAATGCAATGATTAACAAATAATAATTGCTTAATTGGCATGTTAGGAAATTAAATTTTGTTTTTTATAACAAATTAATTTCTATTAAAAAAATATATATATTTTTTGTGTCCTGTTCAAATGTGTTGACAAATTAGATGTCACCACAACAATTTAAATCAAACAACGCTCTCAGCTAATTAAATTTAATTTTTGATTGATTTAAAATAAAACACTTTTCAATAATCGATTGAAGTTTCAAAATTGTATCGCTTAACTTATTTTGTTGGTGTAATTAAATTAGTTATTATTTGGCTATTTATAATTGTCAACTGCTGCTTAGATCGTTAAAAATCCGTATTGATTGATTTTTGTGGTTGGTTGAAGGGTGAACACAGTGCGGAAAAAGTTAATAGTAACACCGCCCGGTTATAAAATGCGCATTAAGAGGAGCATAATAAAAGTGGGACACATCGTCGGTTCCATGGGGCGACAGCTTAACGAGCTGCTCAGCCAGTTGATATGCTACTCCGATATCCTGCCGTATCCCAACCGTGTGTATGTGTGTGTGTGTGTGCTTGTGTGTGTCGCAGTCACATACGATGGGAGGTATGGGGCAACGGGTCGGAGACAGCCAAAGATATGCGCTAATATTTATGTTCCTGTCAATTAAATCAGGACATGTTGTTGCTTGGCGCAAGTCGCCATTGCCAGCGCGCGCTTTCTCTTCTGTGTGTCCTGTGTCCTGGCTAGGTCCTTGGTCCTGGTTGCTGCTGCTGCTGCTGGTGTTGGTGTTGGTGTTGGCGTTGTCATGGCTGCTGTCGTTTGTTGGCCACTAACGAGGCGAGTAAAGATGCCGCAAAATCAAGGGAAATGCTTCATTGCGCGCTACAAATTACAGCGACGCAGTTGGAACAACAATGGGGCGCCAAATGGTAGGAGCGAGAGACGAATAGCTAGAAATCTACGAGCAGAAGCAACAACAACAACAACACCATTGACATTTTTTGCGCCCGAAAGGACACACACACACACGCAGGAGCAGCATCTCGCTAAAAGCAGCAAAATGCCTTGGCAATCGGATGTTCAAAGTCAAAAAGCGTATGTGCTCGGCATTGAATTCAGCTCCCAGCATCAGCTTCAGGACTTTTATACAGCCAATGCTCCGCCTCTTGTTGTTGGTATTTTTGTTGACCACGTGTACAGAGCAGCAGTCACAGCTGCAAAGACTATAGAGGTGGGAACTATACCTAAATACTTTATTCTCTGAAGATTGTACAAATTTTATTGCAATTTTTTCTGTTAATATATTTTATGCTATGAAAAATAGTGTAACACTTCAAATATTTTAAAACTCGCTTAGATTTTGAAATTTATTTTATCGAATTTAGTAAAAAAAAATTTGCAATTACGCTCATTTTTTTTTGGTTCAGTGTAGACAAGTAGCAAGTAATAGTAACTAAAGCCCTGTCCTGTACAATTTATTTAGTGCCCATCAACGCTTCGCTCGTTCGTGTTGCCACCGGAATCCTCTGCAACTAGAAGGGGCAGTACTAAAGGAGGGGGCCATATATGTTTTTTTTTCTTTTTTTCTTGTGTTTTTTTTTTGACAAATTATGGCCACATTTGGCGTCTCTGGTCTTAGAAATTGAACATTAAATAGACTTTTCAGACTTACAAGCTCAACAGACCCTCTGATATTTACTCTCGAGTGGCCAAAATTCGAAATAAAGTTGGAAAAAGTATATTATAACCTGATAAGATGACCACTAACACATTTTCAACTTTTTTAGTAAAATAAGTGAAAAATCTTGATAGTAAAAAATTATACTTAAATACAATGTCTCTTTGTTGTGAATAAAAATTTGTTAAAGTATTACTTAAAAAAAAGAATAAACTGCAAATGATTTTAACAAAAAAAGTATTTAGTAATGGCAATAATAAAAATTCAAAATGACAACTATTTGTTTTATAAACGTAAATCTTCATATATAATGCAATTTGTTTTTTCGTGGTTTCTAAAATTTTAACCGCTCAAATCTTGTTAAAATAAGTAAGAGTTTACCGAAAGTCAACATATTTAAAATTAAAAAAATTGTATTATCGATTTAATTGTTAGAACTGGGCCACAAAAAAAAAAAACAAAGTAGAAGATAAAAAAATCAAAACCGCTCTAGATTTTCCTATAAATATTTTACTGATAAAAATCAAGCTGCTTAGCCTAAGCTTTTTTTTCAATTTGCATGCATTTTTTTGGTATTTATTTTTTTAAATACTTTTTGTCCCAAAAGACTATAATATCAGCTTTTTGTATCTGTCTCTGGGTGACAAAGTGTTTTTTTTTTACTGTCGAATTTTTGGCGGTATTCACTTTCAATGCCCAGTAGTCGTTTATTTTGATTGCAACGCTGGTATCTTTGGGTCAACTGTGCCGTCACGTCAATTAGCCGCAAATCGACATCGTTCACGCTGTTCACATGTATGTGTGTGTGTGTGTATTGTGTGTGCCATTGGTCTGTGCGTAATTTATGCCAGTTTATTTATTGATGATGCCCGGCCCGGAGAGTTGCATTGTTTTCCCCCAAAAAGCCGGCTAAGTGCAGCCGGCGTAGAGCCATGTATATGTGTGTGTGTCTGTATAGAGGAACAACAGCCACAACAAAGAGAATGGGGTTTTGGTCATGGCCTTTTTACCCCGAAAAATAGAAAAGCCATAAATCTGCAATGTCGGAGCATTTAAAATGAATAAAAAGTCAATGTGCCGAGCTATTAACTGCCTGATGCATGCTATCCAAAAATAGCGCAAGGTTTGGGCTTACAGCAGGGACCAATATCGCTTTTAGGGTGGTGGGTGGGAGGGGGGTAGGTATGGTAGTGGTGCACTAGGCAACCGGTCGCCATTTTCGACAATACATTTGTATTTGCATGCAGCGGTGCATCCGGAGGGATGCCAACAGCAGCGGGTCGAACCAAACGGACGGACCTAGTCGAATGGGCGGTCGAGCGGCTCGCACACACCTTCCGGTACACAGAGCACACACAGCCTACGTCTATTAACAGTGTGGCAAAAGCAAATATTTTGCTGTATATTATTGGTATGCATTTCATACAAAACAGCTAGATTTGATGGTTTGAGCCTTTTATCGAAGTTTAATCAGCTAAAATAGCTAGAATGATATTGAATAAACTAATAATTATAATAAAATGTATTAAAATGGAACAATATTATTGAGCTGCACAAGACAAGTATACTTAATTATTAAATTGGACTTGTTTTTTGAGTTTCAAAGAATAAAAATTAGTATTAAAATCCCACGATTGTTTAAGTTAAACTTAAATGTAACAAATTGTATTATTTAAGCCTTATGGCCTTTTATTTACAACGTCAAGTTGACGTAATTGCAAATTTAGATATATGCAATATATATGTTTATTTGATAAATACAATATATTTGTTGTTATCACACTGTGCATAGTGATGTTTGTTTGTTTGTTCGCCTTTTGCGGCTGTTCGTACATTAAAATGCTGAAATAAAATGCCAAACAATGCAAAAGCGTCCGCCGCATTCCCTCCCCGAAAAAAAATAAGTTTTTTGTTTTCTCTTTTGGCTGTTGTTATTGTTGTTGTTGTTGTTTTGCGGCCAGACTGGCGTGGCCGAATGCCTTGCAGGTAGGTGGCTAGTTGGTGGGGGTGGTTGGGTATAGTTTGGGGGCATGATGCATCGGGGACTGGCGGCGGCAACAACATTTTCAAGTATATTAAATATTTGTGATAACGCTTTTTCAATTTCTCATGCCACTTGCCGTATGCAGTATGGGTGTGCAGCTGCAACATGGACACTCCCATGGCCTTGGCGGTGGCAGTGGAGCGCATGGTCACAGCCACGGCAGCTCAAAGAGCAAAAAGAAAACCAAGAAGAACCAGAGGCAAGTCACAGCTGCTCATGTTAATGCCACATCGACACCCTGCTCCGCATCGCCAACGAAACGCATCGAAGGCGGCGTCGCCTTTGATCCCGAGGATGCTGAATTGCCGGGCGCTGGCCTGCCCAGCTACTCGTACCAGAATGCCAAGCTGGTGGATACCACTGGACTCGATCTGGAAATAGGCGCCGTCCTGGCGGAAACGGCACCTGGTGCTCATCATCATGGCGGCCAGGCGGGTCGCGAAGCTGTCAATATGAATGTGCGGGCCGCTTTCATTCACGTTATTGGTGATGTTATCCAGAGCGTTGGCGTCTTTGTGGCTGCCGGTGTCATCTACTTTTGGCCTCAATACGCAATTGTCGATCCAATTTGTACGTTCGTCTTCTCCATCATCGTTCTGTTTACCACGTTTACAATAATGAAGGATGCTCTGTTGGTAAGTGAAAAACTATGTATTTAAACTATAATTATAAGCAACTTATCAAATGTAATTTGTATTCCCTTTACCTATAAAATGTTTATAAAAGTATATAATGGTTTTGCGCAAAGGTATGTAACAGACAGAAGAAAGCATTCCCGACCTCATAAAGAATAAATATTCTTGATCAACACCGAGTCGATATATGTATGTCTGTCTGTCCTTCCGTCCGTATGTATGAACGCCTGGATTTCAGGGACTTTAAGTGCTAGAGACTTCAGATTTTAAAAATTTAGCTCGCTTAAACCCTAAAAAACTTGAATTTCAAAATTGTGAAAATGAGGTTTGAAACCATGGTTAAAATAATGAACATTTAAGATATCTTATGTCAAAGTTTAGTTATTACGCAACAGCGTTAACACAAATGACGGGTTAAAGGTATGTCTGAATCGTGATTTCTCAACTAGAGGGATCTTACTTGGTATTTCTGTCATCCTTTTAACTCTTTTATTTTTATTTATAGTCAATAAAAGTTTGTGCACCTTTAGATTTTTTCATATTCGATTCTTTCCTTGTTGAAACTTTTAACTCTTTGTTCTTTATATATAAAATCTCATATTGCATTTAAATTCTCACATATAATATGTAATGTAGTGGGATTACATAAAACTTAAATATACTATATATACTATATGTTCTGGTTTAATAATTTGATATTCAATTTGTAAGTTGAGTAATACCATTCATTGATTTAATTGAACTTGTTGCATGCAATATGGAATTCCATTGACATTATCTTTTTGTGGAAATGTTTTGCATTTTTTTTATGCTTGAATATTAAAAACAGTTAAAAGTGGTTTGAATATTGTTAATGAATGTCAAAGTTAAACTCAACAATTGTTTGATTTTAAATTCGACTTTTGGAAACAACAAATAAAAGTTTAAGGCTTAATATTTTCTCTTAAAATATGCAATTTATATTGTTTTCGCATAAAAAGCGTATCTATAATATAAAAACAAATAAACTTTAACAACTTTTAATTAAATTGTTTATATGAATGGCAATGTGGCCTACAAAATGAGTTTAAATAAATATTGGTAAATTGAATTAACATCTATTGTCTCAAAATATATATTGTTCAAATAGTTTTTGTGTTTGTGTTTATATATTTATTTTTAGTACGTTAATATCATAATTAAATATTTAATTATTTTTTCTGTAGGTTCTCATGGAGGGCACTCCGAACTATATGCATTATGATGAGGTCCTGCAGATATTTCAGCGCATCGAGGGCGTCGAGCGTGTTCACAATTTACGCATCTGGGCGCTGAGCATTAATAAAGTGGCGCTATCTGTACATTTGGCCATTGGTGAGTAGCCTAAGGGGAATTCAACCCAACCCCACTCCAGTATAAAATTCTGGCTTATTACCTACGTGTTTGTATCTCTCTCTGTGTGTGTGTGTGTGTGCCCTGCATGGTAATTATCCCAATGGATTCGCTGTTGTTGTTGTTGTTTTTGGGTTTAGGCGCATTGCTTCATGTCCAGGGCAAAGCGCGCGCACAATTAGCTTAATTATTTTTGAAATGGCTTTTTAAGCGTAGCCAATTTTGGCAGAACGACAACAGCCATATCAATGTTATCAACCATTTTGTACACACTAATCGTTGCTCACTTTTGCTTTTGTTGTACAGGAGCCAATGCCAATGCGAAGCGTATACTTGATGCGGCCACTTCTGCGGTACATTTGCGATATAACTTCTTTGAGACGACCATACAAATCGAGGACTATACAGCCCAAATGGAGAACTGCAATCAGTGCACAGTGCCGGCAAAGTAACAAGAAATCAGACAATAACAACATCAATTGCAGTTCATTGACCAACAACAACCAAATATATTATATCGTACATTCGCTTACAAAAATGTATCTGCATCTATGCGATAAGCACTTTCGCCGTTCGCACCACTGCACCTAGGCACCACGGCACTACTGCAAACAAACGCTGCATTATTAGACGAGATAACAATCCAAAATATAATGCGCCCAGTTTTCCATCATCACACGTCACAAACTATTAACATTTTGTCATATTTTGGAACACAGTGGTTAAAAAATACAAATAACCATAAAAATGTTCATGTTCAAGCAAAGACATTGAATAAAAGTATTAAGTGTGTGTGTTAAAAACCAATAAATGTATATTGTATAACGTGTGAATAATTAAATAAAGATTGTACATTTGCATATGTCAATAGAAAGCGATTGTGTTAAAGAAATGTTGTTAGTACTTCAAATGTCTCCAAAAACCAGTTCATTATACTAAATTGCTGTCATCGCGCTCCAAGTTATCAGAGTATACTAATGGGAAATCCGGCTTTTTAATGTGATTCACTGTGCCGGATTTAGTTTTGATTGTGAGAAATAAGATAAGATTATCGCTTGTTCGACTAACTTAACGGAAGCTTTTTCGGTCAGCTGTTCATACACTTACAGAATGTATATTAACTTTATATAATGTGTAACGTTTGAAAGGTAGTATGTTGCAGTTTTTCTATCGTACTCCCAGTTAGCTACAATGTTTTTTTTTGAGAAATTCAAATGCAATTTTTAAGTTTAAAAGTAGATAGTTTTGAGAAAAACGCTCAAACTTTTATTTAAAGTTACGGTTTTTGCATGAGACATTGTTTAATGCTTAACAAATCTTAATGCCATCAAAAATGAAACTGAAATTGTTTTTTTGACAACCTTTCAAACCGCAATCTCTTGACTTATATTCATAACCCATGTAAACAATGCTAAAAACCACTGTACTTGTGCCTAGTGCAACATTTGTGTGTTGAAAATGTTGCATCAGTTGAATGCAAACACGCATAAAAGTTATTAAGCTGCCGCTGGCGTTGCACAAAAAAAAAAATTGCATCAGACAGCAAGCAAAACTGTGTTTCTGGCATATTGTATGTATGTACAGTGCACCATGCACCATGCTACATGCTACATACCTGAGTGAGGTTAAAAACCCCACTAATGCCAATTTATGAAGCGGGCCAGCCGATGCCACAAGCTGCAATAAGCTGACCACACTGGGCAACTATCACATCTCCCCATCTTCCTGTTATAGAGAAGCCCATGCATAATTTGACATGCGGCCATTGCGTAAGCGACAGACGTTTGCTGTTGGCGCTACAAATTATGCCTGAAACAAGGTTTTCGTTCCAACACCAACTCCCCCCCTGGCTTCCCCCACACAGCCTAAACGGCGTCAATTTGTTGACAGCTTTGTATGCTTCAAGCAGGGCCCGAGGAGTCGAATGCCAACGCAAATCTTAGACAGCTCGCAGGCATGACTCTCCATCACCTCCCCCTTCCCCCTACACACACACGACTCTCACTAACTTGTTGTCTTGGCCAAACGAAAAAAACTGCAGTAATCATCATTCAGAGTCGGGATTGGAGTTAGAGCTGAAGGTAAGAGGCACAGATGACCGGCAAACTTTGACGCAGGCGCCCTTGAAAAAGTACTAAAAAGAGAGAAAGCGAGAGAGAGAGAGAGAGATTTCTGCATTTTTAGTTCATGTTGCGGCTTATGACTGCGTGGCTGCCACACTTGACCCACAGTCGAGACTGACAGTGTGCATCATCGCATCCGTCGCTACAGAATGCATGCTGGGGCCAACAACGAGATGAGACGTATTAACTGGTCTAAGCACTGTTAACTAACCTTGAACCTTCTCACCAATGATGTCTTTTGCAACTAGTTGTCATTTTTATATTAAATGCCATCAATTAGCGTATCTCTCCGCCTTGCCTCTCCCTCTCTGTGTCTTGCTTAAGCCATCGTCATTAGCCAAATAGGCGCATTGGCCGCGAGCCGTTAACACAATGCGGCCAAAGCGCATAACGGGTAGCAGCACAAAGCTAAACAAGGATCAAAAGCAGCCCGCAGCGCTTTTTAGTGTGTGAGTGTTGATGTTGAGGTTTATGTTTGTGTTTATGTTTGTGTAGGAGAGCTGCAACAGTGACTAAATACTAAATAGCTCAACTAGTTAAAGCCATTTATGACGGAAATTGGAATATTTTAAGCTATGATTTAATGAAATATAAGGATATAATAGCCTTATCTTTGACAATAAAATACAAAATACTCTTCACAACTTATTTGGATATATGTTATAACGAGATAAAAAAACACCTTAGCTCAAAAAATAAGATAAGAGTCTTAGAATAAGCTCAAAAACTTTTTGCAATTATATATTGCATAATTATATAATTTCGAGCGTGCTTAAAAAAATCTTAGAATAAATATCAATGAACCCTTGTATAAATATCAATATATACATATATTTTAACAACCTAATGATTGATTGCCATTGATTTAGCAACGCTTAAGAGATCATGACAAGCAAACTTGGTTGCCATGTTGTCCCCTTGATGTTAACGCATCGATGGGATAATTACATGGAAAATTTGACTGCGTTCGAACAATGCGCTAAAACAAAAAAAAAAAAACTTGCACCCTTTAAGCGAACTGTTTGCTCTCTGTTTGCCATTTATCCTTTTCTCCTTTCGCACTTCGACTTTGGCTTCTTTTTATCTTGCTTGCTTTGCATCTTGGCAACAACATTTGAGCAAGGGTTTCAATACCAACTTGCTCAAAGGCTAAAGTTGCGCTTTCGACGACGAAGCAGACGACGCGTCGTCGGCGTCGGTGTTTCCGTTGACGTCGAGCATCGTCGCTGCTCATTAAAAACTTTCAATCAGTTCAAACTTTGAACCAGATAAACAACAGCAACAGGAACAGCAACAACAACCATTTATCCAAAATTATAAACGCATAAAGTCAGAAAGACGCAAAATACCGACAAAATTATGAAATTCGGAAATCTGTTTATTGCCTTTTTGGAAGTATGTTGATTTCAATAAATAAATAAGAGCTATTCCACAGCTGATTTAAAGGGTTCTGATAAATACACTATGTAAATTATGAATCTGGAAATGTAAGTAAACAGCTTTAAGTAGTGGTCAAATATGTTTAAGAAAATAAATAACGGAAAATATTTTTTTTACCTATAACCGCAGCTTAGATTTGTTACTTATCAATTTTAAGTCGAATTAATAAAAAAAAAGAGAAGAAATAACATTTACATTAACGTTAACATTATAAATTATAAGAATATTTTTTAAAATATACGAATATACGTTTCATTTCTTTTTTCATAGCTTTTGCTTTGTGTGTCAATATCTTCATGGCATGAACTTGAAACATAAATGTTTTTTTTTTTATTAGTTTTCTTTCTTTTCCTTCATATCAAATCATCTTTTATTTTTTGTTAGCCTGCTTATAGCGCTACACTTTAAGCTAAATATTTAGTAGTTTGGAATGCGTGCAATGCATTGTACTATTTTGCAATTCCATTCACAGTGGCCTCTGCACTGTACGTACGTACACCTACGTACCACCCTTCCGGGCATCCCTTACAGTTGTCACGGCTTCCTTTTATAGACAAATATTGCGCGCTGGCATGTGCCTGGCGGGCTGGCACTTTCCCCAGCTACAGGAATACGTTTGTGTATGTTTTTTTTGTTAAATATTTCTGTTTTTTCTTTTTTTTGTTTTGTTTTTGAATGCATGTCGCCCCCAAAAGGGTTTCTGGTTACTCGCCTGTGGCGCCTTTTACACTGCATGGAAATGTCGCGGCTTTCTGTCTTTCGTTTTTTTTTTTTTTTGTATTTTTGCTGATGCTGCTGCTGTTGTTGTTGGTGTTGTTGTTGCTGCTGTTTTTTTATGCCAGTGGTCAGTTACGGGTCTGGGTCCATGGGCATTCGGTTATATTGAAAAATTTGAATGCTAGTAAAAACTTTTAATTGTCGCTGGTCAACGAGGCGTCGACGTCGACGTAGACATCGACGTCGGCGTCACATGTTGGTCGGAACATTTAAATGCGACCGTTGCCTGTTATTGTTAACAATATTTTGCAATGCAATTTTCTCTTGATTAAAATATGCAATGCAATGTTTTTCCGGCGTTGTTCACTCGAGCTGCTGCTCTTATTTCTACAACCCTCCGACAAATTATGTGCAAAATTTAATTATTGCGGCTTATAAACTTTAACAAAAGCGGCTTAAAAAAGTTGCCATTTTGTTTAATCAGTCGCCCCAAAATGACAGCAGCTTTTCACTTTTGCTATTTGAGTTGGCAAAACGCATTTGCTTAAGATATATGGGTGCATAAAATAGATTTATATGAGCTTCATAACTAAAACCTAAACAACTAACTGCGTAAGTTTAAATATTGATCATTTGGCAATAACATTATTACATTATATCCGAGTCTCACTCGGGTCTTGGTAATATATATATACAAAATTACAAACTTAGCTGCATGCAGCTGCGGCAATAGCTCAAAATTTAAAAATTAACATGACACAAAATAGGGTCACTCAAGATTGTGAAAAGACCTACACTAGTATTTTAAATAGACAAGTATCAAAGGGTAAGGAAAATAACCTAAATAAATAAAGATATAATTGTCTGCCGGCGATAATATGGCAAAAGGCCTGGGATTTGTAAAAATAAAATCAGTATCTTGACAGAACTCAAAAGACACGGAAGTTTCAATTTCAAACTGCATAAAGTATTGCATCATTAAAGAAAAAAAAATGTAAAAGCGAATTGAGCTTAAAGATAAAAATAAAAATAAGTAGTAAATTTCTCTTATTTTTAATAAACATTATTACTTCTACATAAAAAAGTCAGCACGAAAGAGAAACTATTTATGGCAATTAACTTTTGAAGTTTCCTTTACTGTGGATGCTACATTAAAGCTGATTTGGTTATGGAGGGTGTCGGATGGCACGCCTTTGGCAATGAATTATGTAGACTTTAATCCAAGTGCTTTTTACGGGAATCGATGGCAACAGTGAAGTGCGGCGCGGCCTGACTCACAGCGGGGCCTTGAAGACGTTGCCAGCCAAAAGCTGCAACAAAAACAACCACAAGAGCATCAACAAAATAAAAATGTATTTTGACCAAGTTTCTAGCTGCGCTTAGGACAGAGGATAGGAAATGGCACAATAAACACTGAACGCATATAAAAGGACATTCGAGTTCATTTGTTCGGCTCTCGCTGTGGTATAGCAGGCGATGGGTAGGCGAGCCGCGTTGCTTTTGCTGCATTGTTTGTTGCAGCTGTTTTTGTTGTTGTTAAAAACAATGCCACAACGACAACGACAACGGCGGTGGTGGCGGTAGTGGCGGCGGTGGCAGTGGCAGCAGCAGCACCGAAAAATAGCTGCAGCAAACTTTCGCAAAACTATACAATTGCATAAAATTGTAAAAAATTTATAGGGAATACAACATGCGCTCCAGGGATATACATACATACATACTAACATACATACAGTCTCTAAAAAATGAGCACAGTGCGGGAATTGAAAAACGTAAAGTAAAGAAAAGACCATATGATACCACATAGGCGACTAAAGTAGGGTGCTACACACACTTGAGTTATGGCATCTGTTCTACATATTTTTCGTTGAACAATTTCGAAATGTTGGTTAAGTTTGGTACACTTTCGATATATTTAAATAACAAACATCTTAACTCTTTGCCAAAGTATACGAAAACCAGGCTTAAGTTTATGTATTCTAAATTAATATCATATATCACAGCTTATTGCTCTGTTTTAATAATCACTTTAGAAACTTTAATTGTATAGTTAAAAATATGTAAAATCTATTCATATGTTTATTTAACTTAATGTTTGAAATACTTCCGAATGCTTGGTAACCACGTGTCAAACTTAAGTTTGAAAATTAATTGAGGAATTTTTTTTTCTCTCTTTTATTTTAGTTAACCCAACTCCTAATGCCACAAAAATTTAAATAAATATTTTGAATATCAAATGAAACATAAAATTTCAAAATAAAATGGGATAAAAGTATGATATTGTGGAGTTAAGCTGTATCTTTAATGAAAGTTAAAAGCCAATAATAGTAAATGTTTTATAGTTATATTTTATAAAATATTATTAGTATTGAATATCGGTTCAAGTAGCAATAGAAAAATTAGGATTAAAGATTAATTCCGAAAACATAAATCCTGATTTCTTGCTATGTTTTAGATAAGAACTGAGTTGTATTGGAGACTACAATTTCATTATTTTAAATCAATTTGATATTTTATAACATATTCCTGATAAATATAATTTATTAATGTTTTAAAAGATGTACTTGCGTTTGAGATTAAAATCTTAGCTTAATGTAATCTTTTTGGCGAGATATGGTTTTAAGTATTAAACTGAGATATTCTTTCAGTTAAATGTTTTTATTCACTGCACAATTTAAAGTTCTTAGTTGAACAAATTCCTTCACAAAAATTAATCCTTTTCAAAGTTCACAAAGTAATGCCAACAAATAAGTCGTTAGAAATATAAAACCTTGCACATATGCCTAGACATTAGTTAAATCTTTCGCTAACATTTGCAGACATTTTAAAGGTTCTTTAATTTTCAATTCCTGCCCCCCATCTGCATTGGCTCGAATTACCTGCATGTTCGTGACTGCCTCAAATCGCACCATTTTCTTTCCTTCTTTTCGTTTTTTGTATAGAGCACATGCAAAAAAATAAAAGAAAAGAAAAAAAAAAACTTAAAATGAACTTGAATGCCGTCGGCTGCGTGGCGTCGGTTCACGTGCTTGTTGTTACCTTCTCGACAACACCTCAACCAACCCCCTTTTTAGCTTTAGTTTCTTGTGCATGTTGGTGTTTGAGCTTAGTCTTAGCCACCGCACATTGTCGCTTAGCTTGCAACTCAGAACGGCTGCTTTGCATGGTCAACCCCTTAAAAAAAAAACATAAAAAATATTACCCATACACACATACATACATATATGTTTATAAGCCAATATGTTGTGGACAACGCTGTTTAAAGTTATTCAAAGCTCTGCGACGGAGTGAGAGAGTTTTTTTTTTTCGTTTTGTCGACAGTCAGCAAAAAACAATTAACCCGCTCAAGCTGAACTCAGCAACTGTGACCGGTCCGCTCTTCCTCAACACCCCTTGAAAGCAGCAGAGAAACCCCAAAGAGCTGACCGCTCAGTTCACTGGCTCCACCCGCATTGACTGGCCACAGATTTTCTAGTTTTTATTGTGCCCCTTAGGGGGGCCTGGCCACTCGGCTAGTCCGCGAGCGCTGCACAAAGCGCTTTCCCTTTCTTATTTTTATATTTTTTTTGTTTCATTCGGCTGCACACCATGCGGGCAATGCAATTTAACCTGCACCAACACACACGCACATAAATTGTGCACCGCTGACGTGGTGTCAACCAAACGGCCGCGCTGCCAGGCACAGGCTTGTGTGAGATTTTTGGGTGGCTGCCAAAAGAAACTGCTGCTGCTGCTGCTCCAAGCGGACGCACTGACTCCCGCTTAACTGGCAGTCACAGGCAGTGGTGGAGTGTGGTTGCGTGTGGTGCTTTAATGACTTTGTCATAGTCACAGGAGTTGTCAGTGTTGAGCGTAAAGCGTGTAACGAGTGGGTTGCAACAACACAACGCAACCCAACACAATATATAACAAGTTCAAATTGTCTTTTAAAATGTTGCATTGCTTGCTTTGTTTGGTAAAGTTGTCATCGTATTTTTATATTTTAGGGATTTTTTTGTTATATAATTTTTTACATACAGTCGTGTCTGGATATAGTGAACTAATTTTTGCATGGCATGTTCACTATTCCCAATTTAATAAAGTAATCAAATTGAAGTACATATGTATATTTTTTATTGAAAGAAATCGGAAATGGATGTTTGTTTTTTAAGTTCAGAAACTAATTTTTGGACAGATTTTTTGCAAAGACTGCACATTTTTGGTCCATTTTGGGTGCTGACTATTTTAAGGGGTTCACTATTTAGGTTGTTCACCGTATCCAGACACAACTGTATATTATGCTACATATTTTAAATGTCGAACAAAATAGAACGAATAATTTTCAATTTTTGCTAATAATAAATAAAAGAGGTTGAAAATCTATGAAAAATCGGTTTAATTCGTAAAAACTCAAAATAAGTACACCCAACTCTTTTTTTACACGGTTTTTTTTTACACGGATTTCTGAGGAACGTATCTACCGTGTAAAAAAAGAGTTGGGTGTACATATATTATATTTAGAAATGAAAAGTTTAAGATATCTGGAATGAATTTATAAATAAATCTTATTGTTGTGGCTGTTAACTTAAATGTTTTAAAAGATTTGATTTTAATCTTTTCTTTATTACATTTTGGCTCACAGAGCTAACTGGGATCAATACTGTCTATTTTTGTTATTGTAAGAATATCAAACAAAATTTAACCAATTTAAAAGCGATTTATTCCTGCGCCAAACAAAAATGAATTTGATTGAATAAATGAAATAAAATACTGTAATAAGATTTTGAATGATGGATATTTTAATTTCCAAAGACGAATTGATGAAAGCCGAAGGGCGTGAGTTCAAATTTCAAACGTTCCTTTTCTTATAAAGTAGCTCTTAACCAGGATACATTTTACTGACTGCTGCCAGAAATTTTTTTTTTTTTTTATTGCTGGTTTTATTTTTTGGATCTTTCCTTATAATAGGGAAACTAACAAAAAGTTTACAAATCTTACAAGTATTACCTAGTTAACTATTTGTTGTTGTACAAATAGTTGGTGGCCGCGTACCTCAACTCATCGCTGGGTCGGAAAGTCATTACGACGAAGACAGGATCGGCTGCTTGAGTTTGAGAGTCCTCTAGCAAGATAGTTTGGGTGCGATGACAGCTTGCCAAGGTAATTTTTCTTGTAGTCCGCAATTACTTTCTTGATTGGTGGGACTTTTAAGTCGTTTTGAATGTTTTCGTTGCGAACGTACCACGGTGCCCCGGTGATAGTTCTCAGGATCTTTGACTGGGCTCTTTGGACGATGTCGATGTTACTGCTGCACGCATTACCCCATAGCTGGCATCCATAGGTCCAGATTGGTTTAAGAACAGAGTTGTAGAGCAGGACCTTGTAGTCAAGGCTTAGCGGGGAGCGAGCGTTGATAAGCCAGTGGAGGCTATTGGCTTTTAGTTTTAGTTGTGTTCTCTTGGCTTCAATGTGCCTGCGCCATGTAAGCCTTCTGTCCAGGTGTACTCCTAGCTACGTTACTTCGTTTGCTTTCGGGAGTGGGATATTATTTAGCGTAAGTGGTGGACAATCTTTCTTGTTAAGGGTGAACGTTACATGTTTACATTTTTGTTCGTTAACTTTAATTCGCCAGTCGGATAGCCATTTTTCCACGTTAACCAGATGACGAGCGAGTTGCGATGTGGCTTGCAGTGGACATCTAGATCGGCTAAGAATAGCTGTATCGTCAGCAAAGGTTGAAGTTGTAAGTCCCCTGCATGTAGGAATGTCTGCTGTGTAGAGAACGTAGAGTGTTGGCCCAAGTACGCTTCCCTGAGGAACGCCGGCTTCAATACGGTGTTCGCTTGATGTTGCAGTGTTGCATCTTACTGCAAACTTCCTGTCGTAAAGGTACGACTTTAACAGTTTATGTGTGTTTGCTGGAAGCGTTGATTTGATCTTATACATCAGCCCTTCCAACCAGACTCTGTCAAACGGCTGAGCCACATCCAGAAAAATTGCAGTACAGTATTCTCGATTTTCAAACGCGCCTCGAATTTCTGAAGTTATGCGATTGACCTGTTCAATAGTTCCGTGGTTTTGGCGAAAGCCGAATTGGTGCGACGGGATTATGTTGTGAAGGTTCAGAAATTGATTAATCCGAGTCATCAAGCATTTTTCGAACAGTTTTGATAGACACGATAAAAGGCTTATAGGTCTATACGACGAGGGTACTGTTTGATCCTTTCCCAGCTTTGGTATCATTATGATGATAGACTTTTTCCATCTTTCTGGGAAATGCCCGAGTCGTGTGATCGCATTGAATAACTGGCAGATAACACAGACGGCACAATAGGGAAGCTCAATAATCATCTTTGGTGTTATTAGGTCTAGACCCGGAGATTTTTTGGGGTTTAGTTCCTGATTAATAACTCTTGCGACTTCGTTCGGGCGAAATTCAATGGGCTCATGTTGTAAGTGGGTGTCGTTTAATACAGTCGGTAGAGCAAACGAGTTTGTAGCAGGGTTCGGTTGGAAAACTTTTTGCAGGTGAACAGCAAACGTGTTGGCTCTTTCTTCATCGCTTCGGGCCCAGCCGCCAGCTTGGTTTCTTAGGGGCATCTCTGCTTTTGTCGGTTGGCTGAGAGTTGGGTGAGCTTTCCACAGTGAGTTTTTCGAGTTGGATGTTGATAATTGCTCAATGTATCGGCGCTGGGCATGTTCTTCTTCAAGTGCTAACGCTTTGGTAAGTTTACGTGTAGCGTTTTTTAGCTTTTGCTTAGCTGACGGCGATCTTAGGCATTGCCACTTCCGTCTTAGTCGCCGCTTATCAAGAACGAGCTGTTCAATTTGGTGATTTGTTTTCTTTTGGGTGGGTGCTGCAGTTTTTGCTTTCGGTGTTGACATACGGGCTGCTTCGACGAAGACTGACTCAAGTTTGTTTGCAATAGAATCAATATCAGCTTCCACTTTCAGATGCGGATTAAGTTCGATGTGTGAGCTAACATATTTCTTGTATCTTAGCCAGTTAGTTTTTTGTGATGTCAGCTTACCCGGGCGATTTGCAAACTCTGGGTGTCGTTGAAGTTGAATTAGTACAGGCGAGTGGTCAGATGATAACTCCGAAAGACATTCGGCGCTTATCAGGTTGCGCGGAATATTTTTGGAGACTGCAAAATCAATTAAGTCGGGCAGTTTCTTGGGGTCCGTGGGCCAGTATGTTGGTGTGCCAGGAGAGACGTGGCTGAGCCTGTTCTTTGGTTTTATAATTGCGTTGTACAGCTGCTTTCCTCTTGGAGTCACAAGACGAGATCCCCAGTGAGTGTGCTTGGCATTATAGTCCCCTGCTGCTATAAAGTGTTCTCCTAATGAGTTGAAAAATTCCATGAATTGGTCTTCAGATATGGAGTATCGCGGTGGGCAGTAGATGGCAGAAAGTGCAAGTTGGTTACCACTATCCAGATGTATTTTTAAGGATGTGGCCTGTAGATAGTTTTTAGCAAACTCTTTGTGGAAGTGGTGCTTCAGCCGGCTTCTTATCAAGATACCAGTCCCGCCGTGCGCCTTGCCATCGGGATGGTTGGTTCCGTAGAATGAGTATCCGGTTATGGTAAAATTATACTTATTTGTAAGGTGTGTTTCGGAAAGTAGCATAATGTCAATGTGGTTGTCGAGTAGAAATTGAGCTAATTCAAGTTTATGCTGTGAAACGCCATTGGCATTCCACGTTGATATACGTAGTGAGGCCATTGATTATTTCGATTGTAGTGATACAAGCAACTGTATCAAAGTATTTTGATTTTGTAGTAAATTTTGCATAGTTTCTTGCATAAATGACATGAACTGTGATAAACTCTGCTGCATATTACATATCATTGATTCAAATTTGCTTAGTGGCGGTTCCTGCGGCTTGTTGTCTCGTTCGTCGTTGAGTTCTACATGTTTTGCTTGAGATCCTGGATAAAAAGCAGGAGTCATCAGTCCAGATCTTAAGGCGCTAGCATAGGTTGCGTTTTTAATAACAGGTGCGGGACCAAAAGATGACCTGGCTGCAGTTGAAAAGAAGACGTCAGGGTTGGACTTTGATGGAATGTATGATGGCGGTGCGTTTTGAGGGCGTGCTGTGTTTACGCGTTGATGGATGCGATAGGAACTGAAGCTTGTAAATGGGGTGCACCTCATTTTTTTTCATAATCAGAGCCTGAGGCTCAAGCTCAATTTTAAAGAGTGGTTGTGGCTGCCTGGTTTTGTTTCGAATATTTAGAACTGATTTAACGGAGAATCCTTTCTCATGTAGCGCTTGTTTAATTTCATCCGTCGTAACATCAGGCTCGATGCCTTTCAATACAACTTGCAGGCCCTTGCTGCTTTTAAGCTGGTACGTGTAAAAGTTTTTTTTGTTTTCTGTTAAGTAGGCCGTCAACTTTCTAAAACTGTCTTCAGTTTTTGTCTGCACTTTAATCTCATGAATACTACCCCTCATTAGGGGGATGATGTGGAAATTGTCATTGCCAACGAGCTTTACAACATTGTTAACAAAAGCGCTAGAGCTTTTTTCACTTATAAATATCGGGGGAGGGCTTTTGCTTTTTTTTGTCAAGATTATCTTCAGGGGGCAAATCATCAGCGTTATCTGCCAAAATTTCAAATCTATTGGTATTGTTTGGTGCTTCGCCTATATTAGCGCGAGTAATTTTTGGTTTGTTTGTAGCTTGGTGGGGGCTTAATTTACGCTTGATCTGTATGTAGCGATCTATACCTGTCTGTATAGCCGGCTTCTCATTTGCGTTGTCTGCGGATTGTTCTGCTGACGGCGCAGCAGTTGTTGCGTTTACCGAGCGGGCGGTCGGCACAGGTGCAGTTGTTGGTTCAGTGACAGTTACGTCACATGTCAGAAGAGACGGAGAGCATGATCGTACTCTTTCGCGTTCTACGTGCAAGAGTTCGTTGTTCGCGTTTGGAGTTAATGACCGCGCGCGGTCAGATTTCGTTGATAGTACGGACGGTGACGGGGAGCACGAATGTTCAGAGTCGCCCAGTGAGGGTAAGACTTCCATATCTTGGGAGACCACAGCGATGTACTTGTTGTTCCGTTGTACAGAGAGCCGGCGTTCGTCTAGCTTGCGTTGCGCCAGAGCGCGAATTTGGCTACGTTGGCTCATTTTATTGAGCGGGGTTACGTTTATGGTTTTATATTTCTTTGATTTTATTTGTGAGTAATTGGTTTGAGTTTTAACTAAAAATGATTAGATATATGTATATATATGTAAATATATATATTTGTTTTTATCAGGGACCGTAACGGTTATAATTTTTATTGTAAAATTGAAAAATAAAAATTATTTTATTATTTTTATTAAAAAATTATTTTAATTATTAAATTTAATTTTTATAATAAAAATAGAAAATAATATTATTTTATGATTTTATATTCAAATTAAATCATAATTTTATTGTGATTTTATTTTAAAAATTGAAAATAAAATTATTGTTGAGTTTTATAATAAAAATCAAAAAAAACTCAAAGTGTCTAAGCAGACTATGTGTATATATAATGTATGTCGTACATGCGTTTGTACATACATATTATACATACATATGTAGGTATTGATGAGCAGATTATATATATAGCCCAAATATTGCAGCCCTCTCCGTTCAAAAGTTATTTGAATTTGAGTTAGTCTGCTTAGACACTTTGAGTTTTATTTTGATTTTATTATAAAACCAACAAATAAGTTTTATTTTCAATTTTAAAATAAAAATCACAAATAAAATTATGATTTAATTTGAATATAAAAATCATAAAATAATAATTATTTTCTATTTTTATTATAAAAATTAAATTTAATAATTAAATTACTTTAAAAATTAAAAATTGGAAATAAAAGTTTATCGTGTTTCCGAGTATGCCGTACAAAAATAACATACTTGTGTGTTTCACACTCATCAGGGAGGCTTTATGGTCTTCAATTTTTTCAATTCATAATTATTATTTGCGGTCCCTGGTTTTTATAGATGTGTGCATTTTCACTGCACAAAGCGTCTTTCCGCGTTAATTTCAATTTTTTTATTTTTTATTTATCAATTCACCGTTTCAGCGCTTATACCCGGAGCACAAAGAAAACACGTCTGCATGCGACGAGTGACACTTATATATCAGAAAATATATACCAGAAATTAAAAAAAAAAAAGACACAGAAATGTTTTGTAGCTACAATTGCTTTTAATATTATAGTATGCGAGACAATCTGTCATGTATCCGCTGTGATACAGGGTATTTAACTTGCACACACATAAACACTTTGTTGCTATCTAAATACAAATATAATGCAACTACTCAAACGGTCAGCGCCCTTCAAATCCGATCGGCCTCCTATGTGCGGACTGATCGCAAAAGTTGGGATCTGCACCGTTGCGCAAGAAACGCCAAATACACAGGCCGCTCTCCTGCGACAGAGCGTTATACGTAAGCCATATACCGTATACTTATACTAAGAACATTAATGCTTTGCACATGAAGACAAATTCCAAAAACTGAATTAAGGGGGCACAGATGTGCCGTAAGGGTTTGAGCCAATTATATTTCATGAACTGAAATATTAAGCTTTATTTTTAAAGAAATTTAAAGTGAGTGTTTTTTTTTAATTTACAAATAGTACATATATTAACATTTCTATCTGATATTGCTTAACATTTTCATGCAATATGTAAGCATTTGAAAACCATTTAAAAGATCTAAATTTTGTACATTCCAAAGTTTTCTTAAGCTGTGACTATTAAAATTAAAATCTGCTAAGGCCGATCTCTTTAATGACCTTTAATCAACTTTGATTTTTGTTGCCAGATAATCTGTTTGTGGTTTTAGTGACTTAAAGTGTTACTAATAATGTTTTAATAGCACAACCTTGGGGTAAGCAAGCAAGTAAATTCTTATGTTTGCTCTTCATTTCCTTTAATTATATGTAATTATTTGCATACATTAATTGCAAAACACTCCAAACCCAAGCACGTGAAAACCTACTACAAGAACAACCACTACTATTTGCCCTTACATAAACACTTATAAATTCAACTTGCATTTCTCCATTCTCGCCCATTACTTTTGTTTTAAATTCATTTGATTAATATCACGCCTCATTTGCTTGGGCTCCAGCTGCAAAGCGCTCGCTGCCATCGCAAAAGTGCCTCATTAAAGTGAGACACAGACATTATATATATCTATATAGGTGTATTTGTGTGTGTGTGTGTCTGTATTGTGTATCTATGCTGTCATTCTAATGAGCTTACATGCCATATTGTAAGTAATTTAAATTGAGCCCACTTGTATGGCACTTGTGCACAAAATGAACTCGAAATGCACTTGCCATACCTACTACTACTACTACTACTATCTCTATATTCAACCAAACTCATACTGCCTTGCATTTTGAATTGTATGGAATAGGTGGACTGTGTGCTGTGGGTGTGGGATAGGGCAGGGTGTTGTAGGGCGTATGTGTGTGTGTGTGTTTGTGTTGGCTGTAGCCGTCTGCGCTCGTTCAACTAAATGAATAAACTTTTTCCGTGCATACTCTTTTTGGCGGTAAATAGTGTTAAAGTTCACACATTTGATTTGTTTTTTCTGTGTTTTTTTTTTTTGTTTTTTGTTTTTGCCATTTCTGTTTTACATAGTCTTCTGCACGCTCTCAACCCGTAGGTCTTGCTCCTTTCTCCTTTCTCCATTCGCTTGTTGACTGTTTTTTTTTTTTTGTTTTTTTATTTTCGTTTTTAGCATTCACACACAATTTTTTGACAACATTTGTGTTCGTTCTGCTTGCAGAAATAGTTTTTCCATTATGGCATATAGGGAAGTCGGCTAGGGTTAGGGTTGCGTTCCGGGGAGAGGGGTGTTTGGGGGCGTGGCACATACGACTACTATAAAGTAACCGAAACAACTAAAGTGTAAATTAGCTTTTGGCTGTTGTTGACGCTGTTTGTTTGGCTCTCGTTCTGGATCTCACGGTTCGGTTCAGTTCGGTCGGTTCAGTTCAGTTCAGGGCTGAACCGTTGTATTTCAGGCAAAAGTTTGTCATTTGGTTTTAATAAAAACACTTGCACCCACACCCACACACACACACACACATGAACACTTGAATACACTCACACTTTCGCAAGCATTCACGCTCCTGCAGCACTTCATTTGCGCGCAACATGAAGAAAAGTTAACTGAAGGGCTTTTTCGGGGCTTCGCAATGAGTGAAGTGAAGTGTGGGGGTTACTTTGGGGCTGATAGCCCTGCTTATTTTTAGGGTTCGCTGCTGCTGCTGCTGCTCTTGACACGCCAACCAAAAAGCTTCTCAAAGTTTATTTAGAAATTAAAATTTTTGGGCCCGCCAGGCTTAAAAGATGCATCACTGCACTCTTCCACGCCAGAGCAGTGAGGCGGCAGCCACTTCTCGCAAATTGCCTTATGCATCATCCAATTCATTAAATGCAGCAAAATTTCAATAAAACACTTTAAAAACATGTATGTATGTGTAACTAAATTTTTAAGGGTTTTCAAGCACTTACAACAGGCAAGGGAAAACTTCAAATTAAACATAAAATCTGAATATAAATGATAAAATTAATTTTAATATTATGTATAATTGACAAAATATTTTTCAGTAATTTGTGCTTCTTGAAGCTGTTACTTAAGTCTTAATCGGTTGAATAAGTAAAGATTTTGGGCATAATTAATAAAAATTAAAGGTTACACAGCACTTAAAGCGACGTCTTATTCAACGCAGATTTGCCTATTAGGAATTTAAAAAGAATTTTTTCTCTCCGGCTTAGTTTTTAATTTTTTTAGTATAAAGATATTTATACGACATTATTTTATTTTATAACCTCTTATTAAGTGATAAATATCATGTAAACTTAAAAAAAAAAATAAATAAAATGGTATCTGAATAATATTCACTTTACAATATATTTATATCTAACAAAAAGTGACAAATTATAAGAAAAAAAAATGTAACTATATTTTTGACACCCCAAAAGAAGTATTTCGATCAACATTTCTTAACATTTGAATTAAAATTGCGCTACAGCTCAATGATTCGTAAATTAATTTTCGTAACTGAAACTATCCGAGCAATTGATTGTGTTTCGATATACAATTGCATGCTGTGTGTGGCTGGGATTTTGCATACTTACGGCCATTAGTCAGTTGTAATTGAAATTGCATAATCATAATCCTGCACTCCAAGTCAAACTCCGACAGTTATGCTGTTAAACTGACAATTAGAAAGACAAGCAAAGCGTTTGCGTTTAGCTTGCGAGCTGGCATTGGGATTGGGGCTCGGCTATCGAGTTCAACTTCGCCGGCATAGACAAATCACAGCTGTAAATAGACAACCCAAAAAGACGTCCGACGTTTTGGTCAGTTACAGTTACATCAATTGCCAGACAGCACACACACACACACACACACATCACCCACTTCATCCTATCCAACCAGACATAGGCAGACAGCACGCCACACAACAATGGACTAGGGACATGTTAGCCAGACACAAACAGATTCAGTTGAAGCATACAAACAAATCTCCTTTGTCCGCCCCCCTTCAAACTTACTGTTTGGAGTTAAACTCAGGGTAACCGAGTTTTGGAGTTGGAGGCTTTCACTGAAGCTGGTAGCAAATGAAGATTATTATCGTTTGGCTGCCAGGCAGCATTCACACTTTGATGTACTCATGTATTCACACACACACACATTCACTTGAACTTACACTGAAATCCTATTCATAATAATTGGTGGGCGTGCCTGTGGTGTATTTGTGTGTGGGTGTTGTGTGTTATATGCATGTTTATTTGCCTGCTTATTGCGCTCTTAAAGGCCTATTCATGTCCGACACGGACAATGAGTACATTGCACTAAGCACAAAGCATATATCTATCTATCCACTTGAGCCGCAGCGACAAGCGCTAATTAAACAGAGTGCATTTTAGTTTGTTAGTGATATATTTTTTGATTTAAGCTCACGTTTGAACTCGTAAATTGACAATAGTTCCACAACTTGTCACAATGACAATAGCCATGTCACGCGGTATGTTAAGTTGGCTGCGCTTTAATAATGCGCTGCAGCCGATGACGATGAATATATATAATAATATAAATATTTATATATATATTTATTTATATAAAAAAACATAGTTCACAAAATTGAATAAGATAGTTGACTATATATTCGTTGAATATAAACGTTCTTTAAATGTATAATAATAGAAAATGAATGAAAACGCTAAAAAGTATGCTATAAATAAATATTGGAGTTACATGCTCTGTTTTAATTTTTTTTTTGTGAAACTGAAATAAATATTAAGTTATTTATTAATATGTGTTAAAAATATAATTGATATTGACACTTGGGATAAACAAAAATTTCCTTTTATACTGTTAATGTTTCTTGAAAGCATAAATATTTTTGCCTCGACTTCAAGTTATTAAAACTCTATTCAATTCTATTCCCACAGCTATAAGCTATAAAGACCAACTTTAACAAACCAAAATTAACTTTTACATCTGTTTAATCTGCGGCTGTTGAATATACCAACTACTTTCTTTCAATCATTTTGAGAACATATACCTTCGAGGAGTTCTGTTCACATATCTTTTGTTCAAATGTAGACTTTAAGTTTAAGTTGTACGTCTGATGGAATGTTGTTGTTCCTGTTACATGTGTAAAATGGAATAAGGAATGTAATTTGCATAGGGATGATGTCTGTCAATGATGTGGCATCAACTTAACTGAATACATATATATGCACACACGCACATACATTTACACTTACACTTGTAACACCAGAGGCGGACATTTATATTTGACCGCCAGAGCATTGAGGCAATGTCTTTCAACTTTTCATTTGACCCAATATGCCGCACACATTTGATGCATGCCCTGCAATTCGCAATCGAGCATAGACGAATGTTTGGGCTGCTTGGACATGCAACATTCTGGCCGGAGGGGAGCACGCAAAGTGTACTATAAAAATAAAAACGTTGTCCTATATACTACACACATGAGTGGCTATGTGTGTGTGAGTCCTGGACACATGATGCAGTCAAACCGACAATATGGAGTACATACTTGTGTAAAACAAGTTATTCCATTTTGAGGTTTCTGAATAATTAATGCAACTAAAAATGTTCAGCTCGTCCATTTGTTGTTACCGTTAAATTGCATACATATGTATGTATGTGTGTTTGTATATTACACATGTATTGTACATGTTAGCTAGTGATGAGTATTACTTTCCCGCATATCTATATAATCTTAAATGTGTATTGGTTATAAAGATTCTTTGATAAGCAAGAAAGAGAATTTTATGATGTTGACAAAGTGGAAAAGATTTTGAAAATGTTTCCAGATTTCAATTTATAAATATGTAATTAAGTTCAGTTGTAGATTGTTGTGAAAGTTAAATGTACATACAATTTTTAAATGGAAATAAGGATATAGATTTTTGTAGTACAATTTGATGGCTTGGCAAATATTCAATGATTAATAAAATTTGAAAATGTTTTTAACATTCTTGGAACTGGTTGAATATAGTAATATTCCCCTTATTGTGGCAGGATGTTTAAAAAATAAAACATTTATTACTTTGTCTTCATAATAAGCATATAAGCCTAAAATCGACCGAACATTATTTTTCTTATTTGGGATTCCAGACTGCAGCTCAAAATAGTTGTATTTATAAACGTGAAATTTTATTATATTTGAATAAATAATCAAATATCAGTGAAACAAATATGTTCGTGTGGAAAATAAAATAATCCGATAAAATCGTTGATTTTTTTGCTATATTTTTTCACACCACTATATTGAAGGTGTCCTCTTATATGTACATAATATGTATGTACATATGTTTATATGTAATACGAACATTTTCACTTATGCAATTGTGTGTGCGTGTATGGGTGAATGATGAGTATGCTACTGTGTGTGTTTGTGAGTGCGTGCGTACGTATGTCTATTGCCCTTCTGCGTGTGTGTTTGTATATAATGCATATATTATGTCATATTGTATTGCATTTTACGCAAGTGTCCTCCCTTTGTGTGAAGTTTGTATGCATTGAATGCATTGCAGTGTTAAGGAAAGAATACTTTTGCCTTTGATCAGCAGCCATAAGCAATGGTCGTTGTCATTGTAATAATTCCCATCTCCTTGACAACTTCAGAGTCCAACCAATTCAATTTTGATGCCATCGACAGGCAGCCGGGCAGGCTTGCAGGCTTGCCAGGCAGCTACTTAAGTTTTATGAAGCGTCGATATGACGACTGAAACGACTGACTATCCATACATAAATGGTGTCGTGGGAGCGGATGAGTTTGAGGGGGAGAAAAGGAAATTGCCGCCAATGCAACTTAATCTCTGTGTCCTGCCTTGACAAATCGTCCTTATCGTTTTACGAACAACAACAACTAAAAAAGATACATGAAACAAGTGAGTTTTGGTTAGGAAATAAGTTGATTGACCAGAAGATGCTCCCTAAAAGTGCTCTTAGCTAAATTGTAAAGCTTTTAAAAGAATTTTTTGTTTTAATTAGATTAGAACACTTGAATCTAATATGCCAAAAGTTAAATTTTGGCCTTGAAATCATTTAAAATAATATATTTAGCCTTGTTTCCTATAAATCAATAATCAATTAGCTGAATTGCATTTGTTATTTTTGCTTACCTGACTTATTTTAAGGACCTTGGTTAAACTTATTGCTGCTCAAGCTGTCAATTACTTAATATACAAATATAATTTAAAAAGGACAAGTCCTTGGTAGTAAATAAAACTAATGGCCGGATAATATTAGAAGCAAACAAGGGCAACTAAAAGTGCTTTGACTTGCAAGCTTTGGAGATCGTCAAGATTAGTTAAATTAAAATATACAAAATATTAAATTAAGTATGTATTTTATTTATACATTTATTGTTTATTTTGTTAAAATAAAGAGTAAGTAGTTTTGGAATAAGGAAAATTTTCAATTATATCCAAAGAATTCGCAAAAACACAAAAAGTATCTAAACGTCCTTTCTCCGATTTGCTCAATGAATCGTAAGGAGATTAAAAAAACTTCGTTTTAAATCTGGCATCGATATTTAAATACTACATTTTTATTATGTTTGACAACTTAATCATCAACTTTAGTTTTCAAAACCACCTAAACAATTTGTTTTTGTTTTCAGTTTTTTGGCACATTCTAAGCAGCTTGTATATTTACAGGGTATCTATATACTAAAACAAGAGTATAAAAAATGAAGGAAATACTAAACTTAAGAAAAAGCAAACAACCTACTTATAAAGAACAACACAAGCACACACACACACACACACACAAAAGCAGAAGAGCAATTCACACGCACAATAACAAAAAAAAAGAAGGAATACAACAACAAGAAATGCTGATAAAAGATGTTTGTTTTTGTTGTTGTCTTTTTTATGACTTCAATTAACTGCGGCACAGTTCCAGGTCCAGATACAGTTTTATATAGTACTATCTGAGTGTGTGTGTGGTGTATGTGCGTGCGTGTGTGTATTGAAGATTTGCGTTCATAATTTTTTATCTCTGCTGGCTGCGTGCGCTCAAATTGTTGTGCCCTGATGATTGTTGTTGTTGTTGTTGTTGTTGTCTGTGGCATGCATCATTAGTTAGCTTAATGTAGTGTATAGGCAACATGAGCCACGCCCACAAGCGCTACCTGCTAGCTGGACCAAGTGTGTGTGTGTGTGTCTAACTATAGATAACAATCACACACACTCGCACACACATATATTGTCTGAAGAAAATCAGGCAATCAATTGCCGAAATTGAACAGTCTTAACGTCTCGTTTGTGCGAATGCTTCGAAGATAATCGCTGGCAAAAACTGCGCCACTTATAGCCAAAACCATTCCCTTTTCAAATGCCCAATCTTTGGTATTCACCCTTGTTGTTGTTGTTTTTTTGTTGTTGATGTTGTTGTTGGCGGCCCTTGTAACGACTATCCAAGTTGGGGTCCATTTCTAGGCCGCGGTATCGTTGGTTGAGGGCGGCCTTTTGTGTGTTTGACGTTTATGTTAACATGTGTGTTGTCTGCCGATGCGTGTATCCCTGTCTCACTTGTTGTTTGTGTGTATGTGTGTGTGTGTGCGTGTGTTTGTGCGTGTCTGAGCATCTGCAGCGTGCCAGAATCAAGCTGGAGGAGCCTTGCTGCCGTAGCCATTTTGCCACCCATCCGCTTTATGGTAACACGCTGCCTCTTTCCAGGTCTTGTCTTTATGCTCGCATGGCTGCCGCATGTCGCTATCCCTGCATGTGCCACAGTGCCGCAAATTGAGCGATTAAGTGAGAAAATATATAACACCACTTAAAACAAGAATGAGATATTTGCTTGTTATTGTTAAGCACCATCGAACTATTTGATGGTTTTAAATTGTGCTTGGTATGGTAAAAAATTCGTAACTTTTATTCAAAAATGTTTATGGAATAGTAATATATAGTAGTAGTAGTATATAGTAGTACATGACATGATAAGTTTATATTAATTCATATTTGATTGTTTTATATTAAAATAAATTCAAATAAATTCAAGTTCTTTAATTAACTAATAACATTTATTTTATAATTACAAAAATTCTTTAAAAGATGAAGAAAACATTTGATATTAACCATTTATATTATTATTTAGTTACTTTTATAATACATATTTAAATATTATAAATAATTTATGGATACATGAAATCTGCCACATTTAGGCTCTCTTTCGTAAAACAAAATGTTACTATTCAATATTGATTTTAAAATGTTTTCCAATAATAATTCCACATATTTATTTGCTTATCGATTTGTGCTCCACTGTGCTCTTTGGGAGGCTTTTGTTGAATTTGTCTCTGGCGTTGATGCTTTTGTCTCTCGTGTTGTTCTACTGATGTTTGTGTTGCGGGCAAACGGAGACTGAATGGAGCGAGGCTCAGAGCACAGAGAAAGTGTGTAAGAATAACAAGAGATGGTGCAGAGAGGGTGTTGGGTGGATAGCGTGCGCCATAAAAAAGCGCTCGAGGTTGTTAAATTGACAACGTTAAACACTTTGTTTGGCATTTTCTGCATTATTAGGCGAAACTGTCTGCCTGCCTGCCTGTCTGCCTGGCGTTGGTCTGTCTGTATGTCTGTCTGTCTGCTGTAATTGATGCTCCCGACACAAAAACACCCAACTCAAAGCAACCGTCCCACCAGTCCCACTCACGCCATCCGGGTTGGGGGTTCATAGTTATCGCGACCCGAGTCACAAAACAAAGCCCGAGCACTGATTTAAATGGCTCAAAAGTTAAGTTAACGTAATGCTAAGAGGATTAGCTATACAAGAAATGAGACGCGTTCATATGTTGCGAAGAATCTTTAATGCGAACAATGATAATGGGTGGGCTGGGGGGTAAGTAAACATTTCAGTTGATTTCACTGTCAATTTGAAATGACAATATAATAATATGGAAAGTTTTAATCCTTTTAAGTGGCTGCCTGACGGCCGGAAGTGCCTTCGTAAACTGTAACTGAACTCAACCAAAAAGTGAAGTAAAGTCAAGTGAAGTAAAGTAAATGGTTGTCCGCTGCTTGTTTTATGCATAAAATCGATTAAATTCCAAAAGGTTAAATCTGAGCAGCATCTCCAATGCCGCTCAAACCGCCTTATCCTTAAATTAGGCACGAGCGCACGTAAAGCTCTTGAATGTCAAGACGGAGGCGGCGCGCTCGTAAAATTTGTCGACTATCTACAAGCAATATTTTGCTGCAGTCACTTCTTCGCCTTTTTTATGACAAAGTCAAAAGGATTAAATATCGCATAAAATGCAAAAACCTATTAAAATTGACAATAAAGCGGCTTCGTTATCGCATGAATGAGGGCAGCCAAAAGGATATTGAGAAATGTTTTCTTTCTGCCGAAAAACTTTTTAAAATTTCTTTAAATTGACGTCACACACGTTTAAGCTCGTTATGCATCTTTTAGTGGCAAACAAGAAGGTCCTGTTTATTTGCCACTTAATTTGCCACAGTCTGTTGCAGCTTCTGCTGCTGTTGCCTCAATTGCCGTAGCCACTGAAGTAAAAAATATCCGCTCAAGTGCAACTTATAACAATCTGCCCTCTCCCATTCTTTCTACACCTCTCACACACGCACGTTTCCAACGTATGCATAAACACGTGTTTGCCTGTTATTGTTGCCCTTGTAACTGCTGCACCGCACTCAATCCTGTGATTTAACACACTATCCTCTTGCTTTACCCGTGCTCCTTGTTATTATTATTTTTTCTCTGTTCTTTAATGCCCTTACTTTCTGAAGGTATGTTATAGCTTTTGCCAAACGGCTTGCTATTTACGAGCAGACAATTGTCGTTAATCTTTAAGGTTTCACAATTTTATTTTTCGCTGCAGCTAAAAATTTTCTCAAAGTGATTTTGTTGTGAATATTTTAAAATGTATTGTGAAATCTTAACATTGGAATTTATTTAGATTTACATATTTTGGATTTCAAGAGTTTCGGTTTGTTCTGGAGTTAGTAAATAATTTTAAACACCCAATTTCAAGAGACAAGAAGATAGTTTGTTAAAAGATTTAGTTTTTTCGTTATGTTGAAGTTCTACTGTTTTTTAATAATTTTATCACCTAATAAATCAATAATTTAAATTTCAATCATGTTTAAAGTATCTTTATTGCACAAATTTAATTCGAAGACATTTAAAATAACGTTTTAATGTTAAAGGCCCATTCCCAGCAAATAAAAATTTCATTTATGAAAAGTGCTTATTATTTCGTTAGGTTCCACATAAAGTTAGGGTGACCAGATGTTCTAAATATTTTTATGGAAAATGTAAATATTTGGTGGTCACCTTACTTGATTACTTACAAAATAAATCGGTCATTGTGACAACAAATTGTGAAAAATTAAATAAAAACAAATGAAAAACGGTGAATTCATGATGGCAATAGCTGCTTTTATGATTCTTAGGAGAAGGAGAAAGGCCAATGAGCTGAAAAGCATCATGCCGCGCCGTAGATGTTGGGTCAACTCATATTTAAGAAAACGGGGTGCAAAGGACGCTTCATAAGCGATTTTCGCAACATGATTTACACCCCAACGGTGTTTTATCAAAATTTTCCTAAGTCCATTTTCAATCTTGTTCACTTGCTGCCCGAAATAATAGTAAACTTCTAATTCCATTTTTAAGAACAGCTGATTATGGAATCCACACTGGTTCCACTATCGGAACTATCGATTAACTTTGCTGATGCTTGCTGGGAATTGAATAAAATTTAACAGGCAGGAAAATTTATGACAACTGTTTTTTTTATATAGAGTTGAACATAAAAATTCCATTCCGGGCGTGCTGGGAATGGGCCTTAAGGAATTAAAAAGCGTATAAAACTTTGACAACTCACAGAATTAATTTATAGCGGAAGTATTTAATTTCATAAGAAACCCGATGCAATATGTTTTTATTTGCCAAGTAGAGCATTCGATGCGTCGTTCTTTTATCGATGGTTTTTACATTTCTTACTTTTTTACATGCTTCGTTGTATTTTTGTGAAAGTTACGGCAACTTTCAAAGCATAAAAATTTCTTACTACTTGGCTCCAACGAAGCATTAAAACTTATGACTTGTCTATTCGACATATATATATAAATGCACACACACTCACACTACTTGAAAATGAGCTGTGGAGCTTGTGCTGCACATGTTGGAGCTGGCGCTCTTGGCGGCGTTGCACATTGTTTGTTTGTACCGGTAATATTTCCTTAAATCGAGTAAACAAGTGGAGTTCAACAAAGCGGAAACGGAAGCACAATGCGTAGCTGCTGCTTCTGTTGTTAGTGTTACCTATACTCACACATACACCCACAAACACAATCCTCATACACAGAAACACGTATCTCTCATACGCGATGTTGTCCCAAATATGGCGGCAAATATACTTTGCTAAAGCAGCAGTAGCAGCAGCACTCTTCTTTAGCTACTCTTCTCGTCTCTTTAGTTCACATCTCTGCTTTTCGTTTAGTCTACGTTTACGCTAGCTTTCCTTGGCTTTCTGTTGTTTTTCTTGGAAATTGCTGTTAAAAATAACAAAGCTCCCTGTGAGTTTCTCGCTACACGTTTGCTTGCCAACTTACTTCCTTCCTTTCCTTTGCTTCGCTTCATTTTTCTTCTCCCCACTTTTGGTCTGGCTGCCGTTGAGCATTTCTTGTTGTTTGTCTTAGTTATGCTACCCCCACTAACTACGCCCAATTGAAATTGAGACGCGGCGTTCGACAATTGTATTTATTTGCTCTCTGCTAAATGGCATAATCGAAGCCAAAACCCGCCGCGCACCACAGCCGCCGCCGTTGCTCTTGTAATGGTTGACAGGCTTTGTGGTGCACAGATTTTCCAAATACCAACATCAAAAGGAACAAACAAACTATTCACACACACCAAGCACATATATGTCTTGTGTATTAACCTTATTACTGTAGACAATGTCAAGAATTCTCTTATAAATGGATTTTAATTCTTGCTCTTGCCTTGACTTCTTGGTTGATTTAAGAAATTATGTCGACAAGCAAAAAATATTATGTACATATTACTAATTCTGAGTATGTATAAGCTAAAGATTATCAAAAATATCTCCTAAGTTGTATAAAAAAAAATATGACAAGAAGTATATGTATGTATATGATTCATTATTCATTCAGCTTTTTTCATGATAGCAACCCATCGATAACCTTAATCTTATCTTATCTTATCTTGAACAATCGTATGAGTCTTATGAAAAACTGCACTACTTGTTACGAAAAGCCTATTCTTGCATTCATGCAAACAGTATATTTCGATAATTTGAAGCGCAATGACGGCAATTAGGCATGAAGAACTTGTTTTTGAAAACGTTAGGATTATTTGTTGAATAAATATGGATTTTAAATTTAAATAATACCGAATACCTTTTTGCAGAAACTTTCAAAAGGTGCATTTGGTGTCGTCTGGAAAGGCTCATATGATGGCAGAGTGGTAGCTATTAAAGAAATACGTGGAAATATTGAGGATAAAATTAAAACGATGATGACTGAGGCCATGTATCTAAAATTGGTTAATGGCCATGAGAATATTGTCAAGCTATTTGGCGTTTCACTTGGCACAGAAGCCACCTATTTGGTTATGGAATACCTAGAGGGCGGATCTTTGTGGCACTTAATGTATAAGAAAACACATATTCCATATACACTTACTGAAGCCATTTCATGGTTACTTCAGGCAGCACAGGTACTTTGATAGATACCCTAATATACATGTACACATTTATATATGGAGACTGACTCACTTTCATTTTAGGGTCTGAATTATCTGTACTGTTTTTCAGAAAAAGGTGTTATTCATCGTGATGTTAAGCCTCTTAATATGTTACTTGATGCAGAACGTAGGGTTTTGAAAATTTGTGATTTCGGATTTGTGCGAAACGAGCAAACCCAAATGACAGAGAAACGTGGAACTCCGCTTTACATGGCACCCGAGGTACACACAAATATATTGCATGAATGATTCATACTCTACAAGATATCTTACGCTCAGGTTTTCAATGGAAAAAGATACACTTCCAAATGTGATGTCTATAGCATGGGCATTACGATGTGGGAAGTGATAGTGCGTAAGATGCCATACGACAGCGAGATCGAATCTGTTAATGTTCTAATGCTTTTAAGAAAAATTGATTTGGAAGGTATGCACTTTTTTTAAGGCTTATAATAAGAGCTAACAAATAAATATTTTTGCAGGTCTACGACCCTCTCTGGACACATTAATTGCGGCTAATTGCCCCGATCGCATACAAGAGCTTATACAAAAGTGCTGGGATAAGGAACCCGATAAGCGACCAACAATGAAAGGCATTTTGGACGTTTTATCAGAATTCTAAGAAAGGTTCATTACTTTTAGCTACGAGTCATCCAAGCATTACACATTTCTTTAGCACAGGAAACTTTGCTTAGGCGATAAGATATTATAGCAACATATGGTTCTTATCAGTATAAATATATGACGATTACTTTCGCACTAGCAAAGTGTAAAAAGTGTGATTAAACGTGTAGCGCAAAGAAGCAAACATGTTGGACCATATAAAGTATAGCGTTTATTCATCATCTGCATCGTGAGCAGAGTCCGTCTGTCAGTTTCTGTGTATGCAAGTCCTACATCCTAGCTATCAAGCTGAATCTGTTTGTTGCAGCAGCATTTTTATACTAACCAAAAAGGTAAAAAGAAATGGTTTGAAAGAGAACAGACAGAAGGAAGCAACCCCAAAAGATATATACTGACAGCACAACAGCCGAGTCGATCAGCCAGCCGCTGTCCGTCGCGCGCCGTCGCGCGTAGAACGCGCCGATCTCAGAGACTATAAGAGCAGAGACGAATTGAAACTAAGCCCCTAACCAGAAAGATCAAGTGCTTTTAATGTCGATAACACTCGGTTCGATATACACATGGACGATAACAAAAATTCTAATTTCAAAATAAAACGAGGTTTAAATTATTGGAAAATAATGAACATTTGAAAAATTGATGAAATCGGCTAAGAAACACCGGAGATATCGCAGATTGAAATTTGGTCATTTGGCATATTGGCACTGGAAATACACACAAATGACGTACGCGTTACGTATGGGTTTAAGGGTATGTCCTCGTCGGGATTTCTCGACTAGAGCGTTCTTACTTGTTTAAATTTTTTTTGTATATAGGCGCTATAAAAATGCAAGATACCTTAAAATAATTTACTATGAAGAATTTATTTTTTAATTGCTTAACTTAACAAAGCAAAAAAAAAAGGTATATATAAATGCACTGAGATAAGATCTCATTTAATAAACTTCAAAGTTGTGCTAAGGGATTTAATCCAAATCTTTAAACTACTTTTCTGTGGTAAATGGCAAATTAAAAAAAGAAAATCAGTATTTAGCCAAACATTTTACGTACCCATAAAAAAAACTTTATATGTTTAACGAAAAAAAAATAAAATAAAAACGTATTTACAATAATGAACCTTTGGCTTGCAATGAGAGTTAATATTCGAATAATTTGCCTTTCATACAAATAGTTGAGTACGACAATCGATGGTTTGTTAAGTTTCTTAAGTTATTTGGTTGTTAAGTTGACAGATTTTGTGGTTATAAGCGACAACTTCAAAGCCACGTTTGAGGACAAACTACAAGTGAGGAATTTTATGAAATTCCGCTTTTGCTCTTGCTCTTGGCTCTTGGCTCTTTTGGTCTGGCTCATAAGCACCGCAACGTCTTTTGGGAATGCTCTGGAAAATTACGCAGCTGTGTAAAGTTTTTCTGGCATATTCAAGATGTTTGTTTCGTCTTGGTTTTTTGTGAAAAGTCCTCGCATAGCTACCATCTGCTTGAGCCAAAACAAAACTTGGTAACCTGCTGCATTTTGGCATACACACATATAATATATGTATATGTATATGGTATGTATTTGTATATGTATGTATTTGTGTATTTTGAGTTACTTTAACGTCTTCAAAGACAAAACTTACGCTCAAATTGTTTGTCATCAAATTATGTGGCCAACAGTTGTTGTTGTTGTTGACCCTGGCCACAAAAATGGGCATCATTAAAATACTGTTACCGGACACAGCACACAGCACAGCGCTCCAGCCGTTTGACCAGATCCAGTCAAATGGCTGCCTGGCTGCCCCCATGTCAACGCTGTAGGGCTTGCAACCGCAACCGGATTGCTCAGGCATACCCTTTTTTAATTTGCAACATGTCATTGGCAGAAAGACAAGCAAAAAGGACGTGGCACATCGATGAGAGCAGGGCTAACCAAAAAACCAAAAAAACTGAGCAACTAGGAAACTGACCGAAGCTCTGAGAAACGCCCAGCTCACGCTTTGTTGCGCCTTTTGTTGGGCTTTATGCCATGGCCGAATAACCGAAGCAAAAACCAAAATTAGCAGCCGCAGCAAGAAACACTGGCAAAAAAAAAAAAAAATAACAGAATGAAACAAAAAAGAAAAACAAGAAAAAGCGCAGGCAAAACAGTCAAGAGAGGGCAAATCAACAACTATTTAAGAACTACACAAAAATGGCAAGGAACTTCTACTTTGCTCGAGATACGTGTGGATGCATAAGAGCTACGTGAAATGAAAGTTAAGAAACGGACAGACGGCCAGACATTTTGACCTTTGCAAACATTTGCAGGAGCAACAAAGAACTATTCGAGAGCAAACGTCAAACGCAAAGAAAATTAACTTGTTTTTTAGTTAACTTGTTTTCAAGCATTAAGCTACTAAAATAAAGATATCTTCAACGAAACGAAGAAAACCTTATATAATTTCTGATTCAATGAGATGCACTTTGAACACAAATGAATTAAAGAAAGTTTATGACATTTAAATTGCATACAAATATGGGTTGAGAATTTTCACATAACACCATAACTGAATAAACAAATTTAAAACAGATGTTAATACACAAATAAAACACAAAGTACACAAAGTAAAGATGACTTCGTTCCATACAAAAAAGGTAAACCGTTTGGAAAATAAAACATTTCTAAATCAATCCCATCATAAATATTATATATATTTTTATTAAAGTATTATCTTTTTCTTCTCTCTAAAAGTTTTTGTTTTGTTGTTTTGAAAATTTATTATGCAACCCTCGAACACACACACAAATTCATACAATGTGATAGACGTTGAAAAAGGCAAAAAGTGAATAAGGAACAAGGAATTGGGCACGGATGCATGGGATGAGAGTATAGGAAGATGTGATGCCCGCCCCGAATGTCATACAAATGACCCATATTAAATTTATTACGGCACAGGGAGCAGCACAATGAAATTCAATAGCTAAAAACCTAATGGCAAACAAAACAAATCGCCGACGCCTACGACTACATATATAAAATACACAATATATAAATATGTATGTGTGTATATAGTATGAGCCTACATTATGCCAATGTACAAAGGAGCTATACTTAGATACCTTAGAAGTTGGGAGGTGGGCAATGATTTTGCTGGCTGTATCAAAAGCAGCTTAAAGACGCTTCGGTGTATGTGTGTGAATGTGTGTGTGTGTGTTAGCCAACTTTTTGCATTGCTTGTCGTTACACTGTCATTCTGGCAGCTTTACCAAATTGATTTATAATCCTGCCTCGAATATCCTGCACCGAACAGGAGACAACATCGCGGCGACAACGTTGCTGCCACTGTTGCCACTTGCACAAAATATCACGCGCAGCTTTCAAAGTTTTGACGAGTTGTTTCGCTTTCGCTTTCATGTTTTTCTTTGCAATTTTTGTATATCCTTTCGAAAAAGAGTTTGTAATGAGATTTTTCAATTACTTTGCAATTATATATGCGTTACAAATAATGAGTGTGGAGCGAATGCTGCATGACGCGCAGGCGTTGTGGCAACTGAGCGACGCCTGCGTTTGTTTACCTCGACACGTTCGTTGGCTCCATTATCCTGCTGCTAATTAAGAAACGTGAGACAAATGACAAGCGCTAAAATATTGTTTGCCAGCACTTAAGTGCGCCAGCAACACACACTCACACACAGGTATTATGTGTCTGTGTGTTTGTACAAAGATATCAAAAAAGTTGACAGTGCTTAATGGTTGATTGACTGGATGATATCCTGTTTTCAAGGCATGCTGCAATCTGACACATTCATGATAAGCTTAACTTTCGTTTAATTTTGATAAAGTCCGCATTATATATGAAGTCTTATTACACATGTTAGCAAGATTTCTTAAAGCTTAACTGCATAGAGAACATGAATTCTTAACATTAAGTCATAATTTTGTTAAGAAATTTACTGATACAACAGTAATTTATCTAATGTGCTTTTGGTAGGCTTAATAGATAAATTTATTTTTGTATCAAGAATTTTCAAAATTGTATGTATTTTGTTCATATTTTAAGTATTCCTCCATCCTTTGTTTATAAGCTCATCTTAAAACTTTTTCGACCCCTTACTTACCCCAGCATTCAAAAATTTATTAAATACTTTTCATCGATCTTGAGAATAATATTTTGAACTATTTACATTAATATTACAAAAAATTCAAAATGTATTTACTTTCTCATTTACTTTAACCTAAATCTGTGGTTAATTAAGTTAGTTTTCGGAGGTACAATAAGCAAGTTTGGCAATAATTTGGCTACGATAAATTCAGATCTTTACTTTATTTAGTAAGCTCTTCATAAATACAATCTATCAACCATATAATGAATCTCATAAAGACAAGAAAAACTTTGCTATAATCTTCTTCTTCATTGCATAGAAGTTCGAAAATTAATTGAAAAGTAACAAAATACAAGCGGCAAGAGTGTTATTATATCCTTAACCCATAAAATGGGTAAATAAGGATATAATAGTTTTGTGCAAATGTATGTAACAGACAGAAGGTAGCATCTCCGACCCCATAAAGTATATATATTCTTGATCAGCATTAACAACCGAGTCGATATATCCATGTCTATCTGTCCGTCTGTCTGTCTGTCCGTCTGTATGAACGCGCCGATCTCAGAGACTAATGGACTTCAAACTTAAAACTTAAGCTCTTCTTTACCAGAACCAGAACAAATTTATTTCAAATTATCGATAACTCTTAAGGTTTCCGATATACACATGCGATCGATATCAAGAATACCTTGTATTTCAAAATTGTGAAAGCAAAGTTTTTATCTATGGGTAAAATAATTAACATTTGAAAAAATTTGATCAAAATCGGTTAAGAAACATCGGAGATATCGCGGTTTGAAGGTTGATCATGTTTGACACAGGGTAAATTCACAAATGACTGTACGCGTTATGTTTGGAGTAAGGGTATGCCCTAGTCGGGATTTCTCGACCAGAGCCTTCTTACTTGTTTTTAAATACATCTAATTTATGGCATGTGTAATTTTATGTTCTATCAACAAGGTTACTCTTGAGCAATCGCACGAAATTTATTAATTATCAAGTGGACTTTGGTTTTGACCTCGTTTCTAGCCAACCAACTCAACCAACTCACCCACACACTGACACTTACATACATAAATACAGAGGGTTTTTGCAATCACAGCCGCTTGATTGGCATTTAAAGCTCTTTAGGAAATCTGTAGCTCTTGAAGGAGCCACACTGACTGAATAGCTGGCTGGCTGGCTGGCTGACGGGCTGCTTGGATGGAAGGCTGGGCTGACAGCAAAAATCGAAGTGAAGTGGCTACATTGAGCCACAGCTGAGCTCCTTAACGCTGCTACCAGTCTGACATAATCCATGCAATTGTAAATTTAATAAGAGCTACGGAACGGCAACCAGGGCCAGCGATATTCTGAGAGACGCAAAGGCAAGTAGTCAAGGCAATTAAGTGAGCCAAGTGATGGTAAATGTGAATGTGAAAGAAAGTGGATGGGAAACTGAACGTTAAGTACATCGTGCATGAGAAAGGAAAGAAAACTTTCAAGTTCCAATAGTTGTTGAAGTGGCAACGACTTTCACGCTGCGCCTATAAATGAAGGTCAAATAGGGTTGTCAAGTGCTTAAGAAACTCCTTAAAGCTAAACTTTCAATGGCAATACAGTATCAATGTCAGTTGAAAGCCTCATTAAAATAAAAATATAAAAATCACAAGTGTTTAACTATCAGTTTAATCAATTAGTAGTTGGCTGACGCTAACACATGGAATGACGTGCAGTTAGAATAGTGCTAAGAGATTTAACAGCAGCGTTGTCATTGAACTGCAGCGATTGGATAATGGGCCAAGTGTTGGACTTCCACATGACATGCAGCAGACACTGTCGGCTATGACGTTGCTTCTCGCCAAGCAGCAGCAGCACAACCAGAATATTGCGCAACAGCTGCACTGGCAACTGTTGCACATGAAACAGATCACAGATGGCCTGAAAGGCGCTCGATTCCAAATAATAATCACGATACGAATGACACAAATGCAAAGCAAAGCTAGACAATGTCCAGCCAGCGGCTATACGCACTTCGGGCAGTTGCTCCTGTTTGCCAGCGCAGTGCACAATCTTCTTAAGCATGCCCAGCTCCACAAAGTACTCCAGCTGAATGCAGTGATTATTGATGATGATACCCAAAAGATGTAGCACCAGCACACGTATCTCTGGACTGCCGCCAAGCACCAAACAGTGCACATGCTGCAGTATGCTCTTGGGATGGCAGTATAGTTGAGCCTTTTTGCGTCGATATACCACGCACACATTGGCCACCACAAAGATGGCCTCACGCTGCACCGCAGCCACGGGACTGAGGACAAAGCGCAGTACACAACTCAACATGTTAAGCGAAGGCTGCTTGGATGAATGGTATTCGGTGCACAATCGAGCCAGTTGCAATGCTGGCAGCAGCAGCTCCACATCCTGTGATGGACTCAGCAGCGCTGGCAGCACCTCAGCAATCTTGCTAATTGCATTAAGAGCTATGCCTGGTGACTTGTAGCGCAGCATCTGATAAAGCAGCCACATCACCTGTCCCTGCTCCTGCTTGCCATGGTGGCGCATAACCAACAGCTGCAGCAGTTCATTGAGCAAACCCGATTCCACAATGGCATCGCGCATACGCCAGCCGGAGACGAGTATGTTGCTGAGCAGCGCCAAGCTGCAGCATTTGATGGTGCCACGCAAGCGTTGCAGCTGCAGTATCCTTTGCAGCAGTGGCAACAGATTGGTGGTCAGCACCAGACGCTTCAAGTCCACCTTTGTGCATACGGTTGTCAGCTCGTGGAGCACACGCAATGCTTTCACACACAGACGTGGCGCCTGCTGTGGACTCTGCAGATGATTGAGCAAATTCTCAATTATTCCCGTCTCCCAGCATGCATTCATGTCGCTGAGCAGCAAGTTGGCATAGTTGGCAGCTGTATCAAGCTGATTGTCCATATTCTCAAAGTGATATAAAATTGGATTCGACATGGTGCGAGTTGAGGTTTGGAAGCCTTGTAGCAAACAAGTTTGAGATTGAATTGGCGATATAACAGCTTAATTTATGCTTACCAAAAAAACTCAAATAATTTATAATTTTATAAAAATTGATTTCTTTGTTTAATATTTACTTAAGTTGTGCGAAGTTGAATACACTAACTGTCAAACAAACACGTAAATATTTATAAACTTGAAGCCTTTTGTCAAACGATAACTTTGATATTGATTGTAAAGCGTTCTCATTGAGGTCGCATTTGCATTACAATCGCTTTACATACAGTGCCGCTTCCCATTTTACAGAAATAACGTGGTTATTCATGCTGGAATTCAATTTGCAATGAATTTTTCAATAGCGGAGCAATAATACAGATGTTTTGAATCCTAAAATTAGTAACGTTAGTAACAGAACTGGCAAATTCCGATTACAACTACATTTAATTACTACGATTACAAATAATAAATGAACGATTATTTCAAAATTCAAAATAATTATCTAAAAATGCGGAAAATATTCATAATTTATTGATTATTTTCCCAATAACTAATGGATAAGGTAAATATGTATTGCTTTTGACTTCTTTACGCAATATCTGAAAAAGAAGAAAAAGCTTTTTACGATCCATGTCTGTATATCTTTATAACAAATTTAAACATATACTTTCTTAATACTGATTGGTGACAAAAGTTATGAATATTATCAATACTAAAAGAACAAATTCTAAAATTAAAATGTAGATTTGAATAGAAATTTTTAAGGGAACCCAAACTATTAATTGCATATTAATTCTTAAAACAGAAGGATTTGAATTATGATAATTAAACAAACAAATATTCGATTAAAAGTTATTTATTTAAATTTCAATATGATTATTAAACTATGCTAATTGAATGGAAGGCAAATAGATGAATATATTTTTGATAAATATATATATAGATGAATTTGTTGTTTGTGCAATTGGCAATTGGCAGGGCTAATGATAAAAGTTGTTGCCAATCGCAGCGATTTGCCAATTTGTTTTCCTTTTTATTCACATTCAACTTTGCAACAACTTTTTTGTGTATGTGCGGTGTGTGTCGGTGGGTGTTGAATTTACATTTCACAAACTAATTGTATGTAAATATGTCAAAATGTGTGTTGTCGTCAACACCTGCCTGTGTATTTATGTGCGGGTATGTGCGTGTGTTAGTGGTATATGCATTCGTATTTGTATTGCATATTGACAATTTCATAAATGCGGTAACATTTTCAATTAAATATGCGCAACGCCGCAAATACAGCTGCAACGCCCACTCCAACGCCCACCACCGCGCCCTTGCCTAGTCCATCAATCCAACAGTAAGTCGATTGATATGTACATATGTGCAGGTGTGCAGCTTTTGGTCGGTTACAAATTGCAAATCAATCAATAAATAATTGAAATGAAAATCATTTTGCTGGTTTCAACTTATCTTTCCAAACTCACTTCGCTCTCCCACTTCCTCTTTACCCACTGTGTGTTACGCTTCGTTTTGCCTGCGTATGCAAATGGGCAAAAATTGTGTACATCTATCACTCGTTTCGGATCGGAATCAGAATCGAAATCGAAATCGGCAGACAGACCAACACACTCACACACAGAGCAATAGAATTGTGGGATTGCAGCCAGTAGCACAGTAGCAAAAGGGATAACCCCAAATTCGAGAGAGTCGTGAGTGCGTTTTCAGGTGTGCCGGATTAGTGATGAGACATCTGATATATATCTATGAATGCATGAGGATAACTCTTTGTGTTGGAAACTATTCCTTTCTTCTTTTTCGTTTGTGTGTGCGATAACTTTCAAAGTGATTTGTTGAAGCATGTGATATTCTTCTTGTCCGTGATTAGTTTACTCCACTTTGGTTGAATATTGCTCAGAGATTTTCATCGAATTCGAATGAATTTTTCTTTGGTAAAGCGTAAAAAAATGATATTGCAGAACTAAGCAGGAAGTCAACGTTGTGAGATGGGCTACTATAATTTAATTTTGCAAGTATTTACTTGTAAAGTTTTTTTGAGCATTTAAAGACTAGTTACTGCAATTTTAAATTATTGGGGCTTAAGGAAAAGATTGCTTAAGTGTTAACATTTATTAAAAGTTCACAAGTAAAGAGTTTAATAATTGTAAATACAATTAAATCATAAAGTGTTAAATGTAGAGAAGGAAGGAAAAAAAAATCTTTTAAAAACTTGCCAGAAAAATATAAAAAATTTTAGTCAGTAACACAACAAGAGTTTTTTTAAGGTGACATCTCTAGTTCGTAGATGTATGCAATTTTTTGTTGTTTGCTGGGATTTGATGTATTCGTGTGGTTGCTTTAAACGGATGTATAAATGTGAGTTTGTGTGTGTTGATGGCGCTGATACATGCACATACACACAAACACAAACACATACGTATTATGCTAAATTACCAATTTCACAAATCTATTTGGCACTTTTTCAATAAAAGCAAGCGTCGTGCGCGACGGACCAAAGCGAGTGTTTTGCAAATTTTTAAATTGAAAATTCTATCAAATTTGTTTGTGCCACGCAGCCACTTAGCAAAGGAATGAAAAAAAAAGGGAGCAGAAGAAGAAGGGATGGGCAAAGCAGGGCGAAGAAAACGCTTAGCCAGGCAGTCTACAATAGCTGTTGCTATAGCTTCAACTGTGTCTCCAACTCTGACAAACCCATGCTAGTACATACTAGTATATAGCCATGGGTTAAATTTAATTTGAAAGTTCGCTTTTGTTTTTGGCTGCGCTTCGTTTTTGTCGTTATGCCCAAAATCCCGCACAAATCCTTTGAGCTAGCACACGAACAGCTGCTTTCGACCAGCACCAGCACCAGGACTGAGGACAGAGGACTGAGGACAACGACGTTGCTCACTTTTGTTGTACGCGTTTCTGTTGTTTTTGTTGTTGTTTTAAGCGCTGCTGTTGCTGCTTTGGTTGCAGATTTACGCACCAGCAAATCGTTGAATTTATTGGGGGTGGGCCACCTCCACCCCCGCCCAGCTGCCTAAAATGCGCTGGGCGTGGCGGCATTTTCAATTTTGTCGCTGCATTTGCAAGAGGCGTGCCGCAACCGTAGCGAAAACCAAAACCCCAAAAAAAACTGCAACACCCTTTGGAAAAGCCTTTGCCCAAAACCTATCTATCGCCAGAGCAGCACACAGCGCCAGGGACTGATCTTGATTGCATTTGCCAAATGCCAACACCAAACTTTGCAGACACATATCCGTCAGTTGGGTGACAATCTAATCAAGCCCAGCGCAGACCCAAATAGGGTGGCACCAAGGGATTTAAATAGATTTCAGATGGACTCTCTTAGGCTTTTACAACATACTTCATATATATATTCTGTGATCTGCAAAACTTTTTGCATAATTTGAAAACTATCCAAATTCAGTTTCTAGAATGTGTTCACAAACTTAATTTTATTCAAATTAATTTTGTACTTTTCACTTTGCACAATTTTGTTTAATTCTTTTTAGTATTACTTTCTCTTCTGCATAACGTTACTGCCGTGTGTGCTCGTTTTCAAAACATTTGTTTAATTGAAAAGAAATACGTAAGCAATTCAAAGGTACTTTTATTTTTTTTTAATTCCATGTTTCTGCTTATTAATTTTTAAATTTTGTCATCTTTTTTTTCTGACTTTCTTTGTTTTTAGCTATGATTTCCTTTAGTACAAATTGAAGTCTTGAGACTAAAGTCTTTCACCTGATATACTTTAAGAACTTAGCTTTTCACATTGCCTAACATATGCTTATTACTAACCGATGTTTGTCTATGGTCTTACTCGTCTTACTCAATTACACAGTTAAGTGTTAAGTTCCGTTCTATAAACAATAGTTTTGTAAAGATCCATTTTTATTTAATCAGTATTTTTCTCATATAAAACTTAAACATTAATATTATTAAATGGTTTCTAATCCTAAGTGAAATCTTGAATTGATTTAGCTAAAACGTTAAATTTAGTACACCACATCTACACGTCTACTGATTCCCATTGTATCTTTTATTTTTTCAGTCCTTTTCGTAGTTGTTTAATCAAGTGCCAATTGAGAGACAAAGAGCATAAAATAGAGCTGTACGCAAAACAAGACACACCATAAAATCAATTGGTGTTTGCGCGTGCCGCTTACCGTTTACCGAACTACTGTCAGCTGATGGACCAGACGGATGCAAATATGGAGGGAGGCGTAAGTGGGATGTGGATGCATTTGGTGCACGTGCTGCACTTCATGCAATTCACATGAGTGTTGCATGAGTTGGTGCCAGCTGTTGGGTCAATTTTTTTTTTGTGCTATTTTGCTTTTTTTGGCAGTGGAATTGGGGGATGGGAGGGGTATGGGAGATTGGGTTTGTATGTAAATGAGATATTTTGCGGTTTGTGGCATGCAGGCGTTGGGGCACGTACAAATTCAAATGTGGTTGAAATCTGCATTAACTATTGCAATTAGTGCAAAATTTCGCATAAATTATGTAAAGAATAGTTTTTGGCTCACTTTTCTATGAACTGTTGTTGAAAAGTATTTAGGAATTTTGTTGCAACTCCCACCGCCCCATCCCATATCCAGCCATAAGCGGGTGGCAGGCTTCATGTTGGGGCCAGGGAAGGACAAGTAAATTGGCAGCATTTTAAATGCTACTTGCCAGCTGCATAATGCAATTGAATTTAACATTTAATGATGGAATTTTCATACATTCAAAAACATTTTTATTTTGTCGGGCATAACAACTTTGATATTCAGTATGGATCATTTTTAATGTTTAATATTTCGTTCTTTTTGTTAGCTAAGAATATTAATGGCTGTGCTCCTAATTCTGTTAGTTACAGTTTGGGCAATTATGTATAGAGATAAAAAAAGCAATATAATTCTTCAATTTTATATTGAAAGATGTTATTATCACATAGATCTTATCAAGATACGATTAAATAGTGTAGGATATTGAATTTTAAACTGAAACTTCAATTACAATGAGTTATTTGATCAATAAAACTTATTTGTACTTTATAAAATTAATATTTTTCCCTTATATCCCATAATTTCGAATTCAGAAGAGTATCTTAGATTCGGTTTAAATTTGAGCATTGAGCATAACTCGTTAGTTACATTTCACGTACATACATAAGTGAATGTTTAGATATTTTAGGTGTTTTGGTCGCATTCGGGTATTTGTTGTTTTTTGTCTATTTGATGCTTGTTTACTGTAAATTTCGTTGATATTACGCATGTTAGTATGTGTGTGTGTATGCAATTAAATTTTAATTAGGCTGTCTATGCTATTGCCATTCTAGTTGATCTCCATTTAAACATTCATCGACTCGCAGTTGGCACACAAATAGCCAAACATTTGAGCCGCTTTCGCTTTTTGAGGGGGGGGCTTTGGCTTTTCACTTGATGCGGTGGCCTGTTCTCGGCATTGAGGTTTATTAAGTTTAGTTTTGTTATTGGTAATATTCCTCTGTGCCACTGGCCCGTGCCCCGCCCCCTTGGCACTTTGCACTCTCATGCGCCATTTAACTGTAATCAATTAATTCATTATTATTCGAATTCTGCTTTCAAAACCTGCCACTTTGCTTTATTGCATGTTGAAGTTGTTTTCATTATTGGTTATACCTTGTTGCACCACCAGCAGCAGCAGCAGCAGTATTAGCAGTTGCAGCATTAGAGGCTATAGAGAAAGTGGGGGAGGGGTAAGGGGCTGCAGGTCGGGAGAAATCCCATTTACTGGCATTGCTTTTGCTAGCAAAGCAAAAAGCAATGCAAACTTGTCGGCAAGTTTTGCCACCCGCTTTGCCTGCACTTCGTCCACTTATTTTTTGAGCTCTGCTTCCATTTCTGGCCCAGGTCTCACGGGTAACATTCCAACCAGATAGCCAAACAACTGGGGCAAACCTTTTAACATCCACGTGAAACGCTCCATTCTCAAGGTTTCCAATTTTTGTGTCTTAGCTCTGGTTTATGCACGAGCGATTACCGGCCAAAGCGTTTGCCGCCGAAACACACAAAATGTTTAAATCGCGCAGATGGATTCAAATTATTTATAAAGTAGTTCTTAAATATTCCTAATATTTTTTTTTTTTTTAAATCATTCGGCTTGAATTGAAAACTTTTTAAAAAGAAAAGAACTTGAACATTTAAGTAACAGTTGTAATGTAATCATTAGTTAATGATTGAATTTTGGATTTCTTAGTAATGTTTAGTTAAAAACTTTAAATTTCAGTAAATCTTTTCGTTGATGTCAAATCAGACTTATGTAAATGTAAAAATTTCTTTAAAATATTTTCAATCTTCCCAACATTATGTGACTTTCCCTGTACACATTATTACTTATGCTCACATATAAACGTTATCATCTTTATTAACTTAAACTTAAAGTAACTTTTACGACTTTTTGCACCTCTCTCTTAATACGTCGTCTGTAATAAGCTAAGCTTTTAAAAAAGATTTTCCTGCTATGTGGGTAACCTGTACCATAAGCACATGTGTAAGCGCTTATTGCTTGCCATCATATCATTAGCTAGAGTTGGTAAGGGTAAGGGTAAAGGATTTGTTATTCACATTTTCCCTTTACCAAGAAAAGGGGGGTTACGCTATAATGTTTTTCAGTTGTTTTGTAAGCGTTTGACTTGGTTGTTGAGCTCTAAAACGCTTTGCGACCAAGCACAAAAAAAGAAAACTTTTCCAACATAAACGTCGGAAGCAACTGCAGTCGTTTTTGCCAACTCCAACTCACCCCCTCCCCCACTTGGCGAGCACCCTCTGCAAACTTACACTTTGTTTTATTTTTTTCCTGCAATTCGCATTCGTATTTGCTACATCGAATGTTGTTTTTATTGTCACTGCTGTTACAATTTTCATTACATTAACCGTTTGCCACGCCCAATCTTTAGTCAGCCCACTCCCTGCTCCACCCTTACCTGTCTGTGATGCAATTGTTTTTTGTTGGCGCTGTTTGTTTTTTTGTGTGGTTTTTGTTCCTAAGCCCAGCTACTTTTTGCTGATGTTTTACAGCAAACACTGTTGATTCTGCAGTTGTTGCATCTTCTTCTGATTCTGGTCCTAATCCAACGCCCATTCCCACCCACTACTTGAAAAGTTTTCGCGCCGTTGTCGTTAAAAGAAGATGCAGAAGAAGCAGAAAAGCATAAAGAAAGCCAAAGTGAAACGAAAGCAAAGAATTCCGGCTGAGTTGGCTGAATGGCAACCAATTGCCAACTACTTCAACAGCATCCTGACAACCCTACCCCGCCCTCACTTCACCCCGCATCAATCAATGACCATATGATAGGCCCAAAAGTTGAGCCCCAGACATGTGTGAAAGCAAACAAATGCGTCTCATCGCTGACCCCGCTCAGTTCAAACGAGGTGAAAGCGCTTTTATAAAGCTATAAAATATACACGAAACTCAGCTCAATAAACAAAAAAAAAAAAAACGAAACAAAAAGCAAAAAAAGAACCTGCGAACACGCACATAACCTTTTTTCAAAGCAATCGATGGGCCCAGGCGGAGGGAATGCGTACTCGTGATTTGGCAGAGGGTGAAAGTGTGCGGCAAGAGAGAGAGAGAGAGAGAAAGAGCCTGGCACTGTCAACCGCCTCCTGTTTGCAACCTTTCCAAGCAACTTCACATATCGGAGGTTGTTAATAAAATATTATTTAATTGAAAGGAATAGGAATAGGAACCCATAAGTGATTCTGATAGCCAACAAATTTTTAAGCCATTCACTAACTTAAGGGAATTTTTGTACATCAATAAATCCATTAATGTTTTTATTTAATACTGACTTACAGAAGGTCAAAAATTAAAAACGGATATTAAAAGGAGTTCGTTATTTATTTTATATTTTTTTTTAGAAATAGGCAAAAGATTGGACAACGGTTTGAGAAGATATATCAAGAGTATAAGAATATCAAGTATAAGAAAAAATCAAAATCTAAATAGAATATAAATAATATCTAAAACATAATACGAATAGTTATAAAATAATATTCTTGATGCCAATCGATCTTAACATACATATTCTAACAAGTAAATTTCAATTTTTGTCTTTATTTATTGAAAAAATTAACTTTGAATTTAAGGGTTTCTTTCTGTTCTTGAAATAATATCAGCTTAGAAGCCATACATACATTTGTCTTACAATCTCTGCGAACTTTGTTTAAAGCTATTAAATGAATTCAAAACTAAAATATATGAATTAAAGATATTTTATACAAGTTAAAATAATTATAAATGACTTAAATATTGATTGAAAAAATGGTATAAGAACTAAAATAAATTTGTTGACAATTATTATTTTTATATTTTTCCATATTGTAACTTATCAAGCTCACCTCGTATCAATTTGGGCCTGCTTATGTTTGGTTTATGTTATTTGGGGCTCAATGCTCAGTCTCAGTCTCGGTTTCGGACTGAGCTTTGGGCTTGCCCTAAAAGATTTATGTGCGTAAATTTCATGCTGACGGCATCAGGTGATTTAACACTTTAGATAACTTGGAACAGTTTATAGTCGAGCCCAACTTCTACCCCTCCCTGAACCTAACCCACAACTACCCTAACAACAGCAACAACAACAACAAAACAAACAAACATGGCAAGTTTCTAAAGAAAAGCAGGATAAAGGGAGACGATGTGTGTATGAGAAGGATGTTGCTGGAGCTGGACAAAAGTTGTATTTTTATTATTTTATTTTATTGCGCTTACATCTTTAAATATGTTTGTTGTGCTTGCCTTGTTGGCAGTCACTGGGATGCCAGGGGTGGGTCAACACTGGAATTGATGTGTCTTTTGGGGTCATAAAAATTACAAAAATTTCTTTCGCCTTTTTGGGCCTGATTGTGTGCGATCGAGAGTGCGGGAGGGCATCGGTCCCAGGTCCTTTCAGATAGCCAGCCAAAGCGATATAAATTATATTGAGCGCTTTGAATTAGTTTTTTATGTGCCATCCAGATAGAAAGAGACGGAGCGACGGAAAGTGAGAAATAAAATTAGTTACGTGCAAAGAGTTTGGGTAGTTCTGTGATTCGAGTCAAAAAAAAACCTTTAATCTATGGCAAAAAAATAAAAATGAACCAGAACACAAATTATTTATATCTGTGAACACTTAAAGATTTCCGTCTGCTGCACACACACACACGCAGAGAGAAAGAGAGAGAGGGAGACATTAAATGCTTAGCTGAGCTGCACCACAATGCACCACAATTTGCAATGCCAGGCGAGTATCCTTGAGGGCATCCTTTGGACTAGCCAGGGGAAAAGCCCCTTTTGGCGCACAACTTTGCAATCGAAGCACAACAATGGCAAGCAATTACCTCCTCCATCCCCTCTTCTTTTCTCGACCAAAAAAAAAAAAAAAGAAGGAAGCAACGGATGTGGTTGGGATAAATACAGAAAAATTGAACACGAAAAGGGCAAAGCGCGCGAAAAGGAAGTGAAAGAGCGAAAATAACATCGAATTGTTAAGAAACTGCAAACTGCAAATCCATTAAACCACAACAAGCTAGGGGAACAACGAATCGAACGCAGTAGAACGTTACACACTCACCAACAAAAAAAGAAAGTAAAAGAAATGGGTGTGAAAAAATAAAGTAAAGAGTGAGGGAGATGGGCAGAGAAAGAAAAGCTCTTCTTGTTGTACGTAAGGAGTCCAGCTGACGCACAATTGACTGAAAATTGTTGTAGTACCAGCGAATTTGCAAATATGTCTGTGTCTGTTTCTGTGTGTGTGTGTGTGTGTGTGTGTGTGTGTGTGTGTGTGTTTGTTTGTGTGTGGCCAGAGAGAAGGATTAGCCCTTAAGAATTGTAAACTTATGCGCTTTACTTGGTCAATCAGATATGAAATATGATGGATTTTATGATGGTCTGGGCTAGAATGTATGTTGGTTAGCATATAACTTAAAGACTTGTACGTTCTTTAAAATATTTTAAAGTATAGAAGATAACCTTTTTAACCTTTTTTATGTAAATTCTGTTAATTAAAGTTAATTTATTTTTTTTATCCTTAACTTCCAAATAATTGCACCGTGTTTATCTTTTTGTTTTAGCTTTTATCAACTTATTTGGGGAACACTCTTTGAAGTATTGCTTACCAACTAATCCAATCAATTGCAGGAAGCCTTTTAAATTTATCAACTAACAAGCAACTGCTTGACCAACATTGCTAACCACAAGGTCTTCAAGCCACCCTTTCACTTTCACCCTTAGCTCAGAGGCACCCAACACCCACGCTTCCCGACCCAATTTCGATGAGGCACTATCCATCCAAGAGTGATAAATTTACCCTTTTGCAGCATACCATTTATTTGTCTGCTTGGCATCTTTGCTATCATATCTTAGCATGCGGTTACAAAACTGTGCTCCGTGCTCTCCCTGGGAGATTGGTTAGCTGCTGCTTCTTCATCATGGCTACCTTAAAAATTAATTGAAACATCACTACCGGCTAATATTGGATATTAAAAACCGAGCAGCAGCAACAGCAACAGCAATAGCAACAACAAATGGTTGAGCATAAAACATGCAATGACCAGAAAACAACACACAGAAACATAAACTTTATACATTCTAACGGCTTGTGTTTGAGAAGAGAGAGTAGGGTGGGGTGGGGAGAGGCTAAACTTGCAAATTGCCTGTGTGCGTTGCCATTTGTCAGTCTTAGTTCCAAGGGGCTAGAAATGTTTTACAATAAATTCGACGAACATTTTGGGTTTTGCGAGTTTATTAGCTGTCGGCCGGTACCTGCGGTCAAAGGGCGCACAACAATAACAACAACAGTGACCTACGCACTCAATTCCTCACACCCAACACTACGCATTCCCACTTCCACTTCCACCCCCACTCATTCATTCATCTTCATTGTCAAGCATCGTCAAATCACTGTCCGTTCTTTTTGTTTAAATTTTGGCAGACAGCATTGCCAGCTGCAAATACTTAAATACAAGCAATTGCGCAATGCGCATGCTCAAGCTCTCTGCAGCTGTTTGAGCGCTCTCTTGTTGTAGTTTAATGCTGCTCAGTGCACTTTTGGCACGTTTCAAATGCTCGTCTGTTGCGCCTAGGACAATGTTTTTCTTCTTGTATGCTTCGTTCGCATGTCTTCGTCAATGATGGCTTCGTGGGTGTACTAAAAATTATAAAGCACGAAGCGTACAGCGAAGGTCGTCGGCCATAAAATGCGCATAATGTTGTGCGGATGTGTCAGTACACGTTTGTTATTTGGCGCGACAGCATATCGGCATTGCGTCACAGCGGTGTAGCGGTAGCGGTAGCGGCAGCGTAGTTGTCAGCACGTAATCGTAGTCTGGCCGCGACGTACTTATTCGTCGCATGGCATGGTATGGCATGGCATGGCGAGCGTTAAGAACGTGTAGTGTGTGGTGGCGTTGTTGGTGTTTGTTGTTGCAGCAGTTGTAACGGTGCAAAAGAATCAAACCGATGAATTTCAAAAAGCCACACACTTAGTGATTATTCTTGTTGTTTTGCAACGTGTGTGTGTGTGTGCTAGTGAGTGAGTGTTAAGTGCTAAAGTGAAGTGCTCTTCAAACTGTATCAGCAGCGGCAGCTCACATACTTAAATACTTGTACTACATTGTATACTATATGCAACAACTGGAAACGGATACGCGCGTCTAGCTTTAAGCAGCTCATCAGCACCAGCGCCGACAGACAAGTAGGTAACGTAACGTAACACAAACGTAACGTATCGTAACGTAACGATTGATGCTTTCTCCGCATCGCACCGCATCGCTTCTCTCTTTCTTTCATTCTCTTGTGTGCTCTTCACTAAAAGTTCAATTTCCTGCGTTGCTTTAATTGAAGCGCAATGCACACACACACACCCACGCACATATACAAACCCACCCACCTACCACTCGAATTGAGTTTGTATTGAGGGAGGGAGGCGGTCGGGGATGGGCGTTTGACTCTGGTCAGTCATTAGTCATTTGCTCATTTCCGCAAACGCAGCCGGACGTACAGCACTTGTCAGCCAATAAACAAGCGACGGCACCGACGAACAACCAGAATGGCTCGAAAAAGGGGGGAATTGTGTGATGGCAAGGGGGGGAGTGGTAGTGGAGGCTGGCAATACGATGCTCCCTGAAGTATAAAAATGAATGAAATGCTCATATTCGAACACAGGATACTTTCATGTTGAGCCATTCTAGCTTCGGTGACTGTTGTCATTTTGTTTGTGTGTGTGTGTGTGTGTGTGTATTTGAATGTGTGTTTGTTTGTTCGTTGGCCTCTGTGGCTTTCAAGAGATCAATTCTGGATAAACCGAGTCCATTTGTATGTTTTCTGATCTGCAATACATTTTAAAGTTACTTCCTGCTTAAGGATCTTATTCAACTCTTTTTGATTTTTTTTTGAATACTTTATAATTCGGATCTATTAGATCTTTTTAAGTAATCTTAACCTGTTAACTATAGTCTAAATTCCTGATTTTTTGAAAGATACTTTTACTTCCATTAACATATTTCACATTTTCTGAACATTTTTTTAAATTGTATATAGTTGATTTTTAAGCTCAGATTGCCGTTTTTCACTTTATCTCTTTGGCCTTTTGGATAAATCTTTTTTTGATTGCTGTGATGTGTAGTCAAGTGTTGAAGCTTTCTCTGCTGTCTCTTTGCGCTTTAAGTTATCATCATTGAAAGTGGAACGCATCCACACACACACACACATACTCTCAAACGTAGGTAGGTAGGTGTATGAAACACTGGCAGCTGGATATGTGTCATGCATTCATTTTGGAATACAATAACCGAAGCCAAGAACAGCAGCAACAGCAACAGACACAACAGCAACAACAACAACAACAACAACGAGGACAAGCGTAACATAGGTGCACAGAGAAAAAAATGAAAGAAAAAAGCAGACTCACAAAAAAGAAATGCAGAATGGGTCCGGTAACAATAGAGGAGTGCCTTCACCCACTCCCTGCAAGCACTCAACCTGTATCATCCTCCTCTAGCTAACCCAGTTTGTTGATGTTTCTTCACGGCCTGCCTGGTGCCCGTTATATATCTTTTTATGGCTTGACTGACTGCCCGCAAAACGACGAAGACAAACCGACACTGCCCCCCAACCCCTGCAAACCCTGACTGGAAAGGAACCCACAAAAAGCAGGCTGCAATGCTTTGATGGAACTTGTTTTGTAATTGTTTTTGTTGGTGATTCCTTGTTTTTTTGCCTTTGCGCAGCCGAGAATGCCCGTTGTCGCCGCTTTAAGCCAGTTTTGTATGTGCCTCGGGGCCATTGTCACGTAAATCTCTGCCTGAAATTAGCCTCGTTGACAAAAATATGCCTGCTTACACATTATTTGTACAAACAAATAGACAGGCTACCGTTACCGGATTTACCCCCCACAAATCTATGGGGCGGCTTACCAAGGGACGCTTTGCAAAATTTGCATGGGAAGTGTGACAGTTGTTATTGCCTCGTGTTGTTGTCGTTGTTGTTGTTGTTATTATATTTTTGGGTCTTTTTTTGTTGCTTTGCTTTGCTTTCGGTGTTTGCTCCTTGCTCTTGACAATAGTTATTTTTCGCTTCAAAACTTTGTTTTGTTTTATTGATCTGTTTATGCTTTGGCCCCTGGACAATGAGAATAAGCCATGGCATAACGAAATAAATAGTTAAAGAAAATCATTGATGAAACATAGTGAAAAATAAATACTCTTATTCAAAATTGATAATAATAATAATAATCACATTTCATAACAGATATATAAAAATAACAAAAAACAAACAGTGAAAAGTTTTGATTAAAAATATAATAATAATAATTTGGTCAGATGATAAGAAATCTGTAAAAATGAATGAAAGAACCCTTTTTGGCGGAGTATACAAAACAATTTATTGTTGGTTTTTTGTTAGGCATACGAGAAACTTGAGACTCGAAACACAATGATAAAGGTTGAATTGTCACCGTATATCGTTTGTTTTTGTTTTATTCTGGGACTTAAGCTGAAACAGACAAAAAAAAAAAGAAGAAAAAAAATGTTATTGCTAAGACAGGCGTGAAAATTATAATAAACAAGAGTTTTTCGGTGTCTATTATTTTTGGGTAAAGAATGCTAGTAGCTGCTAACGTGCCCTACATGCCATTCATTCATTGTCTTAGCTTTTGTATATTGTGAATTCTTTGTGTTCTTTGTGGCTCTGTCATGTTTATTGCAGCTAATTAACATTTCATAAACAAATAAATACAAGCTAGATGTCTGTCTTTCTGTCTATTTGTTTGTCTGTTAGCTGCCTTTTGCATTGACTGCCTTCGAGGCAGACAACATTCATAAAGAACTGTCTATCAAATCTTGCTATAAAGACAGACTTTGATGTCTGTTGGGGCGTTTACAAAGGCCCACCAAAAAAACAATACTCAAATGATTGAATGCCCTTTGACAGCAGACCAAAAATGTTAGATTTCTGATTTTTATTCCAGTAAAATTCCCAATTTCTGAATTATTGTAACTACTTAGCCATGATTAATGTCAAATTAAATTATGCACCTTGACTTTCTATGACAAGAAACCATAAATGATTTAATATAAGGCACTTCAATACAAAGTATTCCTAAAAGTATGCAGTATAATTGTTAAAATATAATAAATCACGTATACTAAAAATGCTTAAGTTTAATTTCAGTTGTTGAATCTCATAAAAGCAGTAAAATTAAAAGGCTTAAAAATAAATGAAATTGGTTTGGAATTTGCTTTTCCCCTTTAAGAAATTTTTTTATTCGATTAAATTTTTGTACATTAAAATCAAAAAATAGTAGTAAACACATATATAAAAATTTTCTTAATGAATAAGTTTGTTGTTCGTAAATTTAATAATAATAAGATTTTTAAGAACCCTTTGCTTTTTGTTTGTAATTCAAGCTCATTGCGTTCATTATCTCAGCTTAACGCCATTTACAGCTCTGACTATCCAATTAGTTAAGGCTAGAAATTTTCTTGCCATGTAATTTTCCACATAAGTGGTGGCTAATTAAGCCATGCTAATTATTCCACAGACCAAATTTTCCAAATATTAGTTTGACATTACAACGCAATTCAAGCCCCTGCCGACCTTCCTCCCTCCTACTAAGACTTCAAACGAAGTCAAACACACAGTTCAAATTGAAGTCAGCCACAGGCCAACCATCTAGCGGTCAACTGTATAAGTAGGCAATGTCTATTTGGCCTATTTGCTGTCCAGCATTGAACTTTATGTCACAAGCTGATTGATTTTTAATTACGATTGCGCCTGCAAGAACGCAGTAAGAGTTTAAGTATGGCTATGAGCACAACTGATTGTTGATAATCATCTTTGGAGTGTAGATTCCCAATACAAAATACTAAAGCGTTTGCTTAAACTAGAAGCTTGGATTACCAAGAAATCGCTTAGAAATATATTAAAAGCTCAAAAGTATAAAGTATTCAGAATATGAAGTATTTCGAAGCATGCTTTTAAAAACTTCTTTAAAAAGAATCATAATAATATTTTCGTCGTCTTGAAAAAATAACGCATCTTTCTGATTGCGTTTGCCAAATCCATTTTGGAAAAAAATGTGAAGTGAGTGAAATGTGAAGGATATGGACAAATTATAATTTTATCACTCAGAGGCGGACACCGCACTTAACCGATTTTGCCAAACCAATTTCACAAATTTGTGCGAGACGAATAAGGAAAAAAATACGTAAAAAAAGAAGAAGAAATTCGAAGAAGATGAACTGGGAAATCGAATATTATCCAGATAGTGCAAAAGATCCATTTACGTGATGCCGGAAAAGGCAAATAAAAAGCGTTTGCATTTTTTATTGAATTCGGTTAAAAGTGTTGGTGGGGAAGCGGGTCTGCGGGGTTGTCATGGCAGCAGCAACAGACCTTCGGAGGGGCGAGAGGGAGTCAGAGTCAGACCGACACATAAATAAACCTCAACTAAGCCGTGTGTTTTGACATAGATTTAAATTGACATGCCTGTGCAAACAAAAACGGCAAAAACGCTAAAGGGGCGGAGGGTCGAGTATGGAGGTTGGGGTAGATGCTTGTTGTATGGGTCTGTTTGGTGTTGGACTTGAGTAGACAACCGCTGTTGCTGCTGTTTCTGTTGCCGCTGCCTCTTTTGTGGCAAAGCGCAAGCCGCACAAATGTGCGTCAAGGAATTCCAAAAACGCTCCACCGAGCCACATTCACAATCCACATATTCACGTATTCACATACGTATTCGCATTCGCATTCGCATTCACATTTGCCTAATGCCCAGCGCTTGGCCATTGATACACGCATACAAAGACGGCAAGACAGAGAAGAGGGTAACAGACAAAAAAATAAAAATGCAAAATAGTTTGTTATTTAACATATTTGACGGAAGGGTGGTCGCCGCTCTCTTTCTCCTACTATTCTCTAGTTTTCTTTTTGTCCTCTTCTTTATGGAAATTGAGCCGACAGACGGTAGGCGGCGACGTGGGATGACACACAGCTTAAGGGTGGGAGGCTAACATTGCGTATACCCCTTTTGTACACAGTACTCTCGCATGGCCAAAACACACACGAAAACTGGCCTCAAAGTATTTGCTAGCCAAGCAGCTGGAAAAGCAGGTCTAGCATCACTGGCTTTATGTTCTATTAACTGGGCAAATTGAAAGGCAAACGCGCTTAACAAAAATAAACAGAAAAAAAATATTTCTACGTAAAATGTGCGTGTTTGGATTTTTAGAAAATTGTAAACCGAAAAACAAGTGAGAATTGTAAAGGACGTTTAGATGCCCTGGAAATATTTAATTCTGATTCATGCAGAACACTCTAAAAATAAAGAAAATGAGAGCAAGAGATTTTCATAAACTATTTCAACTTTTATTTCGTTTACAAATCATCATCCCCGTTAAATAACATACATTTTAAGGAGTGTGCAAAAAAAAAAACTCACAAAAAAGTGGGAATTCAAAAGAAACCATACAGCGCCGAAGTCGAAACGTCCGTTTTTTCTCTCAATGAATGCCAATTGGTGTGGGGCCAATTTAAAAGGACTTACTTTTTAATGAAGCGAGCCAAGTAGAAGGATACATGAGACACAATAGCAGGCTACAACGATTTTTGTATGTATGTTTGTTGGCAAACTGCAAAAGCTACCAAATAGACAATACTGTGTGGAGAGAGGGCGAAGCTCCAGAAAGTTGAGAAGCTACAAAAAAATTGTGAATACAGAATTGAAAATTGAATGCTACACGACACACAATTAGAGTGCAAGTGAATGGCTAAATAACGTTGTACGAAAAAATGATGAACACTGTGATTTTACATTGTTTTAAACGAACATTGAAACAGTGCAGAGAATGTTTGATTGATCGCAGAAAGCTAAGCACACAAAAGCTAAAATGACACAATGTAAAATGTTGAGAATGACAAAATGTCTTAATATTCGCAACATGTAGATCGTTTGCAAGGAAAAGCAATGAAGAATGTGAGAATGAAGTGCAAAATGTTTGAATTTTTTAATGAAAAATAAAATATATATAGTTGAATATTCAATAATTGTTTGATTAAAGTTCGACAACAAATAGTAATATATTTAAAAAAAAAAAAATAAAATAATAATAGTTTTATAAAAGCTTCCAATATATGTATGATACTCTGTAACTCAAATGACATAACCGAATCAATGGGCAAATACTATTTAAATTAATGAACTTTTAAACAATACTCTGAAGCATCTTTTTATAAGCCAAAACTACATTGTTCAGTGGCATTGCCCTTCTAAAGTGTTAAAGCTGTTTGTTTGTGTGTGCGCTTTAGCTATTTGGAACAGTTTTCATTCTTTTCTTTCTGTCATTTGCATTTGCATCGCTGACTTATGGAATGTCAGCTAATGAGGTTTCCGTACCAAAACGTACTTACCCCATTGCAATGGTCTTCTTCTGTCTTTGGCATAGAGTGAAACCAAATCAAATCACATAACATGTTAGCCAACGCCACCAACTAACCAAACCCAAACCCTTATAGCCAGCAAAAGCAATCTACCTGTCAACATACCAAGCAAGCAACCCAACAGTCCAACGACCAACTAACCAAAGCCATCCCAATCCAAGGGTTCTTACAACTGTGTGTTTTTTGTTGTTGCTGTTGTTGTTTTGCCCAGCTATGCTAATAACGAGCATTTTCTTTTACGCTACCTGTTTTTCAAACTTGGCCACTAGATAGTTATGCAGCTCTTCACACAACCATTCCAACTTGCCACATGGCATTCTTCTTTAGCGCCTTCGTTTTTCATATGCACCACATTGCATTCTCACTTATGTATGTATGTTATGGTTTTTTTGGTCAAACACTTCTGTAACTGGGAAAAGACTGGAATTGAATGGCATATTTTTGGTTTTAATGGGTTTTGGTTTTTCATTGAATGTGATTTAAACAAGTCAACAGAAATCTGTATAAAATATATTTGTTGTGGCAATGCAATAGTTTTTGGTCTTTAATTTTTTTATAGAAAAAATAATTTTATATAAATACTTCATTTTAGAAAATTTTTAAGCTAGAAGTATTTCGTTTGTATATTTCAAATCATAAGTAACAAAATTTCTTCAATATGTAAACACCTTAAAATACTCTTTATTTATTTTAAAAAGTCTACTTACAAAATTTTCCCATTTTAAGTTCACGTCTATAGCTTTTAGCAGAAAAGTCGAGTTGAAATGCTTATAAGGATAAGCCCCATTTAAGAAATCCCATATACTTGTGTGTTTAGGGATTCTAAGAATAAGGAAAAAGTACTTTAATCATGTTTATAGCTTTGTGTGTAATCAGCTTTCCGTAACATATGAATGTTTTCTTTTATAGGGCAGGTAATCTTCGACCTGTCAAATGTTGCATTTTTATTTGCCCATTTTCAATATTTATTCGTATTCGGATTCGCAATCGTTGTTTGTTGTTTGTCGTCGTTGTCGTCGTTGTTGTTGTTGTTGTTGTTAACGTTGTCGCTGGCGTTGTCGTCGTCCAATATGTGTCAAATGCAAATTTAAATCTTATTGAAAAAGGGGATTAGGTGACAGCAGCAGAAGCACAGCGCACAGCGTACAACATACAACCCGACAGTAAGTGATAGGAAGGGTTAGTAGCAAGGGCTTGAGTTTACGTGTGTGTGTGTGTGTGCAACAAAGCGACGTTTTAGCCAGTGTTTTGTGGCATCGAAGATGCTGCAAGCAGTTGCAGATGCCGTTGACTTTGTCGAAAACACGCTCTCATTTGCATCGTCGTCTGCAGCAGCGGCATTTTTTCCATTTCTTTTTTGGAGCCTGGCAGTTTTAAATGGTTTTTTGTGGTTAGTGGATTGCATTCATAGTCATATCATTTTGCCATCATCTCAACCTATGCCAGCTGCCCACTTTTTGGCCCCCATATTCCTCTGCATATGTATATGTTGTATAAAAGAAATTCTGGAGCAGACCGTAGTCTAATCCCACGGCAACGTTAGACATATCAACATATGTTCAATGAGATTTCTACTTCAACCAAACACACAAACGAACACACCAACACACACACTCATGGACAATACAAAATCCAATACAATGCCGCAGCCATACAATTTTTTCACAATTTCAAAATGTTTTATGCTTCGACGTTTTCAGATCCTTTGTGTATGAGTCACTTTGTATGTGTCTGTATCTGTGTGTGTGTGTGTGTGAGGTTGTTTGGGAGATATTCAATATTTTCTATCCATGACTTGGTGTATATATTTCAAAGCTTTTGTTATCAATATGTCGACTGCTTATTGAAAATAATACAATAAATGTGTGTATATGCGAGTGCGTTTGTGTGTGTGAGAGTGTGGTTTTGCTTTGTTGTGTGCGCATCTTGTAGATACTTTCAGCATTCTGTCGCGTGTATCTGTATCTGTGTTCAGCGCTTTGTCACCTGTCTGGGCCGGCACTTTGGCATTGATTGCTTGCGTAATTTGAACAACAACAAGCAACAGCTGATGATGATCTTCTTGTCATCATCATCATCATCATCATTCTCATCAATTGTAATATTATACGCCAAAGCGATTCAAAGAGCATACAGAGCACAGTTGATTGTATGTGCCATCTTGACAACATAAATGTATAGGAATTTTATGATTTTAATTAATAAGTTGCAATTTCTCAACATGTTTCGTGTATTTTTTTTGTTGTGAAATTGAAGCTGAAGCTCGTTAAGGAAAGAACAAAATGTTAAGAACGGGTAGAAGAACTTATGTTTGTATTTATTTACAAGATATGATCCACAAATTATGCAGGTTTAATGCCCCAAATACAGCTTCTTTAACTATTTATATAGACACATATTTGATGCAACATATAATGTTTAATTAAGTCACAAGGTAGCTTCAAGTCGAGCATTATTGCCTGTGGCTTCTTGAGTTGAATTATGTTATAAAAACAACATTGTTATGGATATGATTAAGCCACAAAACCAACTGTGACCCCAATATACACACATTCTCACACACAAACACACACACACACCGTGATAGTGATACAAATATTTGTTTATTTGAATTCAAGTTGAAGTTTTGGTTATTGCTGTCTGTTTGTTATTGTGAACCAATTTCAATAATGGCTCGCTTCATGATCACATTAATGTATGCATGCCACAAATGCCAATGCACACTTAAGGACATGCAGGACCTGCACAGGAAATATTGTTCCTGTGTGCTTGTGTGTGATTTTGGCCAAATGCCTTGCACGTAACCACATAAATTCCAAAGTCCAAGACACACTTAGCCGTACTCTTCTTCTTTAATACAAGACATACACATTTGTACACATTATACAAATAGATATATGTATACTCAAGGTGTATATATGTATATATTACACATTCGGCATCATGAAATTTATGTTGAAGCTTTTGTTCGCATGGCAGCTGCTGAATGCTGCTCAGTATTCTAATTGAAACATGCACGTAAATACATTAAAGCCAAATAGCCCAAAATAATGAAGCTGATTAATTCAATCAGGCGAACGAGGCACGCCCTCGTCATCATGGACCAAATGCTGCTGCTACATAAGCTCAAATGCTCAAAGACAATACATTCAAATCCTTTAGTTGCCATTGCAAATGATATGTCTTTGGCTACAGTAACGGGCGAGCTCAGTGTTTAGTTTCAGTTGCCTTTGTATTTCCGTGTGTGTTAAGTTGTTTAACACGCTAATGTGATTTCGGTTCAGTTCAGTTAAGAGCAAGCTTTTAGCCATCCAAACCCATCAACCATTTCCTTATTTCATCGTAGATCAATGAGTGTTTAATGGCCCATTCTTAACACGCTATAAACACTATAATTACAGCTAATAGTTGAGGTTGTTGCATGCAGTTCTTTACGCAATTTTATTTCTATTAAACACACTAAGACTAATTCAAAAAAAAAAAATATTATAAGGTAAAAAAAATATTTGCTCTTTTAATTATTAAAAAAAATTTCTTTAAAGTGGATGTAATAAATCAGGTGGCATATTTACTGTATCTCTGAATATAAATTGTTAAAATTTACTGAAATCAATAACGTAATTGTAAAAAAAAAAACAAACAAAGTGATAAATAATTTTTAAGTGCGTTTATGGGATAGGCAATTTATTAGCTTTGTTTTTGGAAATTCAAAATTATTTCTTATTGAATTTCTTTTTTCCAACATTTAAATATTTAAGACTTGTAAAGATTATGAATAATAATCAACTTAATGTTTCTGGCTATAAATCAGAACACAACATTTAACTTCGTTTAATTAATGGGAAATATTAATTTTAAAAAACATTTTAAACTAAGAATTTATTACCACAACACTTACTTTATGGAAAAGTTTAAGATTTTTAATGGCCGTGCATACATTTCAATTAAGAATACACTGAAAACATTTTTAATTCAATTAAATTAAGAAACTGGCAGCTTAATGCACACAGATAGTTCAATCATATACATACATCATGATTGAGCTGTTGCAGTGCCTTTGTAAGCGATTGTCGTTCGACCTTGACTCTTTACATTATCCAGTCCATCTATCAAGGCAAGGCGACGTTGTCAAAAGTCAAAAGTTCAGTCTACAATTTGAACATGACACTTGCCAGAAGACTTGTGCGGGGAGTGCAGAGAAGAGAATGGCAGACAGTGAGATAAAGACAGAAACAGAACGCATTCGCGACATACATATCTACTGAACCTTAAATCAAGTTGTAAAGAGGCTGGGCAATGTGTTCAGGGTATGGCAGCAGCAGCAGCAGCTGTTGATGAAATGCTAGCGACAATAATATAACAACAGTTACATAAAAAAAAGTAACAACAACAACGCAAAACACAAACAATTTTGGCAGCGACAAAAAAATAAAAAGTACAAGCCAAAATGAAGATGGGCAGCTGCGAGGCATATGTTTGTACATACAAATATTCTGACAAAAGCCATATACACATACATATGGACCCATTTACACACACACAAACAAAGAGAGACAAACAGACATTCAGCTATAAAAGTGACAAATGTTAAACGAAATGTAAAGAAAAAAGAAAAAAAAAATGACAACAGGAAGACGCGACGTAATGAAGCATAAAAAGAACATTTTTCAAGACGACTGCAAAATACATATACGACAACTGCAAAAAACAACGACAACAACAGCAGCAGCAACAAATTGAAAATGAAAGCTGATTTTAAAATAGTAGCGAAGCTTAGATACACTCGAAAACTTAAAAATGATTTCTATAAAGAAGCATAATATTAAAAACAGCATTAAATACGGCAACTGCAAGAGTAAGAAATTTTTTTTATACACTGATTCAAACACTCAAACATTACAAAAGTAATCGAATTGCATCCAGCAAATACCATATTCAATTGTTAAGTAAACGGGTTAAATTTTCTATCATTACACCTGATATCAATTTGTACATCAATCAGTGTTTGATGTCACGACATCATAGATTTTGTGCTTCTATTCATTTTATTAAATTGCTTTTAGCTTTGATGTTGTAAGTACATACATATTTTTATTTAATGTATTACAATATGTCAGAGTGCTTGCATTTTATTTATTAAATAACTTTTGCTCTCAATGAATCGATGTCAAACCCCTTTAAGGGTATCACTTTTCCGTGAAAGTGCAAGAAAGCAAAAATCTTCAATCAAAAATCATAGCATACCTTGCGGTGCAGACTGATACATAAATACGCAAACGTATATATTTATCCTTGACTGTGGTTTCGCGCTCATCGTCGCATATTCGAAATACATTTTCACGCTTGTAATCAATGCGACGCTCTCCCTTGCCCAATCCCATTGCCAACTTATGCAAATTGTTGCCCCCGGGCTAAGGGGACCCCCTGCCACGCCGCGTAATTGCTAAAAATATTTTGGTAAAAAAAAGAAGCAAAAGCAAGAATATAATAATAGGAATAAGAATAAGAAAACGACAAACGGCAAACCGAATTTAATTTGTTTTCGCTCGTTTTGTGAGCGAGCAGAATTTCGTTGTTTTCATGTTGTTTTTTGTTCAGTTGTTGAATTTCCTTCTTTCTTGTTTTCTTTTCTTGCCTTTTTGTTGTTGTTTGTCGTTGTTATTGTAGTTGTTGTTGTTGTTGTTGTCTAGCTTGTAATATTTATTATCGAATTGTGTAAAAGCAGCAACAAGAACAAGAACAAGAACAAGAACAAACCGGCAGCAGCACCACATGCCAACGCAGTGCGAGCAATTTCAGGAACTTGACTTCGCCTGTTCCTGTTCGATATCCTGTAGCGAAAAGTTTTGCACTGGACATGCCAAGTTGCCACAAAGCTAATGTTGAAAGCAATAAATATTACAACTCATGATAATTTATGCAAAGTCAATATCCAAATTTATTGGCGTCCAAATTTTGTGAGCCACACGAATTATAATGTTTACCATTTGATTGAACTTTAAATATCTATTAATGTGTATAGTGTTATGTACTGTGAATAATATTTGGCCTATACAATTTTAAAACCAAAGAAGAGAGATGAAAGATTAAATAGGATTTCCATAAAAAAATATATAATAAAGATCTTATTACGTTTTTCTTCTTATGTCAAAAAAAAAATTTATACCATTTAATATTTATTTTTTAAATATTTAATCGCTTGTTACCTTTTTTATTCTTATTTCTTATTTATAAGTTATTATTCTTAGCTAAATATTGTAGCATTGTGAATGCCATTCACATGATAGTTATTTTTACTGAGTTTCTTGAGTATTTCCTAGTCGTCCTTAGACTTTTGTTTGCCGGATTTCTTGTCAATTTCTTTGGTGCAGTTTTTACAGGACAGGTTCCCCGCATAAGTTGCATTTGTAGCTACCAGTTGCAAGTTCCGTTTTGGCTTTCTAAAATGTTTGCCAACATTTGCCATTGGTATGCACACGCGTGGACCTCGCATAGTTGTCCTGAATCCGGCGAGCCTTTTGCCTTCTTCTCGACCGCGTCCTCATCGCAGTGCTCGTTCTTGCGCTCAAGCGCAAGCTCAACGTTCTTGTTGGAGTTGCAGTCGCAGTCGTCGCTTGTCCTCGACAGGAAGTCTCGCCGGCATATGCCCTGCACGTATTGCCCTTATAAATTTTGTTGCCGAATACATATATGCTGTTTATAGTGTGCGTGTGTGTGTGCGTAATCATGTGAGTGTATATGTGTCTATGGGTGACAGTTGCAATTGTATGTTTGTTATTGCAGGTTTTTTGGTATGCAGAGGACAATTTTGCTAACAGTTGAAAACTCAAGCAAACTTTTTTGCCTGGCCATGTTAACTGCCAGTCAATATACGAATACGAAACAGATATGGCTTATTTGTGCCGAACGCTATTGTTGTTGTTGTTGTTGTTTGAAAAGCCAAGACCTTATGACTTATTCAGATGATGTTGGCTTTCTCTTCAATTCGGTACACTTCAGTTGAGTTGAATTCAGTTCAGTTGTTGTTTTGTTCTGTTCTGTTGTCTTGTGTTGTGTTGTGTTGTGTTTTGTTGTGCTCTGTTATTTTCGGTTTCTGTGGCTCTGACTCACGTCATTAATTATACGACGCGTGCGACGTGAAGCCAATTAAATTTACGCATTTAATGAGAGAACTGCTATATAAGCGACACACTATGACGACACATTCGAGGGTAGTTTGATAACTTTTAATGCTCTTAATACGGATTTTAAGAGATCACAAACAATTTTACATTTAAACATGGCTTTTATTAGATGCTTTATTTGGTTTGCGAAACAAAATAAGCAGAAACATTAACTAAATGGATTTAAGTAAAACATGTCATATTTTTATGTATATTCATTTAAAAAATATATTTTTCAAACTTGTAAGTTTTGCTCTTCATATCTTCGAATAATAATTATGAATAAATCTAGAAGAGGTTAATTCGACAAGATATAAATTTCAAATGTAATTTAAAACTACTCAAGCTTGAAGCATTTTTAGGCCGAGACTAAAAATATTATAGTTGTGATTTTGCCTTTATACACACACACACAGACACACACACATAAACACACAAAGTAGAGAGCTTTTTGTTTACCCTTAAAGCTATTTGGGCATCCCTCCTAGGTGGCACATCTTGCAAGTTTAATACATTAATTAGGTTTATAACGGCACACGCATATCACTGATGCGTTCATTGCTCGGGATACACCCTAACCCTAACCCTTATAGCTTATCCCAGTTAGGGCCCCAAGGGGGTCATTGACACACATGCCACGAAAATTGCCTGGGGACTTTGGTTGGCTGCAATGTATCAGTTAGTTAGTTAGTTAGTTGGCTGATAACTTGACGCACACAAACATACATATTATGCTGTCTCGACTTTGAGTCTTAACTTTGTGCTTTTATCATTTTGACCCCGTTGGCGGGTCAAGTGCTTCCGCATAATAAGCAGTCATCGGCGTTGATGGCCCTTTTTTATATTTTAATGCCCAGTTGGAAGTTCAAATCCCTTAAAAACATTTTCACCTAGAGTTATATATACTTTTCTCCCCTCTCCCACCACCTCTTTTCCGTTCTTGTTTTAGGTTCGGTGCGTGCCCAAATATCGCCTGAGTTGCTCGCAATTTCCAATTTAATTATACACCTGGACAAAAAATTTGAATATTCGCATATATACAGACGCGTACATAAGTACGTATACGCACTCACACAGTGGCACATAGAAATGCTGTTCCACATGGCATACAGTCGTAAATTAAACGCATTAAGATATTTAAATAATGCTTTTTTAGCGCTCTGCTTTATGTGTCACGTGATTAGCTGAAATCATGCCACAAATTCATAAATTTTGCGTACAAACACCAGCTAAGCCCAGTGCGTCGAGGCAGGCATTTGTGTGGCAGGCGGGGCACGAGTGCGCAATTTTTTAATTTATAATAAAGTAATTGTGGCAAGCAAAGTGTTGTGCATCATTTAAAGATGAATTCGATATTAAATTTAAAAACTTAAGATACAGAAAAATAAGTTGAAGTGCTATAAATTTTCAAATATTTTCGAAATAGTTTGTGTCCGACTCCCTCTCTTTTATTGTTTTTAAGCACAAATACCTTTAATGTTGAAAACGTCAAGAAGATAGAAAATAAAAAGATAATAAATTGAAAAGAATTGAATATTATAAACGCATCACTTATCAGTTTGTCAATAAAGCTGTAATATATGATTTTATTTCTCGAACATATTTCACTTTTAGCAATTCACAATGCAAGTTGAACATTCAGATTTGCTCGTTTCTCAAGTCCATTAGCACGAAGATACGCGTGAAAAATACTTTCGCATGCATTCATCTTAGTCGCTTTAAAAAGTTGGGATTCTCTTGTGGCATAAATCACGACGGCTGCTCGGCTCAGTTCATTGAAGTGTCGTTTATCGTTTTGCTATTTTGGCAAACGCCTTTCGTGAACCTCTTGGCCATAAATATGCCAATTTGGCAAGCAAGAAACTGAACTCTCACTCTTCCCACTTCAACGAGGTGATGGGTGATTTTTCCTCCCCCATCTTATGCTTCTTCTTGTTTTGACCACCTTCTGTTTACCCTGCCAGTCAGTCAGTGAGTCAGAGTCAGAGTCAGTGTCGAACAATAAAAATAAAATTTATTACTCAAGTTTATGGCAAAGCAATAAATGTATCTTTCACTGAGACTATACGTATGTGTAAGTGTGTGTGTGTGTGTGAGAGAGTGTGTGCGAATTGACTATTCCATCTATCCATAAATATGCACCCATTCGCACCTAGACGGCCTGTCCAGGCCACATGTGGCGCTCTCGTCTCTTGCCTCCTCCATAGAGTTGCCTGCTGTTAAAATGATTATGTTGTTAGCCGTGTGAGCCACTCAACCCTACCAAACACACACACACACACATCGCTCAGAGCAACCCTTGATTCAAATCCCATAAAGTTGTTTGTTGTTGCCGTTGTTGTTGCTGTGATAGTTGCCGTTTATATGGCTGGCAATTGCCGCATCATTAATCTTACTCACGGAAACGGCGCTTAGGTCAAAGTTTTGAGTTTGGGTAATTTATCTTCACAGTTTTGCCGCAATTATGTGCCGAAACGGTAAAAACCTAAAACGAAACTAAGCAACTGTGCCGCCGCCCATTCTCATCGCCACCCTTGAAACCGCACATACACACCTGCTCTGGCCTAGGCAAATGTTAATAGCCATCCACACACACACACACACGCACACAGTGCGAGCAAGAGGGTCCTCAAAAGTCCTTTGGCCGTGTGCTCGCGAGTCCCCACTCTAATAATTCTTTGCCTTAATAATTGAGCAGCAATTTCGCACCCGCGGCACTAAAATTAAATTGAACTGTTTACAAACACATGAATTGCTTATGAGCGACAGCCAAAGCGACAAACTATGCACCACATAGGGGCGCCGATGACGCCGCTTGCTGATGCCGGTTCCTGATGCCGATGCCGGTGGTGATGATGGCGACGTGTAAGGGGGTCGGTGGGGGTGGGCGTGTCAGACTGTGTGTGTGTCGTGTCGCACGCTGGGCGTGGTCGGATGTGTGTGTGTGTATGTGGAATGCTTATCAAGCAAATGACAGTGCAGAACTGAAGTTGAGAACGCCAAACAGATGATGACCAAGCAACCCGATCGCACCGTGGTGCACAACTGCAGAAACAAAGCACACAAAATTCATTAAAAAAAAAGGTTGAAGGGGTTTTCATGATAACCTTCTCATAAATGCTGTAAATGCTCTACAAATAGATCTTTAAAAGTAATAGTTATAATTAAGTTATTTACATTGACTTAAGAACCTTATATACCCAACTTTTTAGTAATAATTTTTATTTGACGAAAATACTTAATACAGAAAGCTAAATATATTTGAGATTTTCTATGAATATGAATAAAAGACCTCGGATTTCTTACATTTGTATATTTTTGAAAATAAAGACATGTGATTTTTGGTAATATCAAAGTTTGATTTACTGAAATAAGTGTTGGAATTGGTACTTACTAAATAGGAATAATATTTTTCAAGTTATTTTTGTAATTACAACAAGGTTTTATGGGAAAGTAAACGTCAAAGCTCTACGATACTATTCTAAAAGGTTTGCCAAAGTTAGTTTAATTATCAAGACAGATAAAATAAAAAAAAATTGTTAAGTCCTGAAATGTTTAAAGTACCGTTAAATATTTTTAAATATTTACGCCGAATTTTAAAAGATTTTAGCTGCCAAAATAATGTTTAAAAATCATTTAAGTCATTTATATATCAATTAGTATTATTTAGTAACATTTAAAATCGATTTTTAATTCCTTTTTTCTTGTTTATTTGAGTATGTTGCGTTTAGCATTTAATTTAAATGTTTGTCACACAGTGTGCATTGCGTTTTGGCCGCACAATTAATTGCGTAAACAAAACGCAATGACTGTGGCAAGCGCTGAGCATTGAATTATTCAAATCGTCTATAATTACAGCGGGCTAAAGCGAGCGCCAGCCTGACGCATTTATCAATTAAATGCGAATGCGGCAAATCTAGCAATTGAAACAGTTGCAGCCACAGCAATGGCAACGGCAAAGGCATCGGCAACGGCAACAGCAACAATTTTGCCAGCGGGCAATGGCAATTAAATTATTAAAAGTTTGTCATAAATAAAGGCAGCAACTTGACAATTATTAAAACGAATTACATGCAAGTTGTGCGACCAGAAAATGATGACCTAGGGCCAACTGGACAAAATAACAAAAACAGCAAAAAAAAAAGAAAGGATTTGCGGGCAAAACGATATATGAGCCTTTAAATTTATGCGTTGCTTTATGGACACACACACACACACATATACACATTTGTGTGAGTTTGTGTGTTCTGCGGGTTTATGAAATGCCAAGCGGCTGCTTTTTTGAACTGTTTAATCTCAATTACCAGTGCGAAATATGCAATAAATCTGTTATTGTTTGTTGTTGTTATATATGTATGTATGTTATTGTTGTTTGTGTTGCTGTTGCTGTTGCTGTTCCTGCTGTCAGCCGTTTTGGGTTCAAGTGCCTGCCGCAGTTGTTTCAAATTGCGCCTCTGTTGACTTCAATTCGCTTCTTTTTTTTGCCTGCCGTTTTTTTATGATTGTTTTCGTGTATTGCGCAATAAAAACAAAAATAATGGCAGCAGTTGAAAAAAAGATAAATGTGTGTGTATGTGTGTTGTATGTACAACAAATTGTGGCATGAGGTAACATACGCAATTTGTGCTGCGTTTGGGGCATACACTGTTTGTTTGGCTAAGTTAAAGCCTTTAAGCACATAATTTCAATTGCTGTACATAGCACAAAGGGATTAACTTTGATTTTGACATATGATTTGTTGGTGTGTGCGTATATGTGTGTCTGTGGGTGTGTTTGGGTATAAAAACAATTGCATGCTAGGGGTTTTTTTTGGGAAAAGAATTTGTGGATTTTATGCCTGCCAGCGTGTAAATTAGCAAAGCCAAATACAAAATCCAGACCCGAAACGAAACGAAGCCAGCTGCACGCAGACTTTCTGGTATTTTGAAGCTTGAAAATCTCTGTGCCAGAAAACAAAGATATTCATTTTGATTCGTTGTAAATGTGTTTCGACTAACATAATTATTTGGCTTTGTTGCAAAGAAATCAATTTTCCTAATCAACTTATTGTTCGAAATTATAACTCATTTGCTATGGCAACGAACAACAATATGCAGCAAAATTATATTGACAAATTTAGTTAGTTGTGTGGCTAAAAAAAGCGTTGATTTTTATTGAATACATATTTTTGAAATCATATCAATTCAGTTCACAACAATTTCAATCACATGTTTTAAGTGACCGCAAAACAATAAAAGCTCATCAACAATTATGAAATAAATCAATATTTCATGTACAAAGTAGAGTATGAAAAAAGTATTAGCACCGCAAGGTAATAACATAATTTAAAAGTATTATGCCACAGTCGTGTCACATTATTAAAAATTAATTGAATTTATATATATATACATTCTTTTTTTTTTGTTATTTGTTTTTTGATGCGGTCAAAGTGTTAATAATTTATGCAACTGCAAATTGCAAAAGGCAACAAATTCACACAACCAACACAACGGCTCACACACAAAAAAGCAATTAAATGAGCAGCATATTTACATATGTGTGTATGCACGTGAGTGGCAAGGAAGACAGGTTGTTTCACTCTTTGAGTCACATAAAATCTCAGTCAGCTTCCAATTGCTTTCACAACTCTTTGACGAACCTTTTGCCTTTGGTAGAAGAAACATCAACAACAACAATAACAACAAAAACACACGCTCATGTTAAACAAACTAAAAAACAAAAACAACAATTTCCATGAACTTTGAACCACTCCTAATTGACTTTGAAGTGCTTTTACGACGATTAACTCGAATGTATCTCACAGATACACGACTCTGCTTACACCTACATCCATCCATCCATACATACAAACGTGCCATCCTGTTTCCTTGGCTGCTGACTGCCAACGGTGCTAAATACACTCGCACTCACGAACACATGCACATACTTTTTTAAGTTCATTTAAAGTTCTGAGCCGTGTCTGAGCGTCGGCTTTAAAATGTTTTTTCCCTCGCACTCACTGAAGCGTTCGGTACGCGCAGTCAGCAGCTTATGGAGCTAAATTTAAAGCCTGCATGCTATTACAAGTATACACACAAACAAGCACACACACACACATTCAAACTTGTAGCGAGCAACTTACATATGTTATTATCACACAAACTCGCAAATTTTCACCAGAGCTGCGGAAACGGCTCCCAAATGTATGCTACAGTTTTTTCCCAGCTTTTTACTTCCTACACTGCGCTTTACGTTTCTCTGCTCTGCTACGCTGCACTGCGCTGCGCTGCGTTCCTGCCCCCAATGGACACTCATCCTTAAACTTATTTATGCTAGTGGCTGGCTGGTCTGGTCTGGTCTGGCCTGGACTTGGCTGCTGTTTGTTTTGCAGCTCGTTGACATTTGATGTCACTGTGTCACCGGCATAAAAAATTAAAAGTATAAAAATGATGCAGCAACCCCCATTCACCAGTCAACCAAATGGTCATAGGTTCGGTTGGTGTTGGTGGTGGTGGTGGTAAGCGGGGCCAAATCGCTGGCATTATATGCGTAATAAAAACTTGCGGTCGTCCACCCGCCTCCAGTCTCGAGTTGACCTTTTCATGCCACTCTCCAACGCCCAACTGCCAACTGAAGAGAAGGGCCAGTTTATTGTGCTGTTTGCGCTTTGCCAGCTGTTTGTAACATATACCCTAACAGCAATCGGATACTTCACTTAAAGTTCCTTTTAAGGATATTAAAGTGTAGGGCGACAAGGTCAAGTTAATAAGAAACTGATTTATACAAATATACATTGTTTATAGCTGGAAAACTGTACTGAGGTTTGTATCTAAGATCGAAATACAATAATACATTTTAATGTTTAAATTTCCAAAATAAATACGTCTGCTTACAGTTGAATTCGAATTGTGTTTAATTCTTTGTCAATTAATTACCTTGTCCCATATCAAGTGCATACAATAATCGGCTTAATTCACAAGTTCATATTGTCATTTTGTGTTTTTTAAAGTTTCCACTCAAGGCTGCGTGGAGGAGGGTGTGGTTAAGGGAAAACAGTTGGCGCCCGCATTGGGCCAACTGGCGGTCTGTGCGTGACAGACGTTGTTCGCCTGTCACTCGCTCTTCACCCGCTTTCTTTGTTTTACTTACTTTCTCTTCGCTTACCTCGCTCCCCCTTTCTCTTGCGCTGTGTGTCTTTTTGCTGCTGTACCTGCTGGCTATTGGGCATTGGGTTGTGACTGTCTGACTGCCAGCCAACAAGTTAGTCATTTGCTGTATCAAAAATAAAACGCAAATAAAAAACTTTTACGACATATTTATCTTTTCTGGCGTAACTCTCAACCGCCCTTTCAGACTGACTTTATGTCTGTGAGTTTGAGCAGAAATTTATTTGAAGGTGCATAAATGTTGATAACAGACAGAAGGGCTGGAAGATGAAAAGACACACAACACACAGCACACACACTCACATTGCCAAGCATTGAACTGTATGATGTATCGTTTGGCTTAACATGGTCAGCCCAAAATGTTGCAAGAGGCAGATTCGATTTGTCACTATCAACATAATGAAAAACAATCAACCAAAGTGCCAGACGGCAATCGAAGATTGATATTGATTTTGCTTAGCAAAGCTAAATATCATTTGACCAGACATATGAGTGAGCACCAATGATTAACTTAACAGCATCGGAATTTTCCTGGAAATGCCAGGAACAATTTAATAAAGCAAAACACAAAATACGCATTTGAAATGATATCATGATACCCAATGATGTAGGCGCTGCTTGCTTAAGTGGCACTGAGGCAGCAAACTTTGATTCAATTAATACAAATAAAATGTATAATTTGCAAAGAGATATTCGCATGGAAATCTGTTTGCAGCTTAATTCGCTCTAATAATAATAATAATAATAATAATAAAAATAATATAAATCAAAAGTGCCTTCAGTTAAAGTAAGCACTCACACAAAATACCAATCAAGCTAAGATAAATTAGTAAATAATTGCAATAAAATCTATCCACAAGAATGTTATAGGCGGTAATTTAATAAAATATTACTCAAGATTCAACAGATAGTGGTTGGCCTTAATCGCATGAAAGCAATGAAATAAAAACGTGACATAAATAAAATATTTTTACTTGAAAATCAACGACAGCGAATATGAAAGTAAGCAATTTGTATGATAAATTCCAGGAAAGGACATTTCTTAATCAAATTACGAGCAAAATAAATATTTTCATAAGAATTTCTCAAGCATGTCAATTGTCGTTTCAATGCCTTTCTTGGCTCATTTAAAAGCATTTGTCACAGCATTGTCACCGCATGAAAATGTATCAACCGAACAGAGTACATTCTTCTCGTTTTTTTCTCGCTCTCTTTATTAGCCTAATTCGCAATAAAAGACTGTTAGTTTTGTTGTTTTAAAGAAGGTTGCGGATAATCTCCGCTCCTTTGCTGTCATCATCAGGTGCCTGCTTAGTTGGCTCGCTTTTAGTCTCCTGGACAGCGGACTCGGGTTGCCTTGGCTGTCGCTGTTGCAAATAGCTTGGCCCAAAATAGTGAGTTTGATTATACAAATTGTAGATCTTTTGCTTTCGTTGAAACTTTTGCTGCTTGGGTAACACAAAACTCGTGTAATACTTTTCTACGGAACAAATTTTATTTTGATTTATTTATTGAATTTTCATTCCTATTACTACAAGTGGGAGTACCAACTATATATCTTTTCGTTCATTTTCAGAAGATTTTACTAACCCAACGGGATTCTCATCTTGTGCGTATTGATTCTGTGTTTTCGTTCACCTGCTTTGGGCATCACATATTGCTCATAAAATGTGTCTGCATAAGGAATTCATTAATTGTTCGGTTAAATACATAACACTTTATGTTCAACTTACCAAGTGGCATGACAAGCTTTTTGTCGTTTAGTGCTTGCAACTGTTTAGCGGTTGCTTGCTGAGCCATTTTCAAAACGTTTACTTTTACGAACCTAAATCCTTGAAATCTAGGCACAAATAAGCTTTATAGTTTTATTAAGTTTGGCATAGTTAAAAAAGATTGCTGCCTAAAATTTTGACATTTTTATACTTTGATACCAAAGGTATCATAGTATATTGGGTTTGTGCAATGTCCGTCATGGTGTCTGTCCGTCCGTCCGTCCGTCTGTCCGTATGAACGCAACTTTTTTCGACACCCTTAAAGCTAGAGCCTTGCAACTTTGCAAATATCTTAGTACATGTCTTCGTCAGACAAAATGTTAAATTTGGGGCTCTACGACCTCGGGGGGCCTTAGAAATCGATAACAAGTCGATACACCTCGATGTGCGAATCGATAAAACACAAATATATCCCACATTTTAAAAGCTAGAGTCACCAAATTTTTTGGCAAGATAGCTGGTGACATTCCCCAAAAAATTGCATCAAAAGTTTGGATGCCACGCCCACCTATTCCGCCCCCAGCCCCTCTCCAATTATAAACAAAAATGCCTGTATCTTCTACAGTTTTGAAGCTATAGCCACCAAAATTGAAATGAAGGTAGATGCTGACATCTGACAAAGTTATGCATCAAAATATTGGATGCCACGCCCCCAAACAACGGGACATACCCCACCGCCCTAAAAAAAAACCTTAAGGCATGTATCTTCGCCAGTTTTTAAGCTAGAGTCACCAAATTTGGTATGAACATTGGTAGTGACATCCGTAGCAGGTGTACATAAATGTTTAAGATGCCACGCCCACTTATACCGCCCACCGCTATATCTCTCTCAGTTTTCGAGCTAGGCTCTTCAAATTTGGTATGAACATTGTTAGTGGAATCCGTAACAGATCTGCATCAATGATTTGGATGCCACGCCCACTTATACCGCCCACCTCTATATCTTTGTCAGTTTTTGCGCTTGAGTCTCCAATTTTATACCCAAAACCCTCATATATTACTATTTGCTCTCAGAATTCTTAACACAGCTATGTGAACTGGTATCAAAGTATATCGCAGTCGGTTGCGTCCGACTGCAATGTTTTTACTTGTTATTATATACTTCAATATTCTTAGTTTTTTTTTCTTCTTTTGGGTGCATAAAGCGTTGTGCAAACTTTAATTTTATTAAAAGATGAAAATTTATTTTAACTTGCGCTTTCAGAAGCTAGTCTGAAGATACCTTTGTGCTCAGAAAAGCATATATGTATTTTACGTATCCCAAATTCTAAGCCGATTTAATAACTCAGGAACTCTTCTTCTGTTCCTTCCGTAGTCCCTATCAGTAGCTGGGTATTTTTTTGGCTCTAGTTTTATGGGCCCTCGTAATGTGCGCTGAGCGCTGCTACCCAAACCTTTGTAGCCTTAAAGCTCAACAATCGTGCTAATGGGCCGTACTCGTCGTCGTCGTCCTTGTCAGGGTTCTCTGCATCGCCCTCGTCCTTGCGCCCATCGTCGTCAGCATTGTCGTCTGGTATGCCAAAGTTTTTATTTGTTATTATATACTTTGGCGTGTCAAATAAACATCACACATCTACGTATATGAAACATGTTTTATATGCCAACGCTCTATGAAAACTCCTGTGCCTTCCATGCGATTGTGTATATGTATGTGTGTGCGCCAGCCTATACGTGCTGTGGTTGCGCACTTTTTTAAGGTTTGAGGCATGAGAATGGCTCAATGTGTGTGCGAGTGTGCGAGCTGGTGAGTGTGAAAGTCGGAGCTCGTGTGTGACTGAGGCTCATTTGCATGAATTGTCGCAAGCTTTTAGCTGAACTTCACCGTTAGCCAAGCTGAACTGAGCTGAGTTGAGGAGTTGCACACGAGGCGACAATGTGTGCACACTGTGGCGGAAACGATTAAAAATTATAACAAATCAATTGCACATCTTAATCAACCGGCTAATAAAAAGCTTTTGCAAAAGAAGGATATTGATGTTTGAAAAAAAAATAAAAATGGGAAAACTTTTGAATCAATTTTGACCTCATTTCGACTCACTGTGCCATTGAGTTGCGTCTTTTAATGGCGGCTCTCATGCTTATGAGCGCGAGTACCGTTAATTTTATGCCATTCTATTCATTCTAACGTGCGATTTATGCTAAGCAGCGACAAAAATAAATAAATGCCTAGGCCGAAAGGTGTCTAATACAGCCATCCTAATGAGCGTATTTACTATATGCCATGACCCATTTATTCCAACAGCTCCATACGGGAATTATAAACTGATGCCAGCACTTTTCATATATATTTTTACTCTTATGAATCTTATTTATTTTGGATCCACATCTATATGAATATTTTTGTTTTAACAACGAGCGCTGCTAAAGTATCGTAAAATATTGGTTATTTGTTGCAGGATGCGTATTTATTTTCCCTTTGCTGCAACGTTGAGCCAGGCAGCAATTGTAATACATATTTGAATATTTACATATCTGCACCGGTTTGTTTCTTTTATTTTTGGGTTTTTGAGTATTCATTTTTTATAGCGCTTTTAACTTGCGTGTGTGTGTGTGTGTGCAGCTAAGTGCTGGTTTTCACTCCCGTGCGGTTTATATATAACTGAGTATAGTGTTTATTTTATTGAAAAAAATAAAATATTTATTTATTTATTTGCCTGTTTATAAAATGCTTATAAGAATATTTCCATTGTCATTTATTTACCAAAAATACACCAAAGCGTGGTGTAAAAAACATGTAGAATATTTTCAAACCGTAAATATTTACTGTGTAGAACAAGCAGCTACTTTTTTTGAGGACCTTTTGAACCGGTTTTCGATTTCAGTTCATGAAAGCAAATATACAAAGTTCAATAAATGATTCATATATTATTTTAAATACTTTTATTTTAACTATTGAGGTGGTGAAATTAAAGCAAGCTACATTTTTTTTCGTTACAAGAACACATTTTTTAACTGGAAATGTAATACTGCTGCGCCTCGTTTAAAGAAATTTAAAAAAAAATATTTTGTATCTGTGTAATTTAATACAAAATTTCTTCAAAATGCAGTATCTTTTATGGATAAATAATGAAGATTTGATGGATTGAATGAAATAAAACTCAAAAGTTAAAAGTTTTTACCATCATTCAATTCTGCTTCAGTTCTGTTTAATGCAGCTTGAGATATATTTTATTGCTTTCAAGATCCGTAATATACAAAACTTTCAACTTATTTAACTTATTATCCGATTCTCTTTCACTCTTTTGCAGTATGCACTTGTACCTAGCGCTAATCTCTTGCCTTGTGTGCACCGCTCACTGCTGGCAATTCGATGGCGGCGGGGGAGGTGCTGCAGTGAGGAGAATGCTGAATCGCACAGCTAGAAATACAGCAAGAGCTTTGGCACGCGGACCACCGCCTGGACGAGGATCGGCGGCGCTGCTTGGCAGTCAGCAGCAGGATGTTCTCTACGCCTGCCCTTTGAACTCGATGTGTCAGTGCGCCGGGCTGCCCAACGAGACGTCCACACTGATTGAGATTAATTGCAACGAGGTGGCACTGTACAAGTTTCCAGGTAAGCACCCGCATACAGTACATATACTTTAGGGCATGGCTGTCAATACTTGGAACTTGTCTCGCTTTTATTAATGTGGCAAATATTTTTGTTGGCCTGTGTAATAAATTGCCAGCGACTGGCGACAATATTCCTGTTGCCAATTGCTTCGTAACGTAACGTTTCGTTTTCTTTTGCCTTCTACTTATTGCGTTGTTTGGTAATTTTCTTCTGGATGTTGCCCGCCTGCAGGGCAATGTAATTTTTTAATGAAGCTTCAAACGGCTTTGTCCTGCGCTGCGAAACAACATGCCGAGTGCTGCGCTCGCTTGCTACCCACAACAAAATTAAATCTTACATTTAAGTTTGCCAATTAGTTGTAAAAATAAAGTTTTTTCGGTTGTGTCCTGCCTCAGCTTGCAGCGCTTGCGACTGGCATAAAACTTTTTAACGATTGCTGTGGCAAATTCAACGCTAATTTTGTAGTTTTTAAGTAATGAATGGCAAGTTTTGTGTGCTCCATTGTCATTTTGTTACCAATGCGCATTCCCATCTTCCTCCTTCCCCTTGCTGAGTATTGTATTTTTGTTGTCTTGTGCCACACAAATATTAAACAGTGCCTGCAAAATGCAAACAACAGCCACGCCAGCCCTTCAAATGGCTCTCTCTCTCTTTTTCGGCAAGTTGCGGCATAAAGTTGCACAAGACCCAAAAAACCGTTGACTGGCAACAAACACAAACATACACACATACTAGAACGCATTGACAGCACTCGCTGGCCAGGCAGCTGTCAGATATGAGGGTTTTGTCGAAGCCATCGAAAAGTTTTCTTGGCTTACGAAATTGCCCTGGGTTTGCTGGCCCTGTTGTTATATCCGCATTGCCAATTTATCTGCCACAATGTTCGAAGCGTTTCCAAAAATTTACTTGCAATATTTGTATTCGTTCTTTGCCGGTTTTGTTTGTATATTTTATTTTTCTTACAAATTTACATTTATTGAATTTGTATGTAAGAGCAATATGGCTTATTATACACACAGTTTCGTAGACTTTATCATCGCATTCTTGATAGTTGCAATATTTGTTGTACTTTGCCAAAGAAAGCGAATTCCAGAGTAAAACAAAATATTTTCTTCTAAAGCTTTATTAAAATGTTGCAATTTAGAGTAAAAGTTGAACGCAATTGATATAAACTGAGATTTCTTATTAACTCTAACAAAGAATTGAACAATTTCTTAGGAACTACTTTTCTAACTCTAACAAAGTATTCAGTATTTAAAAAAAACGCTTTTTAATTAACCTAATGTACTTAATTTACTTCTTATGTAGGGAATTCAAATTTTCTTGTAAAAAAAAAAAAAAATAATGATACATTTTAAAAATTAACTAAATGCTATATCCATACATCCATTGATTAAAACAAGTTTTGATTTCGAAGTATCTTTGATTATACTTTTTATAAAAACTTTTCACTTTGTTTCAAAGTTACTTATCGAATTGTAAGCTTAAATAAATTTGAATTTACCTAATTAGACTATTAATGCCTAAATTTTATGTCTGTTTACTTTTTTATATACTAAAAGCCATAAAGTTGTATTTAAATGCAATTGAATGTTTTTATGTTTTATTCAATATTTTTGTGGAGAAAGTCAAATGAATTTGAATATAAAGAAATGCTGTCTACCCAATTGCATCTGTTGATTAGCAATCTAACAAATTTATGCTGACTGCTCGGGCAAACACTCCTGACACTCCATGTGGCAATCTTTGCGCTTTCCTTTTTCGTTCACTCTGTCCCTCTCTCTCTCTCTCTTTCTCTTTCCGAGTGTGCTGTGTCCATTGCAAGCATTTTACAACAATTACAATCTGCTCCCTTCAAAATATATTCAAACAAATGTCTCACTTGAATGCAATTTATGTCTTCCACGTCGCTGGATTGCATTGAAGAAATGCAGAAATGCCAAAAACTTTTGGCAATTAGCAATTCTAATGTGGAAAAAACGAGCTGAGCGGCAGGGAACGTTGAGTTGAGTTGAGTTGGGTGGCTCGGTTGTGAAAACACTTTGCTTGACAGTCTGGCTAATTGCGTGCCACGCCCGCAAAAATCGTCACCCCCATTCCACCCCCAAAACTAGCAACAGCAGCAGCAGCAGCTAGCTACATTGTGTTATGTTCGGTTTTGGCCACAGCCACTGGAATTTCTGGCTGCAGGACGAAGGACACAGCAGACGTTGCATACTTTTCAGCGCACACGCAAAAATACACAAAAATATGCAGCTGAGGGTTTTTTTCTCCGGGAGCAAGGGGAATTATGCAATGACGACGACAACGACTTGAAATTCATTAAAAATTCCAAAATTTGTGTTGCCAAAAATATGTGACAGTGGTAGCCAGGCAACTGGTCAGGCCAAAAGCGGAAATATGTCCAAAAATAAAAGAGAAGAATTAATACGTTTGCATTTGTATGACAAATAATGTTTTTATTACTTAAAACATTTAATAATCTTTATTTTTAGCTCTAAGCTTAGTGCGCGTTTGTTGCCTGTTGTTTGTATATTTTTGGGATTGTCGAACGCTTTGAATTTAATTTGACAACTGATTAGTTCTTTAACAATCAAAGTTATTTACTTTGTTCCTTTTCTTCAAGATTTTTGTCATCAAAAATAATGTTTAAGCTTAATTTAAGCCAAGGGATTAACCATTCAAGTACAAAAATGCAGCTGCCAGGATTGCAGCATTAAGAAATCTTACAGTTTACTCAGTCATTGCTGCTGATCAAAAATGTTAGACACTTTGACAGTGCATGAAATAAAGATATCATAAACCACATTGTGCTCATTTTGTGAGCAATTTAAAGTCAAATTTCTATTGTGTTACGGTTCGTGGATGATATTTAAGGCCGAAAATGTGCAATTTAGATTTATATTTAATGTTTTCTGGTCATTTTCACGCTTGGCCTCCGCTGCTGATGCGACCCCAGGGCAACTGTTCCACACATACACATATGCAGCAGAGGCAACAGCATACGCTTCATATTCGATTCGGGCAAAATTTTCATTCCGAAACTATTTCTTAACTGAAACAAAATGAACGAACGGACCAAGGCGAAGTGGAAGCAAGCAACCAACTAGCAAGCAGGGCTCGTACAGCTGCCGCATGTTTCCTGCTTCTGTCATGCTTCTTGGCTACTGCTGCTGCTGCGGCACAGGACACACAAGTATATGGATATAAATGAAGCTCACACTTTCTCACTTTCTTCATGCCATGCCTTGCCTCAATGAATGCCCAACCAAAACAATAACTTTTCAGCTGACGTAATCTTCATCAGCACATACGTTGCGAGGTCAAAGGCCAGAGCATAAGGCATACGCTGGCTGCACTTGCTTCATCGCCTGCTTCTGCCCTACCACGAAGGAGAGCCTATAAGGTTTTTTTTTTTTAAAAGCACTCAAATTGAAAGCGTGTGTTGCTGTCAGCCGAACGATAGCGTTACGATGAAAAATTGCTATTTGCGTTTGTCCACCTGAAGTCTCGTTGCAACAACAACAAAGAGGCTTACATCAAAATGCAGTTAGCTTTGTTGAATAAGCGTGTATTTTATATGTAGTGTATATAGTGCACTTCAATAATTGCCAAATTGAGTTTAAGCCTAATTTTGATAAAAAAATCTTTGTAAGGACAAAGCATGTTTGAAATTAATTTGGATTTATTAAAACAAGAACATTTATAGTTGATTTAATTTTATATATGTATATTTATTTGTATGTTGTTGTCGGTTGCTTTGTAAATTTATTTCGATTCTCACGCAAAATAAATTAATAACAAGAAAAACTTTCCAAATCCATTTGATTAAAATGCATAAATAATTGTATTTAATTTATGGGCCAGAGCTGTTTTTTGCTCAATTCCAGTTGTCACAGACAGTCGCATAACATATTTAAATATTAATTTGCAATAGTTGTAGCATGCCCCTCTTTATACTATATTCTATTATTATGCAGCGTGTTTGTCCTTAGCAGCTTGCTCTGGGCTCACATATACATACATAACTGTAGCTATTGCTAGTTTGTTGTTCTTTATTTATTATTTTTTTGTTTATTTGCTTGCTTTTGGCAAGTTGAATAAACACTTGCCAAGTGACGCAAACGAGTGGCAAGTATGGCATGGTGGTAAGGGGTGGGGTGTGAGGGGAACAACTGGAACTTGGACAACGAAATGGAAATGAAAATGGCGACGTTGGTAGCCAAAAGTAAATAAATAAATATGCTCGCCATTTGTCAGAGAATTGACTTGAGGCCATAAAATACAACAAGCCAACATACTACAACTACAACTACAATGGACACACAACATCCTCCGCCCCTTATCAACGCAGCCCGCCCCCCTTTAGGCCTGCTGGCAACAGCAAGAAGTTTATTAACGCCATATGTTGTGTGTTCGTTGTCCACTCATAACAACAGCAACAGTGGCAATAATAACAACAGCAACAACATTCAGCTTAGATATGCACACACACACATGCACACACACACACACGTAAAGTTGGTCGTGCATGGCCAATGCGTTTCTGTGTTGGCCACGTTCTTTGGACGTTGCGCGTGTCAACAGGGCGTATGATTAATATTGTATTAATATGCGATATGTAATTAAGATGTAAGCTGTTTGCGTATATCGTCGTTTAGCGCGCGTGCAAAGGTCTATCCTTGTATGTGTGTGTTTGTGTATCTATGTGAGCTTAGTTTAACCACATAGAAGATATTTTGAGGATATTTTTAGTCTTTAAGCCTTGCCTGCCAACATTAATATCAAATGTGACATGAATAAATTATTTTTTAATAACTGCATTTACGTTGAAAACATCAAATTTAAGTCCATTTTGCGCATGTATTATTCAATTTTCAATTTCAAGCTAAACTTGGCTAGCACACAAATTGTTGGCTAACCGAAAATGAAGAAAATAAAATCAAATAAACTGATCAATCTTAAGAGCTGTATTTTATTTTAATTGTTGCTTTTGTGTATTTTTTAATTGAGCTAAATAATCTTTTCCACTTAAGCTTAAAATATTAAATCACTCTGAGTTCTGTGCAAAAATTAATTAAACTTGTTTTTACCCAATTCAAACTAGATGAAAGTTTGAAAATATTTTCGACAAATAAAATATCGATTTGTTAGACACAATCGTCGGTTGGCTAATTTATATGCTCTATCTATCTATATATAATTGTTCATTAATTGTTTAAGTGCAGTCAACTGTTGAAATTGCTGTTGAAATGTTCATGGCCACATCAATGACAATCCCCGACAATCCCGCACACACACAGACACACACTTTTCACTTTGACTTCAGTCTCGTTCATGAGTTATTCACACACACATATCAGCTTATTGAATATCCGTATGTGTGTGTCTGTGTCAGTGAACGTATTTTGAATGCTGTCAGGCAAAATCTGCTCACTAAAAATAGCCCGAAAAGTGGCAAAGAAATAAAAAAAATGGCAAGTTTGCAACCAAATCCAAAACCAAACGAAGCGAAACCAACAACAACAACAACAAAATAACAAAAAGAAAAGTGAGAAATGACAATTCACGTAAAAAATTTTCAATTAAAAGCGAAAAGTGCATTTTCATGTTGAACGTCAGTTTTCCTGGCCGCTGTTGCTTGCACTCATGCCTCATCTCGCGATTCCATATCAACGACACTCGAAAAAACAAGACAATATGTTTCTGCAGTATGTGTCTATTTGCAATGAGATGGCTGGTTGGCTTTAGGCGTGGCCAGGCCAAGCCAGGATAGACCAGGCATGTGCCTGCCGCATTTGCTAAGGCTAAGGCTGCGGCATGGCCCGGCCCGGTCCGACCATAATTCAAGCTGACAGGCATGACATGGAAATTCCCTTTGGAGAGCACATTTCGTGTTATAATCAGGCTAAGAACACATGGTCACTAGGCGCCTCTACGGTGAGAGCGCGCAAGAGAGAGGGAGAGAGCGCCAAATTGCCTTTGGCGCACTCCAAGGACCTTGTCGCTATTGTTAATTAACACATGCTCAACGAATCGCAAATTAATTGCGACACTCACTTCTCCCCTTCTCACATTTTAACCCACAACACCCCCCCCCCCCAACCAGGTGCAAGTAGTTGGTGTAGAACCTCTTAAGCTGCATAGAATGTTGTCATCGTTTGCCCTGCGACCTGCGCAATGACTCAATATCGTATTACGTATACGCAGGTGTGATCATAATTTTTTAGATTTGCACAAAATCGTTAAAGAACAAGCAGGAATAAAGTCTTACAATTCTTAAGAGAATATATATTGCGCTGCGAAAGGCATGTCCATTCCTTGTCTCTCAGGCTGTAAGTTATCAAGCTGAAGCTTCGAACAAGGCCATTTTGTTTTTTCATTTGACAAATTTGATCAGATCAAACCACTTAAGCATGTAGCTTTCTCACAAATTATAGGCTTTAAAAGTCCAAATATTATTTGATATAATTTTTTCGATTTATTCGGAATTAAGATAAAATTTTAAATAAAAAGAATATGCCGTTTAACTTTTGCCTTATTCGAAAGTTTCTTCTTGCTCCATTTTGAATCTTTGACCCGTTTTTTTTTTATCTTTTCTGCCAACCTAATGTAATAAACATTTTGTGCATTTTAACAACCCCCTCCACTCCACTTTATCATCCTGCCTTGGCGCACAGGCCACGCATTGCAATCAAGAGAAAGCGTTCGACGCGATTTGTTTGTTTTCGGCAAGGATGTTAAGGATGGCAAGGATGTCACTCTTCCAATATATATCTAAAGTGCCTTTTTAAATTGCTTTGGTCGTTGTCCTATTATGATGGGGCGGCATACGGAAAACGGAAAAAGCGCATAAAAATCAAAGTCCTAGCCTCCAGCTAGCTTCGCCATTTTACTTCTTGTTCGCGTTCTCTACCCCTGTTGTTGTTTCGTCCATTGTATGAGCCAATGGCTCGCTGATGACCCATTTGCTTTAACGCGCCTGCTATCAAACTGCCAAAACAAAAGCCATCATCGTTAGCCTCAGACTCCAGCCCGCCTTTTTTTAGAAGGGGATTGAGCTGTTCCCTGCGGGTTATGGGAAACGCTTCAAATGCCGTTTAAAATCAATTTGAATGATGAACTGGCGGCGAATGCTGGCAGGCAGCGTAACACTTTGCTACATCGACTATATACATATGCATATAGTATACTTCATATGCGATGCTTATCTTGTTTTTGTTTTGCTTCCTTTGCAGAATTCATACACAGCAGCGTACGCTATATCGAAATGTCCAATACACATCTGCAGAGTGTCGATGATGAAACATTTCAGGGACTCCGACTGAAGACTCTCAAGCTAATCGACAACGAGCTGCAGGACATATCGGAGCGCAGTTTCAGGTGAGTCAAAGTCAACACCTTTCAAATCGAGTTGTTGGTGATGGAAGGTAAACAGGGCCACAGCCAGAGGCAAGTTGGCACTACGAGCTGGCATTTTGGGATTAGGGGCTTTAACATAAGTGCTGAGCCATGATGATGCACTCGGGCTCCCTAAAAAATACAAAAAACACACACTTTAATATATTTGCTACGTATGTACATAGTGTATATGTATGTATATATTTCATATGTTCTGATGACGCGACAGTTTTCCACGGCCTATTTATATGACCGCTGTGCGGCTGCCTTTACTTCGTTCTTTTTTTTTTTGGAATTTTTGTATGTTTATGTGTTTGTAGTGCGCACACATAAAAATCTACATACGTACGTACGTGCATATATTTTACAGCATAAAACTGCAAGTTGTAAAAAAGGCGTAAAATTAAGTTTAACAAACGACTGGCAAAAAGCAACAAGGCAAAAAGAGAGGCGGGAAGTGGGTTTTGTGCAGCGTATGCACAGTTTGGGAGTGTTTCATGGGGCACTCAGGCTGAAAATGCAGGCAGGAAATGCAAACTCACATGGCACACACACTCACACACACGGCGAGGCAAAAGAAAAACTTTCAAGCGCTATTTGTTTGAGTGTAAATAATCAGTAAAAAAAAGTGAAAGAACAAAGCAGATGCAAAGTGTAAAAAAATAAACAAACAAATAAATACACTATAACGGAAATTTAATGCCCTAGGAAAACAAAGTGCATTTACGGAAAACAATATAATCTTGATTAACGTATCTTTCACTTAAATATGTTGATGTAAAATATTAAAATTGTGTTTGTAACAATTTTTGCTTGCGATTTTGGTAATTGCGGGAATTATTAACATATTTAAAATTATTAAGGGTTTAAATATGGCTATAGATCATTTAATCATGAATAAATAATTTGTATAACCAAAGAAACTTAAGAAAGTCGGTATGAGTAAGAGGAACTGAAAATGAATTTGACTACCACTACTTTTATTTTTATTTTGATTCAATATAGATATATTTGTTGTGTTTTATACACTAATTTTTTTACAAGTATTTGTCTCGATCGACTATGCCTCAAAATTATGTAGCTCAAATGCAACAATGCCCTTTGAAGGGTTATAAACCAAAAGCGGAAGAGAGAGAGAGAGAGAGAAAAAAAACTGGCTCAAAATATGCATGTACCAGTGTTGAACAACGTATACAAGCACATATTTCGTCAGCTTTTTTATGGACCCGCACACACATCACATCAAACATGTGAATGTGTGTGTGAATTGTGACTGCCTTCATTTTTCTCGCTATCGCCATCGCTCTATCGTTCTATCTCTCTCTTTCTCTCTTGTGTGTTTGCTGTGTGGCTTTCTCTTTTTCGCTCATCACTCGACCGCATTTGGCAGTTGTTTGGGTTAAAGTTTTTCGTATTTTGGTCGGCATGAAATGAAACGCGAAAATTTTTTAACGAGCACAAAGAACCCAAAAACCAGATACGCCCCCTCCCACTTTCTACCCAACATTCCATTGCCCACCGCCTGTCAGCCCGTCCACCACAGAAACCAGTAACCGAATCCTCACTCTGCTTACAGCTCCTTAAATGGACGGAACGTTAACAGTTTTGCGCAGTTTTTAATATCCATCCCGCCCACACAAAAGTACACAGATACAAGTTAGTGGGAGGAGTGTGGTGTATGGGGTTGGGACGGGTTGAATGTGCTGGCAAATAGACACAAAACTCGCTCGTCATTAACAGGCCACATCTCAACTTAAATCAAACTAATTAATGTGCAAAAACCTGGCAAAGTGTGGCTTAAAATTATCCTCTTCCTTCATCCGGCTGACGCCACTTTTTCTCTACGGATTACTCATGCCCATTATATGACTCTCCATTAGTGTGTGTCTCATTTTCTCACACCGTATGCTAATCAAAAAGTTATTTAGTTAAACAGTTGCAAAAAAAGTAATAAGGAAAATGTTCGCATAATTAGCAGTGCAAAGGGCAATCTATAAATATTAAAATATGTTACAAAACACATATATATGTGTATTAAACAATGAATATTTACTCATTCAAAAATATATGGTACATTGCATACAACAATATACATTAACATAATGTATTAATATAACACTCAGTTTGAGATTGATATTGATGGCACTTAACTGGGAAAATAAATATATTCCGGTTGTTGATACGCCCAACGCTGACCTAGTTAAAGATATGTTTGAAAGTATCAGCTGATGTTGCTTATTAACCAAATTTCATCTAATGAGAAATTCCAAGAAAATAATTACATGCCATATTCAAGAACTAATATCATAGTTATAAAGAATAAGTATTGATGTACGTAAAGATCCTAAATCAAGCACAAGCTAAAGGTTCTAAAAACTTGTTTCATCTTAAACCCCACCTTTTTTGAAACTTTACACTTAACTATGATCTTTTAGTTTACGACAGGCTGAGGAAGAACATTGTACTTATCGTTTTTTAATGGCTTTTAAATGCTAAATGCACAAGTTTGACATTCTAAGTGGAAGTTTTAAAGATTCTGTACCCAAGCAGTAATCAAAGCCACAAATAATGCTTGTGCATATTAATATATTTTATCTTAATATTACATATGTAAATATGTATGACGTTGACCCATATGATTACTTAATACATATAAGTACAAATAATCGTTACTCACTCTCGCTTTTATTTTGTTTATCAGCAATCATTTTTTTAAAAGAAGTTCAACACATGTTGAACAGCGTTCAGTTGATTTCGAATCGTGCTGCTTGACAATTGTGCGAGTGCCAAAGAAAACAAACAAATTAAAACGCTATGCATAATATTCAAGTAATGAAGGGGCGTGCCTTGCTTGTATGCACGTTACTAACGCTGATAAAGTTCTCGGTTGAAGCGCCTGATAAGGAATTTCCTGCCGAAATGTTGAATTGTACACGCACATGCCAATGCTGGTTTCGGAATGATACTTCGCGAGATCTGCTTGATGCATCAAATTGTCTAGAGTTCTGTTCGAATATAGATCTGACAAAGCCCTGCTTGGATTGGACCAAATGTCGAATATTTTATAACAGCTGTGACTTATCTTGTGGTGGCGCATCCTCAACATACGCTTGCATCTCAAAGAATTCCTTTTATGCAGCCGTTCACGCCACATCTACATTATACATTTGGTTATTGAGTATAGGTTGTATTTTAATTATGGTTTTGTGTGCTGCAGTTGCGTTTTTTATAATCAAGAAAAAAGTTTTTAATAAATAGTGGAGAAATATGATTAATTACGATACTCAAAAAAAGTTTGTTCATCAAAAAATTTTTAAAACTCGGAATGTGATTAAAATTTGTTAATTATCTTAAATGACTTATATACACACACACATAAAAGAGTTATTATTATGATAATATTGCGTGTTTCTTGCGTATTGAGGTTCAACTGGAAATGGCTTTAAGTATGCACATAGCTTTATAGCATTATGCTGTTTTACACAAATGTATGTATAGTCGAGGGCTGCCAGACTCAAATACTTATAAATAAAATAGTAGCGCAATTGTTGTGATTCCTTGATAAGCCTAATTCGTGATAATTCAACCTTTGAAGATTGGCTTTTATGACTATGCACATGATTTTTAACGTATTTATAAGTTTGCTCACAATGTAAAAAGCTCAAGCGAGGGCAGCCTACCAAGTTTCCCAAATGTTAAACTTCTAATATACACTTCAGTGAACTGTTTTATTTCAATATTTTTAAGCAATTAAGTTGCTTTTTGAATTTTATTTATATATGAGGCAGCATTATATTTGATGTTTTTTCATATGTTTAGCTATTACATATAAAGAAAACGTTTTGCTAATTTTTATATTGCCAAGATTAAGAAAATAAAAAAAGCACTTGAGAATAGTATTTGATGCATATTCCAAATTATTCCTTAAATGTTTTTGCTTTGTTCTCAATTAATGTAGAATTTGCTTTAATATTCTGTTGCGGCCCAATTACTTGAGCTGCCCTCGTTCGGTGCTCATGCATATGTATGTATGCTTGAGTAAACAGCGAAGCTGCCATATTTACATGGGAGCCTTTTGATGACAAACGCAGTCACTCACTCCCACCCACACACACACACACACATACACACACGCACTCTCTCTTTCTGTCCCGCTCTTTCTATCGCAAACCCACACACACACACACACTCACACGCAACTTTAACGAGCGGCCACAAGAAAAACAACATCGACAAGAGCCTAGCTGCGAACAACCGGCAAACAGTAAATGGCAACCGAAACGCAAACCTAAAACAGTCGCCGGCAACAACAACAACAACAACGACGAAATATAGAGCTTAGATGCGGCGGGGGTGAGGCAAAAGAGCGAGCGCTAACGGAGCCACAAAAATTCGGTTTGCGTTTTGCGTTTGATTCTTCATCGCATGAGCAGCGTTACAGCAACAACAACAACTACAACAGCAATAACAACATAGAGGCTCAGCTCACCAAAGCAGCAAAGCGACGCGTCGCTTAAAGCAGAGGCTGATGCTTGTTTGGAAAACCTCGTGGTTTTCATAATTGAGGTCGCACTTCTTCTTCTCCATGATACAATTATACTAGGTAGCGTAACGCAGTCGCTTGCTCTCCGAACAGGAACCTTATATTTCAGTCTCGAGCCGAGCGTTGTAAGGGAAGCATCTCCACGCACGAATTTTTTTTATTTTTTGTGTGTATGCGATTTTGTTCGAGACTTCGGTATGCCGACTTATTGTGTTTTATGCAAAAAGAGATGCGCCCTGAAGTTAAATGTGTTCATGTGCCGAAAAATATTTTAAAAAGAAAATTATGGAACGAATCCGCGGGTGTAGATTTCAGAACACAACAAAATTTGGAAAGTCATTTTAAGCGGGATGACTTTTATTTGAAAGGAAAATAAAAGACGGCTGCGAAAAGGTGCTGCCACGCCGAAACCAGGATCAATTCGTTACACAGAACATTTTGAGCTGGATTCGATGCCGGGAAAAAGATTTTAACCCCAAACAGAGTAAGTATAGGTTTTTAGTGCGTCACGAGTACATTAAAAAAAAAAAATAAAAATATTTGTAGGAAGGAAGTGGTTGAAGCTGGGATTGCGCCGAAAATTTGCGATTGGAAGCAAAAGTGAGGAGCTTGAAAAGATGTTGACGTTTAAAACAACAACTGAACAAGCAAACCGCTGAATGCTTCCATAAATAAGATTTTACGGCATCCCAGATACAACATTTGCGGATGGGCGGCACTGCAAGATGGACTCAAACTGACATATCAAATGCCATATGCCTTCACGCTGCAGGGCCACGCGCTTATCGGCACCTGTACAGAAAAGGGTTTCCAATTCCCCATGTATCAACTTTACAAAAATTAGAGCTAAGAAGCAAAAACAAAAAATTGTTGGCAATAAAAAGCTATTAAAAATTCTATTATAAAAAATATATAAAATACAAATATTATTAAAATGATTTATTTAATTTGTAACTTTTATTTATTCATTCTGGTCTCAGTTGAAAGAAACAAATAACATATACATATGCATGCACGTACAAATTTCTGTGTAACGACACAAGCGTATACACAAATTTGTTACTCTCTTGCTCTCGCTCTCTCTCTCTCTTATGTGCTCATTTTTATAAGGCGACGTGCGCGACTGAATTACGCTACCTAGTATAATTGTATCATGCTTCTTCTCATTCTCTCTGTCGCACTCTCCCTCTCTCTCTCTCTCTTCTGTCTACTGTTTGTAGTGCGTGTATGTGTAACTATTAATGGAGTACATCAGGTGTTGGGTGAAAAGGAAGGAAGGGATATGTAGCGGGGCATAGGTCACAAGGCTCGTCGTTGGGTCTGCGGTGCGTTAATTAAGTTTAAATATTTGTTTTTCGACTGTGTGTCTGTGTGTGTTGGATATGTCAAAAGGCAGGCGGCACCTCAATAACCAAAGGGGCGTTTCTGTTGGGCGCGATGGGCGTAACCCACCGAGCTTAGTTTAACATATTTAGAAACAACTTTTAGGCATTATAAACGCATTTCATATACATTCATAAGTCAACATTTAACTATGGATTACCTTCATTAATGTCTTTCTCTTTCTCTTTGTTCCAGCACCATGACATATTCATTGATGACACTGGACATATCAGGCAATAAGATGCAGCAGCTGCCATTGGAGGCACTGCAAAGATTACATTCGCTGACGAGACTTGTGGCACAACGGTAAGTAGATTTTAATATAGTTAGGCTATAGGAAAATAATATTCAATCTTTGCCCGTGACTACATTCATTAACTTTCTCCGATAGCAACCACATAACTAGCCTGGATGGCAACTGGGAGGCACAGCACGATACATTGCGATCCCTCCATTTATCGGGCAATGATATCACAGAAGTGGCGCCAGGTGGCGCTTTAGATGTGTTAACAAATCCCAGCGATAACAATAGCTCACAGCTGCCAAGCAGCTTGGCTGCAAGTGCGGTGCAGAATCGTCTGGAGGCGAGCAATATGCTGCACACATCAAATGGTCTGGGATCTGGCGATCGTTATGGCGGTCGACCTTTTGAACAACTGCAGAAATTGTTGTGGCTGGACTTGTCCAACAATCGGATAACACATGTGTCTGCCAACTATCTGCCGCGCTCTCTGGTCACCATGGACCTGTCTAGCAATCTGTTGGCCATCTTTCCACAGCAGCTGTTCGAGCAGCTGCCAGAGCTGAGAATCGTTAGCCTGCGGGATAATCTGTTGCGCAGTGTGCAGTGGAAGGAGAAGGAGTTGCAGTTGCGTCCACTGCGAATGCATCTGGAGAAGTTGGATTTGGGACAGAATTGCATTGAGCAACTAGAGTCGGATTACTTCCAGCAAAACTATTCCGATGTTCACATTAGGGCACTCAACATGGAGCAGAACTACATCGCCCAGCTGCCAGCTGAGGTATTCCGTGCAACGGGCATTGTGCATCTGGTTCTGGCATTCAATGCCATTAGTCGTGTGCATGCTGCAGCATTTGAGGGTCTGACTGATACGCTGGAATACTTGGACTTGGAACGCAACCGCTTGGATACTGTGCCGGTGGCCTTGTCAACACTGCATCGTTTGCGTTACCTCTACTTGACCTCCAATCAGATTAATCAACTTAACAATTTGCCCAGCTTCACGGAGAATCTTAAAGTGCTTAGTTTGAGTGGCAACAATTTTACCATGATACCCGTCCTGGGTTTGAAGAACTATACCCAGCTATCGTATCTGAATATGGGCTATAATTCCATTGCAGACATACCGGAAGGCATCTTTGCTGTCGATGGCTGGGGCTCCAATTTGCAAACGATACTGCTACGGAACAATAAGATAACACATCTACATTTGGGATCGTTTGCGGGTCTGGATCAAATACAGGAAATTAGTTTGAGCTTCAATGATATAACCATTCATCATCCGCTGGTATTTGAGAATGTTTCGCATACGCTGAAGATCCTAGAGCTTTCTTTTGCCGTTTTTCCCGCCCGAAGCTTGGAATCTTTGGATCCCTTGGATGCCCTGTTGCCACTGTCACAGCTTATTTGGCTAGGCTTAGATAATAATAACTTGAAAACGATTTCAAATGAATCGTTTGCCCAAATGCGCGAACTGAGCTACATAAATCTGAGCTTTAATCAGCTTAAGTCCTTGCCACATGGCTTATTCCTGCCCGATGCACACAGTCATCTAGTTGAGATTGAGCTCTCCTACAATGCTCTGGAGCGCCTAGAGTCACAAACCTTCCACAATCTCGGCGACTTGCAGACACTGAACCTGCAATCCAATCGCTTGCGCAGCATTGCTCGACATGCCTTCCACAATTTGGAGTTCCTACGATATATCGATCTGTCGCACAATCGTCTAGGGAATATATCGCATGCGGCATTCACAGTGCTGCCAAATTTGGCTGCTCTGGATCTGATGCACAATCAGTTGTGTGCATTGTCCCTGAAGTCCTTTCATTATGTCTCGAATGCAACAACGCCGTTGCGCCTCAATCTCAGTCACAATCACATCTCCAGCTTTGACGATGAGCTCAGCAGCTATATGTACATCTATCAGCTGGATATAAGTCACAACCATGTGGCCAAATCGGATAGCTTTACTAATTTGGCTAATACGCTGCGCTTCCTTAATCTGGCACACAATTCCTTGGGTGCATTGCAAAGTCACGCTTTTGGGGACTTGGAATTCTTGGAGATCCTGAATCTATCGCATAACAATCTAAGCTCGTTGCGACGTCGCAGCTTTCAGGGCTTGAATAGTCTGCAGGAGCTGGATCTCAGTCACAATCAGCTGGATCAGCTGCAGGTTGAACAGTTCTCCAATCTGCGCAAGCTTCGAATCCTAAGGATCTGCTCCAACCGCTTGCGCGCCCTGCCACGCGAGGTTTTTATGAATACGCGGCTAGAGTTTCTTGACATATCAGACAATCAGCTGAGCGTTTGGCCCGTTCCAGCCTTTACGGACATCGGCTTCACATTGCGTTCGATACAAATGTCACGCAATAATTTGGAGTATCTGGATGCATCGATGTTTGTCAACTCACAGTTCCTCTATGACATAAGTCTGGCACGAAATCGCATTACCATCTTGCCGGACAACACGTTTAGTTTCCTTAACAATCTGACCAATCTGGATCTGTCCGAGAACCCCTTGGTTACCACCAATTTGAGAGAGGTCTTTGTGCACACGCCGCGTGTCCGCAAGCTGATCCTGCATCACATGGGACTCTATGTGCTGCCGATCCTTAAGCTTCCACTACTTTCCTATCTGGATGTCAGCGGAAACTACCTGCAGGAGCTCTCCCCTTTGGGTGCACTGCGTCATCTGCGCCATGTCAACGTCTCCCATAATAAGCTGATCAATGCCAGCTGCGCTGTGGAGCATCTGCCGCAATCGGTTCGAGTACTGGACTTAGCACACAATCCATTGCGTCGAATCACGTTGCATGATCTGGTAAGCCTGCGGCACCTGTCCGAGCTCAATCTGCTGGATGTTAAGGTGGCCAATCCGCAGGCTTTCTCTAAGCTGCGCTCCCTCCGCAAGCTGCATGCCAGCTCGCATGCGAATCTTGGGGACTTGGTCGCCCGGCTGCCAGGACTGCAGGAGTTGCGCGTCCATTGCCTGGAGCCCAACATCGGTGGTCAACTGCTGCAGAAGCTGACCAACAATACCAAACTGCAGCTGGTGGAACTGTATGGCAGCAATGTGCAGACAATATCACCGGATGCCTTTACTGGACTCGCACGTAACCAGCGACTGCAGGTGAAGATCTCACATACTCGCATCTCCGATTTGCCACCAGGCATATTCTATGGATTGCGCGAGGTGCCGCATCTGTCCATTGATATATCGCATAATCGCATCAATGCACTGGCTGCCGATAGTTTCTATCCTAACAAGAGCTACTGGGATGCTGTAGGTACACGCAGCATTATGGGCGGATTGATCACCGCGCACAATCCGCTCGAATGCGAGTGCGGCTTGGTCTGGTTTGGCCACTGGCTGCGACGCTGGCTGCGCGAATCGGCGCAGATTAAGGTCATTCAGAAGGATGATCTCAAACGCATGGTGCAGGTGGGTACTTAAGATTTAAAGATATCTTAACTCTCTCTTCATTTACAAAAATGTATTTTAATTCTTAAATAATTTTCCGCACTAAAAGTTACCCCTATCGGTTGCCGATATGCGCGTAAGCTTTTCTTTCCTTCTTTTTCTATTTTAATTAATAATCAATATTTTCATTTTCTGCAAATTCAATTAACGTTTTGATCCCCTATGTTGACAGCGTGCACGTGCGAATACCTGCCACGATCCGACATCGGGTCGTCATTTGCCTATATTGGAGATCTTTCCGGAGGATTTGCTGTGCCAGGCAAGCGCTTTGAGCAGTTCCGGCCAACGCATTTTCCTGCTATCATTTGCAGCGGCGTTAACGTTGCCCTTGTTTACCATATCACTTTGATGTTGGCTCTAATAGTTGCTGGCGTTGGCCAAATTGTGAGTTTGGCCTGTCGCCTGTTGATGTTGCATGATAACACTGATATAAATGTAAATGTATATTTATGTATATAAAGTTGAATATAATACTACATAATTATGTATGTACGAAACGTAGCCTGAGTTTTGTGGCGCACTTGGAATTAGTCAAATGAACCCAAACAATAATGAAATAAACAGCAAATCGGTTTATGTCCACTCGTAAAATATAAGTTTTATATAAATAATTAAAGTAGGAATACAAATAATAAAGCAAAACAGCAAAAAGTTGTTGCAATTTTTAAGCGCCAAGCGTGTGGAAGTTTTTAATTATTAATTTATTTATTAATTTTTATTTTTTTAGTGGCTTCCCTAAACAGTTCCTACTAGACTCAAATCTCTTTCACCCTGTTAATTATTATGTTTTCAATACTAATTAGTTTAATAACTGTTTCTGATTTGTTGTCACAAGCATTGTTTATAGTACGATAGCAATTATCTGTTGTATCATTATCATTGCCATGAACACCATCAAAAGACCATTAGATAATTTTGGGGCCAGCCCCATTAGTTTCCTTACCGCTTGGCGCTGTGTCTTGGCCAACTTAATAGTAATTAATGCAATTGATTACATAAACACAAACAAATACACACATACACATACACATACTAAATACACGCATCGGCGGACATACTATGATGATTCCTAACAATTGACAAAAGACATACACACACCCACACACACACACACAATTAGAGCGTAGTTAATAAACACTTTTGCATCTATAGATTTAATAGACGAATAAGTTGTTAATAATAGTTTACATGGGGTAAAAGTATCTATAAATATGATTATTTTTAAATGCTGAAAACCGATTCTAGTTACAACAAATATGGAATACAACTTAGCAGCAAGGCCAATAAGTACATTATAAATATTAATATATATATATACATAGTACATGAATAAATCGTATTGATAACGTATTTGATATAAACGATCAATTGGATAGCAATTATAATGGTTTTTTAATAAACGTAGCAAAACGCCACATTGCACAATTATCACTAAAAAAAAAAAAAACATATTAAGGACTACTCAAATGGGTTTATGAACTTCAGCGGCAGTCAATTTTTAAAACACATACATATATATATGAGTACATATCAGTTTTGGCAAAAAAGAGGAATAAAGTTATATAAAAGGTCATAATAAAACATAATGAAAGCGTAAACATTTACAGAGTGCACACACCCAAAAAAGCAAAAAAAAAAAAAAAAAAAATATAACAAAAACCAAACACATGAATACCAATTAAATGGAATAAATTATCAAATACATTTTATATTTGTTCGACCTTTGTGTTGTTGTTTTTGACAAAAAAAAGGTCTTTTATTTAGTGTGTGTGGATTTTTTTTATATATTTTTCTGTTACAACAATGACAATCGTGATACTAATTGTAGTTGTTTACACGACGATGATGCAAAATGCACAAGTATAATAATAATAATATTAAATAAATAAATAAACTATTCAATGAGAACAAATGAATAAATCAATTATAATACCCCTGGAATCCGAATGCAAATGCAAATTTCGGTTTTCACTGCTGCTGGCCATGAAATGATGATGCCATTTCTACCCTTTTGTATTTTCATTTTAGTACGGATGAGTTTTGTAAAAAAAAGTAAGAAAAAATGGTTATTATAAAAATATCAGATTGTAAATACTAATATGTACGAGTGTGTGAAGGCAGCGTATATATAATTAAAAAAAAAGGGATATTGCATTGCATTAAGTTTACTTTTATATATATATTTTTCTTTTATGTTTCATTTAAATTGTATAATGCCCAACAGCAAAAGCAAATTTAAAGTAGTGAAAAAGACGAAAAACAAAAAAATCATATCAATACAAATGAAATTGAATATAAAATAAATAAAAATGCTAGAAATATTAACACCGTGTTTCGCCTAATGGAAAATCGACTGTAAAAGCATTTTAATTAAAATGCTTTTTTATATGCTACACCTATAACACCCCTCCTCCCTTCTACACACTATCGTGTATTCTCCCACCCATCGAAAATCCCAAAAACACTTTCGTTTAGTTGAGCGTTTACGTGTTTTAAATAACAAGCACAATGCGCTAAACGAAGCAAATAGTTATACCGCACAATACACACACATACACACATGTCCCACACCTGCATACCCATTTCTTTCCCATCCTCTAGCAGGGACTGCGGCAAACCTCAGACATTAGCCCCTTGTTGAGCGCCTTGGCAGAGCTGCTTGGGTTCAGGTTGCGACCCTTTTTATGCTACATACATTTTAGTGTTTTGGCCAATGTAACTTGATAATAACGCGAGCAGCCCGCTAAAGCCAGCAGTCAAATAAACTGGCTAAAATTATGTGAGAGACGCGCGCACGCCACGTAACTCCCCATTTTGCTTCACCTCTCTGCTCGTTCTCTGCACATTCAACCATCAAAAAGAAAAATAAGAAGAAAAGAAAAGTAAGGGAAAGAAATGGAGCGACAGGCAACAAGCGACCCTTGGCCAGGCTGCCGGGCCATAGCCATAATTGGATTATCGGCACGCTGAAGAGCTCTGACGAGTGCTCCACTTGTGCACTAGATGCACTTGGCTCGGCTCTGATAGCCCGACTAAAATAAAAGTAAAAGTGCGAGATACCTTAAGTGCTCCAAAAAATACAAAAACAAAAACACTGAAGGGCGAAGTTAAGGGCAGGAAGAGAATGGCGTCTACAGACATTCTGCACTTCGGCTTGTATTTTCATGTAGTCTTAAAGTCTTGTAACTAAATTTGGATTTGCATTTTTAAAAAAATTTCCGTAGCATACTTTCTGGAGCAGCTATAATATCTTGTAAGATTTTACGACAGGCATTTCTCTAGCGAAGAAAACACTTTGGAAGTAACATTTTGGTTTTAAGATTGCATTTAAATGTTATTTATTTGATTTTTGAGTTAAAGCGATGGGTCAAGATTTCAAGTAAATTCAAGTTTCAAGCTGAGTGTTAAGAAATATATACATATTATATATGACAGAATAAATTTGTCAACCAATTAAATAAATTGAATTATGGCCAAAGATAACATTAATACCCTTAACCCATAGAATGGGTATAGAAGGGTATAATGTTTTTTTTGCAAATGTATGTAACATACAGAAGGAAGCATCTCCGACCCTATAAAGTGCATATATATATTCTTGATAAGCATCAACAGCCGAGTCGATCTAGCCATCTTAGAGGCTATAAGAGCTAAAAACTTTAAACTTGAAACTTAAACTCTCCTATACCATCAGCAGAACAAGTTTGTTTCCGATATACACATGTGATCGATAACAAAAAAAGATCGTATTTCAAAATTGTGAAAATAAGGTTTGAGACTAATGAAGAAATAATGAAAATTAAAAAAAAAATTGATCAAAATCGGCTAGAAACACCGGAAAAATCGAAGTTTGAAGTATGGCCATCTTGGTCACTGGGTAAGTACACACAAATGACTGTACGCGTTACGTTTGGAGTTACGTTTGTCCTAGTCGGTCTTTCTCGACTAGAGCTTTCTTACTTGTTTGGATTTGGTTTCTACCATTTTCACACCTTTGGAATTGTTTAAAATATGTTTTAAAGAATAAAATGTTGGCTAAAAATATAATTTGGCTTGTTAGGTCCTTAAAACTAGTTTTCTGTACGTTGTTGTAAAGTAATTGTTTCGTTTCACACCATTTTTATTTCATACTCATTTTCTTAAAAATAAGAATGTTTTCTTTAAAAGTCTTAAAAGCTTTGTTTCTTCCAACTTTTTTTGGCACTTTATGTTTTTTCTGGGTTTTTGCTTCTTTTTTTTTTGAGAACAACTGATATGTTCCAGCGCTTTTGGGGCTTTTCCAGTGTAAATGCTGCTTGAAACTATTACGAGTTGCCTTGATGGTGGTGCAAGGCAGCTGTATGGCTGGCTGGTGGTGCATGTTGTGTAGTCGTATGTGCTTCTCTCGTCGGCGTGCCGGAGATTGCATGTCGATGAGACTTAATTGCATTTCAGACAGCGCGCTGGCAAACGAGCCGTTTGGCGTTTGCCCGTTTGCCGGTTTTGCCAGCTTGCCTGTTTGTCCGTGTTGAGCGGAAGGAAACGACGCTAAGTACAAGTTGTCGGAACAGTAAGGGAGCACGGGAGTAGTATGAAGGTAACTGCTGGGCCAGTTGCTGCCACATGTAACGGTATGTTTAGCCAACGGCTCAAGGCGCAACGGAAAGCGAAAGCGAAAAAAACTAAACGAATGTTGTTCTCTTGGGCTCTATGCACTATATGAATGGCTCCCAGCTGTGCCGTGGTGTAAAGTGGTGCAGTTTAAAAGCCACTAAGGAGCGCTGCAGTCGCGTTGCAGTTGCAGTTGAAGACGAGAAAGAGCATTAACCAAAAAAACAACAAAACAAAAACTAAACGCTAAGTTTACGTGCAACACACACATGGCAGTGGGTGTTTGGGTGGTAAATGCACCGAGTCTTTGCAACGGCTGTCAAAGCAACAGCCAAATCTAAATCCACCCAATTTGCGCAGCACTCGCCACCGTTCACCGCCACTCACCATTACTAATGCAGATGCCAACTATCAGCAGTGCCAACAACAACAACAACAACAATACCAGCGAAAGCTAGGTAGCTATGGCAGTAATGGCAAAAACCGCCGACAAATCTGCTGCATTGCTACTACACAGGGCGCGAAGGGTTGGGGTGGTGGATAAGTCGGTTAGAAGGGGGGCACTGTTGAACGGACGAGAGACCATCGAGCCGGCGGGCAAACTAACAGAGTGCTTATTTTAACGAAGTTACAACAACTTTTGCAATACAAACAGTAATGCCAGGCAGATTCACACTCGGCACAACAGACACACTCACACACACCAACACAGACACCAATCTAGCATATACAAATTGTAAAATCGCAGTGCTCCAGAAAGTATGCAACAGTCGCTGTAGGTTTAAGATAACAACGAACTTTAAATGCTCTTACATGCAAAAACCCATGAGAGAAAGTTTTGTAATGATTGAGTTTGATATTGATGTATGAAGGCTTTTGTTCATCCAGTTAAGTGCAAAAGTTTTATCTCTTAAATCATCTGTTCTTAAATTATTTCTTTCTTATCTTTATGCTTAATCTTCATTTGCTTTTAATACCATAAATACATTCTCTAGTCTGCATGCCTTATAAAACGGAACTAAATAAAAAGTTATTTAAAAATGGAACTAAAATAACATTTTAATGATTCATATTTCAGACCCAAGTCATTTTATGCTCTGACTTATTTTCCAAGCCATCAATTTGTGCTAACCAATTATTTTAATATTTTAAAATTGTGTGCCTTTTTTATTGCAAACTCAATGAGAAAATGATAGTGCTTCACTTGGATGTAATCATCTAGTTTAAATCGCAGTGTGTATGGAACTGATGTTCAGTTGGTGCAACGTCTGCGCTGCAAGTGCTGGCGGGGAGTGAAGTGTGGAAGGCAAGGGGGGGGGGGAGGGGGAAGAGAGGAGTTGGTAAAAGCTTAGGGTCTGTGCACCACTAGAAACTTTACGACATGCAAAAATTGTGAGCAGAGAGCGGATATAATTGTCGGTCTTCTCGTAACTTTGCCGTGGGGAGTAGATTAGTTGATTTGTACGTAGACACACACACCACTAGACACACCAATACAAACACACACACGTACTACACATATAAAGTACTTGAATGGTTTTCGTATATAACAAAACCAACGTTGGCGGCGTCGAGTAAAACGAATCCTTTTAACCAAATGATATGCGCTGAACAATTGTTCACTGCTGCAGTTTGAATTTGTATCTGTGTTAGTCTGTGAGTGTGTGTGTGTGTGTTTGTATGTGTGTTTGGCCAAATGTGTAATGTGGGGCAGTAAGCAATAGTTGGTTGTTGCTACTGTACGGCTGCTGCCTGCTATACTGGGCATTTGCTAACTTTTCCACCACATCGCAATTTAATTTTATAGTCGAAAACACACAGCGGCCGCCTCTGTGGCTCAGCGGTTGTTGCTGTTGCTACTTCAGCGTTGTGGCACGGTCCGCACAAAACAGAAAAATCATGGATAAAATGAAGAAAAAAAAAAAAACAACTAAAAGTTGAACATTTTGCCGAGTTTAGCAATAGTAGTTACCATTAACCCACCCACCCACCACCCAGCCAGTCGTACTTCTCGGACATTCTGCGCTCTGCCTGGATTTATGAAAAATTCTGGAGTTAAGCAAATCAAAAACTAAATCATAAACGATTAGCTCACTGGTTGACTACACTGATTAAAACAAATAGACAAGCCACTCGTTCGTTGGGCTAATCCCTTCAACCATCTCTTCTCTCCTATCAATGCTATCAAAGCTTCAACGGACCCTAAGGGGTCCAACTCAAATCAGTTGCTAAAAGCATACATGACTGAGCAATGCAGATGAAGAGCTCAACAGCTGTAGAGAACTTCTGTGTATGTGTTTGTGTGTGTGTGTGTGTGTGTGTGTGTATGGATGGTTGGTGGATAGGATGTAATTTGATTTTTTAAGCCAGAGCGAGAAACGCTGCAATTAATTTAACAGAATGCTTGAAGAGCTCATACGCCATTAAATGATTAGATCATGAAAAGTCAATTGAAAATGCACAAATTTGCACGAGTGCATACCAACTGACCAGTGTTGTCAGTGACGGAAATTGTGGAAAATGCTTTAGCACAAAATCCATTAAAAAGTTTTTTATTGCCTGGTAAGCAGTTAATGACATAAGATATGAGGTCAAATAAATGATGACTCGGTACATATACATAAATACTCGATCTGAAATAATATTGTTAATTAAGTGCAAAGTTAAGCCAGACTTTATATTAAATAAATAAAATGCAAAAATAAAAGTTGCAATAATGTGTTTTTGAAAAATGTTTAAAAATACTTTGAATTAATTTATTTAATTTTTTTTTATTATTTTCCTATCACAAAAAAGTACAGAAAGGTGAATCCAAAAAAAAATTATGTTGGGGTCAAATTAATACTACGCTATTTGTTATTATTTTCTTAAAACTGTCTGTAACGGGGAATCACATGCCTAATATTAAACAAAATACATTTATGAATGTAATTCGCCTTTTAAAACAACTTACATTGAGTTCTATGTTGTTACCCAAATAACTCGATGGAGTAATTTTGAAATCATCATCAACGGATGTAGGGCTGTCATGGAGCCACTCAAATATATGACGTTGCTAGTTTGAATTTGCGAACTAATCAAGTGCAGAGCCCAGATATGACCACACTACCTACCACAGCGGCATAGTAAGCACACGTTGAATCCTTTCAAGCCACACGCACACATACACACACGTCCCTACTCCCTGCCATTCTCCATGCTAACGTTGCGGCCATTTCAATTTTCGGAGCGTTTTTGCCAGATATAGATTTTGTGCAGTGCCTCGCAGTGCAGCAAAACAGCAATAAACCGAATCCGAACCCAAATCCGAACACGAATGCGAATGCGAATTCGAAAACGAGTCATCTGCTTTGTATCAATAGTACCACTAGTCAGCGACCACCTTGAATCCCTCACTAACGATGCAATGTCTGGATTGTGGGTTGTGGGCCTGGACACGCCCACCAAATGACCAACCAGCTCGGTGCTCATTGAAATGGAATCTAATCGGCTTTTGATTTTACAAGTCCTTTTCACAAAGTTTGTCGGTGGCTCCCGCTTTTGGTTCGATGTGTGTATTATATATATGCAGATATATGTTTAAATATATGTATGTGCGTATGTATTTGGTGTTGCAGTTAGCTATAGGGTGGTTGCCACAGTGTCTGGCACTGCTCGTTGCCATTTTGCACTTGGCATAAGTATGCAATATCCGTTTCCGTTCGTTACGTTTGTTACAGGCCCGAACTTGACTCCCAAACTGTAATGCGTCACCAGCACAGAGGGGGTGGTGTCCCGCGTAAGGGGAAAGCATGTAATGCCATAGAGACTGAAGGACTTCAATGCTATCCGCTTTTGACTAGCAGGTGGCAACGAGAACGTCGCTTATAAAGTAATAAGCATGAGTCAAAGTGCAATTTCTTTACAAACTTTGACAGTACAGTAAAGCATACAGATTACGAGGGATGTACATAAAATTATTTTGGAAATTTAAACCATTTAAGGAAAGAACTCAAAAAGCTTAAACATTTAATAATGTCTTTAAGTGTTATTACATATTTTATTTTAATTGTATATACAATCATTCCCCAATAATAATAATAATATAAATCATTTCATCCTTCTAAAGTATTAAATATTATAAGTTTTTTAAAAACTCACAAAACTATTGGACTCTAAGATTCTAAAATATTTCAAGACATTTAATAGACATTAGAAACTGATTTTATTTCGATTATTAAATCTTTAAAAATTGTGTTTTTTTTTTTGTATATTTATTACAAAAATAAATTGTCCTTTAGCTCTAAGCACTTATGAAACACACCTCGTCACCAGATTCAACTGTCAAGGAAATCGTAAGCAACGCGTTTGAAAGAAACAGGGAAAGAGAGGAGTAGAAACAGAGACGGCAAGCGAGCTAAGCCTTTTGGCCTATGGCGCCAAATAATGTCCAGGAAGTGATAATATCAGAGCGCTCAAAAGAGCCAAAGAGTACTCGATCTGAGCAGCCCGCCGCCGTTGCCGACGACAAACCCCAGAATCCGCCACCCGCTGTGCATTCAATTGGAATACAAGGGCATTGAGACTTGGCCTGAGCTGTAAGCTCTAAGTTTGTCGTTGTCGTCCTGGATGTCACCGTCGTTTTATCAAGCATCAGACATTTTATTACGGCACAGACGGCCCAGACCTCCACAGTTGAATAAGAGAGCTGAAAGCGTGGCCGTGGCGGCCTTTTGGACCTTGGACTGCACACACACGTCAATTGGAAAACGGAAATTGCCGTCTGTCTGGCATGAATTTGTGTGTGTCCTGTGCTGTAGTTTATTACGTTTGCTGATTGATTTGTCACCTCTTGACCCCGGTACTAGAATCTGGGTGACTACCTGCCGCATTTCTATGGCCTCATTCTCTGAGTTCACTTGAAACTGGGATCCTTGAAGCCGCAGCAGCAGCAGCAACAGCAGCATCCACAACCATAGTTAATGCAATGTAATTTAATATTTAATTGGTTTGCCATAATTACGTAAAAACATTAAAATATCTTTTATTTATGAGTGCATCCCCCTCTTTCTATATATCTCTATCCCTCTCTTCATATCTTTACTCAACGATGGTGCGCTGAGAGAGTTGAGAGTTGAGTTGAGTTTAGTTGAGTTTAGTTTCCACTTATTTTTGTTAAACAGCAGCATAGTTTCGGCAGCCATGGGAAACTGTGTCCTTACCCTGCGCTCCCGATTCTGCCAGCACCCTGGGTCCCTATGCCAACGCCAGAGCCCTCGCTCTCTCTTTCTCCTCCTCTCTGTTTATGCATTATACATTAATTATTTAAAATGTCAGAGCAACTAGGCTAGAAGCTGGTTGCGAATGAAAATGGGTATCAACGTTTGTGGCTTGGCTTACTTTGCAGTTCAAATGGCCAAAGTGGGGCGTGTCAGAAATCGATAACAACATAATTTCCAAACACTAAAAAAAAAATGCTTAAAGTGTAATTGAACCCTTTAAGTATTTTAATACGTTTTCAATGTATATATTTAACTAAAAAATATAATTTCTTATATTTTTAGGAAATTATATTTTATTTGGGAACATTTCACACATCTGAGTTTTGCGAGTTGTTCAAAGTTAACTTAGCGTAAAGCAGCTGGGGATTTGGGAGGTGTGGGCGGGGACCGGTTGTTGCGCCATCAACTCAACTAACTGTATAAATATGCACATACGACTAAAGCTTTTGGCTAGCTGCTGCTCACTCCTGCTATCCGGAACAATGACGAGCGTTATTTTCGGACTCTGAACTCTGCTGTCGGTGCTGCTGCTGCTCAGGTGCAGTCAGTCGTTCTTCTTCTTTTGCTGCTGCTGCCGCTGCTGTCGTCCTTCTCATCATAACCCAAACGAAACGAGGTTAATTAATGAATTGTTAATATCATTTGCGACCACACATCGCCAGATCCACATCACATGATGTCCTTAACAGCTACACTTAAAAAATCAAAGGACACAAAAAAGAAAAAAAAATTATTTATAAATCTATAGTGCATTACTTACCTAGCCTTAATTTTGTATTCTTTTTTCCTTAATTTTAATGTGTTTTATTCTTTAAGAATTTATTTTCTTGAGAGACAATTCGAATGTGAGTACGAAACAGGAGACTTGAAGAAATATCAACAATGAAATTAAGAAATGACAACCCTGACAGTTCGTTTAACTTCAAGCGATTTATTTTGCGAGTGTATACGTTGCAGTCCTTTTGCGGCAATACACACGCCGCTGCTCTATGTTGCCTGCTCTCTGCTAAGCAAACAGTTGCAGCAACGATCTTTGCGCCTTGGCAACTGCAACATAATATTATTATGTTGGCATATGCGGGTGGGTGGTTGAATGGGTAGAGAAATGGGGGAGTGGGGGGCGAAGAGAAAGCTCTATATATTTTTTGTGCCTTTTTCCTTTGCCAAGCGTCAGCTGCAATCCAATTTTTAGCTGAACAATGTGTGTGTGCTGGTGTGTGTAGACATGTGCTGCTAAAATAATAAAGCAACACACGCACACACACAGACTGCTGTGTGTGTGTGTGTGTTCGCTGCTCATTATTATTAAAATTTGTAGAATTTTTGGGTTGCAACTAAGCTGCATATAAATTCAGCTGCTTGCAGCTTTCAAAATGTTTGCAACTGTTGTGTTAAAGGATGCCACCAGCTAAGAGTCTGCTCGACTCGTTGTTGTTGTTGCTGTTGTTGCCACATCCTGCACCACCATCCCACGCCGAACCACCTTCAGCCAGCTGCATAATTCAAAGCGCAACCGCAACTTGACAATTTGCAAGCGTATGCCAGCAGCAGCTGCTGCTGCTGCTGCATCTACTGCAGCCAAGGAGCTGTAAACAATGCCAAGAACTACAATTTAACCCACTTTCTCCGCCCATAGACATAACTCTAAGTAAAAATGAGAATGAAGAAAAAAAAACATAGAAGGAGACTCAAGCGATTTGCAGAGATTATCGCTGCCATCTTCGGGCGCAAACTTCATATTTTAGAAGAACTTTGTCCTGCATGCTGATTAATGATGATAAATAATCTACTCGAGCTGTTTTGCCATCAAGATTCCTAGTTAACCCTTGAAAATAGAGTAAATAAACTGAATATTTAATAAAAACTATAGACGAAATATATACAAATGCAAATTAAATAATGCTGCATTGTTTGATTTTTAGTTGAAATATTTGATATAATGGAAATAGCCTGGGGAATTTTAAGTGCAAAAATCAAAAGCACGAATATTTTTAAACTGTTATTTTGTTTGAACATTGCCGCTGGCCTAAAACAATTTAATTTAAAAATATTTGAATATATTTTATTGATATACATAAAGATGCCAAGCAAAGCAAAGGGTGTAAATTGAGTTTGTGTATTGAAAAATGTAATTAAAATATATTTTTTGATTGAGCAAACGCAATGCAAAAATAATAATAAACTAAGAATGTTGATAGTAGAGTATAGTTTAGGGTTTAAGTGGCTTAAAGTTGCTTATTGAAATTAATCCATTAGATCCAAACATGTTCTTATATGTATGTTTATATATAATTCACAAACAGATTTGGATATTTAGCTTTACGAACTGTTCAATAGAATTCAGTCCTTTTACGCAGTTTGTCAATTGAATTATCATTTACTCTCACAACGAGCCTTTATTAGCACGTGATGAAAATATTCATTTGTGAATCACTGGCAAAGAAATTCAATTCACTGACTACGTGTCGCAATATGGGGCCTTTAAGTTTCAACCAAGCAAATAGTTTCGAAATTAAAGCAACCCAAAGCAACTGCTCGTGCTTTGGCTTTGGCCCTGACTCGGCTCCGGCTCTGGCTCTGGCTCTGACTATATGGAACACTATGGGAGCCAAAGCTGAAAATCCATCAACCATAAAATTCGCAGTCAAGCGTACAAAGCGAGACGCTGCAGGCAAGGGCAGAGGCAATGCCAGAGACGCTGCGACGCTGCCTTGCTGCCTTGCTGTCCACAACGTCCGCAGATGGCAACCTCCTCATGCTTTCACAGCCTCCTCCACAGAATGCGGCTGCTTTAAGGCCATTAATCTTCAATGAAAGGCGTTTAATTTATTTGGTTTTAATTTAAATTTTGGCGCTACGATTTATAGGCCAAACTTTGACGTGGCCAAATACGAATTGCTATTGTTGTTGTTGTTGTTGTGATTGCTTCTGTTGTATTGGCTAATTATAATGTGGAACACGCAACGCTCAGTTAAAGATATACACGCAATGTAAATAACTTGTCAAAGTTATAATTGAATTTGCATCGACCTGATTTGTGCACTACAAACAAATTTTCAAAAATCAGAGCTCTTAGCTACCTTCTAATTGTATGGTTATAACTCTTGCTAAAGAGCAGGAGCTTTAGAATTCTGCGCATAAATTTATGCAACTTCTTAACTTATATTTTAAGGTGGTCTTCCATCCAAATTCAGTCTATTATATACATTTTAAATAAGTAAAACATATATAAATTAAATTCACTTAATTTTCAAATTTATTGTATCAAATACATTTAAACTAAGATAGTAAAAACATATGTCAAAATAAGTATTAAGTATTTCGGTCAACTTCTTTATAGAAAGATGTACACACTCCTCTCTCTATCTTTCTCTCTTCGTCTGCTTCCCGATTCGTTTCTAGTCAATAAATAGATATAGCTTTGCCACAAGCAAGCTAGCATGCTGCACAAAAGGAAATCCGCCAGTCACTTGGCCACATTAAGCATACGCCCTGTATATAGGCAATGCATACATATGTATAAGTATAAATGTATGTGTGTCTGATTATATTGGCCTGGCTTATTGTTAGCTTATACGTTAAATATAAATATCAATTTCGCTTGGCTTGGCCTATCAAAACTAAATGTGAGCATTGTGCTTTGGCTCGATTGCCAGATCAATTGCCAAAATAAAACCACGTTAGCAACTATGTGTGCAAAGGGGCAAGGGGCAGCAGGTAAGTGGGTGATGGCAAGAAGCCGGAAACAATTCGACATTGCCACCAGCCACCACCACCCAACCGCCAATAATTGTGCCCTAAGCGCGCCACAACGCCCTCAAACAAAACACAAGTTGGCGCTGCTTATCTGCAGGCCACGATTTGTGCGCGATGGCAGGGGTATAGGGTGGGTGAATGGTTGGCAATACAGCCCCTTTTTTTTGGCAGTGCTGCCAAGTTGTTGCATACTCCCGGGGGCGTCAACCCCCAATCCCCACCTTCACATCGTTGTGGTTATAATTTTGTGGTCTTTTCCATTTTGCGGTCAACTCCAATTGGGATTTAATTTGTACTTCTTTGTTGTCGTTTCGTTCGTATTTTATTGTATGCTCTGCCATACCAGTTTCAATAACAACAACTACAACAATAACAATCCACATGACAACAACAACAACAACAACGGCGCTTGCCATCATTTTTTGGGGACGGAGGTTGCCTTCCTTTCTCCCTCGAAACAACGACGAACGCGATTTTGAGTTTGAGCCTCGAACTGAAATTCAATTTTTGTTTGGAAGCGCTCACAGTGTGTGTGTGTGTGTGAGTGTTAGACTGCGGGTGAGCGTGTGTGAGTTTGTGTGTGTGGAAATGCAAACCGAGTTTATCCACTCGAACTGTTAATGGGCATTTTGTATTTTATTTAATGTGAAAAGTTTTTGTTGAATATTTTTGGCCTTCCTCTACGATTTGGTTCATTTCGGTTGCTATCGCTACTGCTAAATCTCAGAGAGAACGAGAGGAAGTGAGGCCAGCAAAAAAAGTTTATATTGTAATATTTTAATATTGTTGGCTTGTTATTCAAGGCGATTTAATTAGCCATTAGAGTAGGCATTGTGGCCCTTGTTGTGCTCATTGTTGCTGCACTTAGAAACAAATTAGAGCAATATTCTTATTTGATCGAAGGATGCTCCGCAGCATTGAGAAAATGTGGTAATTGTGGATAATTGGAGGATAAAGCAGATGCTTTAAATGAATTAAAAAGGAAACATGAAAAAAGTTTTAAGGATAAAGAGAGACTTGTTTAAAGCAAAGAACAAATTTTACCAGCAAAGATTTTTAAATAATTTTTCGCATGACATATCAAAATAAAATTTTAGAGTTCATAATCATAAATAAAACTATTTTCGAACTTTATAGAAAACTTTATAATTAATGTTTCGCCAAACTTATGTTTTGCCGCTGTTGCTTATCAAATTTTCGTGTGTAGCTATAAAAATAATTGCAAATCCACCACTGTGTGTGCTTAAGTGTTTTCGATGTATGACCACAGATTTGCCAACTGTCAACCTGTGAAAGTTTTGCCAGTAAATTTTGACAGCTTAGGGTTGACAACACAGTTTAGAGACAGTGGGGAAAAGTTTTGCTTGTGAGTGTTTAGGGTGTGCCACCAAAAAAAAAAAAAAAATAAAAACAAAACAACGCAGCCATGTGTATCAGTCAGTGAGGCTCCGGCTCTAGGCAAGCAGGCAAATCAAACATTAACTAGTTGTTGGGTAATCCAAGCAAGTCGCCTTGTCTGCCACGCCCTGTTGGCTGTCGCTGACTTGCAGGCAAATGAACACGCTGAAATTTTAATAAGCCAGCCTAAAAGCAACAGCAACGGCATTTGCCAGCCAATTTGCAAGCTGCCGTTGACGAAGACGAAGCGGATGAGAATGAGGTTTAGGTTTTTAGGATGTGGCCACGTTGTCAACGCTGCCAGCTTTGCCTCCAACTTCAGCTACAACAACGACAGGCAGGCTCAGCTGTAGTTGGGCGCTTTTAATAAGGTGGCAGCCACAAATTTTCGCGACGACTTCGTTGCATGTAGTGTGTGCCAGAGAGTCCAAATTAGAAAAGTCGCAAAGAAAGGCAAAAGCAAACAGGCTGCTGGCATGGCACAAGAGAAGTGCCACGAGAAGAGGGCCTGGATTGGAAGTTGGCTAAAGGGAGCTGGGAACTGCGCCGGAAATCAAGTGTCACGTGATACATGCAATGCAACAACCACGTGCGGCTATAAATTGCATGTGCCGAGGCAGCAACAGCAGCAGCAACAGCAACAGCAACAACAGCTGCCACCAGGACTCGCAGTGTGTGTGTGTGTGTGTGTGTGTGTGTGTGTGTTATGTTACTAATTATCTGACGGATTAGCTTAATTGGTAACAAGTGCACTTGCAGCCACACTTCACAGCGACTCTGCGGCCAACTACTCGAAAGTGGCATTAGCCTACTTTTTTGGGGGGCAGCTCTCTCTCCCCCTCTCTACCCCACGACACCATATTTTTGGGCTCAGTATGGGACTTAGTGTATAAGTGTGTGTGTAGTCTGTGTATGCATGGATTGCTTGTGTGCAGTATGTGGTTAGTTGGCGCTGCAACTTCACTTTGGCTTACCAACTGACTGCCAGTTATAATTTTCAAGTGAAATGGGCTTAAAAACTTTTGCGGTCAGGTCAAACAAATCGGAACTGGTCAGCGAAACTACCACTCATACACTCAACGATAAAATCTAGTATTTGATTGATGTTCATTTGAACAACAGTTTTTACTAAACTTATTAAATGTTTATCGTTTTGAAACTTTTTAATCTCATAGATTTTTTGTGTTTCACTAATTTATTTATTTACTGCAAATTTTCTTTAAGTGTAATTACAGATGAAGTAAATATATATGTTCTTTTTGCAGACTTAACACAGCTATCCTGAAAGTGTTTAAGCTACAGCTCAGAAAATAAGAGCCTTATATGAACTATTATATAATAAAAATATATTAAATAAAATCTGTAAATAATTAACTTTAACAAAAGGCTGCGATTAAGTTAAAACAAAAAAAATTATATATTAAAAGAACATTCGAACATTTTTACGAAACATACAAATTTAATTTTAAAATACTGATATAAAAACATTTTGAACCAGTTTACTTAACTATTTAAAAATGCATTATTAATTTTAACAGTTTATAAATGCAGCAGCTTAAAATATTCATGATGAAATGCACAAGCATAAATGATCTTTTCAAAAGCAATGCTCTTAATGTGCTTAGGTAAGGCGTAGCAATCCGCAGACTTATTACTGACCCACAGTAATCACAAACAGGACTCATTGAGAGAAGGAACTTTCTCACACCTCTTTGGCAGAAACTTAATCAACTTGGCTCAGGAACGGTAGCAACCGAGCCAACAAACATGAGCCTTTGGCACGCCTTGAGCTCTCGTTGTTTGAGCATGGGGCACATTTTCGGAATCTGTTTTACCTGTTTCGTTTACTGCAGTTACTGCTGAAGGCTGCTGCAGCATTAGCTACCCATTTTTTTTAGGCCAAATTCGTTTATTGACACTTTGTTATGTGCTGCAAGTGACAGGCAAGACACATGGACGGGCCCAACTGGCTTGCTGTAAGTGGTAAAGGTACTGAAATATTAGCTAGAGTTGAGAAAAACGTTGAGATTATAAAACACGACACGGTAGATACCTCTTTATCTTATAATAATGGTATCTCCCAGGGAAGTAATAATATTGGCAGGGACTTAAAAAATTCTTTGTTTATTACATGTATTTATTTTGATAATTGATATTTGCTGTATAGAACAACAATTAATTTAAAAAATATGCTTGTTGATTTTATTTATGTTAAGTTAATTTTTTTTTTTACTTAAGAGGTTTGATGTAGGTACTTTTATAATTTTTCTATTATTCAGGCCGTGCTTAAAACCATTGAATACCTTTCAATTTTCGACTTATTTTCGTGTTTATCTCGCAAATCCTTAAGACCCTAGTGTTATGTGTGCTCGTGTCACGAAAGTGCACCTAATTCTGCTTGGCCAGCCCAAGTGCTGGATAAATTTCCATTTAGCAGCCTTTTGGCAAATTGCTAACATCGTTGGCCAAGCCTACACACACACACTCGTACACACGCACACTTTCACTCCACTCGTAAAGTGGAAAACATAGATGCATAGCAACTGACTTGAACTGCATTCGAAATTCAAATGCTTAGGCTCTTTGCATTGAGCTGTACTGGCTCCTGTTCTTGTTGCATGAGGGGCAAAGTTGCCTAGCAATAGGCGAGGTCAAATTAATTGATTGCAATACTTATGATTGATGACATTTGGACGAGTGCGCTTTCAATCATTTATTAACGAATCTGTGAAACTTTGTCCGTTCGTTTCTTCCGTGCTCTCTAGCTCCTCTATCTTTCTAAATCTCTGTCGAGCGCTTCATGTACATACCCACTATGTGTGTATATATGGTTATATGTATGTATATATATATTTTTGGTGCCTCTGGCTAGCTTTTTCAGGGGCGCTGATTCCTTTATTATTCATGCTTCTCGTTGCTCGTTGGACTGGCTTTTCATGTGCTTTGGTTTTCATTGTTTGCAGTTTTCTTTTGCACACGCCATGGCTTAGCATGAATAGTAAATAGCCTTCAAGCACAAAACACCGTCCGAACAACCCCTTCTTCTCCTTCTGACCAACCGTCACGTTGGCTCAATCTACGGCGTTGTTTCGACGGCTTAGACAGAGGTCCACTACAAAAAAAAAACTCTACTTCAAATTCTATACGATTCTGTAGCTTCTCTTTTCTATCTGTCGTTTCTTCTTTAACTTCTGGTCTTCTCTAACGTTTCTACTTCTATTCTCTTTCTATTCTCTGTTCTACTTCAACGTCTCTTTCCATGTATAGTTTTTCTATATTTTTTGCTTGGCAGCGCATTTGCTTTGATGAAATATTGATTGCGGTCTCACTGCACTTTCCATCTAATGCTCAACATGCGTATCAGTCTGCGCCCCTCTTACTCTACAACACTCCACTACCTGTCGTCTGCTGCTATCCTGTTACTCAGTGATTCTGTTAGACTGGCTCCGTTTCCATCAGCAGCCTCATTCGGCTTATTGTCTGCGGGTTTTTTACACCATCAACATCAGCACCAGCAACATAAGCGGTGCCGGCAGCAGCATCAACATCAGCCCGTGCTACAACTGCAACAGCAACAGCTGCAACTTCAACTTCCACTTTGAAACTTAACTTTAGTTTCAATGGCAACAAATAACAAACGAAAATCGCGCAAATTAACCCAACTACAACCAAGATACCCAAAAATTATGAAATACTTGAACTGAAAACAAAATAAAATAAAAAAAAGCCTTGTTGATATTTTTAATTTTAATAAATCAAATTTTGAAATAAGTAACACTTGCAAATTAGTACAATAAATTAAATAAAAAAATTAAATATGAGACCGACCAAACAGAATTCTTACCAATATTTAAATAAAAAAAATAAAACATTGTTCGTTTATAAATAAATTAGAATTTTTATAAATAACAAATACGATAAATAAGGTAAGGATATTTAAACTTGTTAATGAAGTTTCATTTAATTGTTTAAGTTGAAATTCCAATAGTTATATTAAAAGGCCAAGTTAAAAAATGTAAAAATAAGCAGCAATCGACTAAATTTAAGTTAAACTTTGATACAAAAAGTAATTAAAATGCATGCAATTTCAAATACCCATTTAAAGCAAAAAAAGGATGCATTAAGCCGTCTTAATTTGCTTCTAAAACTTTGTTTGCCCTCTCCTTAATCACTATAAGTTTCCAGGGAAGACTGAAAAACTAGAGAATAACATACTAAGCAAGTGCTTAAGCAAATGTAATTAAACATTGAAATCACTTGTTCAATTCTACGCCGCTGGGTTAAAACACAAACTTATACAAGCTCACAAATTGCTTACCTTTAAAACTACACCACAATCACACACGCATACACGCGCACATACAAAAAACAATGAGAATGATGCGACGCACGCACGCACGCAACGCAGCGTAAAACGCGTGGAACGCGTCGTCGCGTTGTGCTGCAAAAACAGCACCCGGGTGGATTTGACTGCGAGGAGGATACGAAGGATCCTGATGCTGATGCTGTCAGCTACTGGTACAGTTGTTGCTGCTGTCGCTGCTGCTGCTGCTGCAGGCTTATGTTTTTGGTAGAAGCCAACGTCAATTTCATGCTGCTGCCGAGCTGAGCTGCTGCGTCGACTGGGCCCGTTGACTGCTGCTGGGATTTTGCGGCAATTTCAAATACAAATTGCACTGTTTTTATGGCTACAAATGCCTTTTTGTCATTTCTTTTTTGCTGCTGCTGCTGTTGCTGTTGTTGTTGATTCCCTTTTTTTTTATTGTTGTTGTATGGTTGTTGTTGGCTGCTATTGGTGTAAGCAGCGACAGTTTGTACAAGGGTCTCAATGTTGTCGGCGACACACGAACGGATTTCATTTTAACAGTTTCAGGCAACGTTAATCCCCAATACCCAAATGCAATCGGTTGTCGCTGTCTCTTTCGACCCCAAAGGCCTCAACCATGGGCTGCGATTTATGGGTAAGCATTGGCTTCACCCAAAAACAAAATACGGTAAAAAAAAACATATGCAGCCATATAACTACCGTTGCCATTGCCTGAGCCCCCAAACTCTAGCTCTGTATGAAATTTGTTCTGACTTTAACGCTTAAGCCTCGACTTTCAATGAGTATTTTTGGTCATTAAAAGTTGGAATATATAGTTCAGTCCTGGTACTAAAAGTGATATAACTTTTTTTGGTGCACAGTTTCGAAACGAGAAACTCGTTTTTTGATGAATTTATGGTGAGATTGTAAATTCAAATGAATTGTGGATTTACGTGGAAACTCGAAAACATGTTTAAAAATTGTGTACTTAGCATATTCTGTTTCAATTTAATAACTGCTTTCAATCAATTAAAAATAATTTGAAAAAATGTTTAAGACCGAAATTAAGCTTATAGATAATGCAATTATGCAATAAAAATAAATTCATTGCTGTATTAAAAATAATTTCATTGAATTGATTCATAAGAATTGTATGAAAATTAATTTGTAATAATTGATGCTGTTTCATCGAAAATTATTTCTCAAAGCTTTAAATACATGTCAAAAATTAAAAAAGGAAATTATTGCTTACAGGGTATCGACACGTCACGCCCACGCAAAGCTTGACATTTTCAACCGTTGCAATATTTTATAATTTATACACATATCTAGAATTGGAACACTCTGTGGCGCCTCAATTGACTTTTAATTGCACAAAATATGCACGACAAATTTAATAGATGGCCAATGTGTGTTTGCTGCTGTTTTAGTTAGTGTTTGTTTCGGTTGGCCAACACATCAACAACACGAAAACAGGCAACATACCAAAATGAATGCTGGCCAAAAGTTGCACAGTCTCGATTAAGACGACAAACGAACCACAGCAGCCAGTTGGAAGCCTTTCGCAATCATTATCATGTAGACAGAGAATTTGTTAAAATTGCTAAACTACAAACACGATGCTGCTGTTTTGATGCTGATGATGATGATTATGCTGATGTTGATGACAATGACTGTTGCCCATGGTGATGACAATAAAGGCATACGTAATTTTGTAATAGAGATGAGCTTAGTAGAAAGTTTTAGTGCAAGAATATTATGGCCTGAAATATAATCAGCACAAAAACTAAACGTAATATTGAATAACGAAATGATCCACAATGGAAACGGGTTTGTATTAAAATATATGTATACATGTATATCCTGTTATAAGAGAACAATATTCTCTGAGGAAAAGAGGAATGATTTTAAAGAGTTTTATGGCCTATTTAATTAGATTAAATTCAAAAATAAAAACATAAATAGATCAAATAATGCTAGAAACAAACAGTGAGACACAATTTTAAAGTGTATAAGAAAAAGTACTACTCTATATAAAAATTATATTTAATATTTTAGATATTCAACATTAACATGAAGCTATAAGCGCTTAGGTAAAACTTTAACAAATAAAAAAATTATTTTCCCGCAATTTAATTATACTTTAAAATAACTGTCGTTTTATTTGACATATGAATTAAATAAAAAAAATGTTTATAAGATTTTTCAAATAAATCATAAGACCTACACACAAATCAAACTTAATAAATTAATTTTCATGTACATTTGAATAACTTATGTCACATTCACATTGGCATTCACAAATCGTATGCAGTCACAGCTGTCGCACATCTCTAAACTGTCACTCGCTCAATTCCAAATGCTTTCATAGTGCATACTTGCCTGCCACCCTCCCTCACCATTTCATACAATCTTCACCCTCTTGTGTGCATGCTGCTTGCATTTGCATATTCTCTAATTTGGCTAGTTTGGCAATTGCGGCCGATTTTGCAAAACGTCATTTGCCAGAGGCGACTACTGTGCTCGGGCTAGTAGTATGTGACAACGTATCCCATTCCATTGCCCTCAACCCGCGTCCGTTTTTGAATGTACTCACAAGTATTTAGTCTATAACTAGCCGAGTGGTTTGAAGTGTTCACCCAGCCACACAGATCCAACCAGAGTGAAAGGGGCAGAGATGCCGACTCTGTGTTCCTCTGTTTATTCTGCCTGTGACTTGTTTGGCTCGTGTCGTGTGAATTTGTTTAGTTTGAAGTGGTGGCAAATGGCAGAGGGTAAAGTTTATGGTACATCTTGGTTTGCAATTGCTGCCCAGGTAGCCCAGACGGTCGCTCACCTGTTCTGTCTATAAATCGTTCGACTTTGTCGTTGATTTGTGGTTGCCTGTGCCTTTGATATATGGCTTTTTATTAGAACGTAATGTAACGAAACGTAACGTAACCTATCGTTGCGAAGCCGTATCGAGCAGTTCGACCATTTCGTTCAGCCTGGCCAATCACATTATGAAGGCAACCAATTTTAATTACGACCATTACAACAACAGCAACAAAAAACTTTTACAGCTTAGAAAAAAACAGCCGCAACAACAATTTGAGTAACTACAACAACAAGCATTTAATGGGCAAAATGTCAGCTAATGCCTGAGCCAAAAACTCATTTACCCAGCGTTAAAGTAATTACAATTTATAGGCCACAAAAATCCGTAACACAACATAAATCCAAATGAACGAGCAATGTGACCGAACACCTCTCCATCCCTCATACCCTCTATACCATCTTTGTGCGTTCTGCTTCTTGGCCGCATGGAGTTAAAAATTTTAACCACACACACAAAAGTCACAGAGCAAGCGACACCTGCCTACCCCCACCACCCCCTTTTCCATACTGCTACACGCACCCACCTCCATGTCACGCCCCTTAATATTGTGTCTTTATTACGGGGACAAAGGCAACGCGCGATAAATAAATAAATAAATGCCGCCTAACAAGCCACAAGCAGGCGAAATTTGTTGCAATTCATTGACTTGGCGCACAGGCGTAAACATAAATTCCATTGCCATCACCCAAGCCCCCTTATCCACCCCTGCCCTCACACAGACTCTGTAAAATATCGACAGCAACAGTAACAATTTGTAAATGTATTGGACTGCCAGTCGCTCTTTGGGTGGGTTACACGGGCAACGAACAGGATGGTTGCCAATGAGCTCAGCAAAATGAGCACAAATAAAAAAACTATTGCCTACATATGGGCTCAGCATTCGGCATTGCAATCAGGAGGCAACCAAACAAGTACAAATCTATATGAAAATACGCCAAATAAATCGGAATCATTTCGTTCATAGATATGAATTTAACTTAGAAAAGCTTATTTAGAAGCTCAAAAAGAATTTCTTGGCAATGTTTTCATATATATATCAGGAAGAAAAGACAAGATATATGATAATCATGTGCATAATTAGTTTTATAATTATTGACAGCTGCGTAAGTTAATTTAAATATTTAAGAAAAAGACGAAATTATTTTACTGATAATGAGAATAAATTCGAAGCACAATGTTGCTCCAAATATACATGTAAATTGCCCATTACTTTAGTTTGTCTAAGTTGCTCACTAAGGAACGTTAATCACACTATATATTTAAGCGTTTATATTTTCAACATGTTTTTTGTTAAGTTTCACATAATTGCTGTCATCTACTGACTGTGTTTAAAAACAAAAACCAAGTTTTTCAAAGTGTCACATCTATAATGTCAGTAAAATATATATGTGTTCTGTTGTTTAATTATTACTGCAACGCAATACTCATACGCACCATTGGCTTGACAAGCAAACTCACAATGAACTAACTCAAATATTCATACATAAATAAGTCTAAGAGTGGTTTTTGCCACAACAATATTACTTATGTATATGTATAAGTTCTAGTTTTTTGCCTAAGAAGTTTCTTCTTGCGTTAACTACACTTTGTTTGGGATCTTTTTTGTGCTCGTAACACGCATTTTAACTAAATCTTAGTCCAGCACGCAGCTAATCTACCCGCTTCAAGCGTTTTATGTATGAAAAGAAAAAACTGTTAGCAAACTGACAGCATCTCAAGGGCAGCTGTCGTCCTTTTTTTCGTTTGTTTGTTTAGTTGTTGTCGCCGCGGAGACAGCAAAAGAAAAACGAAAAGAAGAGAGAGAGCAACAGCAAAGGAGGAGAGAGTGAGAGAAAGATCAGATGCCCTGTCAGCCCGCGTCTCGAGACCTTTGTGGCCCGCTGTGTGGGGTGGCAGTTTAACTATTTATCTGCCAGACAACTGGCAACTGCAAATTGAAGGCCGTTTTGTTGCCGCTTCCAACGGTCAACAAATCAGCCGCCTTAACTGTTTATCCTAGCAAGGATGCAAATTGAAAAATCTATCAGAAAGCTTAATCGACTGTCCGAAGACTATCTCAGAGTTTTCTTGTTATATTAGCTAGACGTTCTATAAGCTACACTGAAGAAAAAACTAAAGAGAACTCAATTAAAAATAATTAATAAATAAAAAATAAAATATTTAGAATATTTAATTCATAAACTTATGCATTTTTAGGTACAGTAAACAAAAATTACATTATATAAATATTTTTAAGATTTTCGGTTTATTAATTTCTTTTTATGTAACTATTTTTTATGGTTATGCTCCGTCTTATTTCCTATCTGCTGGCGCTTCCTGCACCCACACCTGGAAACCTGTCTGGGCTTGGCTGTAGTTTAAACGCCTCGTTGCTTGGTATGGAACAAGCCAAGGAGCTGGACCGCCTGCCGTCAAGCAAAATGCTTGCTCGTTGTTCTTGCACACAGTTGACATGCTCACCGACGGCTAGTTTCTAAAACTTTTCTTGCCCATTGTTCAAAGTTTTCCTGCTGCTGCCGTCGTCGTCGTCGCTGCTGCTGCTGCTGCTTGTGCTGGCGAATTCAGAGATTAGTCTTCCACTTGGCTAAATCTGCAGCAGTGGGCAAAAGTTATGGCCATGGCAGGCACCATGGCCAGTTATGGCATAAAGCAAGCGACCACTCGACCAGCAATACCTGCGTTACACCCCACCCTCCTAACCACCCCTTCTACTTTACATTCTCTATCACTGTGTCTGTGTTTCTGTCTGTGGCTGGCTTTGCCTTTGGGCCTTGCCTGTATTTGTGTCACTTTATTTGTATTAATGGCACTTGCGCATCCTGCGGCGCGGCTACAATAAGTAATATGATCGAGTGCCGAATGAAGCACCACGCAATGCGGCATGTTCTGCTATATTCTTCCCCCGCCCCGTCCCCGCACTGGTTTTTTTTCAGCCCAACTATACCTACCTGACGCTGGTTTTATCAGTCGGCGATTGCATCGCCTTTGCATTGTGCAACGAGCTGGACCAGACAACGAAATGAATTTTTTTTAGGAAATTAAAGACTCAAGCGTGGGCGACTTTGCAAATACGCTTTTGACCTTTCTTTGTTATATTTTATCATTATTTTTTCAACTACTCGTTTTTTTTTTTTATTATTATTTCTTTATTCGATTTTTGATCTTTCTAGTGATTTAAGTGCTTCTATCGTAGCATGTTTTAATATTAGTATTAGACTGCCACACAAAACTATTTAATCCGTATCCTTTACATTGTTTGGAAACCTATTTCTATAAATTTATTTGAGGCAATGCACTCCAAGTGCAAGCTGTGCAACGCTCATCTAATAGCTTCTATACCCACCATCGATGTGAAATAGCACGAAAACTATTGCATAAAAGGAAAGCCAAACGATGCTCGAGCAGAGCAAAGCCCCAGCTGGTAACTGTGACTGCAACTGCGACTACTTCTCTGCGATTGCGATTGCAAGTGCAAGTGGATCTGTGCTTAAAACTGGGTGCAGTTGCTTGTTGGATAAGGTTGGAAAAGGATGATGGCAGTCGAGCGCAAAGGATTAAACACTCTAGATTTTATTAGATAAAACCCAGTGAACAGAAAACGCAACGACATTGTTGTTGTCGTACTTATTGCTTTGCTGCCTTGAATCCTCTCATTGCTTCTCCCACTCGACATTCATGCTGTGCACTATGCACTGTGCACTTATATCATAAATTCGGTGACAAATGCAGGTAGAAAGTTTTGTTAGCCAGAGTTAGGAGCATGTGTGTGTGTGTGTGTTAGGCAATTTACTTGGCCGAATGCCCGAAAAGCCCACAAAGCTAATTGCAAACTTTAAGCCCGCTCTTTGTTAATGCCAATTGATTCGACACGAATACGAATTTGCATTAAGTTGTCAGGGCTTTTCGTGGACAGTTGATTAGCCATCATTATTACCCTGGCTTTAATGCAGTCAACAGTGTTAAAGTGCGCGAAGGGGGGGTGGGGGGCGTTGAATGGATGTGGGAAAAGTGTAGTTTGCTCAATTTCCGCCTTGTTTGTCCCTGCATAATATTTTCAGTAAAGTGCGTCAGTTGCGAGAACAAGTGGCTTGAGCTGGTTTTGTTATTGAAATGCGAAACACACACTCATACTACACACAGTGACACACACACTGCATGCGACTTACATTCGTAGATACAAGTGCACAGATAGCACATACAACTTGGCACACACACGCACACATAGATAGATTCACACGCGACCAACCCTCGCACGCATGCATAAGTAAACAAACATAAACATTTGCTCCAACACGCTGGTTATAAAATGGCATAACAAGCAGCAACCACAGTACCAACAACAAAGATCACACAATGCTTAAACTAAAGTAAAGCATGACCAACCGATACCCTGGAAAGTAAACCGAAAATGCAAACTAATAGCCAACGAGCTGTAAAGCTTAAAGCTGATATAAATAAAATAATTTTGAAAATAAATCCCACTAAACAATTTACAACAAATATTTGAGTGATGCGAATAGGTCTAGTGTTGTTGCACTTCCCCTTAAAAAATTATTATATTATCTTTTTTTTTTGTGCAAAAAACGTTGCCATTTTCAAAAAGCCACTTTTAGCTTTATTATTTTTGGCTTTTTTTTTATATTAAACACAAAATCTTGACACAAATTTTTGATCACTCAAGTTTCAAAGCATAAGCCGCGCATGAATTATCCAAAGTATTATATGTAGGATATATCAAAACCGCCACAAAATTTGCTTGTGCGCTTTGCTAAAGCTGCTACTGCTGCTGCTGTTTGGCATTGGTTGATGGTGCTGCTTTTGCTGCCGCTGCGGCTGCCATCATCTTTGCCTTATTACCGCTGCTTTTCTTTTGTGAGACCGTTGTTGGCGTCTTAACGAGCTGTTGCCAGGTGCAAGGAACTTAGCACCAGCAGCAGCAGCAGCAGCGCAGAAGCACCTCGACAAAATAAAAAGAAAAGCCAAGCACGAACTTGTTTTTGGCTGGCCATGCAATTAAATTGCAAGTTGCGCATTTCAACGTTGGCGTTAAGCAATTGACAGCCTGCCACTTGAAGGTTGACATGTAACACAAATACTAAATTCACACACACAACACATACACATATACACACACAGTTGAGTGCACATGCAATCAATTAAATTCGTTGTAAATTCACCGGCTTATCTGCCGTAATCAATCTTAATTTTCCACTTGACATGCAGCGCCGAGGCAAAGGCTATATAAAACGAGCCCCAAACCCCCCAACACCCACGGCAATTCAGCACCTTCCCCACTTTCTTACTTACTCACTTACACACCAACTGCCTGCTCACATTACGTATACGCAATGCAAAACGCTTTACGCATTTTAAATCAAAATGCATTTCCGGCTGACCCACAAAGCAAAAGACACAAAACACAATTTATTGCCAAAGTAAAAAGTATCAAAGCACTTTAAGCTCCCAGTTCTTGCAGACAGTTGAATACTGGACACAGGACGTGATTACATAATTGAGAACGGAAAAGTGTATGCCTGAATCTATTGTGCAATCTACCAGATTGCAATTGGTGAGCTGCTGAGCTGCTAGCCTAAAGATATTCAACAACACAAGAGCAATGTGCTGGCTATTAATTAAATTTAAGAATTGTTGCCAAAGGACCATTCGAAATGCTGTTCAACTAGTTGAAATCTAATAGCAAAATCTCTTCAGTCAGTTTTAAAAAAATGTTCTCCTTTTTGCTACTGCTATTTGATTTCACAGATTTATGCGGAAAATATCATTCTATTATTTTTTTTACACATGCTGATTTGTGAAAAAATTCGAAGAATTTTCCATATCGTTCTTTTGCTGGCAATACCAATTTTTTGAGCTGAAACATATAAGATTTTGATTGGAATGTTTCACATACAATATGAATGTTTCACATGCATTAGCTTATTTTCAGCATCAATTTAGGAGGAACTCAATATTATCACCATAACGGATTTCACGATAAATTTAATTTGAGTTCCGAAGAATATTATGCACACAATTGCTGTCATATCTATGAGATAATCTTCAAAATATGCTTAAATACATACTAGCAATATTTATTAACATTTATAGTTATGCTAAGTGAGTCTTTCCAAGATTCTACAAATAATACTTCACATCTAACTTCATTCATTTAATGTTAAAATAAGCGAAATAATCGCTTATGCAAACGGAGAGGCCATTGAATCCTTGGCTAAGCATGGGATATGTTATTGCAATTTGTCTAGTTAGTGCTAGCGTTGACCGCTGCACCCTTATCACACACACACAAACTCACATGAATCGTTGGCAGTTACCGGTAGTATTACTTAATATGTGTAAATTGTGTGGCATCAACTATTATGCATTTGTATGTTATCTCTGGCTATCAGAATGGCTGCTCCATCTTCAGCTTGCAACATGCTAATGCACAACACCGCCTTCTACACTAAAAGAAAAGCCTGTATACATCAAAATATATAAACGGGAATTATGCTCCAAATATGTTATAGTTATTTTTCTTAGTGTACTACTTACTCTTCTGCACACTTCAGTAGCGTTGCCAGCTCCGTTCGCCAGGTCGTGCCTTGAACAATTTATCATTTGAGCATGACGCACGCACAACGAACACACACACACACGGACACACACATAGCAATGCGTTTTGCCATTGAGCTCATCAGTGTGGGCCGCAGGCTTGGGAATTTAACATGCAGTTTATGTTTGCCACAAGATCTATTACAGGAAATTCACATATGCCGGAGTACGCAATGCTATGTTTGAGGCGTTGGCCAGCCACGCCCACCAGCCCCCTTTCCCCTCACCTACTGCCACAATCCGTGCGAGTAGGCGCACAAATTGCTGTTTGTGGGCATGGCCGCATGCGGCATACATCCAAATCGAGCAGCAAAACAAAACTTGATTATTTTGTGCGGTCTCTGTGGTCTGAGGTCTGAGTGTTGAGCGTTGAGCATTGAGCGTTGAGCGTTGACGGGCTGAGGTTGAGGTTATCCCAAACCCTCAAGGCAAATACATGGGCATAGGCTTTGCATTAAATATTGCAAGCCCGAAAGCCGCACACTTAACAAATATGACGCCTGCGAATTATGCATGCTGCATGCAACATTCAAGCTCAATGCACACCTAGCTTAGTTTATTGATCGGCCGTTCGCCCCACAAAAATCCAATCAAGCGCAACACATTGGCTCTAACTTCAATTACACATTAAGCACAAACATTATATATTGTGTATATTGTGTTAATAAATTCTCTTTCCGTAATTATTTTGTGTTGTCAAACAGTAGTCGAAAATATGAATATTAAATTGCCTCAATTGTTGATGCAACATTTAATCAAAACAAACGAAATTTATACTTTTTTGCATCTTTTTGGCAATTATGCAATCAAGTAATTAGCTTTAAATCTGTTTAAGAAGTTCAGAGCTCAAATATATGTTGTGAAAATTTGACCATAATTAAAAGCTATAAATGGAGAAAAGAAATAAAATATTTAAAATGTATTTGCACAAAACATGTGAATAAGATTAATTTACAAAAATATATATATATAAATATGTTATATAAATAAACTAATTTGAGAAGTAGTATTTATTTGAAGTCAAGTCTTTAGCCAATTTTGCAAAAAAAATAATAATAAATCTAAATATATTAAAAATAATAAATATTCTATAAATCACCAATTAAATAACAAATCTATTATCTTGATATTTCTGGTTCATTAGCCAAATCATATTGCCTTTACAATTAAGTTTTTATAGCTTTTAGCTTTGTTTTGTTAGAGTGCAAATTCATAGGAAATTTTCCGCAGCAATCCAATTTATTGCCTGCGCGCTTTGTACAACAATCTGCATATACATATGTATATATAAATATTTTATTTGTAATAACTTTAATTACTATTAGTGCTGCCAACTAAGCACACAAACGAAAACAACAACAGCATAAACAAAAAGCAGCAATGTCACTTGGCAATCAAATGAGTAAAAGCGCGCTGGGCTGGTCTGGGCTGGGCTGGACTGGGCTTAGGCTGATGTAAAGGGGATTGCGGGTGGTGTTGCACCCTCAAAATCAGCTCTCAATATAATGCGGCGGAAGCTTTTGTGAAATCCTTACGTCCAACTTTTTAATACGAAAACTTTTGCTCGAGTTTAGTATAAAGGCAACACAGCAAGGACAACAAGAACAACAACAGCAGCAAGAACGAAAGCAATTGCAACAGTCACTTGGTGGAGTTGTTGTGGGCAAACGACAGCCACAGCAACAGCAACAGCCGATGCCAATGCCAGCATATTGCCTGATGTTCTGATGTCCTAGCTAGGCTGATGCAGCTGCAGCTGCAACTCTCCCCAACTCTCTCCGCTTTTCAAGTTGGCAACTCTGGGCGACCAAAGCCACTTGAGCAGCACAGAAAACTAACTTAATCTTGTTTACATTCTATGACGAGTTATGAAAATGAAAGGATTAAGCGAGCCACAAACAAACGCACCAACAAACCGACCAACCAACTAATATACACACACGCACACACACACACGCACTCACACACACACAAATGCACATAGACACACACGCTCAGACGCACAAACATCCTGGTCTGCCCACACATGCTTAAGCGTAGCTTATACAAACAAAACTTACGCATGGAAAACCCAAAGAGAGAGTGCAGAGAATTGTGCCAACAGCAACGGCAGCAACAACAACAAGTAGAAAGGCCAAAGTGTAATTTGGCAAGTGCCAAAGCCGAAGCCAATAATGCCCTAGGAAAGGCTTTCATTTCAATCTCTGCCGTAGTCAGGTGAAATCAAATTCAAATTCAAGCAACAGCCAACGATAATTCCAGACTAACAAAGTTAAAAACAAGCAAGTTGGTTACATACCAGTAAATTGGCTTATTTATGGTAAAAGCAGCTAAGAATACAAAGTTCAATGCAGTTTTTTTTTTTAAGAGCATAACCAAAAGAAGCGCAACTAAATTTGTTAGGTCATAAAAAAAAATCTTTTGAAATAATATTTAGAGCAATATAAAAAATACTATTAATACAATCCTTATAATATTTAGTTTCTTAAATACTTGGCAACAATCTCGGTCGATTGCAGAACTTTGATTAATTATTCTGAATTTTATTATACAAATTTAATCGCTTTTCCATAGATTCAATGTATTTGTATTCAATGATTTTTGAGCCGTTTTTCAGCGAGCTTTCTTTATTAAAATAAATGTTGAGTTAAAAAAAGTGTTTGCTATGTGAACTTTGTGAAGTATAATTCCAATGCCAACATTGTTGGTTGCTTTATGAGTGTGTTTAAGCACACCCCTATTGCTAGGGTATACAAGCGGCTAAAACCAACAAAACAACAACAGCAACAACAACAAAAGCCACAACCAACTGTAACTGTAACTATAAATGTTGGCACACCCAGCCATAGTTATTACCGCCCACTTTTGTCCTTGCAAATTAGTTGCATTTTGAGTTTTATTTCTGGTTTAAGTTGGCTCCACGCTGTATTCATTTCATAAAAAGCCAAACGAATAACCACATCAACCCGTTTATCCCCTTACCCCTTAGCCCTCAGCCACCCCACCACTGGGTGCTAGGTGGCGTCACAAAGGTTTTTACGTTTGTTTATAAATTTCTCATTTGTGTGTCAGCCACAATGTTTCGTTAGCTCGGTTTGTTTATTTGTTGTTTGCTCTGGTGACAACGTTGCCATCGACGCCGCCACTGCCGCCGCCAGTTGTTGCCCTGTAATTTGGAGGTGTAAAAAATATTTTGCATTGCGGTCGCCAACACGTGCACATCACATCCATCAATGCTTCTTCTGTCTGGCAACGCCTCACCAATCACCAATCACCTATCACGCACTCCCCAACGACAACCCCACTATACTATAACCAGCGTGCATTGTCCACTCGAAATTTAATTTGCCCATCATCGATAAACAGTCGACGCTTTGGTCAAAGAGTGGCAGGCTTGGCCATGGGACGGGCATGCGTTAGTCTGGCAACGTGCGAGGCATATTTATTATGTGTGTTCCTGTGTGTGCCTGTCTGTGTTTGGCCAGTCAACTCTTTGCCCAAGTGCTAACTAAAGTTCGTAAGCACTGCATATGAATATTGAATACGCTTCAGCGCACTTGTCAGCTAGCTTAGTTCATCCTCGTTGTTTTTTTTTTGGTTCTATTGTAGTAGCTGATATGCAACTTGTTTAGTCTGGCAGCGCAAGCTAACTTTTTATGAAGCTGTCGAACTTTGAGCTTTAAGACAGGGCTTTTTGTGTTCTTAAACTGAATCTGGAAAAAAAATCCTATCTTTAGGAAACTATTATTTTTGCGTTAAGTTTTAATAAGCTTAATATCTTAAGTTTAAATTGTGTGTATAAGCAAACAAAATAAAACAACTCAAAAGATCCAGTGCACTAATCTTAATCATGTTTTTTAATCATTTCATCTTTAAAAACCGTAAATAAGTCCTTAAAATTTGACGGATTACTTTAACATTATTCGGTGCAGTGTAACTTGCATATGCATAAACTGTGTTAAGCATTGTTAATTTAAATTTGCCACTTGGCAAGTGGCAAATTGGCACGCAAGGGCCACATGTTGCATATGCGAGTTAAACAAGTGTATGCGGTATGTTTCTGTTTTGGCACTTGTCAGTTCCAAGTATGCAGATATTGTTCCTGTTTGAGAAGCACGGGTCAAATTGTAAATATGTACATATAATGTTAAAAGACATTTATAGATAAGCTAATCTTAAATTATAAAATTGACATTCAACCAAAGCTTGAATAATCAAATGCAACTTAACACAACATTATGGAGTTATGCTCGTTAGATATGTAATTGCAAACAATCTGTGCCCCTATTCAAATATATATTCGTTAATCTGCTTTATAATCAATTCAATAAACATACATTCATGTGCGGTATGAAAACTCTATACAGATACACCAAATGTTTGTCATTGACCCAAAAATTTGTGTTTCAATAAAAAATGTAAATGAAATGCCTGTGTACAATATGAAAATATGTCCATTAAAAATAGATGTGCGGCCGTTATACGAATTTGCAAGAGCGTTTTTCGAGCCAGCCCCGTTGTAAATATATTTGTATGTACATATTTATATCCGATATGCTGTAGCAGCCCACCGAGTGCCACGCCCACACACACACGCACACACACAGCCAGCATCGTTGGGCAGGCTCGCACACGCACATTTGCGGTTCATAATTTGCGTGCCATTTTTGTTTGTTGATGGACAAAATCAACACATGCGACAACAACAAAGGCAACAAACCAAATAGGAAATCTCGAAAACAAGCTTTGAGTTTAATACAAAAATATCCTGGTAATTTTTGTAACTGAAGACTCATCAGATGCAATATAAAATCTGAGTATTTATTATATTTAATTGAGTTTTTAGACTTTTTAAGTTCATAATACAAGCGAATATACCTTTCTCCAACTTTTGTCTATCCCATTTGCGTAATATTTAATGATTGCAGGGTATGAAATATTCAGTTTTAAACTTGAGTTCAAATTAATATGCAAACGCGTTGAAGGCAAATTACTGGCTACGAAATATAAATAAATACATGTACAAATAAATATACATAGTCATACATAAATGCATAAGTATGTATTTAATACTTATATAAAGAATGAATATATGAATATACAATATATATACACCATATACATATATATAGACGATAAATATTGATTGTACGGTCACGTTAATTTCTACCAATTATGACCGCTTCACACACACACACACACGCACTGACACTTACTCCCGCATCTGGTCACACCAACTTATGCACACTTATGTATAAATAAGTATGCCTCCATATGTTTGTATGTGTAAATGAAGCACATGCGGCCAACAGTCTGTGGCGCTTTTATTATTATTTGTTATTATTACACATACGTTAATACATACACATGTTTCGATAATTATCGAACCCTTTTGCAATTGGTTTTTGTCCGAGCCATTTGCCAACTCTATGTTTAAATGACACTTGGGGGAAAACATCTCAATAAAACTGCAGGCGACTTTTCCAAAAAAAAAAATTTCAAGCAGCATTTTACAATTTTTTGTTTTTCAATACCGTTTATAAAGAACGTATAAAAAAAATTGCGTTACAATACATTAATTTTATTTTGTGAAACAAAGCTTCAGTTTTTCAATCTTTTTCTTGCTTTTGAGCTTTTACTCCCGTAGAAAATAAATAAATATTGTTAATTAACAATTGTTAATTGAATCAAACTGTGAAAAAAACTTAATGTCATGTGAATTAAGTTAATAGCTTTAAAGGTTTTTTTTCCCTTTATTCACGGGCACAAATGTAAAATTCAAATACTATTTAAAGCCATGCAACTGGCTGCATATCCATCGATTTGCAACTCGTTGCGCTTTTAGCTCCGTGCCACAATTTACGCTCTTTACGTGTTCTTCAGCACATTGCCCCCCTCTATGCCATCTTTTGTATAGCATATGTGAGGTCGTTTCGCTTGGTATCTGTATCTTATGTGGCAAACCGCTTGTTTTCGTATCTGGGCTGCGTTTCCTTAAACTTTCCGCTGACATCCGGCGCTGGCTACGGGTTTCTCGGCGTTTGCTTGGCTGGCAATTATGAAAGGCAAAATAAAAATCGCATTTTTAGCGCTCTGCTGCAAGTTTCTTTGCCCAGCAAAACTTTACCCAAAAAATATAAAAAATAAAATTTTATATAGCTTGTGTATGTAAAAGTAAAAAAATAAAATATAAAATCTAAGGAAAATGTTAAAGCAGAGGAAGAGAGACCAAAAGAGGGTGTCTATAGATTTTGTGTACGTTGTAAGTTGGGTTACTTTGGGAACGGCAACGGCAACGACAACGGCGACAGCGACGGCAAATGACAAAAAATTTTTAGTGTAATTATCTTTTGAATAATTAAAGAAAAACGTTGGCAAAGCTTAACAAGAAGCAGAAGCGTTGCAAAAAAAAATAGCGCAAAAAACTGTGCCACCAACAGGACCAACACCAGGAAGAGAGCACAGAAAAAAAAGCGTCAAGTGAGGCAGCTGATAACTAAAGCTGGCTGCTGCTTACACCCTATGCCTAACTCATGCCCCAACCCACAACAGCATGGACATATTTTTAAGTTTCTTACCGCTTCGCCGCATCTCCTCTTTGCCTTATGCCTTGAGGCAACATCCAGCCTGCCGCCCAACTGCTTGGCGTTCGAAGCACACGCTCTGTAATTTGCTTCAAGTTATGCTCATTATGCGCCAATTATTTATGTCAAATTAGAAAAACAAAAAACGGAAAGAGAACGCTGCCAAATTTGAATGTGCCACGTGAAATGGCGCTTACCTTTTTAGTAGGTCGATTGTGGAAGGCAGCCACAAAGTGCAGCTGCATAGGAATCGGTGAAAAAGCACTTGACAATGGATTCGTGAGCATTAAATAAATAATAAAGAAATTCAAATATGTTAAATGTTAAATTTCTATACATTCCAATTTTCCTGTTTCAATAAAAGCAAAAGCCAATCAAATTAACAAAAAAAAAAAAAACAATTGAAAAAGCGTTTGGCATTGTTGTTTCGGTGTATTAAGCTTTTAAGCTGCAGCTATTAAAAGTGTAAAAGCTACAATTAGTTTTTTGTCCTGCTTTTTGACTTTTGAAAATATAAATGCATTTTCACGCACTTTTTTTACGTGGTTAAACATAAATTATTGTCTGCACAGGTTTAAATTTCATTTTTTCATAATCTCTTTTGCTCTCTCTTCAAAAAAAAATAAGAAGAATAATACGAAGTGTAGTGAATAATTTCTTTGGCTATATAACAAGAATTTTAATTTTTAATTGTTATATTAGTGTTTTCGTTTAAGAGCAGCAAGCTCTGGTTATAAATACTCTAACATAACTGCATGGAATTTTTGCTCATCCTATGGCTCTGAGAATTGTTTTGAGTGCTTAAGAAGCGCAGCGGGAAGATAGACAACTTGAATGCTTGGGAACTTAATACACATATTTTCTTAAGAATGCTTTCGCCACTGTTTATAGTTTGTGTTTAATTTCCTGAAGCGTTCACGCTGAGCAAAATGGGTTAAGAGGGGCGCATTTTGCACACTCTGTCGGGAACTGATGATGCCATGGGGAACTACTGCCGCCTGCCACTGTCTCCAGTTACTACTACAACACGAGTGTCGAGTAGTGGCAGCTGCTGCTGCTGTCGCCGTCTTGGGGTCCTCCTGGCAGCCCTGCAAGTTGATGCCTTCGCGCGGCCCTGTTGACATGCCATTACTGCAGCTAATTAGAGGAGCAAGCCGGCGAAGTAAGACGCAGGCGAAGAGAGATGGCAAGAGACAGTGAGAGAGACAGATTGTTAAGGCCGGATTATACGCACTGGCAATATTGCCATTTTATTTATTCATATAATTTGCATTTTTAATTTTTTTTTCCTCCTGGCAAATCCCGTAGATACATTTATACAAGACGGGAATCGTCTCGTATTGAAATTCATTAAACAATTTTCGATTATAAATGAAAATTTCGGCAGTAAAATGTTGCCAGATGCTATTGTTTAAGCTACAGCGTTGCCATACTGTCATACTGTGCTGACAGAAAGAAACTTCCAGCCATATTGCCGGTGCGTGTTAACCTACCTTAACTGTCTGATGGTGCGTCGAGCTGTCATGTGACGCTGTTGACGCCTCGCACGGTTTGCCGTGTTGTTACATTGCCCTGCAGCACTGGCAGCATGGGGGGCAGTGTTACAGTCAGTGTTGCAGCAGTCAGTGCCCCAGTCAGTCAACGAGTCAGCTTCCTTCCACTTCCAGTTCTCATTTGTGTGGCATTTCCGGTGTACAATGGCGGGACACAATGGCGGGCATGGCGCGCACTCGACTTGTTTGGTTTGGCGACGTTTCGCTTTCCGCCGCAACTAAATCATTTGTGGAGAAACTGTCGCCGTTGCCATCACCAGACGACGACGCCTTACACCCTGGTCCCAACACGAATACACTTCCTTGCCTGCCTCTTCTGGCATCCCTTTTGCTTGTAGACTGCAATTGCAATTGTCTTTCTTTTCAAATAGTTTCGTGTGCTAGCCAGGAGCCAAAAGTTGGCACAGTTAATTCATGAGATTTCACGGTTTATCTCACCAAGCTACTACCAACTATTCCTTCATCTCTCTCTCTCTCTCTCTTTCTCTCTCTTTTAGTCTCACTTTAATTTCTCTGTGCCGCTGTGCGTCTTTTCAGTGCTCGCGCATAGTTCATAGTTAATTAGAAAACTATTCCGCGTGCGGCGCTTTGGCAACTTTTGAACTCTCCACTCGACTCGATGCCATGGCGAAACAACTCAACTCGATAGAGGAGCAACGTTTAATTATATTTTCCGACAAAAAAGTTATGTTTATCCTTAATTTATGCATAACCTTGGTCAATTTTGTATAGCTTGCGGCTTTGGAATATGTTTTTGATATTGATCAGAAACTTTTGTTTTCCTGTGCAGTAAACAAATTTATTTGCCATCTATTCTGTACAATGTTGCATTATTCTCGTACATTGAAACTGTAATTTGATAGCATTTAATGTGGTGATATATTTTGATCAGTTTTAACACATTTTTTCATGTTTTTGCCACGTTTTGCTGCAACTTGAAACATTTATTGTAGTTGGTTGTTGTTGAATTATTTACAAAACGCTTGAGAGTTTCATGATTCAAAATAATCATATTTACATGATAGGCTAAAACTTGTTATATAGAACGCAGTCACGCCATTTATAGCCAGATGCCCACCCTTTTTCACTTTGAGTATTTTACAAAAGTTAAACAATTTGTAAACAAATTCTACACGCACTATACACAAAAAATAATAAAAAGAAAAAGTCGCCCAATCAATTTTGTTGTTTGTCGCTTCAACCGCAAAATGTTTTTCTGTGCCTTTTTTGTTGTTGTAGTGTTTGTTATTTTCATTTGGAATTTATTGCATGCAGCAACTGATTTGATTAGAAACGCCCATTGCTAGTACGCAGCCCATTCAACCGCCCATCTCTTCTCTTCCCTTCGTTCCCTTCCTTCACTTCTCTCTTTCTCTGCTGTTGCCATTGGCTTAGCCTTCAGTTCAACGCTTTTGAGGCCGCCGCCTGCCCAAAAGCAATCTCTTAATTTGTTTACAAGCATTGCTTTTGGCTTTCTTTGCCTTCCCTTCCTTCATTCGTTCGTTCGTCTGTCTGTCTATCTGTCTGTTTGTCCTGGACTGTTATTCACCGCCCGGCTGTGTACTAGTTTTGCCGCACTTTTGAAAAACCTCAAAAAATATGTAAAAAGCCAAAGACTCAACGTCGACGACGGCGACTCGCTTGCAACATTTGCAGGCAACGTCGAGGCTGGCTGGCTCTGATAGAGATCTTGCTTTTATTTGTTACTTAGCATATTTTCACCTTGAGGGCAAACAATCTCCCACTAGACACAAGCACACCCACAAACACATACAGAGCGCGCAGGCAGAGTAATAAATATTTTTTCTACAGCGCTTCGCTCGGGCGCCTTGGTTTGAAACATTTTCCTCTTTTTGCAAGCCGCAGCAACGCAGCTCAGATTTTGCCCTTTTGATGCACTCGCAATGTGCGGCAAGATACCATAATTTCAATGCGAAATTGGTAACAATTTCTTTTTTGTTTTGGTACATTGATAAGAGGCGTTTTAAATATTGGATAGAGCATTGGGTTAATGTATTTTCCCTGCTAAAAAAACAAGTATTTAAAAAAAACTTGTATATTGCTATTCAATGATCGGTCCAAATTATTACAACTAAATCGAAGAGATTTATTTTTTCAATAATAGTTCATAAAATTCTTAATCTCTTTTCCAATATATGTATATGCATATCTTGAGTATATATATCTTTCTTTTCTTTTTCTTTTCACATTTTATTTCAAACTCATGCTGTACCTTTATTCTCAAACCTGTACACAATCCCAACCATACTGTCTGTATGTGCTATGTAAATAATTTTCTTAAGCTTTGCACCTTAGGGTATTGCAATCTTCTTTGCTATAGTAAATGCTTGTAGATAATAATTTCTTTATACAATCGTCGGCCGTTGACTTTGGCACACACCATAACATTTATTCACATAAGTACATCTATTTATATTTCTGTACAATCCGTATAAGTATATTTATGTGTATCTTGAATTTAAATGATTGAATCGGCGTATGCTTGATAAGAAATATGAGGGAAAAGAAGAAGAGAGAGGGTAAGGCTGCCAGGCAGCCATTTGCAAAAATATGAGAATTACCTTTAATATGGAAAAGGCAGACAGAAAGTCAAACATTTTTTCACATTGCCAAGCACTGCCATTTAGATAGGCCGTCTACAACGAGCGAAGAGAGAGACAGATGGACATAGAGACAGAGAGACAGAGAGCAGGCGTTCTATTTTATTTTGCTTTATGCCTTTATATTCTGTTTTGTGTTTACATAAAAGTGAAGTGAGGCAGATTGCGCTCGAGTGCGTTAATCAGCGCTTCTGGGCAGGATACGAGCCACGGACACAGATGAGCAGAATGGAGAGGGAATGGGGGCAGGAGGCAGCAAGTGGAGCGGGCATTTTAAATCACCTTCAGCTGGCAACTTTAGCGTTGACTTTTTCTCTGCTGCTGCTGCCGCTGTTGGTCAGGGGATACTGACAAAACAGATTATACTGATTTCACGCTGGCAAAATCAAAAAATGAACGTGCGGCAATTTACATACTTAAGTTTTGTACCCATGCCCCCATGCCCCCATTCCTGCTGCTTGCTGTCTGCTGCCTGCCACCCTGCGGCGTGGGATGCTCACGAATTTATTGGCCACATGTTTTGTGCTACCTTCGTGAGTTGTACAATTTGCCTTTTGACAATATGTATACATACAGTTCGTTCTTCCTTTTTTGTTGTTGTTGTTTTTAATGTTGAGGGGTTTGGGATTACAAGGAATTTCCGGGGATTCCATTTTAATTGAATTTCTTTCGGCTGTTGGTTGTCATTGCTGTTGCTGTTGTTGTTGTAGCTGCTTTGCATTTTATGCTTGAGTATTTTTTTGTAGGCCACGTCAGATAATTAAAATGACCTTAGGCCAATCGACAACAAATACACAAAACCATAGCATACTTTTTTGGGCTAGACGAAAATTTGCCTTTTTCGCTTCTCGATTGTTTTGATTGTTGAGCGCAGCGAACTGTCTGCTTTCACTCGATAATTTCCATAATGGGGCGCAAGCAAACCAACATTAATAATCATATTATAAAAAGCGGACAGTCCCCAGCAACCACCCACTCCTCCCTTCGTTCAGCAGCAGTAACTCAAGTGAAGCAAGCAGAAAAAGCGAAGAGAGAAAAGCCAACGAACGAACGAACGAATAGGAGTTACAGCCAAACAGACAGAGTTACATTAGAACACTTAAACACTTAGGCTACGCGCTCAATGCATTTTACCAGCAGCAAACAGCGACAGCAGCAGCCTTAGCAGCAGCGCAAGAAATGATTGCTTATCCCCTCCGTCCCACTTCTTTCATGGCCTCCTTGCAATTGGAGACTGTAGCTATGCTAGGCACGATCCAGAAATCAATTTCAACGCTTTTTAAGCCACGTTTCATCGTTATGTATTTATGCTCATAAATAAATCCATATTTATTTGATTTTCTTGAAATTTCAGCTAACTCATGACAAAACATATTTTGGCAGCTTATTAATAAGCGTAATTGAATGACAACGTTTTTTCTTTTTTTCTTTTCTTTTATCAAAAAATAATAATTTGGGTAGAGCATAAATTCCTCAATTCTGTGTAAAAAGTTGTCACAACAAAAGAAAGAAATAATTCTAATTTTTATTGATATTTTTAAGTTGATTAAAAATTTCATGAAGCAGAAATAATTCAATTTAATGCTTTAATTTTGGTATTATGGATAGATACTTGCGTTTTCCTTTATGATAAGAATATTTTACAATCTTAATGAGAAAGAATATATAAAATTTAATAATTTTTAAAGGCAACTTAATATATTTTAATACATATTTTTAAATAAAGGTATTTCTCATATTGCTTTTTCATAATTTGCTTTCTTCATATGTTTATTTTATTGAATTGTAACTCAAAGATACAAATTTTTCAGTTTTTTGCTTACTTGGAATACATATATCATTTTTCAAAATGAATTCTTACTTTGTTCACAAGTTTCGTTTTTAATTGCAAAAGAGTTGATATCATAGGTTAGTTTGAAATGCTATTCTTGGAACAGCACCTATTAAACAGAGTGCATTTGAGAGTTGCAGCTGTCTCTGCCTCTGTCTGTGTGAGTACGTTTGTATGTGTGTGTATTGCAGATTTCTTGTATACTCGGCATGTCTGCTGACTTTTTCAGTATACATATATATATATATAAATGTATATGTGTGTGTGTGTGTGTTGCTGTAGTCGCACTTGTTATTTTTATTGTAACTCTGATTCGCGCTTTATTGCATTATAATTGAATCTTGAAGCGCACAACTAACGCAGGAAACGTTGCCTGCCTGACTGCCTGCCTCCATGCCTTTCCCGTTTCTCACTTTAGTGCTCCCTGTTGCCTCTCGTCCTCTGGCCACCCTCGACTGCCTTGTGGCAGCTGCCTAGCCCCACCTCTTCGCTTGCCCACAGCTGCTGCACTTAATGCCAAGTGTTTAAAAAAAAAAAACTGAAAAAAGAAAACTGAATGAACGAGAAAGAAACGAAGTAATATTTACTTACAGAACCCACCTCAATCTCTTGCCCCATATGTCCTCGCCCCCCGCCCGTCCAACTGGCCATCATCTATCCAAGTAACGAGTCATTGCACCACCCATCATCCAGCACCATGCACCCGCCGTTCGCCGCTGTTCACCGCTCATTTTGCTCATTGCCAGCGAAATGCAATAAAAATTGTTTTCCCATAGACGGCGACGAGCTGGCTAAGCAAATGTTGTTGGAAATGAGCTATAAAAACGGGAAATTGTATTTTACAGTGAATTTTTTTGTGCTTCACACAAACTAGCTAAAGTCCTCGATGCCAACACACACACACACACGGCCCTTCCCACAGCACCTGCAGTAGTTGCACGTCAACGCCTTTCAGCCTTTCATGGGTCTGTCGCAGATAATCCGTTGCTGAGTTGGCTTGTCTTGACTTGGCTTGACATTGGCTTTGGCTTAGGGTCGACGCTCTCTCTCTTCGTTTCGTTTCGTTTCGTTCCGTTCCTTTCCGGTACCCTTTAGCCCCTTTCGTCATCCTTGCGCTGGTCTCGACTACGTCTAACGTGGCTTATAAGCTGCCAATATTAAAATGATGACAAGTTTATGGCAAAAGAAAAAACGCAACAAAAATAAATGGGTGGAGAAACGGGCAACGAAAATGCAATTCATGGCAAAACTGATGTCGCAGACTGCGGCTTTTTTCCACTGTAAACAAAATTGAAGCAATGCGAATACTAAAGTATTTGCCTTGCTTGCCTCCAATAATAATATAATATAGGAATATTAGTGAAGGGGGCAACGGGTGCAGCGGTCGACAGAGTTTTGAGAAATGGCCACAGCAACTTGACTAACTCAATACTGTTTGTGGTACGCTTTTCAATTGAAATCGAACGAAATTCTTCAAACTGACTCGAATATCAAATGAATTTTATTCGATTTTGGCTTATTTTCTTAAAAGAAAAACTCTTAGTCGAGGCAAATGTTCGATTAGCTGTGTTAAATATTTTACTTATGGGAGATTGTTTTCGGTTCAAGCATTTTTTGTTCCTGTTCGTATATGGAGTACACTTTTACTTACCTTAAACTAGCCAAAAAATATTTTGTGAGGTGATGCAAAATATTGAATGAATTGCTTCTAAATAACAAACAAACAAAGCAAAAATATATGTATTCAGGAAATAAAACTTTGAAGCATCTTTAACCAGGTTATTTGGGTTCAGTTCATATTTGTTGACTTTTTTAAATTGTTTCGATCTGGAAACCAAACTGTTCACAAATTGTTTTAGCTTTATTTGAATTCCACAACGTCAAATACCTCTTTGCTCCACTTGCTTCAGCCTGCAAGCCCCATTTCGCAGCCCTGGCTGAGCGTGAGAAGAGAGCAGCAAGCAAAAGAAGAAGAAGGAGAAGCCGAGTAAAAAAAAAAATAAAACATAAATAACTGTGCAGTGTTTGTGCCATTTTGGTTGCCACATTTGAATAAAATATGAATAAAAACCGAAATGCATTTAGTTTGGCCAAGAACCAAAAGGAGGATGAAGGGTATATATATATATATATGTTTTTGTATACAGACATCGTTGGCAGTGCCAGGGGTAGGGCACATCACTCGTATTACACTTACCCCACGCCCCTCGGCCAGTTTGTCACCTTTTCGCTTTTGAAAAGGTTTCCCTTCCTCTCTGTCTTTTTCTCTATTGCTTTTTCGTTGTGGCATACAGATACGATAATATTTGCATTCAGTTGTGCCTGCCTCGTCAGCCTCGTTGCAGTTAGCTCCGTTTTCTTCTTCCTCCAAGAAAAGTGTATTTTTCTAGTGTGAGATCCTTATTTTTGTCTCGTACTGTGTAACGCATTGATGGAGTACATTTTCGAACGCATAAAGAACAGGTTTATATATTTTTGATGAGCTTCAATTGACAAGTTCTTTTTTCTGTTTTTTATGCAAACGAGTCTTTTAGTTAGGAAAAGTTTACAAAAATTGGAATATTAACTTTTGCGTATATGAAATAACTTTTTAAGCACATCTAGATCATGCTTAGAAACAAAAACAAATAATTTATGCATTCATAAAAAAATTAATTTTTTTTTTTGTTAAAAAGTCTAAGCAGATGATTCGAATTTCGCATATTTTCTTAAGAACCAAAACTCTGATGACACAAATGGTTGTTTTCTTGGAAGAAAAAAGTGATGAAACTGTTTTATGAAATTGCATAAAATGCAAATGCATAATATATAAAGAACAATCTAGTGATCGGGAATCCACTAAACTGAAGGGTATATAGTGTTCGTCGTGTGTTCGATAGCGATTTTTATCTTGTTTTTATTTTGTCGTCAAAACGTCAGCAATGACGGCAGTGCAGTGCCAAAGCGTCGTCCTGCTTGTCCGGGCTGTCCTGGTTTGTCTCCGTCTGGAGTTCGTTCCGGCTGCAGCGTTCGCTTGGCTTAATTTTGGACTAGGGAAAAAGTGCATAAAAAATCTGCGGCGAATTTGCAATTTGAATTCGACTGTGTCTCCTGTCTCTCCATACACTCCTTTCACAGCTCTGCCGTCTGTGTCTCCTGTGTTTGTGTCTGTGTGTGTGTTTGTGTGCGCTTGTGTCTCTGTCGCCTTTATTGGACCCAGAACATGAATTGGGCTTGCAGGTCTGCTCGGTGCTCTTCCCTTTCTATCCTTTTGCCCCATCATTTTGGCAGCGCCTTGACAGCCAGTCAGGCGGCTATTTAGGAAGTAATTTTCGCGCTTTCATCGCAACTTTTCTTCAGCTACTTCGTCGTTTTGTTTTTTTTTTTTGCTGTTTTTTGTCTGTCTGTCCGTCTATTTGACTGTCTGTCTGTCGTCCTGTGGCTGGCTCTCGTTTTTTTGGGCACGTTATTCACGTTAGCAACGTTATTTGAGCAGCTTCCGTTGCTGCACGCGCATTTAATGCATTTTTTAAAAAGCCAAATGCGCAAATTGAATGCGCCTCGTTTCGACATTGCTGCGGTCTCCTGCCTATCCTGACTGTGTCCCGACTGCTGTCCTGGCTATGCTCATGGCTCACGTCCGCTTCTACTAGTCAGCAGCCAGGCTGCCAGCCAGCTAGCCATCATATTCGTGGCCGGGCCACAGAACGACACGCAGGCATAATTTCTGCACGCTGCACTCAGGCCTAATGAATATTTCAACAGTTATACTCTTTCGCTCTCGCTCATTCTCTCTGCGTGATTCTCATCCATACATAAATACATAATACACATACTTTACTCGTACTCATACTTAAATTCATATTCATTCTCATAGCTGTGCATTTGGATATGTGTGTAGCATCGGTTAAATGTCAAGCTAAATGAGCATTCAACTGTCATCGAGTTTCTTCTTTTTTTTTGTATCTGCCTGTTTTGTTGCATTCATGAGAAGGGTATTTAAATGATTTTGAAAGTGACGCAGTGACATGAAAACTTGGGAGCTTCAAATGGAAATTACATTAATGTTGCAAAATTGATAAATGAGTTCCCCTTTTCGTCATTAAAAATAAAAGTTATTATCAACTAGTTTGTTTCATTTATAGATTTTTTATTCTGTTATAGATTTTTCCCAGATGCCCATTTGGATGGGGTTATTTTGTGTGCAATTTGATTAAAAATTATTATTTTTCTTGTCATTTTTCATTTTTCATTTGCTTGATGGCAACTTCTAATTAAAATTGCACCTCACATCAGATGAAACATCTTCTGATGAGCCTGGATGATGAGCTCAGCACAACTGACCCAAAATGAACTCTTTCGGCGTCACTCGAACAACGAATTCCCCACACATCACACACCTCACACCTTACACCTTACCCCTCTCTCGCTTCGGTAGTGAAGTACCCCAGCGACTGACAACCACAATTTAATCTCTGTGGCATTATGCACCGACTTCCCCCTGACTTGTTTCCCTTTCCGAAAAAGTTGCTCAATTCACCGACCAACTGTATATCTTGAGACCTGCTGGGAGACCTTACATCCACCCAACATTCCCTCAATCTCCTCATTACCGCTGTGTGTGTGTGTGTGTGTGCGTGTATATTTTTTCTGCTTTGCTCCTTTTGTATTTGTTAATAAACTCGCAGGCAGACTAAATTCAAATTACGCACACATCTTAAGAGAACGCAACTAAGATGCAGAGATGAAGATGTAGACTGGGATATAGACGAATACGACGACGACGACGTTGACTGCGACGCGTTGGCAGCCATTTCGCTTATAGGCGGCTCATTATGTCAGGTCTATATTCATATACGTATTACCCAACCTCATGCCCCGTGCCCACAATTTGGCTTATGCGTGAGTGCGTTCGAGTAGATGCCGCTGCTGTTGCTGCTGCGAATGGAGCCCCCTTGGATGACTCTGCCTTTTGACTTGGCCCTGTCGTAACATTTCATCTTTATTTCGGCATTATTCCCATGGCAGCGCTTATTGTTTTCCCGTGAAAATGGCAACGGCAATGGCAACAAATTAGAAGCATGCCCAACGCCCGAAACGAACGCAACGGCATCAATAGAAGCGGGAGCAGGAGCAAAAGCTGAAGCAGCCTAGTTCGTCTAGTCTAATTGGGAATAGCAAGTAGGCAACTCTCGGGAATTTCTATATGGATTGCTATGACAAACTTAAATTAACAAATGGCCATAAGATTAACTAAGAAAATCCAACACAGATAACACTACTAAGAGCGAATAGAATTCGCACGAAATTCAAAAACCTCATTTATAGTCTGTAAATATTAAAAAATTACCTTGAAATACAAGGAAAAAAAGATTGCAGGATAAAATTAAATATATAGTTTTTAATAGTAAGATCCAGAACCATAATACACATAGTTAAAGAGAAAACCAAAAACAAGTTTGAAATGATTTTTGCGACTATAAGAGCTAGAGATTTCTAACTTGAAAGTTAAGCTCTCCTATACCATACGCAGATCAAGTATGTTTCAAATTATCGATAACACTTTTGGTTTCCGATATACACATGCGATTGATAACAAAAATAAAACCTTGAATTTTAAAATTGTGAAAACGAGGTTGAAACAATTGAAAAAATATAGAACATATAATAAAAACTTGATCAAAATCGGTTAAGAAACACCGGAGATATCGCAGTTTGAAGTTTGGTCATATTAGTCACTGGGTAAATACACACTAATGATTGTACGCGTCACGTATGGGGTTAAGGGTATGTCCCAGTCGGGATTTCTCGACAAGAGCCTTCTTACTTGTTTTACTTTTAATTATTCAAATCTGGGCCGCGACTTGTCTAGGCGAGTACAATTCTGGATAAATGTGCTTGGATGGTGTGTGTCCCAGCTATTTATATTTATCCTGAATACACTTGTTTGAGCCAAGACTTTTTATATTTAGCAAATATCGCAACCATTAAAGAAAGTTGATTCCACATTTTGGAAGCTATTTACCTCACCTACAAAACCGTTACTAAAACAAAAGCAAAGACAAAAAAGTGAGTATCGAATCGGCCAAGACATCGAAAAATAAACACAAAAACCAAAAAGCAAACTCAAAATTCAAAAGCACATTTAATTGTGCCTGCACGTAATTTGACTTTTAAAAACATACATCATTTAATATTCTTTGCTGAAACATTTTAAAAATGTCATTTAGTAACTTGTTCAACGTTTTAATAGTTAGCGAACGCATCTTATCTTCAAATTTATTTGATTAATTAAAAATGCATTTAGTATATTGCTTTCATTCTTGTATTTTATTCCGTATATGCAACGTAATCAAAGGATTCAGTTTTACATAAATTCTTCAAACAACGGTTGAAAGTTGATTAACAGTTTCTTCACTTATTCATTCATTTTTAATAGTTGATGCATTTCGTTTTGCTCATAATGATTTTGGTTTTCTCCAACATCCAATTTCTTAACAATGTCCGTGCACACCAAATGTTTCACAGACTTTTCACAAAGTTATTCAGTTATGTTTTTATGCTCGTTTAAAAAGAACAATATGTATGTACATATGTATATATTTTCTGTGTGTTAAACGTTGCAAAATGTGTGTGTTGTCTTGTGTATTGTCAAGTCTAAACGGATGAAATGTTGTGGGAGGCAGCTCCACCTCCTCCTCCTCCTGCTCTTCCTCCTCCTCCTGCTACTTTTTGAGACCCCAGGCATTGTTACTGGGCACCGGGATACGACGTTGACCGGATTCGCGTGCAAGAACCTCCATAACGCTTGTGGCGGGCAACCAGCACTGCATCAAAATTAAATAAATTAATTTCATACTCTACACGTTTAATTGCATTTTACTTACGCGTTCCTTATGTGCCGTGGCGACCACATTGCGATTAGGCTCCTTGTCATAGGATACAGACTCCACACCAAACACTTCGCACAACTCGTGCACCATCTGACGCTTCTCGCGATTCATTGTGGGAAACGAATGACTGCGTGACTTTTGCTTGCTCTCCTTGGCCAGCTTGACCAAATCGGTAAGTGTTTCGTAGACACTCTTGGTTAGAGCTGGATTGCGCTTGGCAAAGCTGCGCATGAATTCTGAATATTTGGTCAGCGACTTAAGCTGCGTTTCCGGATTGCGCGACTGCAACCCAATAGCCAAGCGACGATTGCGCTCCAACAGACGACACTCCTCATTGCAGTCCAAGCTACAACACAATACAAAATTTGTTTGAGTTAACAAACCTAAGACTTAAAATGTGAAAAGCGACTTACGTTTTATTGGATTTGTTGGTTTTAGTTGGTGCAAGTATTTCGCTGAGTTCCATATAGTTACCGCGAGACATCTCCGCCATGGACGAGGCCAGCTGTGCGGTCGCAATGCGACTATGCTCACGCGCAAGCTCCTGGCAGCTGCGACTCTGCTTGCGATTGCCACACTCGCACTGCACCTCGACAAGCTCCTTGCACGGTGTCTCCGGACAGGCGCCCTCATGACAGGCAGCGGCACACTTGTGGCCGCACAGCAAACGCGGCTTGGTGCAGCTCTGACGGCACAATTCGCCCGGCTGCTGTGCACATTCGCCCTCGTGACAGGGTCGAATACATTTGTGGCGACCGCACGACAACGGCTTGCCGCACGCAAGGCCACAGCTAAAGCTCTCCTGGGAGCAGGGTATCGTTTTGCGTTGCTCATGATTGCCATGACACCACTTCGTTGTGAACATCATGCAGGGCGGACAGACGGCCGCCGCATGACAACTATGCTGTGGCACATGCTCACAGCCATGGGTGCGCGAACACGGCCGCTTGCAGGCTGGACGCTTGGTGCCACATGGCACAGGTGGATAGATGACCTCTGCACCGCACTCACAGTACAGCTCCTCAAAGCTGCTGCGGTAGCAGGGCGGGCAATTGCCGCGATGACACGGCTGATCGCATTTGTGTTTGCCACAGCTCAATGTTCGATTACAGGGCAGCGGGCAGGCATGATCAATATCAATGCAACATTCGGCATTGCATTTGTGTTTGCCACAGCTGCGTTTCTTTGTGCAACGACGCTTGCAGCGCGCATCATCTGCGCGTGTGGACAGCTGACGACACTTGATCAGCTGATCCATGTGACCGCAACGGCATTTGACAGCCGTCTGCTTGGGACAGGGCGGACACTGGCCCAAATGGCATTTGCTGGCGCATTGATGCGGATGAGCGGGTTTGCCGCAGCGCAATGTCTTGCCGCAGACGCCCTCGCAGGTGGGCACTGGATCGAGGCAGCTGGCGCGTTGTGTGGGCGGCACAGGCAGCTTGCCGCAGGGGCAACTGGTGATTTGCTGTGGACTCAGCTTGCAGGTACGACAGGCGCCGGCATGACATGAATCCTTGCACTTGTGATTGCCGCAGGGCAACGGCTTGCTGCAGCACTCCTTGCACGAGTAGCTGCGCTTGTCCTGAGTCTCCCTGGTGCACAGCACTTCGCGCTTCTGCTTGCCACAGTGGCAGTTTTGCTCCACCTGCTCGCCACATGGCTCACATTTGCCCGCATGACAGAGCTGCTGGCAACGATGCTCGCTGCAATTGAGCGCCTTGTCGCAGATGGACTCGCATTGGAGCTGCTGTTTAATGGCGCACTGCATCATCTTGGTAGTGCGTCCACAGCCGCAACTGCGACTCACATTCGCCTGGCATGGCGGACACGGGCCCGGATGGCACAGCAGCGTGCAAGCATGACTGCATCCCTCCACGCGACAGCACAGTTCACCACACGTGTGTGCAAGCTCATTGCGTGTTACAGGTGGATTCTTGAGTTTGCCACAAAAGCAGTAGTATTCACGTGGCACCTCCTCGAGCACGTTTTGGCAGGCGGGACAACGCCAACCCTCTGCAGACTTGGAGCTGCTTGCCCACGTAATGGTGCACTTGAGATGCAGCACGTGATAGCAGTTCGTGCATGACCAGGTGCCATGATGAGCCTTTATCTGTTCCACACACACTAAACACTCCAGACGTCGCTGCTCAATGTCACGCATGAGCTTCTCTCGCTGCGATAGCTTCTCATTATCTGGTGCACGTCGTGGCGAGATTTGTTGTTGTTGCTGCGTTTGCTTTTCTGGCGAGGTTTGAGCACTGTCATTGCTGTTGCTGGTATCCAGTTCGTCGGCGGCACGTGGATAGCCATTGATGCGATCGCGATTGCGATTCCAGTCGTCGCGACGTTTGTTGCTGCGATGATTGTCATAGCGTTGTTGCTTCTGCGGCTTCTTCGCCCGCTCATATCGATCCTCGTGTCGATCTTCGCGATAGTCTTGACGTCGCTGCTGCTGGCGACTGTTGCTACTCTGGCCGCTGGCTAGCAAGGGTTTCGGATGCCTGTGCTGTTGTATATTATTGCTGCTGGCAGCAGCTGCGGCTGGCTGCTCATAGGCCAGGGTCTCAGGCTGTGTGGCAGTGTTGTTGTTATTGTTGTTACTGTTGTTGCTATTGGTTTTATTGTTGGTCGACAGGCTGAGCTTGGCAAAAGTGGGCACAAATTCGGGTGCGGTCGCCTGCAGCTTGGAAGCACTAAAATCAAAGCCGGCAGCAGGCGCAGCAGCAAAGGGATTATTGCCAAAAGGTGAGTACAAGTTGGGATAGGCAGCGGCGGCAACTCCGACTCCCACTCCCTGATAGTTCTGGGCACCATCGCCATTTTGATAATTAAATAAAGGCGGCACATATTGCTGTAAGATAAAACGGTAAATAGAAAACAATTAAATAGTGATATACATTTTCAAATAATATAGTAATCCGATTTACATGAAAACAGTTTTTGTGGCTGTTCAAGTTTCTGTCAACAATAAAAAACAATCTAAATGATTCACTTACTGGGACACCAAAGCTGGACGAGTTAGCGCCAGAGGAGTTGCTGGCGCTGTTGGCAGTGCTGCCGCTGCTGCTAGTGCTGCTGGTGTTGGGCGTCAGGCCGAAGGCACCGCCACCGCCGCCAATGTTGTAGTTGAGGTTGGAGCTGTGTAAATTATGTTGTGTGATGAACTGATTAAAATTAACATAGTTGTTGTTGTTGGTGTGGCCAGTGGAAGTGCCATTGCAGGCAGCGCCAGAGCTACCGGCAGCGACTGAGTCATTATGCGCTGCCGCTCCATTTGTTAGCTGCTGCTGCTGCTGAGGCGCCGACGGCAGCTGCTGCTGTTGTTGTTGCTGCCAATATTCGGCCATGGCGAACGCTTGAACTGCGCTCTGCTCGACGCCTGGCAGCGTGCTTGTCTTCTTTTCTTTTCGCTTGCCCACGCTGGCGAAAAGTTGATCCGATTTGTTGTGTGTTTCTTGAGTGTTTCTTGTTTCTGCGCCTGCAAGCAAATGCGTAATGAGTGTTAGCCAATTCGTTAGTTAATTTTAATTATTTAATTTCACAACAAATTGTAACATTTACACGAATTTTGATAATTTGCCTCCGCTGAAAAAAAAAAAAAAAAACTGAAAGGCACACTACGCGCGAGTGTGTGCAAATGCGACAGCTATATGTGGTGTGAGTGTTGCTGACGTGCATTTACACGTACTATCGCACAAACATCGTGTCGCCGGCTGTTAACTGTGGAGTAAGTTTGGTTAAAATTGCGTGTACAGAATGTTAATCTGTGGAGCGTGCTGTTATTGTCAATAACATTGTAAAATTCTGGAAATGTTTAACGATTTCAGCTATATGGCAACTTTAGCAAAATTCGCGTTATTTTTAAGCCGTTAGAGCTTATTTGAATTAGAAATTTAAAAACAAAATTATTCTCGATTAAAATGATAATTAAACTTTTTATTTGGCTGAGCAACAACATATTAAACATCCTTTGTATACAGATAAATAGCCACAATCATACCATATAGACCAAGCACTTCAGCAAATATAAGAATAAGTATCATTCCAATAAAAAGACGAGGCTGCTGGGCCGTATTCCGAACACCAACATCGCCCACAACGCCAATCGCATAGCCGGATGCCAATCCGCACATGCCCACCGACAATCCAGCTGCCAAATGCACAAATCCCTTGGTTATTGAATACGATTCGGCAGATTCCAGAACGCCAGCAATCAACACCGATACAACCAGTCCATAAATGGCAATAATCCCGGCCATTACCACAGGTATTATCGACTTCATGATCAGCTCGGGTCGCATTACAGCTGTCGCCGCTATTCCAGTGCCCGCCACAGCAGTTCCATAGGCTGCGCCAATCGATGAGAAGACTATGGAGGCGGCCACACCCAAAATGCCATAGAATGGCCCATAGGGCGGAAAATGCACCATTTCATTGAGTTCAGCATGATCGGACGACCTGACGGAATGCCACATTTGATAATGTCTGTCTGTTTTGCCCATTTTAAAAATAAATCGATTTTCTTGCTTCTACTATTTTTTTTTGAAAATTGTTCTTTAACAATTTGTTCTAGAACTAGAAACAAACGCAAAAGTTTGATCTGCACTTACGTACTGTAAATCGAAAAGATTCTCAATTTATTTCAAGGGCTTGCTGAGTTTTTCGACTTGCCAGAGAAACATTTGTAAATGTAACTGTTAATATAGCCGTGACTAAGCACGATAATTGTAAAAAGTTTACAATTGTATATTTTTATAATATATAAAGAATTTATTTTTTCATTTTACATTAAATCACATGATTTATTACCTCATATTCGCTAGATTTTTAAGTTTTAAAATATTGAAATAACTTTTCTTTACTTTTTAAAATGTTTAAGTTTATTTTAAATTATTGTATACTATGTATGTCTTTGTTCAATGTTCTATTCAGAAAACTAAAAAATTTAATGTTGTATATTCACAAAACGAAAAAAATTTGAACAAACATAAAAAGACTTTGCTTAGAGATTAAAGATCAGCAGCACTTAATCTTTATATTATTGAAAAAGTTAGGACAAACAAATTTGCACAAATCGGAAAACTGACCAGACTTGAACATTTCTTAACAACAAATATTTTTACTAAAAGAAAATTCATATGTTTTCTTTTTAATTTTGCTAAACTTCTTAAATAAATTAAGTGTATTTTTAGGGCTTTTCCACTTTGTGCAACACACATAGAACGGGAAATACTTTTTAACTATTGCTTACACTTTGGATAAAAAATTCTCTCAGTTAAGGCTATGTATCCTCTCGCAGATCTTTCAGCTATATAGTTTGAAATGTTCTCAAATTGCTGAGTAGCGTTTGTTGTGCTGGCGGAAAGGAGGATGTGGCTGCAGCAGTGACAAATGTTGCAGATGGCAGTACAAAGTTTGGAGCTGTTGTCATGGCCAGAGATTGTTGTGGCTGTTGCTGCTGATGCTGCTGCTTGTGAGGAGGCATAGGGTATGGTTGAACGCCATCTAGCGGTCGGTATTGACACTTCTTGGCATGAGTGCGCATATTACTAGACTGAGTAAAGGCCTGATTGCAATTGGGATGTGGACAAACATAGGGCTTGCAGCCGGTGTGATAGTTCAGATGCGTCTTCAGATGATGCTTCTTGGTGAAGGCCTTGGGGCACAAGGGGCAGCTGAATGGCTTGATGCCCGAGTGCAGACGATGATGCAGGGTCATATTGCTGCGATCCGCAAAGGATTTGCCGCAAACGGAGCACTGATACGGCTTCTCGCCGCTGTGCGTGCGCATGTGCTGCTTGAGCAGCATCTTGCGCGAGAATCGCTTGCCACATTCGGCGCACTTGTGCGGCTTGACGCCCGTATGGATGCGGACGTGCATGTTGAAGGCGACACGCTGATTGAAGGATTTGGGACAATAGGGACACTCGTACTCCTTGCGATTGCGATGGATCTTCATGTGACTGCTCAGATAGCCCTTATCATTGAAGGTCTTGCCGCACTCGGGACACTCGGCAGCAAACTCTTTTGTGCCACGATGCACGGACAAATGATATTTGTAGTTGCGAAGCTGGGAGAAACCTTTGCCACAGTCCGAGCATTCGTAACGTGGCGATTTGTGTGTCTTCTCGTGCGCCTTTAATGGGAGAAAAAGAAAAAAATAAAAATTTTTTAATATACATATCATAATAAATACTAATTTTTGAATTTGTAAGCATATTTTTCCCATATTTTATCTATTTTATAATATTTTTGGTAAAGAAACCGTATGAAAAAATTATTCTTGATCTTGTGGATTGTAATTATGCGAGTGAAAGAAAGAGATGAGAAATGCTGTAGGCTATTGGCTGGCAGCCATTTTGTTAAACACTGCTCTCAATTGCGCTCTCTTTCTAATGCCATATGATTGCGTATGTGTACGTGTGTGTGTGTGTTTGCGTGTTGCTCTCTGCTGCTTGGCAAGCTGCACCCATGCGTAAAACCAGTTTTCCGTTCGCTTCTGTTTTGGGCTCCACCATTTTTAACGATCTTCAGCTACTTTATCAACATTTGCATAAGCAACGTATTCCTCTTGCCTCTCACCAGTTCTTTTTCTTTTTTTACTCTTCTCTTAACTGATGCTCCGCCTTTTTCTCTTTGGACTCCGCCCAATTAATCAAACGTTGTGGAAAACTTGTTTGCATTGATATTTGTTAAATAGAAATCCCTTTTGATGCTACTATTTGTTCCCAATAATTTTATTTTATGGCTATTGAAAAGCTTAGCATTGCATTTTTCTGTTTAGAATTCAAACTCCTTTTTTAATTTCATTGTATTACTATTAAGTTTTGTGTTTAGTAAACATTTTGTTTGCCAAGACTTTACACACTATATTTGAGACTAGTTTTTGGCAGACAAAAATGTTTGGAAGTTTTATGAAGTGGGCTTAGGGAATTGAAGAGCAAAAATTGAGATAATCATTTAACTAGATATCAGTAAGCCACATAAGTATAATATACATATTCATGGTCAAAAAGGCGAGCTTAATATATTTTCATAAATTAATTTGAGTTAAAATTAATATTATATTGAAATCTGGAGTATTAAAATGCAGGCAGCACAGAAATCTTAAGACATTTTACCGTCGCATTGGTTGTTTGGCAAAAGCTCTAGAAATATCGGTCGATGACATTAGAGGCTAGTTCCCTTGAAGTTTCGACATTGAATCGAATTAATCGTGATTTTACAGGATCAATACATTTTAATATAAAAATAGTTTTTTATAGGAAAAACTTAATTTCTAAATTTTAAAAATGATATAGCTGTTAAAGTCAAAGAGAAAATGGTTTTTGTTGCCTTCGGATATAGTCTAATTATACTCCTTACTGTCAAAAATTAGTTCAGATTGTTCTTTTATATTTTTTGTATTTCTTCACATATAATATTTAGAAATTTCCATATTAAATGGCATATTGACATTTAATTATTTTAGTTAATAACTTACAAATTAGTTAAACAATTTTTTTGCAAACAGTTTTAATAGCTTTCTCATCACAAAAGTCAAATATCATTTTGTTTATCATATTAATTTTCCATTCAAACCATTTTCATATGTATCTTTGAAATGTTTTAATTCAACTCACCTGAAGTGTTTCGGAGCATCCAAAGACTTTATCGCATATGCGACACTTGTAGCTTATCTCCTCAGCAATGGTTGCATTGTTGTTGTTGTTGTTGCTGGGAACTAGTTTAGATAAGGGTGATGTTGGTGTTGTTGTTGCTGGCAATGCTGTCAATGTTGGTGTTGTCGTATTAAGATTCAGATTTGTCACCGTTGTAAAGGAAATGTTTGTGGTGCTGCTGTTGTTGTCCCTGGCTAGTCTTGTGCTGCTCGAGCTGCTCACCGATGAAGCCGCCGGCGATATCAATGGTGTCGGCTTGTAGCCTGCACCAAATTGTTTGTAATAGTCCAAGCACTCAAGACAATCTGCACGGGTGCAGGCACGCGTCGGACTTTGTCTGTTGATCACATAAGGAGCAAAGTAACGTTTGTGCTGCTGATGCTGTTGATGTTGATGTTGCTGATATGGCGATGTTGGTGGTGTTGTCAAGCCGGCGGCAGCAGCTGCCGCTGCATAGGCAGGCAGCAGGTGAGGAAAGAATTGTGCATAGAATTTGGTGGCGCTGGCCATGGCCAATAGATCCGGTGGCAACATGCCACCATAACCATAAGCCGATGCTGCTGATGCTCCAGCTACTGATGGCACTGTAGCTGCAACTGCTACTGCTGCCAATTGCTGCTGTTGGCTGCTCTTGGAGAGATCCAGGATATTATTGCCGCCTACAGCAATGTGCTTATCCTTTTTGCTGGCGCTGCCCAAAATGCGACTTATGCTAAAGTCCGTAACTTGTTGCGGCGCCACGGCAGCTGGGCCAGGAGATGCCGGAAGCTCGTAGCTGCGTTGCAGCATTGCATGCTTAAAGCCCATACTGCTGCTGCTGCTGCTTCTTCTTCTCACTCTTGTTGCGGGTGTTGCGTTCATAGACACACTAACTGTTTGTCTGTCCGTTTGTTTGTTTCTTGATTTGTTTGTTTGTTCAGAGCCAACTGTCGCGCTACGCGTCAAAACACGAAATGTGGGCTTTGAAGTGCTGCCAACGGGCCACAACGTCTTTTTGGCCAACAGTTTAGCTACAACAGCATTTAATTGGTCAACAAACGGGTTTTTTGTTTTCGAGCGGCTGTGATCTCTGCACTTTTCTCTCTCACTCTCTCGCTGTCTTTCTCTTACTCTCTGCTCGCCAATTAAGCAGCCCTGGCTGCCAGAGTCGCGCCTCCAATTACGAGCGCAGCGAAGCTGGCAACGAGAACTATTTGGCAGTAGTAGTAGTAGCATTTAACTAGTCTCATCTATCATAACGTTTTTATCAACACACACACATCACAGAATGCTCACCTTGTCTCTCTCTCTCTCTCTCTGTGTGCTTGCTTGGTTCTTCCGCTCTCCTGGTTAGTCTCTTGCTCCATCCGATCTGAGAACGGCAGTGAGCTAAGATTTCTTTTGGTGCGTTGTTTTTGTAATTAATTGCGGTAATAAAATGTGAGCATCGTTAAATTTATAAAATGTATTTCTCCTCTTCTTCTTCATGTTGTTGTTGCTGTTGATGTTGTTTTCCACTTGGGCATGTGTGAATCTTACGGTTATGCATCTGTGGGTAAAGGGAACTAGGAAACTGTGACATAATCAGTTGTCCATGCTTGTGTAATGTCCCACAACAGGAGCTACTGTGCTTGATATCTCAGACTTCTGGGGGTTATTAAGATTAAAAATATATAATTTCGGATAGGAAAGTTGTGCGTTGGTTATGAGCTCAAATTGTAAAGCTTGCCTGGGGTTAGGGACCAGACATATGCCCTTTTTTAGAAAGTACCATATGTGATAATACGGGTTTCCGACACGATGTCGAAGTTTCAGCAAGTCTCAAAGATATCCAAAGACTTTATTATAAAGAAAAATATTACTATTATGAAGAACGTTGCAATATAGAGTTGTTGTTGAATGAAAAGATTTTTCTCTTTTAGAAAATTTTTATTAACCAATTCGATCAACTTTTTAAATTCGCATTCTTGCTTCCTTACCACAATCAGTTCAGCTTTAAGTTATAGGTTTTTAGGTTATGTATGCTGAATTTCTGTGTATTCTTAGTTTCCTTTTTACCATATGTAGGGTGGGTAAGCCGACGCGAGGTCAAGTGTGATTGTTAAATTCAACTTCCTTATCGAAATATAATCCTCCCTTCTGTAAAAGTCGTTCAACTGTTTAGAAAACTTTTACAAGTTTCTCATCCGATTACAATCCATAAATATATACAAAATATACACCTATCCAGTTTGGAACCCGCTTGCATAGCATCAGTAGCGCCCATAAAAGTGTGCAAAACAAAACGCCCGACTTGATTTGTATGAATCGAAAGGCACATAAATCTAAAGGACATACGAATAAAATTCAAGGAACTGCTCGATATATTTATGTATGTAAATAAAGTGGTATACATTTACAGCTACAAGATGGTTGAGTCAACAGTGAGTGGAAGAAACTCATTAAGCAAGAAAGAAGGTAAGAAGTTAAAGAAGCGCGACTAGAATATACCTTAAGCGAAATGTTTCTTAGCCAATTTCATATTGACAAAAAACTTTTAGCAAACGGGGTAGAATATGACCTAAATCTCAAGTCTCCAGAGGCAAGCTCAGACAGACAAGTCAAAAATTCGATTAAGATTGCTTTTCTAAGTTTCCTACTTTGGCACGCACCCAACATACCCCATTTATCCCAGTTTTTCCCCAGTTCAATTGCCTTGCATCCAATTAGAGTGCAGCTACCAGGTCTTCTATCTAATGTTAGCTTATCTTGTACACGATTTGTCTGGGCTCACTTACAAAAGTGATCCATATCGTTGGCCAAACGGTGGCAGAGGATTACCCGTGCCGATCTTAGGCAATCCTAGACTGATTGATGGCTTTGCTGGCTGTCGACAAGCGATTGCCCTGATCTGCATAAATTATAATTATAAACGAAAACTACACAACAATACAAAAACCCACCTTTAGAAGCGAACAAAATGAAAACTTGTTCATTTATTTCGTAGAATTCCGCACAATGATCATTTACATACAACATACGAATCTTATGCGAGCGAAAGAAACTTTAAAATTTTAATTACACTCACTAAATCATCGAGTCAAGCCAAAAAGGTTCTATCTCTCTCTTGGTTTTTTTAAGGTCGCATGAGTAATGTTTATTAGCTGCTAATGGTTTGTTTTACAAAAGCTACGTGGCTTGCTCAGAGCTCAGAGACCGGAGAGCCGAGTTGAGCCTGGAGTCGGGAGTCGGGAATCTGGAGTCTGGAGACTCCCATACACTCCACAAAAACAAACAAACTGTTTCACCCGTTGACATTTTGACAAATTCCCGGCTGCTCACTACCGTCATTTAATGGGGAGATGGTTGGGGCTAAAGAGGGGCTATTCAATGTAAGCTGATACCTATCTGAGATGCTTATATCTTTTAATATGTGTGTGCGTGTGTGCGCCTCTCTCTCTCTCTCTCTCTCATTTATTCTTTATGCCGATCTTCGTTCACACTATTAATTTTCCGCTCGTTTTTCGCCCCACCTGTTGCTGGGCTTGATGTGGTCATTGTCATCGTTGTCATTGCTCTTCATCTTCTTGTTGCTGTTGTTTCTGTTGTTGTTGTTGTGGATCCCATGGGGTGGTCGGCATTTATCACATTTTGTGTGCGCTTAAACTCTTTTCACTTTGTTTTGAACCTTTAATGTCATGTGTTATCGGTTAATGATCAGCCGTTGCCCAGTGATATTCTGTCAGCGGGTGTTCACCCATTTACTCATCATCTCCACTCTTCTCCGGGTTTTTTCGAGTTTGGTTTAACGGTTCACCGTGCGTCTCATTTTCGGTTTCTTAACGTTCGTCTTGACAAATGTGTTGATTTGCGAAAGAGATTTGAAATGAATTTTCGTTTCTCCGTTAAGAATCCTTTCATAATTGATGGAAGGGGAAAACTGCGAAAGAAATAAAGGAATTATGAAAAAACAAAAATTTGTGGTCACGACGTTATATTTTTAAAAAATAGGCTAATAAAGGGTATTTGCCAATTAACATTTTCAAGCAAATTTTTAAGTCAGTCTTAAAAATTAAACAATTAATTTAACGATTAAATGAATAAAATAAATACATTTTGTGAACAAACTTTTCAATGAAAGTATAAGATAAGAAGAAAATATGGGATTTTTATTATTGTTATACAAAAATAACTTCAGATACTTAATTTTCACTAAACTAATATTATTTTTATCTTCGAACAGTATTAATTTCAATAAATGTATGGCTTTATTATTTTAAAAAACTTTTTTGTAAAATTAAACGTTAAATAAGTCGTTTGTGATATATGCACGCAGATCAAATTTAAAAGTTAATAGAGTCTTCTTGTTAAACATTTAAGCGGAGAACTTCAAATGGATGACAACTTTCCCAAAACAGTAAAGTGCCATTCCTTAAAACCCATGCAAATTTAACAAAAAACAAAACAAAACGCCCACAGCAGCAAAATAGATTTTTATGTTATTGTCCACACTGCCGTGAGACATTAAAAACAAATAAACAATCATGAAAGTTCAAATTGTGTCTGGCAACGCTTTCGGAACCATTTAGGAGGTGTTATACTATTGTGTATGCCGTATAATTTATACGCAACAAAGTAACAATCCGACAAAATATAAAAAATAAAGAAAATACGAACAAAGACACGTGAACATTAACATACAGGCCAACAAAGCGATATTCATAAATTATATATGTATGTATGTATGTTTGTGGGTATACGGAGTGTCAACTATATATAGGTCTGCGTAGTAGTATGCTTTGCCGAGTCGTGTTGTAGATCACAATCATTTCAATTAATTCGAATATAAAATACGAAAATACGCTCGAAATGAGGCAGATGAACGGCTTCGCAAAATCAACCGCCAGCTTTAAATATATCAAATTTCAATATAAATGAGCCACACTCATAAATCAAGACGAACCCCCCAGAAACGACAAAAACGATCGACCGACCAACCAACTCACAAATAACGCTCCCAAATGAACCGAACACCAAATACAATCTTAACTTTTAGTGCATCCTAAATAAAAACCCAAACACCTGAATTTAACGATCTGACGAATAGCTGTCAATGCCGCATTTGCTACATGCCCCACACCTCTCTTTCAACTTTCTTTGCCAGTAAAATGTAATTTATTTTATTTTTACAATTTCGACCGAAACACAGTGAGAGAGAGAGAGAGAGAGAGAGAGAGAAAAAAAACACAAATAAACAATAACACTAACTTTAATTCAACGTTAATTATGCTAATGAAAACACATTTCGAATGCAAGAATTAAAATCAAATTTTTCAATTTAAATTCGATCGCATCGCATGGACCATTTTTATTGAAAAACACATTTCATTGGAATCGCGAGCACCGAAGCGAGCAGGCACAAGTGCAAGCGAGATAGAGCCATTGAGCTGTGCAAGCGAGTTAGGATCTTGTTTGCTTATTGAGAAATTTTATGGAGCGCCCCATAAATCCCCCACATACAAAGTATGTTAAGATGTCGAGAAACGTAGGCAAGGTTTTAGTAATCCAGTTGTTGTTGCTATTGCTATGGCTGTTGTTGTTGTTTTGGTGTTTTGTGGTTGCTTGTGTGCCAGAAAATGAGCGATTAACTACAAATTTGTGACTAGATAAGACCTAATGCAACACTGTTAAAAATACTTTACAAATATTGATTATCGAATGTTGAATGTTTTCTATTTATTTCGGAAAAAAAAAAAAAAAAATTGACATCTCAAGTGTTTTAACAAGAAAACTAAAATAAATGTAAACGCTAGAAGCCAATTTTATAATTTATTTGTTCCAAAATTCTGAGATAATTGGGGCATATAGCAATCTTATACTGAAGATGGATAGCAAAATAACTCATCTTATTGTATCTTCAATTGCTAAACGAACATTTTGAAATAAAGTGTTTATACTTCTTACTGGAATATTTCTCTTAAACGCTTGCTATTATTATAATAATCAATAAAAATTACTTCAATAATCAATAACTATTGATCATACTTATCGCTATCCTGCAAATATATTATGCAAATTCATAAACTTATATATTAATAAATTCGTGACTTTAAGCTTTAAATTGTCTCCAGAAGCTTAAATAAAAATCGTAATTCCCTAAGTTGACCGTTTACTTTAAATAAACAAAATAAAATTCCTTATATTTTGGGAAAAAAACAATTATAAACGGTCAAATAATTTTTGCTCAATTCTTATAGCAATGAAATTGTTTCAAGTGTAATCCATATAATGAGTCGACGACACACAACACTTTGAATACTTATGAAGCAAGGTAAAACGCTACCCAAAAGTTTTAAGCTTTGCGACACTTGAATCATTTTAATGGTCAACACATTTAAATGCGCTCCATTCTCATTAAGATCTTGTACGAACATTGAGTATACGACGGGTATAAGCCACAGCCACAGCCAGCTGTTTGTTTGGCTTCCTGATTGCTGCTGCTGCTGTTTGTTGTTGTTGCTGATGCCAAGCAAAATCAATCAAATTTAACGATGTGGCTGTATAAAGCATGCCCCTGCTTCCAGCTCTGCCTTTGTCTCAGTTGAGGCGTTAACTGGGCGATATTCGCTTTTAAGCCAAACACTATATACATTAAATGTTGCTCATGGTGTTGGTTTATTGTTTTACGTGTCAGTCTTTGAAGATGCCGCATTAAAAGAGCGTTCAAATTTGCATAATATAATTATGAGTTCTTTCTGAATGTATATGTAAGTTGTGTGTACGTGTGTGTGTGTGGCAACTATTTGGGTGGCTTTACCGCGGTAAGATGTACGAGCATCTCTTAGCGATTTATGAACTTCGTATGGTCATAGATCAGGAAGTTGTCGCTATTGTCTAGTTAACAATTCTGAGTAATTCTCTGCAGTCACGCCTATCCAAAATAGTATCTTTCACACACTTAAAGTACTATTGTATTTTTCATTCATAAGAAGTTTTAACGATCGAAAGTATTCTCAGTGATCTTCATTTTCCGATTTTCACTTGTTCTTTCGTCCGCTAATCAGCGCTCATAAATCTTGGAGCACCCCAAGTGCCTTTTTTCATAACTTTTCATTTAATAGACTCCTGTGACCGTCGGCCAAACCGCATACTTACTAGCCATCAAATCCCAAGCGGCCAGCTAACTAATTATCTAAATGACAATTATTATTAAAGTGCGAGCATTAAAAAAAGAGTTCCTCAAGACATGACACAATGGCCCACAATTATCACAAATGACCATAATTATTATCAACAGATAATAAAATAAAAAAAAATAGTACACATAGTACTAAATGATAGTAAAAGGATCATAAAAACTCTTTCTTCTCGGTAGCATCTACGGATATGTTGTATTTAATGATGCTTAGGAAGTGCACACACTTGAAAAAGAGTGAGAAAAAATGGGAATCAAGCTGGAATTATGAGTAAAAGGTAGTTTAAATGCTAGCACAAACCAAAATTAAGTATAATCTCAGTCTACACTTGGAGAAAATGAAGAATTTAACATTGAAAATTTTTTTTTTAAATGCATTGAACTTAATCAGGAAAAATAAAGAAACAAATATATACTCAACGCAACATAATATCTAGAATACAATTAGTATTTTATTTATTAAATTAATAACTGTTACACATAAAAAGTTGCTGTATTTAAACATTATAAATCTAATCAATGGAGTTTTGTCTTTAATCTTATATAAAACCAAACTGCTTAAAAAATAGGTTTTTATCATTGTGCAAAAACAAACAACTTTTTCAAGTAATTAGGCACGAACTACATTTTATTCGAAATAGTTCCTTTGCAATCTTAGCTTAGCCTTCCCATGATTGACATAAAAATGCTTAAAGTTTACCTTAAAACAATGATAGAAATGTTGTTTGGATGTGCGTTGTATATGGTTAGTAGTTGAAGGTAGTTGAAGATCTGTTGTAAAGTTAAAGCAAAGCCACCAACACCTGTCGTCCATTGTGGCGGCACATTGCTGTTGTTGTTGTAGTTGCTGTAAGCTTGTTCATTAAAAACTCGGCTTCTGCGTAAGACATTTTTTAATAAATTTTATAAAATGGAAGCTGCACAAAAAACCAAAATCGTTTACAAGAAAAACAATTAAGCTAAACACAAAGAAAAAAAACTAAGCTACGCAGTTAAAGACCCTAAAAAATGTGAACTGCCGCTCACCGCTTAGCCAGCAACTGGCAAACTGGAACTGTTGGGAGTCTGTGACCAGGGTGCCACATCGGCTACACAGACCTAGAAATCTTGCACACATTTATGCCAGCGGCGGTCTTCAACTCTTGTCGACTGTCATAAAACAATTAAGTTTAATTTTGTCACCGTGCCCAGATAGGCACCCAGCTAGATTCAGACTCTGGGCTCAAATCCGTTGAGTTGAGTTGGGGCATCAGGCTCAGAGCTGCACGTAATTAACGCATGCTTTTTAGTTGTTATTGTTGCTATTGCTGCTGTTAATTGTGCACCTGTTGCCGCCTTTTGTGTTCATTGCAGTTGCATAGACAACAAATTGCATGCCACAGATGCTGTATGTCCAGCGTTATGGGTGCAACAGTTGCTTGGACAAGCTGGCTTATGGCATTTGCTTCAATTGTTATGCTGTCGAAAGACAGTTTTATTTTTGAGTCAAAAATCTATGGATGTTTTAAGCATTTTATTTAATACAAATCGAATAAAGTTCAAAATGTAAAATCTTAAAAAAATTAAACATTTTTAAATTATTTTTATTTGTGTGCCCTTAACCCATGAACTGGGTATAATAGTTTTCAACGTATACATATTATTGATCAGCATCAACAGACGAGTCGATATAGCTATGTCTGTCTGTCAGTCTATCCGTCTGTATGAACGCACCTATCTCAGAGACTATAAGAGCTAGATACTTCATATTCTTCTAAACCATGAGCAGAACAAGTGTGTTTCGTTTTCGATATACACATGGTATCGATAGCGAAGGAAGACCGGAGATATCGCAATTTGAAGTTTTTTCATTTTGTATGTGCGTGAATACACATATGTAAATGACTGTATGCGTTAGTTAACGGGTTGAAGGTATGTCCTAGTCGAGATCTCTCGACTAGAGCCTTCTTATTTGTTTTTATCGCTCACTTAAGCTGTCATACAGTCGGACTTCCATATAGCAAAATAAAGCAAAATTAATTCTCTGGAACATTATGATTTGGTTACTTCAAACATCTTTACTGTGTAACAAATTTTCCCTATAGCGAAGTGTTTTTTTTGTCCCCAAGTGATTCGTTATTGATGAGATCAAACTTATAGTACTAATTCGGGTAGTTCCCGGTTTTAGGTGTATTTTTTATTAAGATTTATCGTCGTTTCTTCGACTTTTTGTTTATACATAAGCTGATGAAATTTCGTTTTAAGCACACCCTGCACCTATTTCACAGTTTTCGCTGAGATAAAAAGCCTCAGGCAAGCAAGCCTCATAAGTTGTGCTAGTATAATTTTTATAGCTATGCTATGTCTATTGATATCCACAATTAACTCAATTCCACAGCATTTACAACAGTCGCTTGCTTTGCATAATTGAAAGCTGAATATTTGTGGAGCTCATGTTCATTTCGGTCGGTAGATTTAGTTCCGGCTACTCATGCGACACATCCCAAATAGCTAAGTCAAACAAATTTAATCATAAAACACAGCACTCGAATAAGGTGTTAATTATATATCACCTGGGCGCCGCAGAATCCCTCAGCCCAACAATGGAACCCCTTTGTACACATAACAGACCAAAGGCTATGTTTATACACAGATAGAGAGAGAGAGAGGGCACCCACAAAAAACGGTAGCCTATTCGATCAAATGAAATATTGCTACACAATATACGTTTTGTGGCCGTCTTTTATGGCCACGTTAATGAAAATGTCTGGCAAAGCAGAAGACATACGAATACATTGCATTGTTGAGCCAACTAACTAACTCCGCACTGGGGCTGTAAAACATAAATAAATAAATTCGAGACTCGTGACATTTGTAAATTGTTTTAGCAAATCAATAAACCCAATTTCATGGCTAGCACTTCACTAGCATCGCCTTAAGCTATGTGATAATTGACAACTAATTGCACAAGTCAATTCTTACAACTTGCAAGAGACATCCCCAAGGCAGGACCGAAACAGACGCACGTCCATCACGTCATCAACATTTTCCCTTTTTACCTTAAGTTTTTTGTGTGTTCCGCATATTTGCGCAGGCGCCCGCGTTCGTTGCGGATGCGTATTGGATTCTCCCCAGCTGCTGGCCGTCGCCTCTTTGATTGATGGCGAAAATGTAACCGTCACTGGTTACATGCGAATGCGGACTGTGCCGTTGGAGAAGTCACCTGGGGTACGCTGACACTGGTCACAGCGAGGAACGGTGGTCCATTCCGGATGTGGTGTGCCGTGAGGATGTTGACGTTTAACTGTCTGCCGCTAATTGGCCGATTTTTGCTTTATGCTGCTACCTTTTGACAAATGGCAAACTATCCAATGAGATATTGTCGTACATTTAACTGGCATTCGACGTCGACGATGGCCGCAAGCTCTGAATAAACGCGCTGCGGTGGGGCCAGCTATTAGCCAGTTGCACTTCCTATAACGCATAGCGGTAAAAGAGGTATAACAGCATTGCACAAATTCCTTAAAAAACTCTTTGAAAAAATAGCCCATATTATCTAAACGCTAAGCCAAAGAAATTGTAGGTCAAATTATGCAATGCAATGTATCGTGTTCCCTGTAACACAGAATCTGTAATACCTAAAATTTTGCCTAAAATTCGAGCAATTTAAGAATGTACTCAAACTTAAAAGAAAAATAAGTTATTGTGTATAATTTATATGTATGGAACGTAACATTAATAATCCACTGACATTATGTCAACGGGAACGTTCCCCCTAAGTCAAAACGACTTTTTAAAAGCTTTGCGTGTTAAATGGAACTTGTTTGGCTTAAAGTCTGAAAAGGTGAGCGTCAAGAATGTTTTTATATGCCATTAAAGTTAATTGAATCTAATAGTGACACAAACATAAAAAAAAATACAACAAAAATACAAACAATCGTAAGTGCAAGGCTAAGCCCGGTCCTAGCTTTCAGATGTAGAACTATCATCAACTGACAATTTTTGGCACACTTTTTGTAATAACAGTATAAAAATATAAGTTGTTTTTGAGAATTGGGGTTATTTCAGTGCAACTCTCAAGTGAATTATCGGACACATATTTTTGACATGAAAACCGATTAAAAATTGGGTTTATAGATTAAAATGCAGTGTAGATATAGAGCTCAAACCAACACTTTTAATGTATAGCATTGGAAAAACAGGTATATATTGCTGGCAATCGAAAGATAATTCGATTTCTCTTAATACATTTTTGGGATAGGGTCAGGGTATCTGCTACTTGTGATTCTTGACTAGAGCCCTCATACTTGTTTCTATCGCAAGGAACTTATAAATCGTAAAATATATTATCATGATATCTATTATTATTACTTTTTACTGTCTAATATCCAACACTTCTAATGTGAAAATCTTTTTTGACTTATTTATTACCATAAGCATTTTTTATTTATTTAAAATATAATAAATTATGGATTTATTTTCAAATTTAAATTATATACTTCATTGTAAGAATTTATACTATTCTCGAGTAAAACTAACTAGATACGAAATAATTATGAACAAAGACAACTTAACTTAAACTGTTATATCTGGCGTATGTGTGTCATTCGTATAACCAAAACGTCTGTTTGGCTAAGTTAAGATCTTCATTTGAAACGCGTACGCTAAAAATTGTGAGCAATTTTGATGAAAATAATTGGCCAGATGTGGTTAGGCTGTGGGCGACGCGTCGGCCGATTGGGCGATGGGGCGATGACGATCCAATTAAGGTGGCGACAAAATGTGTACGTGTTCATAAATATTGTCAATTAGCGGTGCTTGAGCCAACCGATGGCAGCCGAACGGCTAATTGCGAACGAACCTTGGCTAACGTCAACACACAACAACAACAACAACAACAAACACAAAGGAACAACAAGTTACGCAACAATCATTGCAGGCACAGGTCGAAAGCGACATCATCGACAGCGACTCATCAATGGAATGGAATGGACTGAACTGGACTGGATGGATGGGTGGATAGATGGATGGATGGTTGGGGATTGAGTTACATTTACGAGCTCCAGTTGTGGCACAGTTTGCCCCGTTGGCGGCAGTTTGATTGATCAAACGGTGACAATATGGCACTTACGGGTGCAATCAACCAGCAACTGTCTCCCCCGCACCCCCTTTTAAACCTTAACGCCTCCGGATTCACCACTCTCTCGTACTCTCCTTGTCTCGCTCATTAGTATTTTATAAAGCGTGCGGACTGCATAGCAAAGCGTTGCCATTGCCTGCATGCCGCTTGATTAGACCAGAGCATGTCTTTGCGTCTTCCCTCCAATTGATGGTCCACTCATTTTGTTTTTGTTGCAATTTTGATGGTCTCCTTAATTCAGATGGCATTTTGCCATTTGCGCTCCATTGGGTGTCGTTTCGTTGCGTAATCCTTTAGTTAATTAAATTAATTAAATGAGCGCATTGGCACTTCGGGGATTTCAAAAGCGTCTAAATTATGTGTGTGGACAGTCCATAAAGTGAAGAGTGCTTCCACTTTTTGTTGCATGGCTTAAAAGTTAAGAGACTTCTATGGGACTAGTTGCCGTTCAGTTTGGATTTTAGCAGAACTCAACAGTAATCACAGCATACATTTAGTTTACTTTAACTGAAAATGATAAGTTTATTAAAAAAAAAAATATATTCAAAATATAAATAAAAACATGTTCTCAAAGTTAGGGAAAACTTAGAATAATTATTCAAACAATTTTTACTTTAAATTAAAGGAAAGATAGATGTTTGCTTTTGGCCAAAAGAAAGAATAAGCTTTTTGAAACTATAAACTTACTAAAAAAAAAAAAATATGTCAGACCACCGTAAAAAACATTTGATACAATACAAACTTCCGATTTATTAGCCAAAATAAAAGTACAAGAGAGTTAGCGTATATGTTGTCATAGATTAAACCGTCAAGGAGATATTATTGCTTTAAACAACTAAGGCGCGCTATAGCTATTTGATTTCTTTGAAACAACATAGATTTTCTTGTTGCTGATGCTTGTTCAAGTATTCATTTAAATACTCCCTGACCTTAATATTGGAAGCTCGATAAAATCAGCTGGCTTCAACTATTTGCTGCCCAATTGTAGCACACCCAAGATGCCGAAACATTGAAATCTCTAGGTCAAATCTAAAAAAAAGCGGCTACAAGCTTAAATGAAAGAGAGCTTCTGTTTAAGTTGCATATCGATCTCCGGGGCCTGAGAACGGCTGCTCTAAGTACATTTCGTTTGAAATTCAATTAAAAGATCTCATTTGACCTTTAAGCGTTCCATTCTCGAACTCTAGACACAATTAACGGGTAGCACATTAAGGCGATTTCTCAGCTACTTTCTGACTACACACTCTGCATGGGCAGGTTCAGTCAGTTTAGTCAGTCTTATGATCGCTGTAGATAAACGAAAATTTAAATTATAAAGCATTTAAAGTGTACAAATAATAATAAAAATACAAAAAAAAATAGTTAAACAAGAAAATTTAAGAATATTAAATACTCTTGAAAATACTTATAGACACCAAAATATTTTAAGTCTGTTTTTAGATATTAAAAGATTGGTTAAAATTTAATCAATAGGGCTTTTAGACATGGTAATTCACTTTGGTTAATTTTCTTTCAAAAAATATATATTTATTAGCTTCACCTAAAATAACACATGATATAAATATTGTGTTTATTAGAAAATTAAAACAAATGAGCTTTTATTTTACTCTAAAAACTTGATTTTTACACTCCTAAATCCTCTTTGTGTTCGTGACACACATTCCTAAAATGTTGTATACCCCTTTCAAAACACAGAATCATTTTAATGGGTATAGAATATATAAAAAACAAATCAAACAAAGGCAACAATACCCGTCAAAACGGCAGCTTGTATGTTTTTTTGGAGAGTGTATGAGTTGGATTGCGAGCGGTAGGTGGTTAGGGGAGCGTAGTAATTAAATGTAATTAATTTTCACATCCCACAAAATTAAATGCATTTAAATCGGAGCTCAAGTGCGGAGAGTGTGAGCTTTATAAATAGCGCATGTTTTAATAGCCCGACGTTTGTTAAAAGCGATTTAAAAAGTTTCATTAAGATAAACAAAAAAAAAAAAAAAAACTCAGCAACAACAGCTTTGTGTATGAGCAATAAAAAGCAACAGTAACAGACAAACATAAGAGTTATTGCAATTTTAATATTTAATTTTAATTTCGAGTCGACTATGACGACAGGTGAATAAACCATGGGTCAAGTCAACAAGAAAACACTTAAAAATAAAGGCAACATTTGAGCCATTTACCGTTGCGCCCTCGAGGCGTGGCCATGTTTCATTTTTGAGGGCAACATTAAGTTTGGTCGACATTAAGTGTTGCTACCGAAAGCTGATGCTGTGATGCTGCCTCTCCATCCGTTGTTGTCATTTGCCATCTCGCTCTCGCTGTCGCTTAACGATCACGAAATTCAACGGAAAAAATGGCGTTTAACTGTAACTGGGCAATGTGAAACACCTTTTCGGGTCAGGTGCTGCCAACGAGATTTCACCAAACAGCCAACAAACGCCTCACAGTTTTCATTATCTTACGGTAATATCGCCCATAAAGCTCCGACTTTTGTTGTATGCTGTTTCACCAAAATCATCATTATCATCATCTTCATCATCATGCTCATCGGGATCATCATGTTCATTTGGTCAGCCTTCGGTCATCTTGTGCTGATCTTAAGACACAACGTCAGCTCGTTATGGTTTTCTACATGGTTTGTTTTTTCGCTTGGCCTGCTTGCTAATATTATTATCTACACGGTCTCCGTTTGCTGTTTCTTTTTTTGTGATACTTTTCGTTTGGTTATTGCGCAGATTTATCTTTGTGTTTGGTCTTTTCATTGGTACATTTTGTACAGTTTTGATTGTTGTTTTTTTTTTCTTTTTTTATTGGTCGTCGGTTATTTTGTTTGGGTCAACTGCAATTTCCGGTGAACAGGGTGCCGAACTACATAAATTTTTAAATAAAAATGCTGTCGGCTTAAATCAAATGGCAGAAAGAATGGAAAGCTATGCGATTTAAGATGAAAGGTTTTAAAATAGTTGAATGTTTTTAAAAGCTTTGCCCTAAATTACGGAAATTTTTGTAACAATTAAACTATTTTAGAATTTTTTAAAGTAAACACTCAATTTTTTTTACTTAAAGAAATATGCATAGTCCCAACTATAAGTATGCAAAATTCTATATTTTGTAGTGAAATCGCAAATGTTTCTTTTGAGTAAAGCTCAAAAATAATTAAATGTCACAGATCTTATAACCGATTAAACCTGCTGTAAAATTCCGATGCTGATTTGAACAACTGTTTTTAATTACAAACTGTGTATAATGCGAGCCTATTTAAATGACACAAAGTCGCATGTTGAAGCATCCATGGGTCAAGGATAACGATTGGGGCCAGCTGAAAGTTTTCCAGAAGGCTGTTGCTACATCAATGCGGTTGCGGTTTAATCATTACGTTTAAATCTAGTAGTGCATTTAGTGTCATAGTACTAGCACATATCTTAATCTTAGCAGTATAAATCATCTCTTTGTTTTATTTCCCTAAAAAGTATATTAAAATTGTGCAAATAATTGACAGAGGAATCAGCTTATGTAATTTAAATGATAAATTATTACCACTAGAAGAAAAAAAACTATTTACAAACTGTATTATTTACCAGTTATTGTAATCGAAATTAGCCATAACGAAATAAATAAAACTTAAATAATTTTAAAATTTTTATAGTGTTTCACAAACATTCGCAAAGTTGTTCATATAGGGTATATTCAAGTCGATCTCTTCTTCTATCTTGACTTCAGGCTTCTTAATTGTTTTTATTACTTTTGTGCAACAACATTTCTCATTTTGTTTTATAGCCAAGTAGAACATAAAAAGGGGGGGTATGCAATCCCTGGGGTCAAACTTGGACACTTGAAGCGCTCTCGCATTAACAGCAACAGCAAAAACACATGTCATTGTTACAGGTGAGTTGTCCGCCTGTGTTGCTGATTTGAATATGTTGATAACACAACGCGATCTCTGTTTGCAGCCCGTTAAGTGCCTGGCAATGCCCCCACTTTCAAGTCCTAGCTTCAGGCCCATTTCATTGTGAGCGCCTGACAAAACGCACTCCGCACGTACTGCTAATTAGCAAGCGCTTTAAGGCCCCAATCCGGCAGGCATGCAGGCAGGCGCACGAGTCGACGGACATTACGAATACGCACATACATACATGGATACATATAGTGCACATTATGGTCTGAGTTAGTGCGTCAACTTAGTGGTTGACTGAATGACATGTTTTTTATACTTATGACAAATAACTTGCTCGATATGGATTTCTTATTTTTACCAGCGAAACTGATATTTCTTTTTGTAGCCATGCTATAACAAATATTAACGTTTAAAAACAAAGTTAATATCCATTGTAAAAATTTAACGATTTTTTAATGCTATAACTGCTTCTGGAACTATTTATTGATAAAAAAAAATTGAAAAAATGTTTGGTAATATTTAAAAATAATAATAACATTTTGCGCTTCTAACGAATTTTAGAAACGAATTTAAGGCCCAATCATTTTCACACAGTCAAATTTAGGACATTTACGTATGTATATGTAACTCAAAAGAACAGTCTTTTCTAAAAGGTTTTATACAAATGTCCCAAAATTCTCTTAAACAAAAATCCCCAGACCTAAATTTAAATTTTTCTTTTTTGATATATATTTATTAAGTGAAGAACCTGTACTCTCATGATAAGTACCTTAACAACATATAGGTGGCAATGTAACATAAAAACCAATCCCATAACTTACTTTTGCGTCTTGGCAAAACCTTGCCGTTTAAGTCGCCTTAAAGGTCGGGCAGGGAGTAGTCTTCTGGCAAGCAGGCTGCGGTGTCTTCGCAACCTTTCGCTGTATCTGCTTGTGTGCCCTCCAATCTGCTCTTCAACTGTATGCAGATTGAGGTCCTTGTGGAGTGTCGTACCAGGGACAGTTGGTTATTTGTCTTAGTACGCGATTCTGCAATACTTGTACACGTTTATAATTTGACTTGGCTGCTATTCCCCAAATCTGCACTCCATAGAGCCATATCGGCAATATATACATATGTACATATACCGCTCTTTTGCATCGCAGCGGCGTATTTGCCCATAATTTCCAAAGACAAAATCGGACGGAAACAACAACAACGGACAGACAAACAACAACAACAGGTTAAATTACAACAATTGCGAAAAAGCAACATAAAGTTTCAGCCTAAAAGATGCTCTTACTTTGATTAAACCGGCAAAAATGCCACAAAAAATCGGACAAAATCGGACGGAATTTAGACGGACATACAACAACAACAAGGGAAGGAGAAAGAAGAAGAACCCGCCAGTTCTGAAGGTGGCGATTGGCCATGCAGGAACTACTTATATCGCTATTTATTACATGGGTACTTACTTTGATAACCCTATGGTAATCGAACGGCGAACCACCCAAGTAACTTTTCGGCTGGTTTACATGGGTACTTACTTTGATAACCCTATGGTAATCGAACGTCGAACCACCCAGCTTACTTTTCGGCTAGTTCCTACATGGGTACTTACTTTGACAACCCTATGGTAATCGAACGGCGAACCACCAATGTTAGCAATAGTTAAAATTTTCATTAGCTGCAATAGGACTGCTTACGGATCTTGCTCAACAGATAAGACATTCGCCGCATTCACAAGAGGTCTCAGGTTCAAATCTTCGTCACGGTAAGTGTGAAAACAAATTTATAATGGCTTTTTCTTAATTTCTTCTTCCCTACATCTCTATGTTATTTAAAGCACGAGGAATAAGTCCGAAAAGTTGTGTTTCAAGATTGAAATTCTTGATTTTTTTTTAGTTAAACTAGTTCTATTATGGGTACCCCGGTAGCTAGTTCTATCACTAGTTACCGGTAAACGAAGTGGTGGCGATTGACCCTATTTGCGGACATTTCATACAAAAACGGAAATGAAAGATCGCATTGCTTGGGGCCGATGGGTAAGTAGGGGTGGTCTGCTGGTAAGCGCTTATTTCACCAGCTACGAACCAGCGCCCAGTACTGCAGGGAAATTACAAATTTACAAAACCACACAATAATTTTTCTAATATTTTTTGTTAGATCCTCCTTAAAGTATGTAACAGATAATTTACATTCATAAGTTAAGCTGCAAGATAAATAGCCAGCCCAAAAGAGTGTCACAAAAAAATAATTTGAAAAACGTTTTCAATATTTGCTCAAATACACTTTGTGAGCACCCCAATTTTTTTTTCTTTATTAAGCGTTGAACCCATACATTCTAAATAGCATCTTAACAACACATATCAAAACAAATCTGTAAAGAACCAAACCTCTTACGAGGATTACTAGCAGGTGGTGGGGAGGGCTGGACAATTAACAAATCATCTTGGCGAATCCCAATCTTTTAAGTCGCCCTAACGGCCTAACTGGTAGCAGTCTCCTTGCAAGTATACTGCGGTGTCTAATAAGCCGATCGTTGTATCTGCTGGAATGTCTACAAATATGTTCTTCCACAGTGTGTAGATTGAAATCACGGTGAAGTGTGGAGCCACGCACATACCAAGGACAGTTAGTTATCTGCCGCAGGGTTCGCGTGAACACCCCAATTAATAAAAATTATGTTTTTTTCTTTTCCAACACAAGGTCACATATAAGTTAATTTTTATTTCGTGTAAATTTTTCGTTGACACTTAAATGCTAAAAATTATTTACAAATATCCATTGGTAGAGTATTTTGGTTGTATGTGTGTGTCTTGTGTGTTGCTTAATTATACTAGTATAAATACTTGTGATTTGCTCAAGCAGTTAACTAAACAAATTAAGTTATACAAAGCTTAATGCAAAATATTTGCTGCATTCGAATTGTTGTAAATAGTACAGTTTGATATCAATTTTGAAGCGAGTGCGGCGATTATTCCATTTAATATTTTCTCTGTCTTTATGTATATATTTTTATATGGAAGGAACAATGGACGACATACGCGAACACAGCTTTGTCGTTGTTTATGTGTGTGTGTGTTTGTCTGTTTCTCTTCTTTTTAAATTATTTAAATCCCAGAGATTACTGCAATGGGTGTCAAAAGCGTATGCGCATCAGTGTATATAACTGAACAGGCAAAAGCGAGCTTTTGATTATGAGTTGATGAGTATTACGCAAAACATATTCTAATATTAATACTCATTGCAGTGTTTAACTATATTAAATATCAGTAATAAGCAATAAGCTTATTGGCAACATAAATGCAAAACGTAACATCAACTTTTAACAAATTTGCTTTTTTTTTGGTTTTTCTTTTTCTCTATTTTTTTTTTTTAACTATTTAGCTTTAATTCTTAACAACATTAACTACTCAAAAAACATTTAACGACTAAGACGCTAAACAAAATTCGTTTTAAATATTCTATTTGACTAACATTTCAGCGAATTGCGAGCGTGAATTGAAAAAAACCTTTCAAGCGCCTAAAAACACTTATCAATTGTGATTTAAGCCGTATAGTGAAGTAGTAGGTGTTTTATGTTTTATCTTAAATACTTTTCGTTGGTTACTTGTTGTGAATATATCTAAATATATATGTATAAGTTATTTAGTTGCTTCCAACTCTGGACAAGACACACATTCAGCAAATTGCTCATATCATCAATATGTTATGTTTGGTATAGAGAAAGATCGTTTAAAACTGGACCAGATGGGTTTGTGCATAGAAAAAACTATTTACAATGTGCTAAGAATATTTTGCAGAGTTTTTTAAGCTTTAGTTATCCGTATGATAATGTTGCTGCTGTTGATGGTGATATAAAGAAGTGCCAGCCTGTGTTGACGATGAGCTCGACGATGTGGCTGCAGTTGTTGAAGGTTTGCTCATCGATGGCATAATATCCTCAATTTGTATAAGTTGTTCGATGGGTATTAAAGACAGTTCACCTCCAACGGGCTGAGGCATTGGCAGCTTCGCCAGAGCCTGCAAAATTTGAATAAAACAGCATTTTTGAAGTTGTCACAACTCATACTCTTTGCTTACCTTGGCATGCTCCACAGCAATCGTTGCTGCTTTTTCCGCCTCACGCTGTCTTCGCTCTTTCAACTTGAGTGAGAAAATGGCCACAGATCGTGCGCTTTTCACCAGTTTTTGTTTAAGACGCGACTTCTTGGCCGCCAGTTCAGCAGCTATCAACAGATATTTGTTTGAAGTTGGCTGATATTTTATTTTGAAACCCATTGAACTTACCTTTTGTTTCATCGTCTGCATTGCCAGCTGCTGCCGATGTGGATGCGGTGACGGCGGCAGCAGCAGCTGCAACTGCTTGTGCCTGCTCCTGTTCCCGTTCCTTTTCACGTTCCTTTTCACGTTCTTTTTCCCGTTCCCGCTCTTCCTTGGCCTGTTGCCTTTGCTGTTGCTGCTGCTGTTTGTGTGATGAACTTGACGATGAATTCGATAAAGCACCCACGCTGGGCCTTGATTGTGAATTGCTGATGCTGCTGCCGCTGGCAACGGGCCCGGCGCCACTAGGACTAAAGACACTGCCCCCGCCACCCGATGAGGATGATGATGAGGCGACAATATGATGTTGTTGATATTGCTGCTGCGCGCCTGGCGGTGTGGCAAGCATCATGCTGCTTGTTGCACCGGTTTTAAGCGCCACATTGCTCCACGAGGGCGCTGGCTTTAAAATGTCCGTGTTTTCAGCACTGCTGCCGAGTTCCTTTAAGCATAAAGAACCAAGTCAATTTTACATACACAATCAAAAACAATAAATTACATTTATATAGTTTTTAGACCCACACTAAACACACAAACACACACATTAAAAGCTTGGTGCATGCATATGATATATGTATAGTAAATGGGTCTTGTGAGTGGGTTTGAAGGCGGCGTGAAATTGATTTCATGGTTATATAAATGTGATATCAAGCAATTGCCATGCCAACTTATAGCCTTTAGAGTGCCTAACGTATTTGCCAATTGATTTGAACAGTGCTTTAAATAGTATACACTGAGAACAATATATATATATATGTTTATAGAGTGAGTATATCAGGCACAATCACAACCTATATTGATTAACATATAGGATCTAATGTCAATTAACACACTTCACTACCTTGGCAATACAATCTATGCTTCTATGCAGGTTCGCACTATCGTTGACCTTTAAGCGCGACATCCATTCAGGTGCGTGGAGCTTAATATGTAGTTTATCCTTTAAGCAGTAGAATGATGTTAGAGACAATTTTAAGCTGTTTTGATTGTGTGTGTAGGCCCTAAAATTTTTAGTTGTCATAATCTTCAGATGTTTACTTATAATGAGTCTTTGAAATTAATCTTTGGTTTTTAAAATGATGTTTCAAAACATAAAATCTATCAATCTATAACCACTTTAAACAATTATTAAAAAATTATTGCCTTTTATCTTTCTGATTTTTATACTTTATAAAAGCACTTCTCTTAAATTTTCATTTTTTTTTTTATCTTAGCTGTGTTATTAGATTTTCCAAAAGCATTATTAAGCTCAATTTGAATGTAGCATTACCAAAAGATATTGGAGAACGCCAGCTCTACACAATCTACTCACAAATTTGTAGCCACAAATGTTGAAAATTTTATTTTGTGGTTTTGGGTGTCAAAGAACTACATATTACAAGCTAGCTTTAAGTAACGAGGGTTTTTGCTACGCACAATAGTAATCAAAGTAGTGTTTTATTTGTGTTCAATCAGTTAACCGACTTTAAAAGTGTAGTGTATCTAGTAAGTTGCCATTAGAAAATTAATGTTGATCTGTGTTTGTCTTACGCTCATTTGCAATTGTGATGCACTTTCCGCTGATATTTTTCGCGTCTTGCTGAATGGCGGAATCTCAGGTATTCTAGTTGCCTGTTGTGCTTGCTGCTGCTGCTGTTGCTGGTGGGTTGACTGGTGTTGTAGCTGTTGAAGTTGCAGGTGACGTGGCATCGAGGCACGCTGCGGACTGCTGCCCGTGCTGCTGCCAGTGTGATCAGCCGAATCACTTGATTTCTTACGGAACGGCGGTATATCTTGTATATGCATCGTTTGCATTCGCTGAGCGTAGTTCAAGGCTAGCGTGCTAGCTGAAGCGCTGACAAGTGCCAAATGAGCAAGCGATATTAAAAATAGAAAAAGAATTCAAAATAGAGTGTGAAAAAATGGTTGAAAAAGATTGAAGAAAGAACATTAAGCACTTGATAAAGTTGTTGTTCTAGTTAACACTGGAAAACCACTTAATCAAATATATTTTAAACAGCAATATAAAGTATATATATATTTATATTTACAAAACAAATACCAAATAGAAGCCGCTTGTAAAGTTAAGAGCTTTTGCCAATGTTAGAAGAGTTTTTGCATCACAAATTTTGATATTCGGAAAGCGAAAGCATCAACAACACACACAGCAAAAATATATATGAGAACACAGTACAGTTTTCCATCTAAAAAGACGATTTACCCGTTAGTCAACTGCTGCTGTTGTTGTTGTGATGATGAAAGAGCGCTCAAATTGCGCACCGAACATCCGAGAAATGGTGGTATTTCCGGTATGAAGAATAGCGATTTTTGCCTACAACTTTTACAAGCGCTATAAATAATTAATGTGTTTTTTTTTCTTTTTGTATGTGTGCAGGCAATAAAAGGTGCCCATTAAACAAGAAATAAATTGGAACCAAAACTTAAAGAGATTTTATTTCAAGTATTTTAAATGTGCGTCTGAAAAGTAAATATGTATGTATGTATCGTGTGGTTGTGTGTGTTTGCTTTATAGTTGAACTTAATTGAGTTTGCGTGTGTAGAAAAGTACTTGGGTTGCCCTAGATTAACATTTAATACTAATTCTTTGCCTTACCCATTGCCATCAAGATGCAAACTAGTCAGCGAGGCACCACCATGGGGCGGCGTTGATTCATGCAGCGGTCGTATAAGTATTGTGCTCGTCTATGCAACAAAATTAAACAAAATGTGAATATTATAAATTCGTGACACACACACACTCAACACGCACCTGCGATGGCGGCGAATCGGGCGACGAATCGCGACTCTCATATATATTAACATCCGCCTCAATGCTGCTGCGACCATAGTTGGCAGCCAGCTCGTGGCCATAGAGCAGCATATCCTCGGCCAGCTGACTCTCCATGGACGATTGATCGTGTGTGGCATTGCTGCCCGTTCCCTCCTGCTCCGGCTGTGTGGATGTGGTTGAAGGTGGCGTTGGCGGTGTGGGTCGTGGTGATGTGCCCTTGCATTGCATCTCACGACGACAGTGCTCGGCTCGAGCTATCTCTGCTGCCAGCCAGGAGGGCAACTCTGGCAGCAGCCAGGTCAATGCCTGCCGCAGGCCAAGCATAATGTGCTGCGAACATAACAAGCATGAAATCGTTAGCAACGGCGCAGTATTGCATTATTCAAACTCACCTCCAGTGTGACAATCAATATTATAGTCTGGGCTGTGGTCAAACCTGGCCACAATCGGGACACCTGACCAGAGAGACCAATCAGCGCACAGTTCACAATCACGGCCGCCAGCGATAGAATACTCAATGCATTTTGCCAGGTGCCAATGTTGGCCACACGCTGTCCAAACGGTCGTTGATGCACATGCGCCAGTTTGAATGCATCCGAACGTATTTCCATTAGGTTGTTAATCAATGCACAAATGCCTGCCAGCGGGAAGGCAGCTGAAAAGAGCACCACATAGCCCATCTGTACCAGCATCTCCAAGTGATCCGAAAACGTGCCATCGTACTGGTGATGTAGAGAAAAGTACATAATGTTCATTAACAAAATTAGTTGGAGTAGAGAATCTAATTCAATTCTTAACCTTATACAAAGAACTCTCGATCTCCGCTTGGCCAATGTTACGTTTACTCGATGAATGCTGCTCCTGTTGCCCCTGAGATGTTGCTGTTGCACCAGCAGCTGCCTCAGCTTTGAGTTTCTCCTCAGCGGTGGCCAATTCCTCAGCCAGACTGCGATTCACATGCTGTGTGGGACTAAGAGCGCCCCACATATTAAAGCTTAGCTTGGCTAACTTCCATTGTTCCAGGAAATACGGTATGGCCGATTCACGTAAGTTGCCAATAATTTGACGGGATATAAGCAGACCTGCGAGTTGCTAAAAATTCAAAGAGTTTTATAAAAAGTTGTTATAATCTTCAATATTCTTTACCAACCTCTTTAAGCTTATCCTCATCACGCAAATAGAATGCAATGTAGAAGAGCGACAGAAACGAGTTGACGAATTGAAAGAGCGCAACTTTGGCAATCAAATGATTCTCATACTTTGATTGCAGTCGATAGTTCTCTATAAAAGCATAAATATTAAACTTAATAAATTATTTTGTGCCTGCTTTTAGGCAATTTAGTCTTACCTCGGTCGTTAAGCCAAACGGCTAGTTTAAAGTAAGCTTCATCCATTAAAGTAATCGCACCAGCGAGCAGCACTTTGGGTATCACACTCAGACAGCATAAAACACTCTCCTCCGGCAGCTTGGAGTCCCACCAATCCTAGCGCACATACAGAATAAAAACCAAATAAAACTAATGAGTGCATATTTACACAAATTAACCAACAATACATATACAGAAGAAGGGGGCAAACAGAGAGCTAGTCAATGGGAGCACATTAACTAACATTAATCAACAGCTATAAAGGTGGGCCAACATCCCACCCAACTTATTTAATATTGTTCAATTAATATACACGCACTTCATTTACCATATTGAAGCTTTTGGTTTCATTATGATACTTCCGTTGGGAACTTCGTTTTGGTTATTAAACGTTCTGTTTGCAATTGCGGTTCTGGGTGCGACCTCAAACTGACACTCGCAGTCTTCGGGGAAAAACTCAAAACAATTAAAGAACATTTCAATAGCTAACAAAAATAATGGCATTGCCAAATACATAGATATCCTCTGTCTCAACTTACTTGTTGTAAAATGATAGTATGTAAATAAATATTCTGCAAACATGAGATAAATAAAATATTGAAACTTTTAAGACATTATTAACATATTTTTCTTTGAAGTCTACTTTAATCTCTTAAGTCTACTTCACGAATATACCCAACCGACTGACTACTTTGCAGAGTATATGAAACAACAGCAAAATCATTGGCAACAAGCAGTCGCCCATTTTGTGGCACATGCTACAAGAACAAAAGCAGTTTTGCGCTTTTGCAACTGCCACTGCTGACAAGTGTGTGTATAAGTGTGTGCGTGTGTGTGTTTCTCTATTGTGTTGTTGCATCATTTTCAACTTAATTAGCAGCTTGTTGGGCCAAGGTAGTTGGCTTAACTGCCAGCTGAATTTCATAATTTACGCAACTCGTTGTCAAAAGCAGCAACGGACAAGGAGAGAACAGGTCATAATGAATGATTATGACGGCAATGTGTTTGCTAGCATTTTTTAATAATGGCGCATTATGTGCAAAGTTAATATTTGTAACGAGAACGGCAGTTTTCCTCTATTAAGAGGAAAGGCAGTTTCCGAAAGAAAAGGGAGAAAATATCATTTTTGTTTTAGAGACAAAGTACTGTTCTTATATCAAGAACTTAGCTTAAATATTAAAAAATACTTTTGCGTATTCGTTAACAAAATTCAGATTTGGCCTTAATAACTTAAGAAAACTTTAATTTCGTTAATGATTTGGAATTAAATCAACATGTTAAAGTGTTGAATGTTGTGGAAGATAAATTGCATCCTTTTGAATGTATTGGTAGAGGAAACTGCCTATTAGTAAATTATGTGCAGTTAATTTCAATTGTTGCCCCAAAATGTGCACTATTTAAAGTTATAGCTTTTGGTACAAGAGCAACAAGAGCATCTGGCATTCCCATTAGCAGCTTAGGAGGAGCACATTTAACCCACATACGGAATTTAGTTAGCTACCACTTGACCACACGGGTACTTAGCTCTTTTACAACACTGGTCAACTGGGCAACTGGCCAAGCTTCTGTAGTTGACAAGCTCACACACACACACACATAAGCTCTGTCATGGCTCATTACTGCAACATTTAAGCTCTTTTAAGCCCGAATGCACTGTTTGTGTTGCAGTTTTCAGGTTACATATTTATACCCTCAATCCATAAGCTGAAAAATGGTATAATAAACTTTAGCACAAGTATGTTTTAGGGAATAAAAAGGATCTTGGAACCCATTGATGGCAAAGATTCGTGATCAACATTATAAACCTAAGGGTATCTTCTAGTCAAACTTTCACTCCAAACAGTTGTTTGCAGTAAGCCAAGGTCCATGACAATGCATAAATGTGCATCGAACGGGTCGGCAACAAGAACATGTCAATTGTCAGGTCAGCTTGTGGATAGTTTGAGTTGACTCAGTTGATTGCAGCTGTTAAGAACATGTCGACAAAGTTGTAGCCCTCGTCGTAAAACTAATTTAAATTCAATCTGCTCTATAGATAATAAATCAAATCTTATTGGCATGTTCATTGAAAGCATTCAGCTGCTGCTTTTAATTATCACATTTAATAGCAATAGCATAGGATTAGGATATCTTTTAAACAAATTTCCTTTTTGTTTCTGTATACCGATTATGCATTTTGTTTCTCTTTTAAATTATTGAAAGCAAAATAAACATTTCCAGACAAATTCTGATTAGATTTTTTCCATGGTAGATGTCATATATAATGTTCTTATGTGACTGCAACTTTATGTTTTTGTGTAGTATTTTAAATAAGCAGCTTTATCAATTTTATACCCAACTACAATTTGTTTCTAAGTCTAACATTTGTATCTATCATTATTTTAGCTATTTTTAAAAAACAATCAAACCTTGTGTTCATATCTAAGAAAAGGAGATTTTATTTTCTTTTAGCTTCTTTTAAAAAAAAGATTAGTTTTTTTTCTGGTTCTTTTAATTGTTTCGTGTTGTTTCTTACTTAGACCCTTGAAAAGACCCAAATGATTGTTCTGTCTTTTGTGTTGGCAACATCTTTTGTTATTGCTGTGTCTATTGTTGTTGCTTGTTGTTATTCTTAGCATTCAATTATGCGTAAAATATGGCAAATGTCGTGCAAGACGTTTTATCAATGTCCTCTTTTGGTTTCTATTTCCGCTTTTCTTTCTGCCTCTTCAGCTCCTACGCAAACAACGTTAACGCCATTGGCCATTTTCTCTTCTTTTTTTCGTTCCAACAACATTTGAGCATTTTAATTAATGCCAGCTGACAAGACTCCAGCATGTGTCTGTCTGTGTGTTTTTGCTTTAAAAAAAACATTGCGTATGCAAATTGATGGCCAAAAGGCATTGCAAAAATGTGCTGCCAATGCGTATGGATAAAGTTTTAATTAAAGCTCATCCATTCGAGCGCAAGTCAAAAATAACTAAATAAATATTTTAACAAAATGAGCGAAATATTCATTAATTATAAACTTTAAGTGAATTTTTTAAACTATATTGTTATATGGAATTTATCGAAAATTTTGTTTTAATATACTTATTCACTTTGAATATATATTATAATTATCAGTAATAGCATTTAAGTATTTATTTAAGGCTTAACTACAACATCCACACCACCTTCTTTTCCCTCCCCTTATAGTAACCAATTAAACTGTAATGCTACTGCGTGTTAGTATTGAATGACATGATATGTATCTAGATCTACTGATAGGCGTTCATGTATAAAAATTGTATTTAAGTGTTAAGCTGTAAGCACAACGAGTACACATAATAATAATCATGATAATAAAAAGGTAGAAATGAATAAAAACCTTGTGCAAATTATACATGCATTGAGCAATTCCTCTATCGGGTATGTTATGATGATCCAGCCAATCCTGTGGAAAAGAAAACAGCAAACAAACGAAAAAAGAGAACGGAAAAATGTAAGAAAAATAATTCAATGAGGCGTGATGTATGATAAATAACGCTTTCATTTCATTTGCTTTTTGAATTGTATTTGTATTTCATGTGTGTGTGTGTGTGTTTGTGTGTGTGTTCTTTGCCATTGCAAATACGAAAAAACATAAAAGAACAAACACAAACACAACAAGCAACAAAAAGCGTCAAATGCAGCAACGGCGACAGGAAGCAAAATGAGTGTGAAAGTTAGAAGGTGTGCGTGTGTGTGTGTGTCCAATTGCTAGTGCGTGTGTGCTAACACTATGTGTATATTAGTGTGTACGTGCTTATTTTTTAAGGTGTGCGTGTGCTCAGCAACGTGTGAACAGGCAACAACAACAAGGATAGCGTAATGCAAAAGGATACCGTTCGAAAAAATTCAGAAAAACACACACCCCGCATCAACACACACACACACACACGTCGTCGTTGGAATTCGATAGGGCTTAAAATAGGGTTATGTCACAGAGTGTAAAACAATGTTAATTATACGCACTGTGAATCGAGCTCAAAGGCATAATTAATTTGTAAAACCCTTGCAACAAGATCAACAGAATAATTGAACAGGGTTACACATTTGGTATTCGATAATCCGATAATCGGGCTCACCTGAAAGCGCAACATAAGAAACATCACAGCAAACACCACACAGAGGCAGAGACCAATCACTGGAAAACTAACCAAATAACGAAATGCGCGTCGCTGCCAGGCAGGCGCCTCTTTGGGCTCCAAACGACCCGTCACATTGTTCTCCTCCAGCGGACCCTTTTGAAAATAAAAGCAGAATATCAGTTTAGTTTTAAGTCAAGTTTAAAAAATGGTAACCACTTACCTTATAGAGTGGCCTGGGCGGCTCAAGCAGCTCTGGCGGCGTCGATAACGTGCCCCAGCGAAAAGCTAGCTCAACGGAATAACGCTTCCAAGCTTCCAAATACAGCGATGCCCAAGCGACATTAAACAACGAGAACAGCACATGGCCCATATCCTGAGCAGTTTGACCCTTGCCCCACAATATGCAATACAATATAGTCCCAAAAACGGCGGGCACGCCCAAAGCACACGTGTAGTGACCCAACCAGGCAAAGTACAATGCAACCTTAACGCCAAAGTATGCGGCAATGTCATCTGCAAATGCAACAGTTTTCACGATCACAATTATATCATTCATTAAGTGGCAGAAACTCACCAAGCGGCTGTGGCGCAAAGATCTGTTTGACCCAATGTGTTTGCAGCTGTGTCAAAGAGCGTGTCTCATGCAGCGGAAAGACCTGTGTGATAAGACCAGACTCCTGCCAGGCAGCCACAATGCTCTGACCCTCGGCGACAGCGGCGCGTCCTTGCAACGCATCAATGTCACTGCAGCCGGCACGTAAGCCTTGTAGCACCTGCAACACCAACCACTGACGCTCCTGTGAGGTAAACAATGCGGTGCTGCCCACATCTCCACGCAGCTGCTGGAAACAGTGACTCTCGCGGGTGGTGAACTCTCGCAATGCACCGCCCAAATCGGGACGCAAACGTTTCGGCAGACGCGCCTCCTCCGCAGCTTTAAACAGGCTAAAAGGTTATACAACAAAAATCACAAATGATACAATGAAATGAAAAAATATTTCAATTACTTTTTCATTTTATACCAATTTTCTATTGGGGGTTTTATTACTTACACATTAACCGGCGCACTGACATAGAAGGCGTTGCGTCTGGAGCTCTCGTGCGCCTTAACTTGAACTAAGAGACCCAGACCGGCGGGTGGCTGAGAGCGTATGCGGGCCAGTAGCCAGCGCAATGCCTCATCGGGCGCATCTTCGGGAAACTCAATGACAACATCGCATTGTGTTGGTATTTTGTTGAGCCAAAGGCGACGCGGTGTCATTAAATGACCCGCGTACGGAACTTTGCGGCGTATGTGGCGGGAAGCTAAAGCAAAGATACAAATTCAAAGATATTTAAAAAAATTATTAATAGTAGACAAGAAATTGTTGATGTAAGTTATTAACTAATTGCGTAAAAATGTGTGGCTTTAAATTAAACATGAAATTAATATTTGTTTCCTTTTGAAAGGCTATAGAAATTCTAGTCCATATACAAGACTTAAATGAAAAGGTACATACAAATTTATATTTTTTTTCTTCCACTTGCAGATTAATTTCATGTTTTGTAGTATGCTGTCGGGACTGTACAAAAGAATACAGTATGAAAGCACAAACTGATTTAAATGCAGGTGGAACAAAAATCCCATAAGAGTATCAAAAATACAAATAGATTTAAACGAGGGGCGTACAAAGCAGTTCAACAGTAACGCATCAACTTAACAGCAATATGCAATGTATGCAGACATTTGTTAACAACAGCCTTTTAACACTAAGAACTATGCTAACGTCACCTTTGCCATTTATACTTTTGTATTAAGCTTGGACTTATGTCTAAGAGCAAGTTGTTGCAAGCAACTAATGTTGGAATTGTGTTTTATTATTTATGGAAAAGCTCTCGAGCTTATGTGTCAAGCAGTGGCTGGCATACACATGACGTACTTAGTTCAAATGCGACACAAAAAAGCCGCAGAGCCTGCAGCTTTGTGCCAACATATTTCTGTGTTGCATAACCATAGCCAGGTGGTTGTACAGGAAACTGAATGTGGGGGCAGAGGGGCAGTACAGCAAACAAACAGCAAAACCAAGGGTAAATAACAAACCGCAACATCGCAAAAATTGCCACAACTTTTAATTAGAGAGGGCTGACAACCTGAACACAGCCAAAAAAAAAACAGAAAAGAACGAAAACGAATGCGAGGGCAGGAAGCTTGAACCGCTGAAAAGCGTTGATAAAAACACATGAAAATATATCACAGAAATTGACTAATGACAGCAACGAAAGTCACGGCGCACCAGCAAAGAAAGAAAAACTTAAGTTTTCCTTCTCTTACAAGCTGGAATATCTGCACCACCATTTGCCCGATACGCGAGGTCGCAATTAATTATGAGGGGCAAGTCATTGCCTGTTCCGTTAGTGATAGCATACAAGAAACTTGCAACAAAGTCGCGAGCAGCCAAACTAATGGCTTATTCCAGTTTGCACTTCTTAATGGTTTCTTTCTGTGAATACAGGTTAAAAGCAGAGTATGACGCAAGCATGTATTTGTATATTATTCATTTTCTAATCGAAAATCGATTCAAAAAAGGATTCTAAGAAATAATTCCAGCTCGCAAAAAGTATTGAAATATTCATGAGGATCTAATGACAGTTGCGTCATGTGCATTTAGTTAGATTAAAAGATTTAAATATATATTTTAAATTCATTAGGCTTAACGAGAAAAGTAGCTGGAGAGCGTGGGAAATGGCATAAATTACAAAATCTCGGCAATTTATTCCATAAATAAAATCAGAGGCAGAGAGACAAACCGCACCAATAAATATAAATGCAAGTATGTACATATGTATTTTGGTATTTAATGCTTTATTCCGGGCTCGTACATTAGTGCTCGGATAGAAATTGTTTAATTTTGCTGTTGTTATTGTTGTTGTTGTTGTCTGCATATCAAATGAGCTGTAAATTTGTGCTACAAAAACCGCCGAGCAAATTGTTAATGCAAATTTTTAGCCAATAAACCCCCAAAGAACATGTGAAATGTGCGATTGCCATTTTAATATGCTGTTCGCATAGGGTCCCCCAAACGCCATAGGGAGCTAGGTTTTCATTGGCGACACGAGCCGCACGCTTCGCTCATAAAATGCAGACAATGAGGGGATCACACTAAACACACACACACACACGCATACACAAAAAGCTGTTAGCCTTGGTAAATGTTTAGGTAGCCAGTTTAATGCTCATGTTCTGCGGCAGATTAAAATAGGGCTTCTACTGGCAAAACAGCTTTAAGCTGCCCAAGCATATGGTAATAGGGTTAAAGTGTCATAAATGTTTGATTGGTTAGATGCACGTATTCGGGGGGGAGGGGAAATGCATAGCGGAAGTGGTGTGACCTGAATGTAAGATGAAGCCAATTGAATAAAGCCATCAGATATGCAAGATAGCATTTGCAATAATTGTACAATTAAATTAAATTAGGTCAAAGTCGAATGAAGAAGTTTTCCATCTGGTTTAATTTCATCCACAATGCTATAGTATTTATTAACTTTAATTTTTTATGTGTGTTTAGTTCATAAAATTTTATTTTAAAACATAAAATATTGTTTCTAGGCAAAGATTATTTTCGCAATATTAACTTTATTATTTGGTGAAATATCTTTTAATTATTTTTAAAATATTGTTTTACAATATTGAAATTGCATTTAAATTTTTTTTTGCTTTCAGTAAAACTTGCTAATAATAAAAATATAACAATAAAAAACTGCACAATTCATTAAACCTCAGTCAACATGAACTAAAATTGACATGGACTGCTGCTGGTTAAATCAGCAGATGTTTAATATCCTGAAGTGAGAAAAGTGCGAACAAAAAAGGACAAACTGACTGAAAGCGGTGAGAAGCTGTGTCCTGAATAATTAATGAAATCGGCTTTGCGGCAAGCTTCGTTGCCTCCCGCCAGCCAATTGGATGTGAGCTGCTTCATTTATAAACGTTGCGTAAGCCCAAATGCCCCAGGCCACATACATACGAGACTCAGCGGCACCCAACCAGCCCCAGCAAATGACTCAAATTTAATCAGTTGCTGCAGCAAAAACAGCTAGCTTGAGGTTCATGTAATTGCGTAAGCCATCAGTAGTTGTAGTATATACTTGAAACCGTTTATGTTTTAATTAGTCTGTGCTGATGACAAAGTAAAAAATCTCATTAGTAAACGTGCACTTAACGCAATGTGGCCAAAATGGCGTGAACTAAGTACATTTAATTGAAGGAAAATGATGTTATGTGTTTATCATTAGAACAAGGAATTGCTTAATGAGGTACACACAAAAACAAATAGGTACGCTAAGGAACTGCTCATCAAAAATGCCAAAAGTCAAAACGACTAATGTAATAGGATCTAAAATTTGTTTACTTCAAACTTGTGATTAATAAATGTTAAAAGAAAATGTTTAAAAAAAATTATTTCACATTGAAGTTCTTTAGCACGTTGTGCCTATACTTTTCTTACTGTTTTTGAAGCCTCATTCTTCGTTGTGATTTTCTTTAAATTTACCATTTTGTACACGAGTAATGGACATTGTAACGGTCAATACAATCAGATACAAATTACTTCAGCTTAGCAAGCCCTTTATAACTATTGCAAAGCTAGAACCAGTTGTGACTTCCAAATAGTAAGATTTAAGCTTGAACGGGATTCTTTTGGGTATGCAGTTCTATTTTTGAGCAGATTTTAGTCGTCTAATATTTAGAAACAAATATTTAACAAAAATTCTTTTTTCGCTAAGCAAGGACTGGAAGCCAGAAGCATTTTCGATGAATAAAAAAAATATTTAAAAGAGTTAGAAAAAGTTTAAAGTGCTTACAAATTATGATTTGACAAATCAAAGCAAAGAAGAATGCAAAAATAACCTAGTTCAATAGAGTTGTAAGCCAGGTCATCGATCAAAATAGAAATAGTTAGAGTTTAAGGCTTAAACTGCCAGTTGCCAAGCATTTTATTTAACCACATGTTATATATGCACACATATTTTTGCTCATAAAAATGCATAAACGTGTTTTCGGTTTATCATGCAGAAAAGGAATTTTCATGATAGCCACAGAGAATTTTCCACAAATTCAAATTAAGCAAAAAAAAAAAACAACCACACACACTGGAAAAAAATGATGTTGAACACTTGACATTGTTCGTCTTAACTGTCGCTTCATGCTGCCTCTCTGAACTGTCCACAAATGTAATTAATTTATGCTGACCAAGCTTTAGTCGTGGCAGCAACTGTGCGTTGGTGCATGTCCACACACAGCAAGTGGATGCCACATTAATCACTTTGTCGAGTTTTGTACTTCAATAAAAATGTGCCATTAAAAGACAATCATGTTCATGACGCTGTACACCTCCCTAAATGGACTCTCAATCTTGACTTTGTTGGATAACAAGACATACAAAATTGTGCTGAATATTTTTTAGATTAATTTGAGCCAAATGACTCAGTTATATTCTAATTCAAATGGGTTATAACTTTAGAGGGTTTTCTAAAGATAATAAAGAGGTTCAGTAAGGAGCCTTTCCACAAAATGACATGAACTGTAAAATTTAAGTTTAGTAATTCACAGCTTTGAATAAATCTACATATTACTATAAAAATACTGAATAACCTGACAATCGTATTCAAGCACTTACTAAACAAAAAAAAAAAAAACACTTATAAAATGCCTTTTACACACCAATAGTCAATGTCGTGTTTAAATACTGACATTTATACGCATCTGTTTCGTTTACAACCGAATCTGTAAAATCTTTTACACCCTGTCAGTTCCTTTCCCCCGGTTCCCATGGCAATAACAATTGCTGGCACAGGATTCTCCTAACGGGGAAAAGCAACAACAATACAGTTCTTATATTTTATGCAAAGAATTTTCATAGTCGCGCTTTTTTTTTTTGCATACTTTCAAGACTCTGACAACTAAAACCACTCAAAGTGTCAAAACGCCCAACAGATACTCAAGAGTAGAAAGTGAGAGGCGGGTTGAGAGGTTATGTCTAACGTACATTTAGCAAAGATGATGGTGACTCTTGAACAAGTGCTGTCTATTTATTGATTGAATCTGCATATAATTGAAGTGCACAATGGAAAATCAAAGTGAAAGCCGATATAATGTGTCTCGAGTGGTCGAACAAAGAATTCAGCTTTCGATCATGGGCTAAAAGCTTTACTTGATCAAAACAATATTTAAGATTTATCAAAAGTTTAAAGATGATTCAAAGCATTCAACAGACATTTAGCAAATTCTCGCCGTAAATCTAACAACAGTAGCCGGCTAAGATAGATAAGAACCGCTTTGAAAAATGTCAACCCTTGCTGAACTGAAGTCTTCTGGCGCTTAAGAAAAAAAAAAGAAAGCTTAATGAGGGCTGACGGCAGCGTAATGAAAAAGTTTTTGTGCAATAGGAAGGCAAAGTGCTCCGCACTGACAGGGGGCAACTAAGTCCTTCCGTTTGGATGGGGCAGAGCAAAAAGGATTTCAGCTGAAGCAAAACCCAAAAGGCATGACGTTTGAGAAAACTTTGACGACTTGTGTCGCGCAGCAGTTCGTTTTCATTTCCATAGGCAAAAATTCTGCAGTTGAATGATATAAATAAACACATAATAGCAAGCGAAATAATCAAGAGAAAGGTAAGTTTTGTATAAGAAAACTTAAGCATTAAACTTAACATTGTTCTTTCTTTTAATTATGCAGTTGAACAGTTCTCAAGTTACATTTGATTCGACTTTGAATAATAAACGAATTAAAAGATTTGCTTAGAAATCAATGAAATTGAATATTAACAAAAGTTTATTTTCTTAATATTTTGCTAACTGACTGACTGCTATTAACGCACAGCCAGAACCAATGGATATAGCGATCTAGTTTAAAAACCCTTTTATAAAGCTAAGAATTTTGCAAAACGTTCCTCATATCGCTCATGTCTGTCCATTAATTGGCTTCAAATAATATGATGCGTTGATTTGATTACTTGGTAAGCGTGTGTATAAATATGGTTATGTCTGTCAACTGTTTGCAATGTCAGCTTTTCGGCTACAACAAAACACATCAAGCTGTCAAGCGGAATTTGTTGAAGAGAAGGCAAAAAATAATATAACATCCATTTAACTGTCAGTTGGCAATGAAACACAAAAACACAACGCAAAGCACTTGAGTGACAGGGAAAGCGCTGTTTTCCGCCTAACAACGCTGTCACAATAAGTATACGCACAGCGTTGCGTATACGCCACAGGGACACATTGCGTGTGGTGGTTTGAACCTCAAACTTGTGGTGGCTCAGGCGCCAACATGTCTTTTACTCTCCACGCAAAATAAAATTGATGTTTATAACATTTTCTTAAAGCAAATTAAAATATTAACGCCTAATGTTTTGTTGTTGATTTCTTGTTGTATTCGATTAAAATGCCAAAGCTCGCAACTAAATCATTTTCGACGCGGAAACGCACACAAACGCACCTCACGCACACTCATCTACTCCTCCCTTAAAACATCCTTAAGCCAACATCGTGTGCTGGCTTTTGTTTTGTATTCTTGTGTTTCGTCCTTGCACTAAGTGGATTTTCATTAAAGATATATAGAGCAAGATTTATTATTTAATTTGCGAGCATAATTTGTAATTATATCTTAACATTTACCTAACCTGACAAGCCTGGCGCTACAGGACAGGTCGTAATCCTGTCAAGTCCTCATTAGCGCATCAGCATGTTTAAGTAGGCTAAGAAAACGTGAACTTAACAGATTCACATGCTTACTTGTATGTACGTTTTCGGAGAAGCCTTTTTCACCTATTCTGCCACACGTTAAACAAGAAGTGGTTAAAGATGCTCAACTACCAACTGTTTTGCACTTTATCTATTGGCCAACTCAATTACTAATCCCGACCCGAATCTCTGATTAATTGCATTTACAAGCCATTAAACACAGTTTCCTCCAATTGACCAAGTTGTTAGGCTCCATACAGTTATGGGCTTGTAAGCAACGCCCACATACAGCAGCCGAGAGATGAACAACAACAACAACAATGACACATGATTGATTGCCACTTTTAATGGCCGCACACAGAAGCAGCAGCAGCAGCAACAACAACAACAGTTAGTTGACCAAATAGAAAAGTTTAGCTTTGACCAGGAAAAAAAATATTTAGGCTCAACCACAAAACTGTGGCACGCAAATCACATTTGGGGCTCATTAGAGTGGCACACGTAGAATAGCGACGCACCACATCACCCGCTTCCTGGTGTGCGGTCAAATGCCACAGGCATTTGAATATCTCATAATTTGCGTTGCTTTCTGTGGCAGCAACGAAACAAAGGATGCTGCAGATTGGATGATTTGTTGCCACATAAAAACGACACATGGCAATTTGGCAGGCATGCACTCTTATTCAAAGTGTGAGTGTGTATTATGGGTGAACATGATATACCACATGCATACAGACATAGCTACACATGTACACATACACACACACACATATAAAAAAAAGGATGTACACAATTGATTTGCTGACACTCGAACATGTGTAAAGCTGTTGGGCATTGGTAGAGAGGTAAGAGAGCAAGAAGCAAAAGGGATAAGCAGTGACAGGAGAGCACGCAACAGCAAACAGCACTTAAAGGCCAGACTCTGGTACGTTAAGTATGTACAATAAACATATTATATACATATTATTCCTGTGCACGAATCTACAGTGGAGACTGGAACGCAAAACGTGAATATTCAAGTTAATAAAAAAAAAGAAAAGTTAAAATTCTCTTTTTGTTGGTGAATTAAATAAATACCAAATACAAAATAAATGTTTCAAATATTTATTTAATTGCAACAAATATGCCTTATTTAAAGACTTTAAAGAAAGTTTTAAAATTTTTTTTTCCACCCACTGTGCATAACAAGTGGCGACATACACAAACTATCAGTTAACGGATTGTATAAACATTATGACTTGCTTGTTTTTACGGTCGTCTCCTTGCAATTTGATTTCACGCAAACTGAATTAACTTAATAATTTAACGTATCGATTTAAAAATTTGTTGCTGCCGAAGTGCACACACAACTACAGACGCGTATGTATGTTTGTATGTGTGTGTTTGTGTAGGGCTGGAAATTTATCAGCAAAAGCGACAAAAATTCAATTGAATTAATGGTGAGTACCACAAGGACAACGACAACAACAACGACAACGATGATGATGATGACGTCGTCGACGCTGTCACATGGGGCGTATGATGAATGCCAAAACATTTTGCAGTTCAAGGAAGCGTTACGAGTGAGCAGTAGTGGTAATATCATTTTTATGGCATGCTCAGAGCGCAACACAAAAAAAAAAATATCAAAATAAAAAAATCATAGCATACTTTTTAGAGCGAAGAATACAGCTTGCCATAAATTGAAAGCACAAGCATGGAATCTTAAAAAATGCATTAAAATTCTCATTCCTACCCGTTATTTATTGCTTACTGAATAAAAGTAGCATTAATCTAAGAAGACAAGCTGTAAAAGAATTTATAAGAAAACACATAGCTTAAATTAATAAGAAATATAAGCCATATACATATGTATTACTTGCTGAGCATAGCTCTCCGTCAATTCCTTAAAATGTTACACCCTTTTAAGTTCGCATTCAACATGCCACTCGCTCGCATTGATTTTTCCATTTGCCGCAATATTTTGGCCAACACTTGCAAGTGCAATCGCTCGCCACTTTGAGTCCTGCCGAGGAGTAAGAGAAGCTAAGAAAATAGTTCGCAGTTTTTGGCTGGCTGCCAAGACTTAAATCTAGGCACATGCTGGTCTAGTATTCATTTATAAATACACACCACCTTCAAGGCATACTTTCTACTATTTTTGTTGTTTTTTTTTTTTTTTTTGGCAATTTTCCGGCCAACTGCAATGACCAGACAGACAGATGGCCATGTGGGGTAAAGCGACAGTGGTTACTTCCTTGGGTAGTTTTCTTTTGGTGCCCGGACATGGGCATAGAAGTACAACAATGTGAATATGCCCATGGCAAATGCAGATTGATCGGCACAGATTGGCTTACAACGACAGCAACAGCAGCAGCAACAACAACAAAAAGATACTTTAACTTAAGGTGAAATCAAATGTGGTATGAGAAAGGATTTCACTTTTGAAGTAGTTTACGTGTGCCACATGCCCAAATAGCTTGGGTGCAGGAAGTTGTTGCACACAGTTAACACATGAACAGATGGATAGATAGCTCGATATACGTTGGAAAATGTGGAGCTCAAAGAGGTAAATACTTTAAGAAAGAGGAAAGTTTCAGAAAAAATTCTTTAAAAAAATGCTATTAGTAATGTTCTTTACTGTATTACTGAAAATCACTATAATCACAGTTTCAACGTTTAAAATCAATAGTTTACATAGAATCTGAAAATGTAGGAAAGAGCCAGCTTCAAAAATCGGTAAAATATTAAAGAAAAGTTTGTTTGGTTGTTGAAAACATTTTTCACAAATGTACACATATACAAATTCAAAAAACAAACCAAGAATAAGTTTAAAATATAAAACGAAATTCTTATGACTTTAAATTCTAAACAACCTCACAATTGATTTTAAATGCATGGCTTAGATTTGATGAGGAATAGTAGAACATGACATATAAACACACTCTAGAGAAGCGTTAACAGAAGCCAACCGCATTAGCAGACAATCAAACGTGTTAGGCAACACAAGAATGCTCACACTTGTGGGCAAGTAGTTGGAAGCACATGCTTTGCTATATATCATTCCTTTATACTACATATTAAGACTCAGCAATAAAGTTTCGGAGATTAAAGTTGTGTGTATTAAAAGCAACTACTTATAAGTTTATATAAAAATATTTAAAATCTCTTAATAAACTGGATCTAAAATAAAAATAATCTTATGAAATATATTAGAATATTTTGTATAAAGCTGCATTTCTACTTGTTAAACTGATTCTAAATCTTTAGCCATGACTGTAGATAAATACAAATATGCATGTAGATAATTTCTACACACACATACGTATATATTTGGCAGACTGTTAAGCATACGCTTAACGGAAATTAAGCTGCTCGCAAGCTGCTGCCACTGATTTGATGAAGATGATCCTGATGATGATTGAACCAAAAACTTTTGAGCTGGAAACACAGTTTAGCTTGGCATGATTACCACACACACATACATATTGCATATAGAAAGAGAAATAAAGGTTCATAAAAACAATATTGCAGCTGTATCAGGCACCTGAGTGAACAGATTGACACAGACAGAAAAAAGTTTTGTGTATCAAATTTCACAGTGGCTAGGCAGAAAGAAAGACAGCTGCAACTATGCTTTATAGAGCAACAAGAGCAGCATACTAAAATGTTGTAACGCATTTGCATATCTTGAATTTTATACTAGTTTCTTGCAGCGTTGTAGCTAGGGCAACAATGTACAAAACTTTTTATTGGCAACACAGTTGCGCTTTTTTAGGTTCAAATAAATGCTGAGCAAATGCTAAAATTTTCATTTTACTAAATGGCATTTTCTGTGAGCGTTGGAAATAAGTTTGAACACAGCACAAACACTTTTCTTTATATGGCATATATAATTAAATTATGCACAGCTTGATTTGATAAATGATTTAAGCTTCAACTTCTGACAACATTTCAAACTTCAATACGTTACAAATCCTTCTACTTTGTATACAGTCATTGGCATCTTTTACTTTCGTTGTGGCTTTTTGGTTACATAATTCAGCTTATCCGAGTTGTGCTTTTTTAACAGATATATGTGAAGGTACGCATCTTCATTTAACACCTTTGCATAAACCAAAAGCTGATTATATTGGGTTAATAATGAAAGTATGGCTGCGAGTTCTTATTCAACTTGAAATAATATTTGCATACGAATGCTGTCTGACTTTTTGCATTGACGACTGCGGGTGTAACAAAAACACGTTTAGCTATGAACAGTTTTGAATTGAAAATTCGTATTTACATATGTATAAATAGCGGTAGCTATGGAGCAATCAGTTGTGCTTTTCTTCAGAAATTTTTGAGCTTTTTTCATTTGGTCATAAACAGCGAAAGACTCAAAGATTTAACATAATTTGGTTTGAATTAAACAGCAAAGATCTAGATTTTAATCGCCATTTAAACACAGAAATAATATTTTACTAACATCCCACATTTTTTATATAAAAATCAAATATTAAAACGTTTAAACGTACATTTTTTACAATATTTTCATGAGGAATTTTTCTATTTGAACGCAACGGTTGTAAATAATGAAAAAGCCATTAAAGGGACATATTTTTTTAAAAGCATAAGGAATATTTTTCCCACTAATGGATATAAAATGCCCGTATCTAAAGAAACACAGTAAATATGAAAAAACCGAGTTTTTTCCGCTCTGACTTTAAGATTTAATAGAAAATAAAAAAGCGAACGAATTTTGCTGTTGTCTCCAGTCAAGTGTTTGGCATTTGTGCTGTGCCTTATAAAAAGGGCAACAAATATGAGAGCACTAGAAAAACTATGGAGATAAAACTAGCTTTGAATTGTGTATATGTGTGTCATGTCGTTGAGCCAAAAGACAAAGCTATTAATCTAAAGAAAAGCCGGCTATATAAACAATTCGTGTATGAGATTTTATCCTATTTTGGCTCGCACTCAAGTGAAACTGAAACAAAGAACGAAAGTGAAACCCGAAAGCATGCAATACGTTCATAACAAGTTCACTGAACTAGCTCGAAATCAAAAGCTTAAGAGAGTTCTTGTAAACATAGGTTGAAAACTAACTTTAAAGCTAAAATAATGTAATTTTGACATTAAAATAAACTCATTCATTGCATAACTATTTAATAAAGTAATTAAAGAAATCAAAGGCTTCACGCAAATTTACCCGCATTCAATATAATAGAAATAATGACAACAAATCGTTAACAGACATCGATGAAACGCAATCAGAATAAACTAAACCCATGAGGTTAGGGTTAATAATGTCAGGAGCTGAGAGCTAAAGCCAATATCTATAGAAGCTACCAAACCCATGGCCATAAATGCCTGTGGGCGACGCCTCGATTGATAGCTAGGAGACGCCATCAGACGTCTAACAACAAAAACAATCAACAGAAAGGGCAACCACAGCAATAGTTGATAGTAGGGAGGAGAAGTGGTACCAGCAATGTGACAGTGATGGCAAAATGGAGTACATGATAATGAGAACAAGAAATGAGAGCTATGCGAAGGGATGGTGAGAGGGCGGCGGGCAGTGTGGGACAGAATACCATACAATTCATTTAATGGCCACCAGACATTATGGCAGCCAGAAAATCAATATGCCCCTCCGCTTCCCCTATCCCATTACCACACCCACACATTTATTCCCAATTCGCAGCCAAAACTTCGAATACTTCACGCCAAGCGAAAAACACGCGATGCACTCGCTTCTCTTCAATCGTCAACGTCAAGGGAACAAAGTTTAAAAGCCATGCCCGCCTTTTTTGAATTCCGCACACTTTCGGAAAATAGAACTCGCGCTATAAAGAAGGCTTCATGTTTATAGTATGTTGAGTGTGTGGGTTTAAATTCGTAGGGTTAACTAAGAGTAGCAATGGTAAATTGATTGGAATACTAAGGAAACTAAATTAGACAACACAAGGTAACCATATAGAAGGACATGTGGGCTTATCCTATATCATAATGGTAAAAGAAAATAATCCATTAAATGATTTAGTAAACATTGTAAATAAAAAATAAAATTTAAAGATAAATCACTTTTTTTAATCAATTTTACAAATATTTGTAAATCAATTATTAAAAGGCTTAGAGGTTCAAGGTTTTAAATTGTTGCTGGCTTTTTAACGTTGTATGGAAATCATGACCCTTAAAGTAAAATGTACTTTTAATTAAACGACCCAAACCTTTTTTTTGTTTCTGACTGTTATCGATATCTTTAATCGATTACCAACTCAGCACTAAATAAACATGTTAACATTTTTTCACTACATATCTCTAATTATTCGAATTGTTATACATTCATTATTGTGTTTATTACAAATATTTGAACACCCAGACGACTATGTAAATTACCAGGTAAAGACGAATGTCTGACACGCACATCGACTTCGAAAAAAAAAAGAAAGAAAGAGAACAACCCTAATACACATGTGAAATGTCTCTAACTCTCCAGCAATCATTTAGCTATAACGACATAAGAGCCAACCCTTAAGCCAAGTATTGTGTTCATATGACATGAAAATACACACGCAAGGGACTCAGTCCAAAGCCTTGACCCATTTAATGGCTAATCAAATTAATTAACCACACCGACAGTAAGTAAATTACATTAAAGTATGCTTTTTTTGAGAAGCCGGAAGTAAAATGCAATTGCAGGCACGAGAAAAAATAATCAAGTGTCTTTGCGATCGATAAATGCGAGTTTTATGGGGCGTCAATCAATTAAAAAGGAAAGCCACAACTGGATAGAAAAAATTGCATCCATTGGAGGATGCCAGGATGCTCAAATAAGCGAAGCGACGACGCACATAAATAATTCAAAGGATTTCACCGGCAGCATTCCAAAGTGCAACACAATGGCTGCTGCTGCTGATGCTGCCGTTGCTGCTGGCAACTGACTTATTTTATAGTCACAAGAAGCAGTTGAAAGAATAACAGAAGAGGCGAGGCAACACAAAAAGACAGAGAGAAAAAAGTTTGCTTTATTTGTCTAACGGTGACACTAACAACAACAGCAACAACAACTACTGCAATCAAAGCTGAGGTGAAAGTTGTTGCAGCAGCAGATAGTACAGAAAGGAAGCACGTCAATCTGAAAACCATTTTAGGTTAATTTGATAGTTAACAACAAAGGTCAACAGAAGTTAACAAGATACCGATTTATACATAAAACGCAAGAATCTATAGATACCGTTATAAGTCTGCTTTGCAAGTCTAGCTCCATGCAAGCTTAGCTATCGGTTTTGATATCTGAGCAGAGAAAAACATCGTTAATAACGATCTCAGCTTTTGATTAAATTTCGTTGCCTCGATACAGATACAGTTTAAAATTCTATCGATAAAGCACATTTTCATTTGTTTCTTCCTTGCAGTCTGTTTTGGCTTGATTGTTATTTAATAACCCAGAGAAAATTAAGCAAAAATCAAATTGGCTTCGATCTCAAAAATTTCGTCAAAGAAGCTATAAAAAAATCGTTTAAAACTTTTGAATATCCAAACTATGTTATTTTAATTAGGGATCTGTCACACATTCTAAATATTGGGCTTATAAATGATTGGGGCTGTAATTTACAGTTTATCCTCTATACTAAATAATACTATACTATTTCTAGATAGGTTTCGCAAGCTTAAAAATCGGTTAATTAAAGCAAAATACAATTTTCAAAACAAAGACATCCTTATCATAACTACAAGTAAGAGTTTTAGGTCCCAATGAGTTACAAAACACTTTCATTCTAGAACTCAAATATTTTTAAATCATTTAAAAAAATGCCAAAAGTAAAGTCTTTAAGATTGTTGCTGACAATGTGTGCGTTCCCATTCATGTGGAAGACAACTCCACCCATTCGATAAGATGCTTTTGGCAATTGAATGCCTGAAATTCGATATGGCGAAATGTTGTTCATTCTGTTTACAGCGTTCTAGCCAAACAAACAAAGAATAATATAGAATCTATATATGTATGTGTGTATGTATGCATGTATGTTGCTTACCATTCTCAATTGTCTCCTTGGCACAGGATATTATTTTGCCTTTCCGTCGTCGCAAATTTGATTCAAAATTGTTATCCTCACTGAATTCATCTGCGTCGCGCGTCGTTGTTTCAGCTCCCCCTCCTCCTCCTCCACCAGAATCGCCGGCTGGTGTTGTTGTTGTTGACTCTGGCACATCCTCGGAGGACTGATGCTCCGCATAACCTCTGCCACCCGCTGCACCACTGCCATGCATTAAACTATCGAAACTTTGGCTCATATTGTGTGCCAAAATACAATAACAAAAAACTTTTCAGCTTTTTTTTCCTTTTACTTTAATATGTTTTGTTTTCCGTTTGTTTTCGGTTCACTTTAGTTATTAGTTTACTTGATATATTGCTTTTGTTTTTTAATTCTTGAAAATTCACAAATTTTAATAATTATAATTGAAAGGATTTTATATTAAAAAAAAAATCAAGCTGTAAATACGACTCTAATTACTCGTTCCAAATTTGTCACCAAAAATTTAAAGAAAATAAAACTTAGTATTATACAAAAACAATGTCAAAGCGTTTTTCCCCATTCACATTTGCCGGCGAGATAGCTTAAGTTCGCGGTAATATGAACGTTACAAGTTATTGGATCTTGCAATTCAACAAACACACACCCCAAAAGCCCGCCAACATCCCCCTCGCAAAGGGTTCAATGTGCGTGGGCGTCACGATTTCCACTTCTTGTTTTTTTTTGCTTTCTTTTCGTTAACTGGGCTAGTTGTAAGCTTTGTTGTTGTTGTTTGTCTGCAATTTTTAAAAGCGTTAAAACAGTAGCAGCAACAGCAACAACACAACAAAAAACGTCGTTGACTTATTTCATAATCGCTAAAGGGCGATTTAGGTTAGGCCAATTTCGACCGAAGGTTTAGGCACTTGATAATCAACTTATGTTGCATTCTTTTAAGCGCGACTCTCACCGTTCAATGAACTCAGGTGCTAATTTGGTCAGTTTTAATTCAATTCAATTAATAAATACCACCAAAAATGTTATAACAATAATTTATTGCGCACGCGATTCGAAAGCGTTTGCACATTGGAAAATGCCGTCAGAGACTGAAATGACACGCAAAAGCTAACCAGAGCCCACAAATTCAACACATCTACACGAAGTGAGAGAGCAAGTGGTGAGTTTCTCATTTATCGATTTTGCTGTGTGCGTGTGCGTGCGTGTCTGTAAAAGACAAAAACACAGAAACGCAACATTTGGTGTTGGCTTTTTTGTTTTTATACGCGCCTTTTGTACGTTGCTTGCTTGAGCGTCTTAAGGGAGCGGTGCAGCAGGCATGCAAAAAGCCGGCAGATAACGAAGCAGAGAGCAGAGCACAAATAAAACAGAGAGCGAGCACACAAGCTTACACCCACAAACACAACATATGCAGACGCCAGCAAAAATTACGAACATATGATTTTGTTTAAAATCCTTATTTGGTTTTGGTTACTAAACTCAGATTAAATTAGATAAATTGGTGGTTAATTTATGTGTTTATTGAAACTGAAAAAATCAATTATAAATGTATGTTAGTAAACGATTTTAAATCGTTAAATTGTAGTGGAAATGAATTGGAATGCATTTTTCATTTGCATTGCCTTAAGAAAATGTATGTTGTGAGTCAAATTCATATATTGTTGTTATAAATACGAATTTAATCCCAATCCTCTTCGGTCTCCAAGTTAACAGCAGCTCCGGCTTTAGCCTACAGATTATAAGAAAAACAATTAATATTTATATAATCTCTCACTATAGTATTATGAAAAAACTTACACCACCACGAACATCAACGCCACCAAACTGAGAAGTCTCAAAGTTGCTGCCACCGCCAAATTCCTGCAAGAACTCTGGCACCTCTTGACCGGAACCCTGCAAGATTTTGATCAAATCGGCAGCAATGGCACGATCCTGATCGGGATCAAAGAATGAGGATGCACGTCCGCTGTTGCCCACGCGACCAGTGCGTCCAATGCGATGAACATAATCATCAATACTCTTCGGCAAGTCATAGTTGATGACATGCTTAACATTCTTAATATCTGGGAGGGACAATAAATACAACATATAATTAATACCATATACTGTTTACGTTGAATTTAAATCATTTGTAACTAACCCAAACCACGTGCGGCCACCGATGTAGCAATCAGAACCTTCATGGTGCCATTCTTGAAATCACGCAAGGCCTGCTCACGCTGACTCTGCAGACGATCACCGTGTATGGAGGTAGTCGGATACTCCGTTTCCGACAGGAACGAGGCTAGAAAATCAGCGCCACGCTTTGTCTCCACAAACACAATGGTATTCTCGCCAATCAATTCCTGAACAAAACATAAAACCAAAAATTAACTCGAGTTTATGGCTGATCTTGGAGAAACTAAAAAGTTGAGGAACGATAAAACTTACCATCAATTTGGAACGTTTACTAAACTTGGTGACCTCATAAATAGTTTGCTGCACATCGGAACAAGCACCGCCAACAACTCCAATGGTCACGAATACGTAGTTCTTCAAGAACTCGCCGGCCATACGCTGTATCTCCTCCGGGAAAGTGGCCGAAAACATCAAAGTCTGATGTTCCGGACGCATTGTTTGATGAGTTAGAATCTTTCGCATGCTTTCGGAAAAGCCCATGTCCAACATGCGATCGGCCTCATCGAGGACGACAAAGCGCGTTGCCTCAAAAGTAACAAACGTGCGCTCCACAAAGTCCAGCAGGCGTCCTGGTGTAGCGATCAACAAGTGACAGCCCTTGCCAATGCACTCGTTTTGATATTTGACAGAAGTGCCGCCGTACAGGATGCTTATCTTCAGATATGAGCTATGCGCATACTTCCTGGCCTCGTTGAAGATTTGGATGGCAAGTTCGCGAGTTGGCGACACAATCACCGCCTGGGGACGGCCAACCTCTAAGGTGTCAACATCGTCAAGTAACTTGCAAATCATGGGCAACAAAAATGCAGCCGTTTTACCCGAACCAGTCTGGGCACAAGCCATCAAATCACGTCCCTCGGCTATCACCGGAATCGATACCTTTTGAATGGGTGTGGGCACCGTGTAGCCCGATTTCAGCACATTCTCGAGCACAATGGCGCGCAATTGTGCGGCCTCAAAGGTTTTGATAGCCTTTGGCACGTTTTCGCCAGTCACCTGCAGGAAATGCGTTTCAGTAATGGAGCTTTATAATATTATAAGTATGTTTTTTACTCACCTTAACTGGAATGTTATCATACTTGGAGAAGTTAATGCCCGATGATATACCGGTGCTGAACATCTCGTTTTCGTCCGTGGTTGGCTCTGGCGGTATATAGAACTCCCTTTGCTTTTTCTCACCATCTTCGCCGTTGGCATCATCTTGATTATTGTTCTCATCGCCATCGTCGCGCCGACGACGTTCACCACCTTTGCGGCCACCTGTTGTGATTTGCAATCGAAACAAATTTACATACAAAAAAATGCCAATTAGTTAACAAGAGTCGAGACGCGATCAACAAACATAAATGATTAAACAATATATTTTTTTTTATAATCTACATCAAAATTACTATTGAGAAGCAATGTTTTATTATGTTAATATGTAAGGATCAATTAAACCAATCAGTTAGTGCTGAAATACATTGAAACTGTATAAATACGATTGATAAATGATTAAGTCTCAATAAATTAAGAAACATATATGAATTTACTGCCCTGAATACTTTTAGATATATAAATTGACAAAATTCATTAAATGTCGTAAATAGTTCGAAGAACTCTTTTCAGAAGTATCAAAATAAGTATGAAAGTATCGTAAAAACTAAGACTATTAATCTCGTGTTAGGATTCAATCAATTACAAAAATTAAGTGCATAGCTTGATTGCTTTTTACAACTTGACAATAATCGTTTTCAATGTCAAGAACTAATCAAGCGTTAATAATCTGAATGAAAAGTTTAGCGCTTAAAGAAGCGACGCATATCGCGCATCGTCACTGAGACTTATAATATTGGCTGCTTTTAAATCAAGCAGTACGCGAAAGGCAATGGCTGCCTCCATGCGTGTCTTGATGAACTGTGTGGAGCGCATGTCCACGCGGGGCAACATGATGAGTTCACCAATAAGGCTGTGCATGACACGACGCTTCATTTCGGGCATGTCCAATATGGTTTTCGGATCATACGTATACTGAGCGGGCATTGAGATGTATCGAATGTTGCCTTCAGTAGCATCATCATTTGTGGCTTGTTGGCGATTGCGTTGACGATCTTCTTGCTGCTGCTCATCACTTAGTTGCTTCTGGTGATCCACCATAAGACGCAGCATATCCTTGTGCTGCACTATAAAGCTTAGATCCTCTGATAGACGATCAGATCGTTCATTTCGCTGTGATTCTATTTGCTCCATTGCTGGTTGCTCATGGACTACTTCGCCAATCACATTTGGCATATCCACACTATCAGTAATGAGTCTTGTGGAGGGCGTATTTAAATCAAATGATGGACTGTGCGTATTTCCAGCCAGATTGCACTGAGATGCCATGCTTGGTTGGTATATTACTTGCACTGACGTCACTATAGCTTGTTCTGGTAAATCACTTGTGTTTGTGGTGAATTCTAATGGCAAAGCAGCTGGTTGCTCGATCTCTGACATTTCCGCAACTGCAGGCGCTTCAATAACTGCAGGTTGTTGCACTTCTCCCTGTTGCCAGGCGGCCTGAAACAGGTTGGATATATATCCAAGAGTTACTTCATCATTGCTCGGTGGCTCAGCAGCTCCGGGAGCAGGCGGCACAGCAGTTGCTACTGCTGCTGATGCTTCTGCTCCAGCTACAGCTGGATGTCGACGACGTCGTTTACGTTTGGTTTGAACATTCCCTTGAACTTCGCCATAATTAATCAAAGCATCGCGTGTTCGAAAAACGGATGCCCAGTCACGCGGCATTGACGTAACTGGCGTTGTCATCACATCATTGTTATTAACAACAACAGAAGCGTTAATAGCATCTACCAATGCTGCTACTGTTCCTGATTCTACTACTGCTGCTGCTACTGCTTCTGTTTCCGGTGGCAATTCCTCGCTCAACTCAAGTACACGTCCCATTGTTGGATTCCTACGGCTTTGGCGCTGCTCCTCATCAATGGCCGGCAATTGGTTGCGATACGATTGCAATGGCGTCGTTGCTAGTGCCGCACGTGTACGCGACATCAAAAATGTTGAAGCATTGTTCTCCGTAGCCGCACTTGCAGTCGCAGCGCTTCCCTCAATATCTGGTGGCAATGATGGCACCGTTGCCATTAGCAAATCTTCATCGAGCAAATTGCCGCCCGACCTTAATTGCGCGGATGGCAAGCTGAAAGTTATGTAAAAGTGTTATTGTATTTGTGAGTGGTGTATTTTGTATCATGAGAAGAAACGAAAAGAGAGACCAAAGTGTTGCAGAAGTATGAAATATTGAAATGAAGAGAAGATTCTTGCGAAAGGAAATCAATGTGATATATAAAAGAAATTTATAAGATTTCATTTTCATTTCATTTTGGATTTGATTTATCCTTTTTATGATTAAAGTGGACAAAATTGAAAAGAAATATAATCATTAGAGTTAATGACGCATATAGTTATTTTTGTTTTTTTGATTATATTGCAATGGATTTTCCATCTTCATTTAAAGTGCAGTAAGGGTGCAAAGAAAACATAATTGAAAGACTTGAACTGAAACAGTTTTCAAAATCCCTTGTTTGTTATGTATGCACTAACTAAGTAGCTTTTTGTTGTTTAGGTAAATTACATACAAAAAAATCTACACACAATATTTTCTTTTCTTCTTTTTTTGGATGTTGTGTCACACAAATGTTTAATGTGAGCGTCAAAAATGTGTTAATATTCAAAATAAATTAAATTTTTTGAAAGTGTTTGAAAGTTGTTCAACATAAAAATCTTCCATTCCAATCATTTGCGCACCTTTCAAAATCGGATGCTGGCAGGTAAGCGAATGCATATAAATGCAGAAAGTAATACGATACAGAGAGAGATTAGAGAGTTATGTATGTGTGTATTGGCGCCATACCTGTTGGGTGATGTTGCGATTGTTGGATTGGTAGTCAATGGCGTTGCATTTGCACCCCCTGCTGATGCCTCATTATCGTTTGAGTTCATCAGCAATTGCATCTCTTGTGGCGTTTGCATATTTTGTGATTGCTGTTGTTGATGCTGTCGCACTGGATTATTAAAGCTGCTTGACTGCTCCCCATCTGGTTGCAGTTGCCGCAGTTGCAGTTGCCTTGGTTGCAACTCCTTTTCGGCAGTTGCCAAAAATGATAGCTGTATTGCTGGCGGTTGTCGGCAGCATAACCAAATCGATCCAGCTGACAATTGGGGCCACGTTAGCTCGTTGTGCAGTTCGTCTGGTCCACAAAAGTGCATCTTGCGCATCTCGCGAAGCTTCATAAAGTTCTCCGTTAGATAACGTGCTGATGAGAATTGTAGTTGTTGCAGTTCTTGGCTCGATGAAGATGATACAGATGTTGTTGCATTTGTTGGTGAATTAATGGCATCCAGTGGAGGCGGCACAACGTTTCGTGCAGCACTCTTTAAAAGATTTCGAATACGTTGCACAAACGATAATTGTCCACTTTGCGATGATGGCGTTGGCGATTCAGCAGCAGCATAATATGAACTTCTCATCCGTCTTGCCGTAGTTGTTGGTGTAGTTGGTGGTATTGCTGCTGTTGGCAGTTCTGGACCAGGACCAGGACCAGGCACTACAAATGTGCCATCACCAAATTGCTGCAGTTGCTGTTGTTGCTCAGTGCTTGCATCCATTTGCTGCAGCTGCTCAAATATATGCTGTTGCGTTTGCTGCAATCCATCATCGTTTTGCAACAGTTGATTCACCTCGGCCATAATACGATCCGAGCATGCAACAGCTCTGCGCAATGCAGCCATCTTTTGCTTGCGCTGTGTGCGTTCCGTTGCCATTTGTGTGTCCCATTCGCTGTTCACCAGGTGACTGAACGAGTTCATTAGATAGTCACGCTGTTCGCGCAACTTGACCAAAGGCTGTTTCGATAACAACTTAAAGTCGAGCTTATCAACAAATTCCAAAACCGTATCGGCATCGTAGCTCTTTGGTATGCATAATCCGTATTGCAGCTGTTGTGCAACTATTTCTATTATTTTCGTATGTTTTTTTGATTTTTGGTTTTTGGGTGCAGGCGTGGTAGGTTACATTAGTTGGGACAATACAAGAGCAAAATTACATACACTTACAAACATATATTAACGATACATACATATATACGTGAAAAAATAATTGGTTTTAAGAAAAATTCAGCTCAAAATATTGTAAATCCTTTTCTGATTTGATTGCATTTTATGTATTGAAACTTACCCTCTTCGTTGTCATCACGACGTCCACGATAGCCACCGCCGCCGCCGCCTCCCTCTCCGTCATCACGACGCCCGCGATAGCTACCGCCGCCGCCTCCTTCTCCGTCATCACGACGTCCACGGTAGCCTCCGCCGCCGCCTCCTTCACCGTCATCACGACGTCCACGATAGCCACCGCCGCCGCCTCCCTCTCCGTCATCACGACGCCCGCGATAGCCACCGCCGCCGCCTCCTTCACCGTCATTACGACGTCCACGGTAGCCGCCGCCACCGCCGCTGTTACCTCCTTCTTCAGCGTTACGGCGTCCAGAGTAACCGCCATTAGATTGCTCCACTACGGGCGTAGGCTAAAAAAAAATTGCAGTGAATAATCAAATGTTTATTAACGTCTCCAAAGCGCTTACCTCATCTTCCCAGTCAGACATAGTTAAATCGAAGTTTATTGGTTACTGCACATAAATAAAAAAAAAAAAAAAGGCAAAAGAAAGAAAAGTAAAACGATTAGAATTAATATTCAAACTTAACGTTTAACTGCATCGACAACAGAATACTAAACACAGCGCTCATTTTATTTGCCATTCACTGGAAAAGGCGACATAACGCAAAAATGAGCTCATGTTAATGTTGTGGCGCAACTCTGTTAAAGCGAAAAACGTGAGTTGCTCTGTTCTGTGTATGTATACACAGCATGCTTGCTTTTTTTCGCCTTGCCTTCTGGTAGTAGAACACATGTGCGCTTGAGTAGTATATGTATATGTGCATGTTTGTGTGTAGCAGCCAAAGCAGAAACGCAGAAAATTAAGGTTAGAGCGCAGCCAGGCAACCACACTACAACGACGAAAAGGAAAAAATAGCAAAAAGCAAGACTAAAAAAGCGTATTTCTTCTATTCCCCACTCACACACACTCAAAACATACACATATACCAACAAACATACAGGCGCAGCAGCAGCGACCAAACACACACGAGTTTTTTTTTCTGACAGAAACTCAGAAATTCTGTGTGTGATTTTTGCATAAAATCCGTCGTGTGTGGAAAAATCAATTGGAAGATAAATTGTCGTAAAACAGCAGCAGCACCACCACCACAATAACAACATGGATAGCGCCGGTAAAAATCGTTATGAACTTTTGTTCATGGACGACGATGTGAGCGATCCATTAGATAATCTTGTCGCGGCCAAGAAGAAGCAGCCAGCGACGGCCGCCGCAGCGACCACAAAAACGGCGCCAACTACAAAGGCACCCAAAGTGGCAGCAGCAGCAGCAACTGCGAAGAAGCCAAATCAAGCCGAAAAGGAAAACAAACCAGGTGCGCTCAACAAGAATGATGGCAAGAAAACTGCAACTGGCAACAACAATGACAAATTCAACAACAACAACAAGCAAGGTGGGGCTGCAGTCGCTGCTCGCACTTCTGGCAGCGGCGGCGCCGCAGCCACTGCGGGCAAAACACGTGAAACTGGTCAAGGGCAGCAGCAACAACAACAGCGCAATGTCAATTTTCGTCAACAGAACGGTGGTGGCAGCGGTGGCGAGGTAACGCGCGAGCAGCGCAACAATCGCCGCAACGTGCGCGAAAATGGCGCTCCAGGTGGCAACTCTGGCAACGCTGCTGATGGCAATCCTCGACCATACCGCAATACCGGTGCTGGCGGCTTTGGCAACAACGGTGATCGTCCACCTCGTCAGAATCGTAACTTTGAGGGTGGCCGTAAACGTGAATTTGATCGTCAATCTGGCTCCGACAAAACTGGTAAGTACACACACATACACTTGCATTTAAACATACCCTAACCCCAAAAAACAACAGGTCATAAAAAAAAAAAAATTGCTTTGAAACTGCTATGCTCTTTCTTGGTTCATATTGATTGAGGAAAATTATGATTTGAAACAGAAAAGAAAAACGAAGCAAAATTAAATGTTGAGTAGCGCAGCGGCGGCAAACGCACATTTTAGTTTTCTCAATATGTTGTTGTGTATAGAAATATGTTTAAAAATAGTTTGCTTCTTTAGGTCGTCGTCGCTTTTCCCCCTTCATTCCACACCTCTCTCTCTTTCTATCTCTACCTCTCTGTTATAAGAGTGTGTGTGGAGAGACCCACACAAGTTTTTCCACGCCATGGAACATTATGATGGTGACGGGGGCACAGCAACAAGCCGTTCAAGTGTATGTGTGTCCCGATTACTACTTATCTACAATTCCTATGTATGGTTACTAAGCCACAAAAGTTACATGTTACTAAGCAAACATGATTTCTTCGCTAAATCAGCAGAGATTTCACCAACATTTGGTGGCAATACGAATTCCACCATGGTGGAAAAGAATTTACAGTTACACCATGGTGTATTTATATAAAGATCAACAACAAATTCTACTTACCGATGATTTGTCAAAATAAAGTCAAGTCTTTTTAATCAAATGCGAACTTTTTCCGTCAACTGCAATGAATAAAGAAATTAAATTAGTTATATGGCAAAGGGGTTGGAGTTTTGAATAGATATAACACTTACAATCAAATATTTCGTCGTCACCTTAAAAGTGGAGCTGCAAAATGAATAAGAAATAAAAGCTTTATCATCAATTTATTAAATTTATATATTTTTGTTTCAACACACACAGGTGTTAAGGCTATTGACAAACGCGACGGAGCTGGTGCACATAACTGGGGATCCGTTAAAGAAGCCATCGATGATGTGAACAAGAGCAACGAAGGCGGCGGCGAAACCAGTGCAACCAACAACAATGCTGAGGGCAAAGCTGACGAATCTGGCAATGAGCAATCGACCGAACAGCAGCCACCGGCAGAGGAGGAGACCAAAGAGCTAACTCTCGATGAATGGAAGGCACAGCAGCAGCAGCGCATTAAGCCCAAATTCAACATACGCAAAGCCGGCGAAGGTGAGTTTCACAACAAATTCTTATAAAAATTTATTATGAGAAACATCGAGATTAAGATTTAGACAACATTTTGACATTGAACGTAATTGGATTAACTGAATTTTGAAATGGTTTTAGGTGAGGACACATCGCAATGGAAAAAAATGATTGTGCTGAATAATACCAAGAAGAAGGAGAACGAAAGCGAAGAGGAACTTGAATACGACCCTGCCATGTATCCGCAACGCGTTGGACGTCAACAGCGCGTCCTTGACATTCAATTCAACTTTAATGATGGACGTCGCGGCGGCGGTGGCGGCTTTGGTGGTCGCGGACGTGGTGGACCCCGTATGGGCGGTGGTGGACCACGCAACGAGGGCAATCGTGGCCAACAAGGCGGTGGCGGTGTCAGCGGCGGCAGCAGTGGTGGCGGCTCCACTGCCAATGTCGAAGGTGGCAACGCTAGCGGCGGCGGCGGTGGTGGTGGTGGTCCATCTGCCCCTCGTCCCGAGGGTGGCAATCGGCCGCCAATTGAGCGTCGCGGTCTAGGCGGTGGCATTGGTGGTGGACATGCTGGCAAGCGTTTTGGCAATGAGCGGCAACAGAATGCTGCACCCAAGGTCAATGATGAGCGCCAGTTCCCAACGCTCGCCTAAACCAACAGAGAGAGAGAGAGTGGAGGGTGACACAAATGGAAGAAGGAGGAGATGGGCGCTCGCTGCTGCTGCTGCTTTGCTGCTGTTGCAGGCGCCGGGAGTGCATTCAATTTTTAGAGTTTGGTGTCTGTATTAGAAGAGAAGGAGAAGGAGGAGCAGGAAACAGTTTACCAATATCATCACCTACACTCATACATACACACACACACTTATACATATAAACAATACATGAAATACAAAAACTGTAAGCGGGAAACGTTAAATTTTCAATAAAAGGCGGCCGCAGCGCAGCCAAAGCCAAAAGCAACAAATACAAACAATATTTCAAGAACAACAACAACAAAACAAGAACAATTGCAGACAACAAGAAAAACAATAATAATAACAACAACATGGCAAATGAGAGAAATTAATATTATAATACACAAATACTTAATAAATAAAAAAAAAAAAATCATACGAAAGAAAAAATAATATATTAATAATAATGAAAAAAAAAAAACCAAACTGTAAATCTAAGCAAAAGCAATTTAGAGCAAAAGATAACAAAAACTGAAGAGCAAAGTTTCTATTTCTATATATAAAAAAAAAAACAAACATTGTAAATTTGTTGGTTCTCTATATTTTTTCTCGTTTTCTTTCTCCATTTTCTATCTAAACAAGTCAATCAAAAGTCATTGAAAAAATCATCTACACTCGTAAAATACATATATATAATATATATAATATATATATAGACAAGAAAAACAAAGGTACAGTCCGCTTTGATCCAGTGACAGAAATAAGATTATATAAACATCACGAGCTCCACTTTATTGTCGGGTTCTTCTTCATTTTCAGAGGCAATTACAAAAACAATTATTTCAATTGCATTTTCATTATTCACAACAACACACACACAAACGCATACTAAACATAACTATATATTTTTGTTAAAACATTTTTTTAATTTTTACTGTGTTACAATTGTATTTTAAAAATTAATAAACGATCAAAAAAGAATTAATAAAAACAAAAAGAAACATTAAACTCAGTAGTCCAGAATTTAGAGAAACAAAACAAAAGAAAATGGAATATTAAGTGTTGAAATCTTGTAATTGTGTTTCTTACTACAAACAAAAAATTAAAAGTACTATATATATATATATAGAATAAAAAAAATATATATATATTCGTATATCGCTTTGATGCAAACTCTATTACATTAATTACAACGCAAATTATGTGCATCAAATATATATAAATAATAAATTTAATCACACACTGAAAAAGGAAAGAATATATATTTAAGCATTATTGAAAAACAAATTTAAACCAACTATTGGAGCAACTATTTAAAAGCAAGAAATACCTTATTAAGTAGAGTTATACAAATACACACTCACATACACACACGCGACTTATGATTAAATCAGTTGGTTAAAAGCGCTAACAACATATAACAAACAAACAACAACAGCAGAAATTAACAAGAGATAAACCAAATCCTCTAAGAGAAGCCCTGTAAAATTGAATGCTTTTTACAATTAAATATATATATATTTATATATACATACAAACATGCATATACACATATGTACGTACGTACGAGTTTGAGTAAAAAGTTAATATTGAACATAATGAAACTTATATATGATGAAAATGGCAACAAAAACATTTTATGACTAAACCACTTAGAGAACAAACAAATACAACATACATTTTTTGACTAATATTGTATTGTATTTTGACCCCAAAGAAATGGAACAACAGTACGTTGACAAAATAAGAAAAATAAACCTCGTTTAAAACAAAAAAAAAAAAAATATTTAAAAAAAACAACAAAAATTATTTGATAAAAATAAAGAAAAAACAAACAAAAGCTTTATTGTTTTTGATTTTCAAATTATATTTCGGAAGAACAAAAGAATGTTATACATTTTGATTCAATTAACAGACAATTTTTCTAACGAATTCAAATTTTTAAGGAATTTTATTTTAAACACAAAAGCAGATAAGACGCAAACCGCCTTTTTTTTTATAGAAAAGTGTATAAAGTAAAATTAATTAAGTTAATTATACTTCGATATAAATATTTATTATTTTTTGACCCTTTATTCAGCTTGACTTTAAATTTTTAACAATGCTAAAAATATGGCTACAGTTCAGCACATACTGAACAAATTTAAAAATTCCCCTTTTAACCGATATCCATGATTTTTACTTATGAATTTCGATAAATATTTGATAAAATAAGAAAATTCGTTTTCGATCTATGCCACACAAATGCTCTGTTTCGTTTATATTCGACAAAAATCACGTGCTAACCATCTAAATTTAAATATGGCCGCCTTTTTTTCAAAACTTTTGCAGTGCATAACCGAACATGTAAAAGTCAACTTCGTGCATCACAAAAATGACACAAAATATACCAACAATCGCGTGCGACTGGTATTTTTTTTTAATACATAATGTGGATCAAACACAAACCGACAAAATTTAAAACATGGCGAAAATTTTAAACTTTTTATTATGTTATAAAATTAAAAACAAATACATTTTTAAATATTTTGTATGTGTGCATATGGATACTTCTAGAAAAACAAAACACAACTATTGAAAAGTTTTTGCTCGTCGAAACTGAGACAACGCGGTCGGACGCCGACCAAAAGTCAGGAAGAGCCTGCGATGCCGAAGCATGAAAATTTCACAATCATGGTCGTTTTTTTTTTAAATTATTTTATTCACACAAAATTGAATCACTCACCTTGAATATGCTGTACCAGTAGTTTTTTTCACTACACGCCGTAAACGCAAAAGCCAAATGACTGCACCGGAATAACGGAGCTGGAAAATCAAATGAAAGTATAAATCAGAATATGCATTTCGTTTTTAAACTGTTGCTCAATTTGCATTTCATTAAAATTTATATATACTCTGTCCCCGTTTATAATTTTTAAAAAGAGACCAAAGCGTACTTTCAAGTCTGAGGCAACGCAGTCGGGCGCTGAAAACTTACAAAAGAGAACGCAAGAAGAGCCTGTAATGGCGCATCATGAAAAACTGGACAATCATTTTAATGGTCAATTGCACACAAACTGTTCTAATATTTCATTCAAAACTGCAAAATATTGTACTCACTTTTAATATTCTATATTAGTAGATTTTACACAAAAAGCCGTAAGCACCAAAGCCAGATGACTGCACCGGAATAAAGGAGCTAGAAACGAAAGAAGATGAAACAATGAAAGCATAGATCAGAAGAAATTAGGTATCTGTCTGTTTTCAATGTTGCCAACTGTTGTCGAATTCTGATTATTTGCTATAGTGGCAGAACCACAGCCAAGAACTGTCGCTGTCGACAACCCTAGAACATAACGGTGAAATAAAGGCGAGACACAAAAAGCACCGTTATGGGTAAAAGAAAACGAAGAGAGCTCGTTTTCCGGAAGCCAATTGTGAAATTCACTTTAAATAAACGTGTGTACACACAAATATATTTTAATGAATGTATATAATTTTGTTTAATACACATGATAATCAATTTATCCACATTGCAAACATTTTTTTATGAATGTATATGTATAACTTGTTAAAACAATTACAAGTTCGAAACAATTTGATAATATCGAGCTTATTACTTCACACAACAGCACTTTGTGTACTTACCTAAAACAACAATGTGAATTGTTAAATTTGCAAACGCACAAGAATTTCTAGAAATAATTTTATTTTATTCGGTGCTGCTTGTTCAAAACTTCACGAAGTGAAAGACTGCCGGCAAATGCGGAGAATTTAAGTCAGACCACACTCACTCAAAAGCAAAAATACTAGAAAATATACCAAGAAACTCAATATGGCGATTAATGTTAAACTCAAAATGGCACTGTTAAAAAAAGAACCGAATGAACTATTTAAACGGAGTCAGAACTGAACCACACAGCTCTTGAGAATACAGAAAAGAAAAATTAGTAAACAACATTTATTGGAGGGAAATTAATGTAATTGCCCATTTATCTCAATATATTGCAGCTATCACTAAATTTTACAATCAGACCGCATCAAAACACTTAACCTAACTTCTGTTCTGTCATTTAAACGTAGCTTGCGGCTGTTAAAATGAGCGTCGAGGACGAAGTGTTTCGAATTCAGAAAAAAATTCTCAAAATATCGACGGCCAGCGATGGGGCAGTAAGTATATTGACATAAAATGCATGTGAAACATAGTTATAATTAACTTTATTAACACCGCTTTCATTCCGACAGGGACAGGACCAGGCATTGGATTTGCTTAAAGCGCTGCAAACGCTGAACATCAATCTGGAGATATTGACAAAGACACGCATCGGCATGACGGTGAATGAGCTGCGCAAGAGTAGCAAGGATGATGAGGTGATTGCTCTGGCAAAGACGCTAATCAAGAATTGGAAACGTTTTCTTGCCAGTCCCGCGCCAACAGCCGGCACAACACCTAAAGAGAACAACTCTGCCGGCAAAGACAGCGCCGCCAGCAAGGAGGGAGGCTCCGCCAGCAACAACAAATCTTCAGCGGGTGCCAGCAAATCAAATTCTTCAGCCAGCAAGGAGAAATCATCGAGTGGCGGTAGCGGCAACTCCTCAACAACAAGGGACAAGCGCGATGAGAAGAAATCATCATCGTCCTCATTATCATCGGCACAGACAAGTTTTCCAGCGGGTGGCGGGATGACGGATGCAGTGCGTCTCAAGTGCCGCGAGATGCTAACGACGGCATTAAAAATAGGCGAAGTGCCCGAAGGTTGTGCCGAGCCCGATGAACTGGCTGCCGAACTGGAGGATGCTATTTATATGGAATTCAAGAATACCGACATGAAGTACAAGAATCGCATTCGATCGCGTGTTGCGAATTTAAAGGACCCAAAGAATCCGGGCTTGCGTGGCAACTTCATGTGCGGCGCCGTCTCCGCCAAACAGCTGGCCAAAATGACACCTGAGGAGATGGCCAGCGATGAGATGAAAAAGTTGCGCGAGAAATTCGTCAAGGAGGCGATTAATGATGCTCAATTGGCCACCGTTCAGGGCACCAAGACCGATCTGCTTAAGTGCGGCAAATGCAAAAAGCGCAACTGCACCTACAATCAGCTTCAGACACGATCTGCCGATGAACCGATGACCACCTTTGTCATGTGCAACGAGTGCGGCAATCGTTGGAAATTCTGCTAAATATAAACCCTGTATTTTCCTACGTGCATACATATATTATTTCCAATCTACATTGACCGACACGCATTCAGCAAATACATTTTGTGGTTGTATTCCCCGACAAACTTCAATAATAAAATAAAATTTAATGAAAATACTAAAGAATTCACATCTTTTGTGCTTGATCCGTATCGTTCGCTTGAATTTCTGATAATGTTGTTTTTGTACCAACAACTGGTACAGTATGCACGCACAGCGGTGATGCCAACTGTATTGTTTAAATTTGTACATCAAGTGCGCGAAATGTGGAATTACGCAACTCAAATTAAAGCTATGATTCAATATTCACAAATACAAATAATTAAAGGTATCCAATGTCTATGGTATACTTATACTCTAGTTTTAGCACTGCACACTGTAAATTTGTTTTGCAGACATTTCATTTTCTTAATACTGATTTATTAATCAAGCTTTATATGCTCTCATTTTTTTTTTAATAAGTTGGCAGCTTTAATTTTGAGTGTGAAACACCTGCCCGACGTCAGAAACTTCAGTATTGACGAGCCTGGTCACATTTGCCATCACTAGAATGCATTACTCGCTTTTGGTCACACTACAGACAGTCCACAATTTTTGTTTGCGACGATCGGTTGTGTTCGGTTAATGTGCTCGGTCGCGTATTTTGGTTGTTGAGGTAACTACCGTTAAAAAAAGAAGTGAAAAAAAAACACCCCTGCTAAAACAAATTACATCAACGTATGCGAACGCGAATGTGTGTACTTAACGGGTAACGAGTGTCGAAAGTGGCAATAAGTAAAGTTCAAGTTAAAGTCCAAACTGCCATTGTTAACCTGTTGCGCGCTGCACTCGATGGTGCGTGACCTATTTATGTAACCTGTTTTTAAAGAATATACCGCTTTAACTTGGCTCCCAAGCTACAAGTTTTAGCTGGGAGTGGGACTGGGATTGGAACTGGAACTGGAACTTAGACGTGTTCTGGCTAGAAGTGGCCAAAGTGTTAATTAAATACCAGCAGTTAAATGCCGCAAAAGTGTATTCATTATCGAGCGCTGCTAAAAATTTAAAAGCACTTCTCTAACGCTTCTATTGTGAAAGAAAATTGGGTGCATTCACCCTGCAAGCCATGCTTCTATGTGTTTGTGTGTGTGTGTATGTGTGAAACTAGAAAAGTGCGCTGAAAATCGAAAAAAAGAATCATTGTAAGCCAAGGGCGTAGTTATTTTTGTTTTTAAGGGTCACAAGTGAAACCGACACCCGACATGTTCTTATTGTTGTGTATGTGTGAGTGTTGTGTCAACAGATGAGCTGAGACGTGGCTGCATTGTGGCTAAGCCTCTGACCAAATGATGGTTAGCTACGCTTCAGGTTTTGTTGTCTAGAACGGTACTAATATGTGCGCATAAACATACATATAAACATACATATACACAAACACACACACATACTTGCGCACCTGCTGAAGTGCTCATAAAAGAATGAGACAGAGAGAGAGAGAGAGAGAGAGAATGAGCGCTTTGTGGAGAGCAGCTCAAATTGCATTCATGGCATCATGGGTGCCCCTTACACCTCGCTCTCTTCCTCAATCTTTCTCGCCTGTTTGCACATATTCAATTCATAGAGAGACAAAATGACAAGAAAACTCGCTCTTAATTCAAGCCTTGAGCTTGCGCTTGAGCCGGGGTTAGAATTCTATTGAAACAACAACAACACTTGATTGGCCGGTTTGTTGCACAACGGGATATTTTGTAGCTTGTTGCATTGCTGTTTGCAGCGCAAGCTAACCCTTTTCAATAAAAGCGTTTAAAAATAAGCTCCAGATTGTAAGTGTGTGTGTTTTTGCGTCTGTTAACATAGTTAGTATTGTTGTTGTTGCTGTGTAGCTTTCGCGACTTTTCAGCCGCACACGCAGCCAGCAGCGACTGCGACTTTCTGTTTGTTTGGTGAAACTTTTTTTAAGGTCGGCATCGGCATAATAATAAAAAAATAATAATATTAAAAAAAAAACTAATACCACTCGCCACTTTGTTTGTATGTATGTATGTATTATATTCAAGAAGATATCAAAAGAGCAGCTGTAAATGCTCTCTTTAATGCAACACACACACTAAAAAAAGCGAGCTGTTAATGTCAAAGTAAAAAAAGCTAATTTTTATAATGTATGCAGATACAGTAGATTTTTTTTTTTTTTATAAAAAAAAAACAAAAAAAAAAAAAAAAAAAATTTTTTTTTTTTTTTTTTTTTTTTTTTTAATAGTATTAAAATCAAACAAAATTTTTAATCAAAAAAAATTTTAATAATTAATTCAATAACTGATTTCTAATGTTACGTGGCTTTTATTTTAATTTAAATATTCCTAAGCTTTGCCAAACCGATTAATTCATTAGAAAGCTCGGGACGAACAAATTTTACGGCAAGCCCAGAATGCTTAAAACAATCGCAATCGTCAACGCCGCAACGAACTTTCACTAATGATAATTTATAAAATAATATTTTTCCATATCATTTTTAAGAATTTTTCCAAATATTATTTCGCCGTTTTTTTTCGGCCGCCGAAACTCTAGGTGAAAACTCTCGTAAATATCTATGTTTACATAACTCTCGCACACACACGCACACATTTACACGTGCGTTTTTCCATACGTGCTAAAATGCGTTGATCCAATCCAATCCAATCCAATCAAAATTGTATACATTTTACTTTTGTGTTGCATTTGCTTCTGCTTCTACTTACGGTCTCAACCATAATCAGATGCAATGGATGCATCTTCACCGACATTATGGAAATCTCCGATTGAAACGTGCCTTAAATGAATAATGTCACAGAAATGTTGCTACTCACCGTTTTGTTTATTTTTGCTTATGCTTAGCGTTCGTGTCTGGCGTCGCCTCTTATCAGTTTTTGTTTAGTGATAACATGATTAGGCAATACATATTTTAAATACCGCTTTTGAGAAGTCTACCCAATTATTCTAACATATTCTCTGTCTCTCTCTCTCTCTCCTACACTCTCTTCATAATGTATATTATTGTGTAAGTGTTTGTGTTGGATGAGAGGATCGGCTTGTTGTTGTTGGCTGCATTGTATTTTGATCGTCAGAGCGTAACCGGGCTGCTAAATGTACTTATACGTATGTTCGTATGTACATACATATGTACTTATGTATGTGTGCTGCTTTAGTTATTCCGTCTGTCTGCAAAAAGCAGACTAGTGTGCCTACATACATACATACGTACATATGGTAGTACACCATATCAGTTTGCCAGAGAGAGAGACGCTTCCAACTGTATGCAATGGATGTAAGTTAGCTTAAACGCTTGCATCAGGTTTTAAACAGATTGTTTTCATGCCATGAAATTGATACTCCTTAAAGATCTTGCTTAAACTGTGCCAATTTTAATACTCATTAAATGCAACTATTAACAGTAAGCTTGTTGATTGAAGCCTTTTCAAGAACAAAAAATATTGAATACAAATTTTAAAGTGTTTCGCTGCGCATTAAATAACACCAAATAGCTTTCATTTGGGCCAAAAGTTTCTATTTCCATATTGTAAGCATTCAGTTCGCCTTTTTAGTAATGAAAGTAAATTTTTGTAATGAAAACAAATCGAAAATCAAGAAGAGAGCATAAACAAATAACATTTGCATAACAAACGTAATGTTGTCGAAGATGTTCTGATTTAAAGGGAAATAAAAAAGAACGACAATAGTTTTCAAAAAAAGTGAAACTGTGCGTTGGCCTTTTTTGCATGTCTAAAGGTTTTTTTTTTGGCTTTGTTGTTATTCGTTCGATACAATATTTGAATATGTATTTGCATTGTCTTCGTATCAATGAAGGTTTTGGTTTTGGATTTTGGGTTTCCATTTATAAGCGAACGAAAGTACAAAAGGAAAGATACAATGACGAACCTTGTCCGTAGAGTGTGTTAAATGGTTGCCAAAAAAAAAAAAGAAATGAGGAAATGGGAAGAAAGATAGCCGCACTGCTTTTGCCATCTAAACCACAAACAAAACAACATACGAAGACGCTGCGACAACTTGTAGATTCTTTCAATTTACCGTAAACTTCACCTTAATTTTTTTTTTCCACCTCTTCGTTTTATTTTATTTTTATATTTTTTCTCTCTGTCTACAGCCGGTTATAAGCGCCTGTAGCAACTTGTTGATGTGCTTGTTTTTGTTTGATTGTAGCGACTTCTCTTTTTCTCTCTCTCTTCCTCTTTTAACAGCTAAAAGCGTGTGTGTATTGGTAGATGCCAGAGAGCCAGGAACAGTAAATGAAGGAGGACGAATATGGTGATTGTAACACGTGTAAGTAAACTGCGTATTCCATAAAAGTGATGATGAGCGAAAGGGACAGAGCAAAAAGAAAAGTTATACGATCTCTTGATAGTGACATGAAAATTTTGTGTGGCGCACCAAAAAACAAACCTCAAAACGGAAGTTCAGACACCAATATGTACATGTTAATGTATGTATGTACGTGTGTCTATTTAGTGAATACCCTGTGATTGATCATATTTCGATCTTTAGACAAAATATATCGTAAATGAAGAAAATTGTTTTAGTTAAAACATTAGTTAAACCTTTATTATAGAGGACAGAAGTGATACCAAAACAAACATCAAGCTTCATTATTTATTAAAACTCTTTTGCACTATAGGGTATCTGGTAGCCAATCACTCTTTACCAAAAAACACTTTTGTATGGGTGGATAGCTCCCATGCCTTGTATTTTTACAGTGTCTGTCCCTGGTTGGGTTTGTTGTTTTGTGTTACGCTCAAGTGATTCTTACACAAAAACAAAAAAGCAAAGTTTTATGGCCCTCGTGAATATGTCCATGGCAACCCCATGACTCGTAAACTGGAATGTCAAATTGTAACCACTTGTTTTCCCATTCACACATACACTCACACACACATACACATGTATTAATTCAAATTTGTATTATAGGGTGACTACATCTGGATAGAACCCGCATCGGGTCGGGAATTCGATGTGGCCATTGGAGCACGTGTCGTCTCAGCAGAGGGTCGTCGCATCCAGGTGCGAGACGATGATGGTGACGAAGTATGGCTTGCCCCTGAGCGTCGCATCAAGGCGATGCATGCCTCCTCTGTTCAAGGTGTCGAGGATATGATATCCCTAGGCGATCTACACGAGGCAGGCATATTACGTAATCTGCTTATACGCTACAAAGAGAATCTGATCTATGTATGTATTATTATTATTTATTTGCATGCTTTTTTGTTATCATTGTGAAATCTTTTTAGACCTACACCGGATCCATATTGGTAGCCGTCAATCCGTACCAGATATTACCAATTTATACAGGTGATCAGATCAAGCTATACAAGGAGCGCAAGATTGGTGAACTACCGCCGCATATATTTGCAATTGGTGACAATGCATATGCGCACATGAAACGCTATCGCCAGGATCAATGCATTGTGATATCTGGCGAATCAGGCGCTGGCAAAACGGAGAGCACAAAACTGATTTTACAATATTTGGCTGCTATCAGCGGCAAGCACTCGTGGATCGAGCAGCAAATCCTTGAAGCAAATCCCATATTAGAAGCATTTGGCAATGCCAAAACGATACGCAACGATAATTCATCGCGGTAAACAAAGCTTTATAAATGAATATGGCTTATTGAATTCATTTGTCTTTATCTTTGTTTTTTAGTTTTGGCAAATACATTGACATACACTTTAGTGCGAATGGCGTCATCGAGGGCGCCAAAATCGAACAATATCTGTTGGAGAAGTCACGCATTGTATCACAGAATCATAGCGAGCGCAATTATCATGTCTTCTATTGCATTCTGGCCGGTCTTTCTGCCGATGAGAAGAACCGACTAGAACTTGGTGCTGCTGCCGATTACAAGTAAGCTTAGGGATTAGTATGCTCAATATTACTTGCATTAGGACCATAAACATCAGTTCATTTCCATCCAACCTAACTTCATTAAAACACATTTATTTTTTATGCACAGATACTTGACTGGCGGCAATAGCATAACATGTGAGGGACGCGACGATGCAGCTGAATTCTCGGACATACGATCGGCGATGAAAGTGCTGCTGTTCTCGGACCAAGAGATCTGGGAGATCATAAAGCTGCTGGCAGCACTCTTGCATTGCGGCAATATTAAATACAAGGCAACCGTTGTAGACAATCTGGATGCGACGGAGATACCGGAACACATCAATGTGGAGCGAGTAGCTAGACTGCTTGGTCTGCCCATTCAACCGCTAATTGATGCACTGACACGCCGCACACTGTTTGCACATGGCGAGACTGTTGTCTCAACGCTCTCCAGAGATCAGTCGGTCGATGTGCGGGACGCATTTGTCAAGGGCATTTATGGACGCCTGTTTGTGCATATTGTGCGTAAAATCAATACGGCCATATTTAAGCCAAGGGCAACGTCACGCAATGCTATCGGTGTGTTGGATATCTTTGGTTTTGAGAACTTTGATCAGAATAGCTTTGAGCAGTTTTGCATCAACTATGCGAATGAGAATTTGCAGCAGTTCTTTGTGCAGCACATATTCAAGCTAGAGCAGGAGGAGTACAATCATGAGGCCATCAACTGGCAGCACATTGAGTTTGTGGATAATCAGGATGCGCTCGATTTGATTGCCATCAAGCAGCTGAATATAATGGCACTAATCGACGAGGAGGCGCGCTTTCCCAAGGGCACCGATCAAACCATGCTTGCCAAGCTGCACAAGACGCACGGTTCGCACAAAAACTATCTGAAGCCCAAATCGGACATCAATACGAGTTTTGGTCTAAATCATTTTGCTGGCGTTGTGTTCTACGATACACGCGGCTTTTTGGACAAGAATCGCGACACCTTCAGTCCGGATCTATTGCATTTGGTTAGCCAAAGCGGCAACAAGTTCTTGCGTCTAATCTTTTCCCAGGATATTGAGATGGGCGCCGAGACACGCAAACGCACACCCACACTATCAACACAGTTTCGTAAGAGTCTCGATGCACTCATGAAAACACTGAGCAGTTGCCAGCCCTTCTTTATACGTTGCATTAAACCCAACGAGCTCAAGAAGCCCATGATGTTTGATCGTGGCCTATGCTGTCGCCAATTGCGCTACTCGGGCATGATGGAGACAATACGTATACGTCGTGCCGGCTATCCCATACGCCATGGTTTCCGTGAGTTTGTCGAACGCTATCGTTTCCTCATTCCGGGCGTGCCACCAGCCCATCGCACCGATTGCTTGGCAGCCACAACACGCATCTGCGCTATGGTTCTGGGTAAATCCGACTATCAGCTGGGCCATACTAAGGTCTTCCTCAAGGACGCTCACGATCTGTACTTGGAGCAGGAGCGTGATCGTGTGCTCACACGCAAAATCCTCATACTGCAGCGCAGCATTCGCGGCTGGGTCTACAGACGTCGATATCTACGTCTGCGCGCTGCCGCCATCAGCGTCCAGCGCGTCTGGAAGGGCTATGCACAACGCAAGCGTTACCGCAGCATGCGTGTGGGTTATATGCGATTGCAGGCATTGATACGATCACGTGTGCTTTCGCATCGCTTTCGCCATTTGCGTGGACACATTGTGGGACTGCAGGCGCATGCGCGCGGCTATTTGGTGCGGCGTGAATATGGTCACAAGATGTGGGCCGTAATCAAGATACAATCGCATGTGCGACGCATGATTGCTGTGCGTCGATATCGCAAGCTGAGGCTGGAGCATAAACAGTTTGCTGAGGTGCTGCAGCTGCGCAAGCTGGAGGAGCAGGAGCTGTTGCATCGCGGCAATAAGCATGCGCGTGAGATTGCCGAACAGCATTATCGGGATCGATTGCATGAGCTGGAGCGACGTGAGCTGCAGGAGCAGCTTGAGGATCGTCGGCGTGTCGAGGTCAAAATGAATATTATTAATGATGCGGCAAGGAAACAGGAGGAGCCCGTCGACGATGGCAAACTGGTGGAGGCCATGTTTGATTTCTTGCCCGATTCAAGCAGCGATGCACCTACACCACATGGTGGACGCGAGACGTCCGTGTTCAATGATCTGCCGCATGGCCAAGCCGTTAATCAGGATGATATTGCGCCCATGCACATCTCGGAGGATGAAGAGGATTTGTCCGAGTATAAATTTCAAAAGTTTGCTGCCACCTATTTCCAGGGCAATGTGAATCATCAGTATGCCAAGAAAGCACTCAAGCATCCTCTATTGCCGTTGCACACCCAAGGCGATCAGTTGGCTGCACAGGCTCTGTGGATAACAATATTGCGTTTTACGGGTGATATGCAAGAGCCCAAATATCATACCATGGATCGCATGGATACCACATCTGTCATGTCCAAGGTGACGGCAACACTCGGACGCAATTTTATTAGAAGCAAGGTAAACAAACTTAAATAAATTGATCAATATAGAAAAACTGTATTTAAATGCCATTTTTCTTTTCAGGAATTCCAGGAAGCTCAACTGATGGGTCTCGATCCGGAGGCATTCCTTAAGCAAAAGCCGCGCTCCATACGCCACAAGCTTGTCTCGCTGACTCTCAAGCGTAAGAATAAACTGGGCGAGGATGTGCGCCGAAGACTGCAGGATGACGAATATACAGCAGATAGCTATCAATCGTGGCTGCAATCGCGACCAACATCGAATCTGGAAAAGCTACACTTCATCATTGGCCATGGCATATTGCGGGCAGAATTGCGCGACGAGATCTATTGCCAAATATGCAAACAGCTAACAAATAATCCATTGAAATCATCACATGCACGCGGCTGGATACTCTTGTCGCTGTGCGTTGGCTGCTTTGCCCCATCGGAGAAGTTTGTCAACTATCTGCGAGCGTTCATACGAGAGGGTCCGCCCGGCTATGCGCCGTATTGTGAGGAGCGTTTGAAGCGTACCTTCAATAATGGCACACGAAATCAGCCACCATCCTGGCTGGAGCTGCAGGCGACCAAGTCAAAGAAGCCCATAATGCTGCCAATCACTTTTATGGATGGCAATACGAAAACATTGCTGGCCGATTCGGCAACAACGGCGCGCGAATTGTGCAATCAACTATCGGATAAAATAACACTCAAGGATCAGTTTGGCTTCTCGTTGTATATTGCGCTGTTCGACAAGGTCAGCTCGCTGGGCAGTGGTGGTGATCATGTGATGGACGCCATATCGCAATGCGAACAATATGCCAAGGAGCAAGGTGCACAGGAACGAAATGCACCATGGCGTCTCTTCTTTCGCAAGGAAATATTTGCCCCATGGCATGAGCCAACCAACGATCAGGTGGCCACCAATCTCATCTATCAGCAGGTTGTGCGTGGCGTTAAATTTGGCGAATACCGTTGCGACAAGGAGGAGGATCTGGCCATGATAGCGGCCCAACAGTATTTCATTGAATACGGCACAGACATGTCCATGGAGCGATTGTTTACGCTGTTGCCCAACTTTATACCCGACTTCTGTCTCAGTGGCATCGATAAGGCCATTGAACGATGGGCGGCGCTGGTGTTGCAGGCCTACAAGAAGTCCTACTATGTCAAGGATAAGATCGCAGCGCTTAAGATCAAAGAGGACATCGTCAGCTATGCCAAATACAAGTGGCCGCTGCTCTTCTCACGCTTCTACGAGGCCTATCGCAATTCGGGTCCCAATTTGCCCAAGAACGATGTCATCATAGCAGTTAACTGGACCGGCGTTTATGTTGTGGACGACCAGGAGCAGGTGCTGCTTGAGCTTAGTTTCCCCGAAATCACAGCCGTTTCCAGCCAGAAGACCAACAAGGTGTTCACTCAGACCTTTAGTCTGTCAACAGTACGCGGCGAGGAGTTTACTTTCCAGAGTCCCAATGCGGAGGATATACGTGATCTAGTCGTCTACTTTTTGGACGGCCTCAAGAAACGGTTAGTGCTGTGCATATGTGAAAAATAATAATAAATCCCATTTAATACTTTTCGCTTGAATATTTTTTTTTGCAGATCGAAATATGTGATTGCACTGCAGGATTACCGTGCGCCATCGGACGGCACCAGCTTTTTGTCGTTTTTCAAGGGTGATTTAATCATACTGGAGGATGAGTCATGTGGCGAATCGGTGCTCAACAATGGCTGGTGCATTGGACGCTGCGATCGATCACAGGAGCGCGGAGATTTTCCCGCCGAAACGGTTTATGTGCTGCCAACATTGAGTAAACCGCCGCAGGACATATTGGCCTTGTTTAACATTGAGGAAGCGCATCATGGCCGACGCCTGAGCATGGTGTCCAATGGAGGCGCTGTGGAGCCACGCGATCGTCCACACACGCTAATGGAATACGCGTTGGATCATTTCCGTTTGCCGCCAAAGCGCACCATGTCCAAAACGTTAACGCTTAGCTCCAAACGCAGCGAGGAACTGTGGCGCCATTCCAGGGATCCGATCAAGGCGCCGCTGCTGCGCAAGTTGCAAAGCAAGGAGGAGCTGGTCGAGGAGGCGTGCTTTGCTTTTGCTGCCATACTCAAATATATGGGCGATCTGCCATCAAAGCGTCCACGCATGGGCAACGAGATAACTGATCATATCTTCGACGGTCCGCTCAAGCATGAGATATTGCGCGATGAGATCTATTGCCAGCTGATGAAACAGTTAACTGACAATCGCAATCGCTTGTCGGAGGAGCGGGGCTGGGAGCTGATGTGGCTGGCAACGGGTCTATTTGCATGTTCGCAGGGCCTGCTTAAGGAGCTGTTAATGTTTTTGCGCACACGTCGTCATCCCATTTCGCAGGACTCCATGCATCGTCTGCAAAAGACCATACGCCATGGACAGCGCAAGTATCCACCGCATCAAGTGGAGGTCGAGGCCATACAGCACAAGACGACGCAAATCTTTCACAAGGTTTACTTTCCGGACGACACAGACGAAGCGTTCGAGGTGGATTCGTCTACGCGCGCCAAGGACTTTTGCAACAATATCTCGCAGCGTCTATCTCTGCGCACCAGCGAGGGATTCTCGCTGTTTGTGAAGATCGCTGATAAAGTGATTTCAGTGCCCGAGGGTGATTTCTTCTTTGACTTTGTCCGCCATCTGACCGATTGGATTAAGAAGGCGCGACCCATACGAGATGGCGCAAATCCCCAGTTTACCTATCAGGTCTTCTTCATGAAGAAACTGTGGACGAATACAGTGCCAGGCAAGGATCGCAATGCCGATCTAATCTTTCACTATCACCAGGAGCTGCCGAAGCTATTGCGCGGCTATCACAAATGCTCCCGCGAGGAAGCCGCCAAACTGGCCGCTCTCGTCTTTCGTGTTCGCTTTGGTGAAAACAAACAGGAACTGCAGGCCATACCGTAAGTGTCTAATTGACGTTATGCATTTGCACTTGAAAATATACATATATTGGATATACCATTTTAGACAAATGCTGCGCGAACTAATACCGTCTGACATTATGAAGATGCAGAGTACAAGCGAATGGAAGCGTTCCATTGTGGCATCTTACAATCAGGATGGTGGTATGAGCTCTGAGGATGCCAAAGTGGCGTTTTTAAAGATTGTTTACAGGTTTGTTTTGTCTGTTTGTTTTTGTGTGTGTGTGAGAGACATCTTTTGCCAACACTTTTATTCTCTTTTATAAATAGATGGCCCACCTTTGGCTCTGCATTCTTTGAGGTGAAGCAAACCACAGAGCCAAACTATCCGGAAATGTTGCTCATTGCCATTAACAAGCACGGCGTGAGCCTCATACATCCAGTAACAAAGGTTAATATAACCCAAATATTTTATACTTGTTTACACAATGTTACTAATCAATAAATTGCATTTTAGGATATACTGGTTACACATCCCTTTACGCGCATTTCGAATTGGTCATCCGGCAACACGTATTTCCACATGACCATTGGAAATCTGGTGCGTGGCTCAAAATTGCTGTGCGAGACATCGCTGGGCTATAAAATGGACGATCTGTTGACATCATATATATCATTAATGCTGACCAATATGAACAAAAATCGAACTATTCGAGCCAACTAGTAAACATATATCTTAATATGATATAGAAGGAAACACATACACACACACACATATATATATATATTTATAATATTGATAAATGATAAATGATAAATGCAATAATTACATAACTAGTACTCTTAGTTAATTACCTTATGTGCATCCGCAAACTTTTCCAACACCAACACCCTTTCTCCTTTAGCGCATCATATTTGAACTTGCTTAGCTTTAATTTATGCGAATCCCATTTTCATATTTATATTGTTCCTTTCTGTTGTAAAAATTCGCAATTTTTTTTTGTTTTTAGTATTTTATCATACATTCCGTTTACTTAAATGAATAATAGAACATGTGAACTTAAAGGTCTTATGGAAGGTCATATGTGTATCTTATAGATAAGCTATAATATCAAATCAATTTGCAATCTGTACAACTTTTTGTATATCTCAACTACATATCTGTACTGATGACTTTTTGTATCAAATATATAGAAATGTTCAATTATTTAATAAATTATACATATATACATAGACATTGTGTTTATTTTCAATATTCAATCCATCAATTTTAAGTTATTCATAATATGAATGCAAGATTAATCAATGTAAAATTGATTTCACACCAAATTTATGTATTTGTCTTATGTCTAATCAAAGGACTTTTGATTTACAACATTCAACAAACTTTCAAACTTCTAAGCTTTTCGATTATTAATTTGGGTTTGAGTCGAGTATTAAATATTAGAGCGGATGATAGCGAACGATAGTTCGTGCATTTTTAGTTGGCGAGCAACCGTAGCTCATGCGGCGAATTCGCTCGCTCTTCGCCTTTTGCCAAGCAACTGATGGATGGGGAAGTGCTTGAGAGCCAGCGTCTATAGCTGTAAAGCGGCGAAAATTGTTTGAGAGCTAGAGAGGCAATTATGGTGTATGGCTTTTGCTTCGATTGCCAAATGCAGTATGTGAAAGACAACGACTAATTGTTGCCGTTCTTATCTTCTCCGTTGTTGTTGTTATGACAGAGCTTGACTTCTTTGACAATTTTAGACTTTTGATGCAGTCTACGTGCTGCTAAATGACATGGAAGGGTAGTTTGGTTCAATGTGAATTTTGCACAAGTAAATAAGTGAATGCCAAACTACTTAAATATGATTTTCGTTGTTAAATGTTTTAAAATATTATGATAAAGAAAATGTGGCTAACAAAGTTTTTTAAATAGCTTTTTTTATGATTTCATAATATATTTAAGCTACAACTTAATTAACTCATTTTTTTACCTAAAATAACTAACATGTAACGAGACTTAAAATTTAATTACCACGTAAACACCGTCCGGCAAAAGATGCCAGCATACTTCCTTTTACGCTGGACCAGTTTTGTAACAAGTCCCAAAAACACATATTAAGAAAATATTACTAACTGAAAGACAAATTTAAAAGGCTATTACCAAAACGTTTCAGAAGCGTAGAATGGCATTACACACAAATTCTGCATAAAAATAGCACTATATTTACACTTGATACACAACTAAATAACCATTCAATGAAGTTCAACGATAAACTTTAATAAATAAGTATACTGCTAAAACGAAGGTGTGATAAACATAGATTATGAAAGCAGCAAACCACCTATATTTGTAGATTACAATCAACGACTTGTTAGCAACAATGATCTTTGAGATTACACTAATTTATTAACAGTACCACAGTACAGAAATACCACTTAGAAAATCAATTAAACTTTTAATGATCAAAACAAAAGATATTCTTCAGTTCAACTTGATCGCGCTTTAGAAAAAATGATTTTATCATTATTTTATTAAAGTTTGATTTACATATATTGTGCATGGTTAATAAAGCCATCAATGTCGATGGTTTCACCAAGTGGTGTTCAAAATAGTTAAACGATTCCGACACTACTAAAACATTTTAAACACCCCTAGTGCAACCCATCCTTGAATATGGATTTTGTGTGTTGTCTCCGCAATAGAGGATTAATCAGGATAGAATCAAATCTGTTTAGAAGACATTTTTGTTGCACCTTAGAGTTTTAAGTGGGTTCCCGAAGTTGATTTGCCTTCGTATTCTAGCAGACTTCTATTAATTAACATTCTTCCTTATTTAAACAGTTTAACTATGCATGGGGTGTAATTTATTACTTATCTGCACAATGGTAAAAACGACTCACCCATTTTATTAAGTCGAATGAACCTTGCTGTCCCTATTAGATCTTCTCGTAACTTTGTACATATTAACCTTGATCGTTGCTCTACAAACTATCTAATGCATGAACCGTTTCGTGTAGTTTGCGCTGACTACAATAAGATTGTAATGTAATGTCGAACGAGGGTGGGCTTGCGCCCTTCAGCACTGCGACCCACATGGATCTATTGTGCCCCCTTACCACTAGTTCAGTTTTAATGTTCTCAGAAACTGAGTCAGACCAGTCTGCGAGATATGCATCAGGTCCTCCTCATTGAGAATGTATTTGCCTAACAGCGTTGCTCTACTGCGTGCCAGGGCAGGGCAATTGGTGATTAGATGTTCCATGGATTCAACATCCTCCTCACAGAATCTACAGGTTCTGTTACTAACAAGGCCCATCTTATGTAGGTGGTCGTTGCAAGGAAAATGGCCTGTCAACGCCCCACAGAGTGACCTAAGTTGTGTCCTGTTTAGGGATAGAGCTTCCTTGGCTCTTGTTGCATTTGGGCACACAAATCTTTTTGAGTGTCTGAGACCCTCTAGACTGTTCCAGTGCATTAATTTCTTGTTACCTAACCATTTGTCTATGTCAGATCTGAGTGTGTTGTTTGAGTAACCAAACATCGGACTGGGGCCTATGAACGGGGCTTCCGCTCCCAATTTAGCCCTTTCATCCGCAGCCTCATTACCTGAGTGGCCTTCATGTCCTGGGACCCATACCAGAGAGACTCTGTTGCTGGTTGCCAGAACATTTAGCTCACAGTGACATTCATATATAAGTTTAGAATTATAACTGTAGCTGTTTAGTGCTTTAAGAGCTGCTTGACTGTCGGAGAGTATACGAATATTAACTCCTACCAGCTGTCTGCTATTCAGTCTGTATACCGCCTGTAAAATAGCGAAGAGCTCTGCCTGAAAAACGGTGCAATCAGCATCCAATGAGAGAGATATGTGTGTGCGAGGACCCACTATACCTGCTCCTACCCCTGATGCTGTCTTGGATCCATCTGTGAACCAATTTTGTGCGTCGTCATTTATCCAGGATGGATTAGAAGTCCATTGCTCTCTAGTTGGAAAAATGACATTGTAGTTTTTGGTGAAACTATGGAAAGTTTGGCTATGGTCTAGCGTTTTGGACTTGTCGAGGATTTCCTCTACCCTATTCAATATACCCAGGTGCCCTCTAAGATTGCCCTTTTGGTACTTGTTGCTAACATAGAGTCCCAAAGTCTGTTTTACAGCCTCTTCCTCTATTGCTAGGTGTAAGGGGGTTATGTCTAGAATTGCTTCCAGTCCTGTTGTCGGGGTCGTCCTCAAAGCCCCTGTAATACTTAGGCATGCTAGCCTTTGTATTTTGTAAAGTTTGTTGATAGCGGTGCTTTGTGTGGCTTTTACCCACCAAACCGCCGCCCCGTACAGAATCATCGGTCTAACCATCTGGGTGTACGCCCAGTGGGCCATTTAGGAGAAAGCCCCCATGATTTGCCAAGCATCTGCTTGACAGCCCAGAGAATCGAGTTGATTTCATGGTTATCGCTCTCAGGTGCGCATTCCAAGTGAGTTTGCTATCCAGGGTTACCCCTAGATATTTAACCTCTGTACTCAGAGACACAACTGTGTCACTAACCTTTAAATCTGGAAACTCAAGAGTTCTTTTGTTGGTGAACGGGATTATGATGGTCTTCCTAGGGTTGATAGAGAGCCCCTCTGAGGTGCACCAGTTTACCGTTTGATCAAGTGCTCGTTGCATGAGGTCCGCAAGGATCTTTTCATCTTTGCCCTTGATGATTACAGATATGTCATCTGCATAGCCTAACGTTTTGCATCCGTTGGCGTTGAGAGACAGTACTAGGTCGTCTACTAGGAGTGACCACAGTAGAGGAGATAAGACACCTCCTTGTGGACAGCCTTTTATGGCATTAATGCTGGCCGAGGCAAGTCCGAGATCGGCCTTTATCAGTCTGCGGCACAGCATTGCCTTTACCCAGTCTACTACCTTAGGGTTTACCCCCCTATTTGTCAGAGCCCGGTTCATTGAAGCAAAATTTGCGTTGTCGAAGGCATGAAGGCGCATAAGGCGACACCCTTTGCGTCAATTGCCTTTTCTATTTCGGTTGTCAAGTGATGCAGTGCCGTCACCGTGGATTTACCCTTCTGGTAGGCGAATTGCAGTTTGTGAAGCGGTTTAGCTTCAAGTATGTCAGTTCTGACGTAGCAGTCTATCAGTTTCTCCATGGTCTTTAGCATGAAAGAAGAGAGACTGATTGGTCTGTACGATTTGGGAGAGCATGGTGGTCTGTCCCCGCCCTTAGGTATAAATATTACCTTTACTGCCCTCCAAGATTTTGGAATATATCCCAGCCGAAGGCTGGCCGATATATGGGAACCATTTTCCTAATAATAGCCCCTTTGCCCTTGGATAGCATGGCCGGAAAAATACCATCTGGGCCAGGGGACTTGTAGGGTTTGAAGGAGTTTATAGCCCACTCTACCCTTTCATAGCTAACTATGCTATTGATTATGGGGTCTCTGGCCCTTGAGTGCCTTAGTTCTTCTGTATCAGGGTCTCCCCTGTGCTGCAGAATGAACAATCAGGAAAGTGAGATCTTAGAAGAACCTCTAAAGTATCTTGAGAATCCTTGGTGAATACGCCATTCGGGCCTTTAAGTGTCCCTATTGGTCCTCCACTGGCTTTTGATAGGACTCTCTGAACCCTTGCAGTTGAGGGTACGTCCCTAAGGTCCTCACAGAAGTTTCTCCATGAGGATCTCTTGGATTTCCTTAACTCCCTATTATAGTTAGTTAAAGTTGTCCTGTAGTTTTCCCATTTGTTGGTCCTCTTGGCCCTATTGAATTCAGTTCTTGCTTCCCTGCGCAATTTGTCAAGTCGTGAGTTCCACCAGGGGACTCTCTTGCTGGAGGCCTTAACCCTTTGTGGACAGCAGTCATTGAAAGTTGAGACTAAATCTTGCGTCAGTGTATTGACCGCTCTCTCAGCTCTTCAGAATTTGTTAGTTGGGGTCTATGTCCCGATAGTTTTGACGTTAGAGTGTCGGAGTATTTCGTCCAGTTAGTGGTTTTGGGGCTACGGTAGAGCACATCGCTCCTCACCGGGCCCGTAAGGTCAAAAGAGAATATGCCTGTGATCAGACATTGAGGCCTCCTCAGACACTCTCCATTCACTAACCAAGTCTATGGCTCTATCTGAGACCAGTGTTAGATCTAATACCTCCCTTCTTATAGAGTTAACAAAAGTTGGTTCATTCCCCCTATTTGCAACCGATAAGTTAGTTGATATGAGATAGTTTAAGAGTGACTCACCTCTGTTGTTTATATCCGTGCTACCCCATGCTAAGTGGTGGGCATTTGCATCACATCCGACTATCAGGACCTTACGATGTGTTCTGCAGTATTCCACTAAGGCCCTGATAGTGTTCGTTGGCACCACTTCTGTGTCGCCAGGGAAGTAAGCCGAGGCCAATACAGCCTCTTTCTTGCCCCCTCGATGTCCAGCTCCAGAAGTATAGCCACCGTGTCGTTGTCTATGAATTCTGTGAGAGGTAGAAATTTAATGTCAGTGTTAATGATTATTGCTGCCCTAGGTTTGGCCGCTGTTCTATCATATATTACCTGTGTGTTTCTAGTATTTAGGCCTCTGATACGGCCATTGAAGAACCAGGGCTCTTGTATTAGCCCGATGTCCTTGGTGTTGCTTGCAAACCTTCTGCTAAGTTCCGCCGTCGCCGCTTTAGCGTGATGAAGGTTTGCCTGCAAACATCTCATTTTGGCGGCGGATCAGCAACGGAGGCATTTGGAGAGCTTAGAGTACTCTCTTCAATCTCCATCCCGCTGACTTGGTTAATGAGTTCCTCCTCAGTGGTGTCCTCACCCTTGACCTTCAGGTTGACTTGTCCCAGGCGGAAATTAACCCTTCCTTTTGACTCGTCAATTACGGCTGCCGACTTTTGATCTACAGCCATCACTAACATGGCGTTGGAGCCCTTTTCGACTCTCCTTAGGGCCCTCCAGGCCGAAGTATTTAGGCCTTTGTTCTGAGCCTGTAGAAAGTTGAGAATTTTGGCCGTTTCCATGCCAGCGGATTTGGGAAAATAGCCGACTGCTATTCTGGGATGAGGAATCTTCGATTCCTCTGTTGACCAGAGTGCAGCGCCCTCCATGGCGTCATCTTGACCACCATCGCCTTAACCCACTCAGCTGTGTCGACGTCTTTGCAAAGAAGCGCGAGATACCCAGCTTTGTAGGTGGAGCCTAGGAAGGCCGGCTTTATCTGCCCATCCATATGCTCCAGTACCTTGTCTTCAATTGCGCTGGATATGGAATCCATTTGAGCGGTTGTTAGGGCCGTTTTGGGATAGTCCCTTGCCAATACCGCCAGTTTGACTCCAACACCAGCCTCATTAGGTTTAGCATGCTGCTTCTTGTCGGCCTTGGTGCTTACTGCTCCTTCGCCGGCACAGAGCTACGCTCCTTATTTACAGTTGCCTTGGCTCGGTGATGTGAGGCAGAGGTCTGCCTTTCATACGCCTTGCCTGCGGCTTTGGAGGTGGAGGGCTTATCATCCCTCATCTTTTGCTTACGGTTGCCTCTGAACTTTGGTTTTGTGATCGTTGGCGTTTGGGGCATGCTGTTTCCCCTCTCTTCTCCATTGGGGACATAGCTTTGGAGTAGGCCTCTTCTTTACTAAGTCCCTGCCGCAGAAAGAACACCAAACGCTTCTTCCCAGCGCCGCTAAGCTTCGGCACTTTGGGGCCAACAACACTGTCGGTTGGTGTACTGGTGCTTTGTGGTGGTTCCACCACTGAGGCACCTTCACGTTGGTGTTGTTGGGTTTGAGGTGTTGTCACCTCTGTGTTGTGTCCCGTAGGGCCACTCTCCTTCTCAACATCGGTTTTTGTAATTGGTTCATAATTTTTGATCCCACGAGTAAGTTGGCTACCAGTAAACACTACGCCGTGCCGTACCGTAGTGTGGCGGATTAAAATGAGGCCGCGCCACCGCACCCCAAGTCCGCATACTAGTAACTAGGCGCCCCCCTAGCCACGCATCTCTTGGCATATGCTGTTCCACCATTAGATTGGGGATTTTATTAGAAAGAGTTTACTCTCTACAATAAGATGCTTTCACTTGTTTCCTTTGAGGCCTCCATTCCCTTACTTAAAAGATCCATACTGCTTTACTTATCTAGTCATAGTCACTAATCACTAATCTTATGATCCGATTGGGTTTTTCTGGGTTTTTCCCAATCCTTGCAACAAATGTTGGATCATTAACTTTTTGTTGAATTCCCCAGAGTATTTTAATTTATGAAACTTTTTCATTTCATTTACTTTAGATTACAATAAAATATTGTTAAATATTTTGTAGTGTAAGCTCTTTATTTTAATTTGATTTAATATTAATTTTAGGTCGATTGATAGTTGTTAATAATAAACCAAAAAATAAATATATACAAGTAAAAAGGGTCTAGTCAAGAAATCCCGGCTTGGACGTACCTTTAACCCCATACGTAACGCGTATAGTCTTTAGTGTGTACTCTTCCATATACCAAAATTACCGAACTTCAAACTGCGATATCTCCGGTGTTTCTTAACCGATTTTCGATCACATGTGCATATCGGAAACCAGAAGTGTTATCTATAATGTGAAGCAAACTTGTTCTGTTCATGGTGTACAAGGGCTTCAGTTTGTAATTTGAAGTCTCTAGCTCATATAGTCTCTGAGATTGAAGCGTTCATACAGACAGACATGGCTATATCGACTCGGCTCCGATCAGGAATATATATATATATTATACTTTATACGGTCGGTGATGCTTCCTTATGTCTGGTACATACTTTTGCAGAAAACCATTATACCCTTACTTACCCATTTAAAGAGTTAAGGATATAATAATGAAATGAGTCTTAAAACGTACACTTACAATAGCAAAAAAAGAAAGCACTCAAAAATTCACCGCACAAATAACACCAGAGACAATTTCAAAAAAAAGTCTGGCGCAACATAAGACGCCTCTGTGTATTTAACCCAACAAAAAACATCCTCAGCATCTTTAACCCATCCGCTAAACAATTTACCACCAACAAATCAGATGTGGCAGACCTGTTTTGAAAAAGCTCCGCAGACACATCGTCAGACACCAATAATCCCATGAAATTTACATTTAATATAAAAGGAATAGCACACTTAGCTCCTTAAAAGGTAACACTCCTGGAGTAGACAGGGTCAACTACCCAATCATTAAAAAATTTGACAAATGAACCAAAGTTCGCATTATCAACGTAGAGAACAGCATTTTAAAATACAACATACCACAAGCTTATAAAAACAGCTTTATTATTCTGGTTTAAAAACTTAAAAACCACAATTAATGACTCTAGACCATTTTCTTTTAACCCTCGCTTATCAAAAGTCATTGACCAAATTATACGAAACGTCTATGGTGGTTTGTCACAAACGTCAAAGTTGTCCATTTCACTCAAATAGGCTTTAAAAAAATTATATCAACTTTAGACAGTCTTTTATTTATTGACCACCTAATAACAAGAGTTCTCTCAAAAAAATTCAAAACTAAACAAAACATCAAATTGGTTGTAGAACATCAACCATAAGCAACTAACCATCTAAAACTTGTTTAAGGATAGTGAACAACATTTCTCTTGAATAGATCAAACAAAATATCCAACATTCCAATACAAATCGTCTCCAGCCCTACACCATCAAACATTTCTTTAATTTTAAATATTTTAAAAATTAACACCTATATCACCTTATGTAACGAACTTAAAAATAGTTACAATCTTATTCTACTAGAAACATATTGAAAAACCACACACAACATCTTACAGTAAAAAAGCCGAAGACCTGAACCAATCGTATTTGTGCGTTAATGAATAATTGTTAAGTTTAATTTTTTTAATTGGCATTGTTTTTCTGCAGTATACTTGGTGTGCTACCGTTGTGTCGTTGGCTACTTATTACTTAAAAATTGTATTTAAATAATTGAATAAATATGTAAAACTGTAATATTTCATTTAAAAAATACATTATATCTGAAAATAAATATTGAATTACAAAAAATTAATTAAAAAACTGTTTCTTCGCGGTGTTGAGCCCCGGACTTCAGAACATAAAAGCTTAATATGCGCAACAACATAACCACTCAACCAACGACCAACTTTGCTTGTTGGTAAGAAAAATATCAGGTTGTTGTATGTGATGCGATTTTTTTCGTTGCTTATTCTTAGCTTTAGACCATAAACAGACAAGGATGAAAGGAAAATCAAAAGATAATGGTAAAACATTAGCAAGTACCACGTTAATTGACGAACGCATAATCAACACGTGGCGGTTATTTTTCGTAATTGGGTTTAAAAAGTGAAGCAATTAAGTGAATTTTCTAATTTGAAAACCATGGACAACAATAAAAAAGTGTTTAAGTGTAACGTAAAAGGCTGTATAAGCGGCGCAAAACTTTTTCGTATACCCAAAAAAAATGAATTGGAGTGGTGTGAAAATTTAGAATTGAATATTGATGGCATAAACACTCGCACTAGAGTGTGCAATATTCATTTTGAAAAGGGATGTGTTTTAAAGAAACACCTCAAACTTGGCTCAATGCCTACTCTGCACCTGGGTAAGTTTAAATGCATTATGCATATACATATATGTATATATATTATATATTGTCGGGTGCATGCAATAACTAAATAAATACCAAGTTTGGAGACTTACAATATGCACACCAAATCTGGTGACTCTAGCCCAAAAACTGAAAGACATATAGAGTTTTAAAATTTTGGAAAGTGGGCGGTATAAGTGGGCGTGGCATCCAAACTTTTGATGCAGTTTTTTGGGCAATGTCAATAGCTATCTTGCCATCAAATTTGGTGACTCTAGCTGCTAAAATGTGGGATATATATGTGTTTGATCGATTTGCACATCGAGATACCTGTGGTATCAAAGTGTAAAAAAATAAAGTGAAATTTCGTTATCAACATTTTTTTTGCTTTTAATAATGAAAATTTAAACAAGCAAATGAAAAAAATTTTGAAGACATGCTTTCTTGCATACATTTGTATTAGATTTTTTACCATCATCCCTGCAATACCCAAATATTGAAATTATTTTTGTAATTTAAAAAAAAAGCAAAAAAGCAAATAAATGCATGTCAAAAAGTATGTCACGGCCGGGGTTCGAACCCACGGCCTTTGGCCTGTGAAGCGGCAGTCTTCCCTCCATGCCATAAGAGTTTGTGAGTTTTGGCAGTCATATTAGTAACTGAAGGAAAAGGGAAAACTGTTTTTCGTGGCTTTAACATGATACTACAGGGGTAACGACATAGGATCGCCGACATAAGTTCGCCAGTACAATTTGTCGGCGATCTTATGTCGTTTTTTCTCGGCGAACTTATGTGGAAAATACCTATTCCTTTTCAATTATTAAATAATCTTGCCCACAGTGATCATGTACCTTTTGCTTCGGCTACAAGCACAGCTCCTTTGCGTAGCTATGAACCTTTGGTACGCTATGTGCTGGAGATTACTGCTCAGAGAGTACAGGAAATTTGCGAGGAACCAGATTACATATATGTTTGATATAGTAATTATAAAAATAAATAATTAATGAAAAGTTTGCAAATGATAAAATATTCAATACAAAAATAATTGGCGATGATTTGCCAGCGAACGAATAATTAATGCAGTGACAAACAAATTAAGGTTTTGTCAATCACTATTGATTAAATTTTTTTTACATTTTAGTGGGCTTTGTCATAATAAAATGTTTACATTTTCTTTTGTTTTTAATAATTTTAAATTTTATATTTCCTTTTACTTAATTACAGTTTTGGGGTACAATTGAAAATCAATAATAAAGGGAAATACATGCACATAAGAATTTTTTTTGGTAATTATGCAGTTTGGTTACTTTTCCGAAAAATGGCGGAATTTTTTTTTTTTTTTATAGGCACCTTCGATTGGTTGCCGCTAATGATATTCCATGGGGGGAGGCTGAAATTTCCCATAAACTCCATGAGTTATGGGGTTTTGAAGTTCTCATAAATAGTTTTCGATATTTTGATGTTTATTTATGCATAGGTGTGTGTGCGTGCGTGAAAAAAATGTGCCCGATAGTGTGATCTGCTCCGGAACATAGCCAATAGTGCCAATAGCAGTGGCGTGAGCCACTGCTTTACGGCGTTTGAAAGTTTAAAATGCCGTAAAAACTTTCAAACGCCGTAAAAGCAGTGGCTCACGCCACTGCTATTGGCACTGTTGGCTATGTTCCGGAGCAGATCACACAAACAAAAAAATTTTTTTTTTTATTTTTTATTTTATTAAAAAACGTCATGCGCCTGCATGAGAAACCTTTTTCTATCATTCACAGGTGATAAAAAACTCGTAAAAAAAAAATCAGCCCGAAAATCGCTGGTGCCGCGATAGTAAATATTTACCCATTTTCGTACCTTTACTCCGCGAAAACACTCTGTGTGTGTGTGTGTGTGTGTGTGTGTGTGTGTGTGTGTGTGTGTGTGTGTGTGTGTGTTCACCCCCCCCCTCTCCCTAGCGTTCTTCAAAATCAGGAATATTCATGATAATTTCAAAACCCCATAACTCATGGAGTTTATGGGAAATTTCAGCCTCCCCCCATGGAATATTACTTACTATGATGCAATCAACAGATTCATGTAAAAAAAAAAAAATTCCGCCACTTTTCGGAAAAGTAACCAAACTGCATAATTACCTTTTTTTTTAATAACAATAAATTGTAGCAATAAGTATATAACAGAAATGCGTTAATAGTCATAGAAATTATTTATTACATTAATTGTATTAGTCTATATACAAAGCAAATCATAAAATACAACGGCAAATATGACGGCAAAGCTTAAATTCATAACAATAAAGCGAACACAAGGGCATGAGCAGCTGGTTGAAGCTTAAGTTCATTGACCACAACAAGAGAAGAGAAAAACGACACCGAATCGTATCATCTCTTCGAGGTCTTACACTTTTCTATGAAAGCAAAACCTAAAAAAAGTGAGCGACCCAATTCAAACTTGGCGGGAAAAATCAAACATTAAAACGAATGAAGCGAATACAAGAGCATGAGCAGTATGGGAATTCGCCGCTCTCGTGAATTCGCCATGAGCTCACTTGCGTTCGCCAAATGAAAAAAAGGCACGAACTATCGTTCGCTATCATCCGCTCTAAGGTTTAATACTCGTTGGGTTTGAGTGTATGGAATGTCGGAAAGTAAAATTTGTTCAACCGAGGGACGTTTATCTGGATTATGTTCCCAACACTTTTGTATTATTTCTATTAGTTGAGAGCAATTTGGTACAGTTATATCCCTCAACTGCGGTCGATCGCCATTAAGGATACTATACATGATTGCATCCCGATTCGGGTTCTCCATGTGCCGAAAAGGCTTTTTCCGTGACATTACTTCCCAAAGAATGATTCCAAAGCTGAAAATGTCGCACTTCTCTGTATACTTTTTCCCTAGGATAACCTGTTTAAGTATAATTGGTATAAAAATTCAACTAATATGTTTATATAGTTTTATACCTCTGGCGCTATATAATCAGGTGTACCACACGCTTGTGTCATCGATGCGGACAATTCTGTCACAGTGCCAAAATCGCCTATTTTAAGGGTACGAAAGTCATCGGTCAGTAATAAATTATCTGGTTTTAAATCGCGATGCAGCAATGGTTTGGGTTTCATGCCATGCAAATGTTGAATACCCTGTTGAATAAAATTGAAAGTTATTGGATTGTTTATTTATTTGTAAGACCCGTACATTAACACACTGAATCATCCAGTATATAGCATCTGCCATTGTATATGGTCTCTGTTCCTTTCCATGCAATAGTTTGGAGAGGGAGCCACACTCGGCGAACTCCATGAGCAAATAGGCCGACTCACTATCGAAGGTTATGCCAAATAGTTGCACAATATTCTCGTGATCAACGCGTGATAGTTGTGCAACCTCTTTCTTAAAATTCTTCATTGCGGGATCTTCCGTTAAAATCGAAATGCCATTGCACCTTTTCAACGCAACTATTTTATCAAACCAGAAGGCTTTATATACAACTCCGAAGCTGCCTTGACCAACAACCTTGAACGTTATACATATTTAAACAATTATACATTTTTTTAAGGTTAACAATCCCGATATTTTACCTGTAATAGGGTCAAGTCGGAAAAGTCTACAGTGGGTGGTTCGTAGGATTCTATCACCATTTTGTTCAAAGTCCTGAAAATCATGAATTTAAATTATTTAGGTTAAGGAGAGAAATGGCTCCGACAAGAAGAACGTGTAATTTAGTTAACACGAGTATGTTTGGTTTCAAATACTTAAATCAGTACGAAAACTATGTTAATCGACTGTACGCATTAGAAATAGGCCTTCTAGCTTGCTTAAATTTGAATACTTACTTTGAATTGAATAGTAAATCTGATAGTTCGTTGATCGCAGGTCGCTTAGCTGGATCCTGATTCCAGCAATTGGTAATTGTTTCTTCTATAAAATTGAAACGCGATTCTCTTATATCGCCTGTTGCGGGTCGTTCACCTGAAAATACCAAAAACTAAGTACCGCAAATATTTCTTAAAGGATTCAAAAAAGCTAAAGCACCATTTTCGATTTTAATCATTAACTCATATTCAGGTATGTCTTTAAATTGATGGAACGGCTTTTTTCGGGACATAACCTCCCAGAAGATAATTCCAAAGCTATATATGGCGCTCTCTTTTGTAAATTTAACTTCATTGAAAACCTGCACACAAGTAAAAAACAAAACATTTTAATCAATTTAAAAACTTTTTAGGTGAAAATATTTACCTCTGGTGCTAAATAAGCTATGTCTAAATTGTATTCTACCAACTTCGAATCGTCGACTGGGGAGCAGTAATCACTGATTTTAAGGCGTGCGAAATTTTGAAAAAACAACATATTTTGTGGCTTTATATTATAATGGATAATGGGACTCTGCGTCTTAAGCCGTACAAGGTACTCAATACCCTACAAACAAGAATAATTTATAGAATCCAAACCAATTTTTAAGTAATGATAAAGTTTACCTCGGCAGCCTGATACATCCAGTCCAAAGCATCGTCCACTGAATACTTTCGCTGGTCCACACCATGTAAGTAGTTTGACAGGGATCCACACTCTGAGTAATCCGACAGTAAATATGTTGAATCCTTATACATATAGATGCCATATATTTTCACAACATGTTCGTGGAATTTTAAGGATTGGCGCAACAATAGCTTTCTAACATGCTTTTTACATGGATGATTAAAAACCAATTCATCCGTTAAGTTTTTGATTTTCTTTACAGCAATATCTTTATAAAGCCATACTGCTCTGTAGGTAATACCAAAGGAACCTTCTCCGATTTTCTATAGAATGCAAAATTAGTTAATTATAAATTTTTACTTTTTAAAGAATGCTACAGGTGAAGCCGGTACTATATTCCACGGATTTATTGGATTTATAAATTTCTTATATAAGTCTAGTCATTACTCATTTTGTTTTAGTTCTTACATTTTACTATTTGTTCTAGTTTTAGCATCACATACCTTGCAAATCTCAATGTCTTCCGAGTCTACAATAGCTCCGATGTCTGCACCCAAGACATGTGTCGGGCAAACGCTGTAATTAAAAAAGGTTTGCAATGTTAAGTAAGCAATCTACTAAATTAATACGCCTTAATAATCTTACGTAATAGTTTTTGACATTGTACAAGCGACGTCTTGCACTGCATTTCTATTAGCTGGATTGGACTGCCAACAAGTAACAATTAATTTTTTTATAGGATCGTAATTTAAGAACTTAATATCACTAATTGAAGGCCGTGCACCTGTAGAATTCATTAGTTATTGATATAAAATATTTATTATTTTTATTTGTATACTTATTAACAAATACCTCGTATAATCGCACCACCAAGTGTGAGAGATGTATAGCTAGTGTGATAGAAAGGCTTCTTGCGGGTCAACACCTCCCAAAAGATGATGCCTAAGCTGTAAACATCACACTTTCCTGTGAAATCCTCTTCCCCTTTGATTGCCTGCGCGACGATCAGTGCCAAAGGGTTAGTTGCATAACGACTTGTTTCTTTAAGAAATAGGTACCTCTGGCGATAAATATTCGTTTGCCAACAACGGATAGGCTTTAGTATTCGGAAAGCCACTTATCTTAAGGCAGCGAAAGTTATTTGATAGCATCAAGCCACTAGTATTAAGATTCCGATATACGAAGTTTTCATCTACTCGTAGTAAGTAGCGCAGGTAAGCAAGACCCTAAAAAATGGGTTTAATAATTAATTATGTAATACTTTATGTATACACACTAGGGCGGCCTGGTACATCCAGTAAAGGGCATCCATCACAGTATACTCTCTTTGATCGTCACCATGCAAATATTCATGCAAGGAGCCACAATCCGCATATTCCATGAGTAAATATTCATCAGCAGTTCCATATATTCGAATTATATTCTTATGCCTTATTTGCAGCAATGAACTTTTATCAACATCACAAATTGAAAGAAAATTTAAACGCTTTGCCACAAATCGTTTATGCTGCCATTTAGCTTTGTACACCTCGCCAAAGCTTCCATATGTGATGATCTTAAAAATAGCAATTTATGATTATAATGTACCAAAATATACAAAACTGTGACCGACTTCCAAGTGTATTTCTTTACTACCAATATGATTTGCCATTCTGTTTATTACTTCCGTTCGGACTCTTCCTTCTAATCAACTCAACATAAAGATAGGTGCAGACACATTTTTTTGCAAAAGTGAACCCGTCGCTCTGACCGACCAAAGCACACTAAAAAAGTTTATTCGACATTAATTGAGTGTAAGTTATTTGTAATAAATATTAAACTTATCTATCGTTGTTGTCGACTTTTCAGAAAAGTGTTTAGAGAAATGATTCAAGTCTTAGATAAGATTTCTAGCTTATTTTCATTGCTTTATGAATGCTTTATGAATGCTTTATGTGAACTTTAAAAAATTTCATTTCTTTATTATCAGGTTTACCAAGCGATGAAGTAAACCGAATTTTACCATTAAAATTCGAAAAATCAATATTTATTTATTTTTAAATGCGCCTTTTCCGTATAATTTATTAAGAATAATGTTATATTGGTGTATTGTAAATGAAGGTTGCTTATTGGCAAAAATATTTCCGATACCGTAAAATATACATTGACGTATGTTCACGGATACTATCAAAGCCATACCCATAACTGCCCACAAGAACGTCAAGCGAGTTTCGTAAAATATCGCATTCGAGCCGAAAACAATACAAACGAACATGAAAAAACTAAGAACTGAAGCTGTTATTTTTGGTTTTGCTATCGTTGTCTGAACCGAGCCGCAAAGATATCAAAGGCTCGTAAAAAATGTAAGGCTCGTAAACGGATCGTTTGCGACGTCGAAAAAACTTTGTCTGCCACAAACTGAGCGACTAGTGATTCGTTTGAACGTTGGCCATGTTTCGCGACAGTTGCACGTTAATGTTTCGCGTATGTGCAGATAGGATATCGTTTACGAACTTTTGGTTCAGTGGGCATAAACATTATACAGTCCCACTGAACCAAAAGTTCGTAAACGATATCGCTATCTGCACATACTCGAAACATTAACGTGCAAAACTGTCGCGAAAACATGCGCCAACGATACTCAAACGAATCACTAGTCGCTCAGTTTGTGGCAGACAAAGTTTCGTTTTCGAACGCTCGCAAACGATTTGTTTACGAGCCTATTACGATAATTTTTACGAGCCTTATGTGATATCTTTTGCGGCTCGGTTCAGACAACGATAGCAAAAACCACAAAAATAACAGCTTCAGTTCTTAGTTTTTCTACAATGTTCGTTTAAGTATTGTTTTCGGGCTCGAATGCGATAGTTTTACGAAACTCTCGCTTGACGTTCGCTTCGTGGTGCAGTGGGGTGCTCCCTCCAAAGAGTGAACGCTAAGTTATGTGAGCCTCTGTGTAAAAATACCTCGTCATACTGATACATCAATCAGCGTATCAAACAAACCTTCTCCGTGGAAGAATACATATACATATATGCAGACAAACCTTTATTTTTATAAATTTAAGAAAATGAAGAAAAGTAGATAAGCTGCCAAAAGAATGGTTCACCAAGTTGCCACCTTTCTTTTAAAACTGTTTAAAATTTAAGTATTGGAAATTTAACTTAATTAAAATGGGAAATAGAAAGTTGTACAGAAAAAGTAGACATGCCTAATTAAATTAAGGATGACGTTAACGTTTTTGCAATAGCTAGAATGTTTGGGGTTGCTAAGACAAAAATTTGTGACATTACAACTAAACACTTATGCTTAAATTATAAATAAATAGTTAGAAGTCTCTAACGCGTACATTTATGTGTAATCACGTACTAACCAAACATACATTTTTTCAGAAGCTCATTAATTTATCCATAGCGTCAAACAACATTTTTACAATTTTGAAATTCAAGCTTGAGTGCGTATCGGTAATTTTAAACAACATTGTTCTGCTGATGGTTTATGAGAGCTTAATTTTGGAATATGAAGTATCTAGCTTTTATAGTGTCTGAGATCTGCGCGTTCATACAGATGGATAGACAGACAGGAAAAAAGATAGAATATATATACTTTATGGGATCGGAAACGCTTGCTTCTGTCTGTTACATACATTTGCACAAAACCATTAAACTCTTTTTTTTACCCATTTTATGGATTTATGGCAAAACTTTGAAGTTATTGTTTATTTTGTAAATATCAAGCAACATTTCATTTCAATATATACATTCGACTTTGACTTAAAATGCAATTTGTTCTGTTTTGTACCTTTTTAATAATAGATCTATATTTTACAAACTCAATTTATCACGTCGAATTTTCGACTTCTGACTATTTGGTATGTTGTTGCATGCTTAATATTAACAATAGGTAGCTTAAAAAAATATGATACCCTGAATCGTAGTACATCAATAATTGTATTTTTTTAAGAAAATATATACAGCCAGTTTTTGAGTTTATTGAATTTAATATATTATTATTTTTATTGTTCGCCGGAAAAATGGGCTGATATTTTTAGAAACTCAATTGTCTTTACTTTACCCTTAACTATGGCTTTTAATTTGGTTATGGGTACATGGTATATCACAAAGCTTAATTGTTCCAACGGAAGGTCGCATATCCGGATTATGTTCCCAACAATTTTGTATCATTTCTATTAGTTGAGAGCAATTTGGTACAGTTATATCACTCAGCTGCGGTCGATCGCCTTTAAGGATACTATATTTGATTGCATCCTTATTCGGGTTCACCATGTGCCGAAAAGGCTTTTTCCGTGACATTACTTCCCAAAGAATAATTCCAAAGCTGAAAATGTCGCACTTCTCTGTATATCTGTTCCCTAAGACAACCTGTTGAACGAAATTAAAAAAAAAAATTGCATTAAAAATTTATAAATTGATTTGTTTTTACAATATTATACCTCTGGCGCTATATAATCAGGTGTACCACAGTCCTTTGTCATCAATGTAGACAATTCTGTCACAGTGCCAAAATCGCCTATTTTTAGGGTACGAAAGTTATCGGTCAGTAATAAATTATCTGGTTTTAAATCGCGGTGTAGCAATGGCTTGGGTTTCATGGTATGCAAATGTTGAATACCCTGTTAAAGAAATTCAGAAGTTATTGGAGTATTTATTTATTTGTAAGACCCGTACATTAACACACTGAATCATCCAGTATATAGCATCTACCATTGTATATGGTCTTTGTTCCTTTCCATGCAATAGTTTAGAGAGGGAGCCACACTCGGCAAACTCCATGAGCAAATAGGCCGACTCATTATCGAATATAGTTGCACAATATTCTCGTGATCAACACTGGAGAGCTGTTTGACTTCTTTTTCAAAATTTTTCATAGCCGTGTCGTCTAATGAAATACAAACTCCAAAGCATTTTTTTAACGCAATGTCTTTACCACGCCAAGAAGCTCTATAGACAATGCCAAAGCTGCCCTTACCCACAGGCTAAAGGAAGTTATATTAAACGATAGGTTAAGTTATTTTTTTGAAAAGATATTTGGAAAGAATTTAGTATTGCAACTAAATACATAAAAAGTAAATAACAATACCTTCGATATATTTATATCTTTTAAGACTACAGTAGGTGTTATATGAGGCTCTGCTACAGTTAAAATATCACCTGCCGGTCTGGTTAAACATATACATTTTGGTTAGTTAACCTGTGAAGAACTTATAGCTCTTAAATTTTAAACTTACTCAGTAGACTCTTCTTCGTCTGAGCTTTCATCTGACAAACTGGTAAAACAAACAAAAGTCATTTTTTAGAAATAATTCTTTGCGACCATAAACTTACTCGAGATCGGTAAGTTGTTTCCATAATTCATCTATTGACGGACGTACTGTTGGATCGCGAGCCCAGCAATTTGATATAATTTCATCTATAGAACTGCATCGTGATCCTTTAATATCACCAAAGTGTGGGCGTAAACCTGCAAGAGTTTAAAAATTATTTTCAAATATTTCTGGTAGAAAGCAAGCAGTTTTCACACCGTTTTCGATTCGGAACATGTTCATGTACAGGTTCGAACCTAATTGGTCAGCCAATGGTTTTTTTCGTGACATAACTTCCCAGAAAATAATACCAAAGCTATATACCGCACTTTTTTCAGTGTATTTTTGTTCTTTAAAACCCTGCAAAGATATAAAAATCATAAAATTAAACTGGATACGAATCATTTGTGGTGGAAATACGCGCCTCTGGAGCTATATAAGGAATGTCTGTGTTGTGCTTCACCAAATCATACTCGTCGATCGGAGAGCGATAACCATTTATTTTTAGCCGAGTGAAATTTTCAAAGAACAACAAATTCCGTGGTTTAACATTGTTATTGACAAACGGGAGCATAGCCTTCATACTTATGAGGATCTTAAAACTCTAAAAACAGAAAAAACATAATTATTTTATTGTTTTGCTTATAAAGAAAAAGAATCATGCATTTTTACCTGAACGGCCTGACACATCCAGTTTATAGCTTGGGCGACTGAATACTCCCGCTGCTCTACACCATGCAAATAGTTTGACAGGGATCCACACTCTGAGTACTCCGACAATAAATACATTGATTTTTTGTCAATACAGATTCCATGTATGGAAACCAAGCTATGGTTAAATTGGCCAAATGTTCCGGTTGTTAAAATCTTTCTAACTTGGTTCTGGAATGACTTTGATTCTTTAAATTCTCTAAATTTCTTGACAGCTATATCTTTGTCAATCCATGTTGCTCTGTAGATAACGCCAAAGACACTTTCTCCGATTTTCTGTTAGATACAAATATGATAATAATAAATAAACATTTTTTAATGCAAAACGATTTACTTACCTCGCATATCTGAATATGTTTTAAGTCTACAATGGCTCCGATATCAGCTCTTAAAACATATTCTAGGGTAGAAGCTCTGCAATCTCTGTAATCAAACGAGTTTTACAAATTGTCATTCCAACTAATTTGCATCTTTAAACATTAAGTTTTCTTTTGCCTATTACATAAATTGAATAAAGCATTGGCGACTTTAACCGCTTCATCCCTTTCCTCTGGATTGGAATTCCAGCAATTTTCAATAAGGGTTTTTATTGGATCGCAGTCTAAAAAATTTAATTCACTCAGTAGAGGGCGTTCACCTATGGAAAGCATGGTTATTAAATTAAATAAAACAAGTTGAGGGCTCTAGTCAAAGTATACCAAAATACCTCGTATGATCGCATCACCAAGTGTGTGTGATGTATATACTGTGTGATAGAAAGGCTTCTTGCGGGTCAACACCTCCCATAAGTTGATTCCAAGGCAGTAAACATCACATTTTCCAGATGAATCGTCTTCTCCTAAGATTGCCTTAGAAATTATCACTATTAGCCAGATAATGGTATTAAATCTTAATCATTTCTTACCTCTGGCGAAGTATAACCGTTCCGTGGAAATGGCAGGCCAATATTACCTGCTCTAAACCCAGCTATCTTGATTGAGCGAAAGTTATCGGCCAGCATTAAGGTTTTTATATTTAGATCCCAATACATCCCTTTTGGATTTAGCTGGCTCAAGTAGGCCAGACCCTTAATGTTTATTTAAGAATCATTATAATAAAGATATGTTTGATGACTTTTAGAAATTTTTACAAACCAGGGCAACCTGATGCATCCACCTAAGGCCATCCTTTACCGTATACTCTCTTTGCTTGTCATCATGCAGGAAATCATGCAAGGATCCACAATCCGCATATTCCATGAGATAATAATCATCGGCAGTTCCATATATTTGAACTATATTCTTATGCTTGACATCAAATACTGGTTTTAAGTGAATTTGACGTACCGGGATAGAACTATCCTTTGCAACAATTCGTTTGTTTTGCCATTTAGCTTTATGAACCTGGCCAAAGTTACCATATGTGAATATCTAAAAGATCAAGTTCTTTAACTCAGATCAACTTTGTTCACCATAACGTTACCTCTCCTAACTCTATTTCTTTAATATCGGCTATATTTTTCATTATATAAGCAACTTCCGTTCGTTGTGAGTAATGCACTAATCAGACGTTTGTTAAGATAGTTGCAAACATAAATAAACGATTATTTAGTACATTGAACCTTTTGCTTCAACAAACCACAACACACTGAGAAAGTTATTCGACTTTTGCTGATTGTTATATACTGATAGCAATACCAAACAATAATAAAACTTATCTATCGTTGATGTCGTCACTTTGAGAGCATTCGAATATATCGAGAGGTTAACGATAAGATTATAAATTATATTGAAAAGCTCTTGCAATGTTTTGATGTAGTCGCTAGCATGTCATCAAACCCCTTGTTCATTTTATGATCAAAGCGATTCTAATACCCAGATTTTATGAGAGTACGAATGCTGAAATGCAACTGGAACTCTGCAATGCTACAGTTATCTGAATTTTTTGTTAAAATTTCTTATTGTCCTATTGTAAGACAGGGATTATCTATTGTGGTTGGTGATTTTAATCTGCCAAATGTGGGATGGTCCGCATGTGACATATCTTCTACACAATTACCAACCACATCTGATGATTTTATAGATCGTATCATGGAGTTGGGGCTATAGCAAGTAAGCGATATACTTAATTATAATGGTAAAATGTTAGACTTACCATTCCACTTTAGATATTTCCCTTGATAAACTTAACCCTAACTCTAATAATAATTCTACAAAATCACGTTCTTTTCGTAAGACTTACTTCACTAAATTAAATCAACTTCTGCGTGCTACTAATTGGGCTTAGCTCTATTCCTGTAGTGATTTAGAAATTGCCATTGCCATATTTTATGGGACCTTGAATACACATTTGGACAGTTGTGTTCCCTTCTGTCGCTCTTCAAGTGATAACAAACCACCTTAGTTTACAAGGGAATAATCAAAACTAAAAAATGCGAAGACAAGATCTTCAAAGTCTAATTTTGTTTCTGGTAACACATCCTGTTATAATAACTATCTTAATAAATGAAGAACGAATTTCTCCCGTGATCCTGCATGCCATCCCCAGTTTTTTCTTATTTGCTGAATATTTTCACAATACTCTTCGAGCTCTTATAGTTCTTGTAAAACTTATCCCTTCCAAATTTAAACGTCAAATTGCATATTTGCCCCAGTTTTAACTGAGTGTTCGAGTGACCTTAACCTGATCAAACCAGACTTCTCGTCTGGTCCTGATTTATTGCCCGGTTGTGTTCTTAGATATTGCGCAAATACACTGTGCAAACCTGCACACATTAAACAAGTAAGAAGCTCTAGTCGAGAAATCCCGACAAGGACATACCCTTAACCACACAAGTAACGCATACAGTCATTTGTGTGTATTCTTCCAGTGACCAATATGTCCAAACTTCAAACTTCGATATCTTATTATTTTATCTATTGTTTCAAATCTCGTTTTCACAATTTTAAAATTCAAGTTTTTTTCGATCACGTGTGTGTATCGGAATTTACATCGTTTGTTATTAAAGTGTTTCAGAGCAAAATTCAAATTGATGTCATTTACACTGATTTTAGTAAGGCATTTGATTCTGTTAGTCATTCACTTTTGCTTCATAAATTAAACATTATTGGGCTCCCAACTAACCTCTATTCATTGCTTTCTGAGTACTTGTGTGGCCGTTCACAAAAAATTGTTATTAAATCATCTGTCTCTAAAAATATTTATGTTACTCCAGGGGTTCTCCAAGGTAGTCACCTCGGTCCTTTATTATTTTATCTCTTTATTAATGATCTTCCTGCGGTAATATCTAACTTGCACGTGTACATGTTTGCTGATGAAGTAAAATTATGTTTATCCCATATTAAACATTCTTTCAGTTACTTACTACCGGCAGATCTTAGTGCACTATTTGATTGGTGCAGCTTTAACCAACTTAATTTAAATTGTTCTAAATGTAAAGTTATGTCGTTCTGTCGAAATGCTCCTCATACTGCTCAGTACTTGCTTGATGGCTCACCAGAGTGGTGAAATGGAGGATTTGGGCATTATTCTTGACCCAAAATTAAAATTTGATTCCCATATATCATACATGGTTAATAAATCCATCAATGTCGTTGGTTTCATCAAGCGGTGGTCGAAAGGGTTTAACGATCCCTACACTACTAAAACACTTTATACATTCCGAGTGCGATCCATCCTTGAATTGTGTGTGGTCTCTGCAATACAGGATTCATTAGGATTAAATTGAATCGGTTCAGAAGAAATATTTGTTTGCACTTAGGAGTTTTAACTGGGTACAGGAAGTTGATTTGCCTTCGTATTTAAGTATATTTTAATTAATTAAAATTCCTTCTCTTTTAGAACGTAAAACTATGCATGAAGTGTTATTTGTTACATATTTGCTCAATGGTAAAATCAACTCACCCATTCTATTTAGTCGAATAAACTAAACTGTCCCTATTATATTTTCACGTAACTTTGTAACTCTTTCGTGCAGTGTGCGCAGACTACAATAAGATGTTCTCACATGTTTCTTTTGAGTCCTCCATTCCTTTACAAAAAGGATCCATACTGCTTTACTTATCTAGTCATAGTCACTAATCACTTATCTCATGATCTGATTTGGTTTTCCCAATACTTGCAACAAATGTTGGATCACTAAATTTTTCTTGAATTTCCCAGAATATTTTGATTTTTAGACTCTTTCATTTCATTTCATTTTGCATACAGATTTATAATATATTTAAATATTGTTCGTTAATTTTAAACTTTGTATAGTTTAAGATCTATTTTTAAAATTGATTAAATTTTAATGTAATGTAGACTGCTATTAGTTGACAAATAAACAAATAAATAAATAATAAGTAAGACACCAATTTGTGATATTTAATCTTAGTAAATGGATATTATACATTGTATTCTATATTGCCAGAAGCGAAAGAAGTGGATTTTAAAGACGTGAAACAAGGGCATTTATGTAAGAGCACTTATGTTTAAAATATAAGTAAATAAATAGTCATTTGTGTGTATTTACGCACATAGGAACCTACCAAAGATACATTTTTTCAGATGCTCATTATTTTATCCATAGTGTTAAACCCCATTTTTACAATTTTAATATTCAAGTTTAAGTGTGTTTCGGAAACCAAAAGTGTTATCGATAATTGGAAAGCATATTTATCATATAAGAATCCCTTTGATCATACAATGAAAAAGGCTTTTAATATTATACCAACTAGAAGACATGCTGTCGAAAACTGCAAAACATTGCAAGAGCTTGCTAATATTATTTATAATCTTATCGTTAACTCTCTCGATTTCGTCGAATCAAAGTGACGACATCAACGAAAGATAAGTTTTATTATTGTTTGGTATTGCTATCAGTATATTTCAATCAGCAAAATCCGAAAAACTTTCTCAGTGTGTTGTGGTTGGTGGAAGCAAAAGGTACTATATCTTAAAAATCGTGTTTTTATGTTTATACGTTTGCAACAATCTTAACAAACATCTGATTAGTGCATTACTCACGTCGAACGGAAGTTGCCAATATAATGACAAATATAATTGATATTAAAGAAATAGAGTTGGAAGAGGTAACGTTTTGGTGAACAAAGTTGATGCGATTTACAGAACTTGATATTTTAGAAAATCTTATATGGTAACTTTGGCCAGGTTAATAAAGCTAAATGGCAAAACAAACGAATTGTTGCAAAGGCCAGTTCTACTCAGGTACGTCAAATTGACTTGAAACCTTTATTTGATATCAAGCATAAGAATATAATTCAAATATATGGAACTGCCGATGATTATTATCTCATGGAATATGCGGATTGTGGATCCCTGCATGATTTCCTGCATGATGACAAGCAAAGAGAGTATACGGTAAAGGATGGCCTTGGGTGGATGCATCAGGTTGCACTGGTTTGTAAAAATTTCCAAAAATTATCAAACATAATCTTATTATTATGATTCTTAAATAAACATTAAGGGTCTGGCCTACTTGAGCCAGCTTAATCCAAAAGAGATGTATTGGGATCTAAATATAAAAACCTTAATGCTGGCCGATAACTTTCGCTCAATCAAGATAGCTGGGCTTAGAGAAGTTCATATTCGCCTGCCATTTCCGACGAACGGTTATACATCGCCAGAGGTAATAAGAAATGATTAAGATTTAGTACCATTATCTGGCTAATAGTGATAATTTCTTAGGCAATCTTAGGAGAAGACGATTCATCTGGAAAATGTGATGTTTACTGCCTTGGAATCAACTTATGGGAGGTGTTGACCCGCAAGAAGCCTTTCCATCACACTGGCTACACTGTTTTTACACTTGGTGATGCGATCATACGAGGTATTTTGGTATACCTTGACTAGAGCCCTTTACTTGTTTTATTTAATTTAATGACCATGCTCTCCATAGGTGAACGCCCTTTACTGAGTGAATTAAATTTTTTAGAGTGCGATCTAATAAAAACCCTAATTGAAAATTGCTGGAACTCCAATCCAGAGGAAAGGGATGAAGCGGATAAAGTCGCCAAAGCTTTATTCAATATATGTAATAGGCAAGAGAAAAGTTAATGTTTGAAGATGCAAATTAGTTGGAATGACAATTTGTAAAACTCATTTGATTACAGAGATTGCAGAGCTTCTACTCTAGAATATGTTTTAAGAGCTGATATCGGAGCCATTGTAGACTTAAAAGATATTCAAATATGCGAGGTAAGTAAATGGTTTTGTATTAAAAAATGTTTATTTATTATTATGATATTTGTATCTAACAGAAAATTGGAGAAGGTGACTTTGGCGTTGTCTACAGAGCAACATGGTTTGACAAAGATATAGCTGTCAAGAAATTTAAGACGACCTTTTGGGAATCAAAGCTCTTCCAGAAGCAAATTAGAAAGATCTTATCAACCTCTATATTAAGACATTATACTGGATTCGTTTTCCTACATGGAATTTGTATTGATAAGAAATCAATATTTTTATTGTCGGAGTACTCAGAGTGTGGATCCCTGTCAAACTATTTGCATGGTGTAGAGCAGCGGGAGTATACAGTCGCCCAGGCCAAAGGCTGGATGTCTCAGGTCGTCTCGGTAAACATGAATAATTCTTCCTTCTTAATAACAAAAACAAACTAAAAATGTTTTTTCCGTTTTTAGATTTTAATTGGCCTTCGATGTAATGAGGATACGCTCAGGTTTATTTATTACAATGTTAAGCCACAGAATTTGTTGTTCTTTGAAAATTTCAAATTTCTAAAAATAAGTGATTATTGCTCTCCGATCGACGAATATAATTTGGAGAAGCACAATGCAGACATTGCTTATATGGCTCCAGAGGCACGTATTTTCACCACAAATGATTCGTGTTCAATTAAAATTTATGTTTTTTATATCTTTGCAGGTTTTTAAAATGCAAAAATACACCAGATGGAGTGCGGTATATAGCTTTGGTATTATTTTCTGGGAGGTTATGTCACGAAAAAAACCATTGGCTGACCAATTAGGTTCAAAGCTCATGAAGCGAATCGAAAACGGTGCGAAAGCTGCTTGCTTTCTACCAGAAATATTTAAAAATGTTATTTAAACTCTTGTAGGATTACGCCCGGACTTAGGTGATATAAGAGAAACACGGTGCAATTTATTGAAGAAATTGATATCAAATTGCTGGGCTCACGATCCAACAGAACGTCCGAAAATAACTGAATTAGGAACACTACTCACCAATCTTGAGTAAGTTTATGGTCGCAAAGAATTATTTCTAAAAGTTGACTTTTGTTTGTTTTACCAGTTTGTCAGATGAAAGCTCAGACGAAGAAGAGTCTACTGAGTAAGTTTAAAATTTAAGAGCTATAAGTTCTTCACAGGTTAACTAACCAAAATGTATATGTTTAACCAGACCGGCAGGTGATATTTTAACTGTAGCAGAGCCTCATATAACACCTACTGTAGTCTTAAAAGATATAAATATATCGAAGGTATTGTTATTTACTTTTTATGTATTTAGTTGCAATACTAAATTCTTTCCAAATATCTTTTCAAAAAAATAACTTAACCTATCGTTTAATATAACTTCCTTTAGCCTGTGGGTAAGGGCAGCTTTGGCATTGTCTATAGAGCTTCTTGGCGTGGTAAAGACATTGCGTTAAAAAAATGCTTTGGAGTTTGTATTTCATTAGACGACACGGCTATGAAAAATTTTGAAAAAGAAGTCAAACAGCTCTCTAGTGTTGATCACGAGAATATTGTGCAACTATATGGCATAACCTTCGATAATGAGTCGGCCTATTTGCTCATGGAGTTTGCCGAGTGTGGCTCCCTCTCTAAACTATTGCATGGAAAGGAACAAAGACCATATACAATGGTAGATGCTATATACTGGATGATTCAGTGTGTTAATGTACGGGTCTTACAAATAAATAAATACTCCAATAACTTCCGAATTTCTTTAACAGGGTATTCAACATTTGCATGCCATAAAACCCAAGCCATTGCTACACCGCGATTTAAAACCAGATAATTTATTACTGACCGATAACTTTCGTACCCTAAAAATAGGCGATTTTGGCACTGTGACAGAATTGTCTACATTGATGACAAAGGACTGTGGTACACCTGATTATATAGCGCCAGAGGTATAATATTGTACAAACAAATCAATTTATAAATGTTTTGTGCAATTTTTTTTTTAATTTCCTTCAACAGGTTGTCTTAGGGAACAGATATACAGAGAAGTGCGACATTTTCAGCTTTGGAATCATTCTTTGGGAAGTAATGTCACGGAAAAGGCCTTTTCGGCACATGGTGAACCCGAATAAGGATGCAATTAAATATAGTATCCTTAAAGGCGATCGACCGCAGCTGAGTGATATAACTGTACCAAATTGCTCTCAACTAATAGAAATGATACAAAATTGTTGGGAACATAATCCGGATATGCGACCTTCCGTTGGAGCAATTAAGCTTTGTGATATACCATGTACCCATAACCAAATTAAAAGCCATAGTTAAGGGTAAAGTAAAGACAATTAAGTTACTAAAAACATCATCATTGCTTGAAAAAAAAAAAAATAATAATACAGTTATTGATGTAGTTGGGTTCAGCGTATCAAATTTGTTTAAGCTACCTATTGTTAATATTAAGCATGCAACAACATACCAAACAGTCAGAAGTCGAAAATTCGATGTGATAAATAGAGTTTGTAAAATATAGATCTAATATTAAAAAGGTGCAAAACAGAACAAAATACATTTTAACTCAAAGTCGTATATAATATTGAATTAAATTTTTGTTTCATATTTACAAAATAAACAAAAACATTGAAGTTTTTTCATTTCCATTTTCATTTCTTTTTAATTTTGTAGGACTTTAAATAAGCTGTGGTCCACGCTTTTATAACAGCCCTATAAATAGAATCGGAAAATATGTCAACAGCGACGGACTTCCATATCTTGACTATTGGTTGGGTCGCAGGATATTCGATCGATAGCAAAAAAATTGAATTCAAATTTGTAAAAATTAGGTTTGGAACAATGAATGAATAATGAATATTTAGAAAAAATGTTATCAAAATCGGTTAAGGAGCACTGATTGTGTAGTTTGAAGTTTGTTAATTTTCCATGTGTGTCAATACACACAAATGACCGTATTCGTTACGTAACGGGTTACGCGAATGTCACGGTCAGTACTTCTCGACAAGAGCCTTCTTACTTGTTAAATATTGATTGAATCTTAATATAACCATTAAATATGTAAGCGCGGTTCTATTTGTTTTGATTATCCGACAATTTTAAAAAATTAAAATTTCATTATCAAAGTTTATTTGTAATAATTTATTTTTTCTCAATTTCCCATGTATATTATTCGCAAACAATATTCTTGTTATATTTTTCTTATTGCATAACAATATAATTAAAAATCATCAATATTAAATATAAACTTTCATAAAATTAATAAATAAATTAATAAATTGCACGAATATGGTATTTTAAAATTAGAATTTCAAATTGACATCAACTTGAGATTTCTAAAACGGAAGCTCTTAATTGACCATCTATCATTTTTCCAATTTTTTATATTCAATGCTATCCAAATTTTTATAAAAAAACAAATCTAAGCGTAATCAATAACAGTAAAATTCTACAAACGTTAGAGCAAAACAATTTTGAAGATATTTTGGCCTAACGACAATAATATGGCTATAGTTAATTTTAAAGCTGAAAGATAAGTGCTTACCTTAAATAATACAAATACATGGTATATATGTACATATGTGTGTATGTACTAATATATATTAAAGTAACGTTTGATAGTTGGATTATAATTGCATACAATTCCTTTAGGCTCCCACACAACCGGCTGCCGATTCCCACGCATTGTGTGGCTAGAATTTTTTAAAAGCGTGTGAAAAACGGCAGCCGGCTTTAAAGTTAAGACTCCGATTTTTTGTTTCAAGATAATTAGTGCAGTGGGAGCTCCTGAGAACTTTGTTTTTTTTTTCTTTCTTTGGTTTTTAAGAATATTCACTCCCCCAAGTCACCTGTCCAACCAGACAGAGCGAGGGGCAAAAATTATGCTCTCGAAATTGTGAGTGTTCATTAAAAATGCAACTAATTTCATATTCAGCTTCTTATAAGATGTGGCCTTAAGAAGTTGCACTTCCAATTACAAAACTTGGTGGTGGTTTTGTGTGTTTTGTTTTTGATTTTACTGGTCAGATGAACCCTTCTTGCTTTGCTCGTCTTGCACGCAACGCAACGAAAAGTTGACGACGCGACGCCAAGTTTGTCGTTTGTGTCTTTCGTTTGCCATCTTAAAATTTCCCATCAAGCGAAGGGTGAGTTGCACTTGTTGCTTGCTTGCTTCACTGACTCTGATAAGACTTTGACTCTCAGCCTCACAAATTCTAATAAAGAAACTAAAAATGCCACTCAGAATGGTGATAAACTAGAAAATTCCCTGTAGTTCAGTTCTAGTATAATAAGTCAAGTTAAATAAAATAGATAATAGATGTATGTATGCTTGTGAAAGTTCCTTTTGGAAAACTGTAAGAATTATATTGCCGAAAGCAATATTTTATAAAACACATGTGTGCAATCCAATAAAATATTAACGAAATGACATAGTTTTATAAATTGAATTATTACACACATTTTTTGTGAACGGTAGGGTATTCAAAGAAATTCTCAAGTTCGACCCTGTCATCCAAACGGAAGCGCTATAATTAATGCAAAGCGGCGATTGTTAATTTGGTAAATCTGTAAGACAACAATAACAGCAATAGCAACAGGTCGTCTAACAAATAATGCATAAATATTAAACAAAGATAGTTAAGCAACAACAACAACAATATAAATTCACAGCACAGGCAGCTGACTGTTGCTGTTTTTTTTCTTCTATTTTTTTTTGGGGCTGTGTGAATATTCTGTTCCTTTAGCTCCAAACGGAAACAATGCGGCGTTATGTATGTATATGTATGAGCCTATATATGTATGTGTTATAGTATATATCTTGACTTTGCGTTTTTCGTAATGGCAGCTTAAAATTCAAATCGACCAACCAACTGTAATTAAAGTTGGAGAGGCAGCCCACCGTGGGAAGTGCTGCACTTGTTTTGTTTTGTCTCAAAATTGTTCACACGACATGGCAACATTTTCTCATGGCGATTTAAATCGACTATTCGCCAGCGCCAAGGGTGGTTGGTGGTGGTTGGGTTTTCTTCATCTACTTTCCAGCAGGTAGGTTAATTTAAAGTAAAGTGGAAAAAATTGCTTAAATCAAAACAATTGTGATCTGACATATGTTTTACGCTTTTTTTTTGTAGTTTGTATTTATTTAAGTTTATCTTAGGCTTAGAACTTTTGTTATCTTACAAAATATATATATTTTATATGTATATATATATATGATTATACAAAATATTGTATATATTTCGTGGTCTGAAGCGCTCACCTTAAGTGAATCGATCGAGAACAATTCTTTAATGTTCTCTAAATCTTTAAACAGTATGCTGTGAATAGTTGCGTTTAAAAAAGTGGAATGTTTTACAAGGTATTTGGCCAACGATTGCAATGTGTGTATTGTGATGATTCACTTAAGGCTGGCCGGCCACAGCACATACATTAAATGTTCCACATACTATAATACATATAAATATATATATACACAAAGAATGTATATGTAACTTGATAACTACAGTTACAGTTAATATTTTATGTCAGTGTGCTCTTTCGAGTTATGTACAATTATGTCTTGGATTTATACATCTATTGGTACTGGCTAGCACTACGAAATGAAAATTGTTTAACTTCGTTCGCCGCACACATTGGGCGAATGTAAATAAAAGCGCGAGAGAAAGAGATTGCGTGTGTGTGTATAAAATAATGCAAACCTTATAAACTAAGGATGCAGTGGGTTAAAAACTAAATATGTGCTAAAAGAGCTTTAAATAACTTGGCATAAATAAATGTATATGGAATTGCAAATAATAGCAATAATGCCGCACTCAAGACAAGCCGCTCCCATGACTATTCCATTGCACTTCCGATATGGAGGGCAGTGTTTGATGTGACTGCTGCTGCTGCTGCTGTTGTTGCAAGCTCTGTTGCAAACTTGAGCCGCTTGCTGGTGAGTTGCTGTTGTTGTTGTTGTTATTGTTGCTGTTATTATTAGTGGTATTGTTGTTGCTGATACTTGTGATGTTGTTGTTGTTGTGACGCGTACGCATTACATCCTCAGCCTGATTACAATGCGATCGCGGTCCCGGCTCCGGCGTATAAGTAAACGTAAGTCCAGTGGCATAAATGATGCCATCATTGCGCACCAACGAAATCGGCACCTGCGTCGGCTGACGCACCTGCACAGAGGCGAAAGCGATTAAACACATTCAGCCAAAAGAGTTATTGCATCATAACAACTTACCCAGAGCCATTCGCCACGAAATTGTGATATTTCGGGCACCACACAGAGCAGCGTTTCCGTGCATCGATACATGGTCTCCGCCTCAACATCGCCAAACCACACCTGCAAATGTGGTGTAAAATTATCGCCACTCAGCTCCAGCATGGCAACATCACCACCGCCATTCAGATTCAGTGAGTTGACAATAGGCACAGGCGTAACCGGTGAGCTATGAATACAGCAAAAGGTTATTAAGGTTGATCAAAAGTAATTATACAGCACTTACGCAACGGGTCCCATTCCCTCATAGAACTGATATTCAGCCTTGTCCGTTGATATGATTGTCCAGCAGGCGCCATCGTTGATCATTTCTTTGTTGGGCTCCTTGGGACAGGGTGTGGCCTGAAACTGAATGATCTTCTCCTGTGACAGGCACAAGTACATACGATCCGTGTCCTTCATGTAAAAGGCACACTTGTGCAGCTGTGAGACCGGATCATCCGCCTCCAGCAGTGCCATTTGTTTGTCCACCTTGCGTATGATTAGACGCGGCAATGCCATTCCCGTTACGGAGCACACCAGCTTAACAGTGGCACCATAGTGTATATAGCCATCACGCACTTGAAACTCCTCCGATTCCGATTCGTTGTCATCGAGCAGATGTATCGTAAAGGCGCCCCATTGCGTCGATGAGGCATGAAAATGTCCATTCTCCACATGCAGATAGCGGGTGGAGACCGTTTGGGAGCGCAGGCGATTAAAGAGGGCCACATTTGTGCCGCTGGCAATGCACAGATCGGCATTCTTAAGCGATTGCTTCTTTTTGGACGGCTTCGAGATGACTTTGATGCGCTTGGAATTGAAGACGCCTATATCATGGCCATTGCCATAGAACATCTTCACGGACAGCATAAAATGTTTGCGCTTATCCGAATCGGATATGAACAGCGTCTTGGCTGCACAATACTGTTTGCCATTGAGATCGAGCTGTTGCATGTCCTGATCGCTGCTGCCAATGCCAATGAATGCACACAGCTGTGCTCCCTGTTCGCCCTCGCCCTGCTGCAGCATCTCCTCGTATCGTCGCCGCCAGCCGCTGCCAAATAGATAGATGCAGGGTGGTGGGCAAAAGAAACGCTTCTCATTGCCATAGGACTTCTGGGCAACCTGCGAAGTACACAAAATATTCACATGTACTGGGAATTTGCTTTCATATCAATCATAATTCGTAATAATAGTAATAATAACAATTATAAATAATCAGTGCATCGATTATCGACTGAGATAAATCGTAACAAAATTGTAACCGCAACAATGCAGCTGTTAAATTTTCATATAATTAATTTCAATTATTTTATTGTGGCCGCCGCCGTTTGCTTAATTTGCGTTCAGTCAAGTGTGAAGGATGCGATGCCTGGACGGCGGCCGCCGCTTGAAGATAGATACAAAACAAACCGCAGCAAATGCCCCAACGATTGACAATTGAATTTTGTGAGTGAAGCAAACACACACACTAGCACACCTGAGCCCATCACATATTGATCTATTTACAAACAAACATACATGTATGTACAGTGACAGCTCGCGGACAGCTCCCGCAGGCGGACATTTCCCGTAGCCGGACGTACTTTATAGTCTCAAAGCATGATTTTCATACAAAATCTGTACCCGCAGACGGACAAAAATACTGGAACCGTGGCTGTCCGCCCACGGGAGCTTTCACTGTACATACATTATATGTATATTGTGTCGCAGTCTTAACAAAAAATATTTAAATAGCGTAATAAAACACAAATATTACATTTAAATACTACTTTTGTTTGAATTGCGAGGGTTTTTTAAGGACTTTTTAAAAGGTTTTTTAAAATTCAATTTTTGTCTTGAAATGTTTCAGATAGGATTCATAAGATTAAATTCACTTCGAACTCTAATAAATTTAGTAATAAAACCAAAATATTTAGCAAGCATAAACCGTAAACCACATAATTAACGAACAAATAAAATCATATTTAAATATTCAGTTATTCAAAAGTTTAAAACACGGCGTTTATCAAATTCAATTTTCAACAGTTGCATATTCCAGTTGTGACGTCACACTCTCTCTCTTTTTGATTCTTTGAATGTTTTTTGTTTTTTTGGTTATTCTCATTCATTGAGTGCACAAAGTTTTAATTCATTGCTGTTTTACAGCAAAAATGCAACATACCTTGGCGTGCAGTATAACGATAACCATATCGTTGCGCTCTCGCATATATTTCTCCATGGCATCGCGCGTCAACTTTTTTTCCTCAATGTGCGACCGGTATTGACCTGGACCTGGAACAGCAACCGGCAGCATGGATAGCTGCATTTGTTGTTGTTGTTGCTGCTGCTGTTGCTGTTGTTGTTGTTGCTGCTGCTGCTGCTGTTGTTGATGGTGTACTTGTTGTAGTTGTTGTTGCTGCTGCTGCTGTGGCGGCGGCGCACTGCCCAGTCCAAAGTGCGGCATATCCTGACTGTGACTGAGACTGTGCAGCTGACTGCTAAACTCCAAGGAGTTTGTATTGCTATTGTTGACTGCTGCTGCGGCTGCGTTCTCGTAGACAATGGCGGGCGGTGCGGCGGCAACGGCGTTTAAATTAAATTGGCTGTAGCTCTTCATTTAAGCACATGCTGATTAAATGCATAAGCACAGTTTATTTTATTTTATTTTTTTTAATTATTATTATTATTTGGCAATTTGTTTAACACTTTGGCACTACTTCATTCCCGCTTGAACTTTGTTTGTGTGTGTAGTTTTTTAAGTCTTTGTATCCTGGCACACAGTAGAAGAGAAGAGCACAACACACAGCAGCAGCTGTCGTTTCTCACGGATTCGCTTTCGATGTTGATGTTTTGAGTTTTTTTTTTTAATTCAATTCAATCAAAGTGTCCACTTGGCCGCCATAAACATGGGTAGTTTTAGGAACGCGTTTGCGACTACGACTGAAGCGCGCTACTGCTGGCTGCTGTTTAAACTGGCAACTAAACTGTGATAACTGATTTATAAAATAAATAAAACTAAACCGACCGACCCCACTAGCAGCAGCTACCAAACAAACTAGGGTTGTTGTTATCGTATCGATATGCACAGCTATGCAACTATCGATGTTTGATATAAGCACACGCGATATTTCGGCATGGAGGCAGCGTGTAGAAGGTCACTCTGCCACACACACCTTTCGATTTGTTACGATATAAGCAACTGACGTCATTGCATTTTATTATGTATTGCAATAAAAAATTAAAATTTAACAATAGCTTAATATTGGAAAATTCATGTTGATAGACTATCCAAATGAAACAATAGTTGTTCCATAAATTTGTGAATGCCCAGTGCCTTGACCCGGCATCAACAAGCAAGTTAGCAGCCCGTTCTCAGTCATTAAACAAGTTGGCAGTGAGGTGTGCATTGTGTGCACTCTTAAAATTATTAAAACTTCTAGAATTTAACCACAATACAATGGAACAATTCAAGGGCATGCAAAAATCCCTTTACATTTGGACGGACAGCGCTGACTTGGACAAGCGCGTTGAAATACTAAAGTCCGCCACCGGCGGCGAGGTGGCTGTTGAAAATGTGCATCGACTTTCGTTTTGTAAGTGTTAGCACATCATCAGTGACTCACCATGTTTTTATTAATTTCAATGTGCGTTCACCTTAGCATCCTACGCCAACTCGAGCTTCGACCTAATCGTTATCGAGTGCGCCCAGTTAACCGACAATTACGTAAAGCTGCTGCACATGCTTAAGCCCAGCGGCAAACTGCACCTGATTTCCTACATTGGACCTGCAGCCAGTCTGTTGCAGGAAATCAAGCTGTCCGGTTTTATTAATTGCCGAGAGGATGCCGTTGCCAACACACTGACTGCCGAGAAGCCAGGCTACGAAACGGGCTCCTCTGCACGCCTATCGTTTGCAAAAAAAGCCGCCGGCGTTAATGTATGGAAAATTAGCGGTGACGATGAGGAGCTTATCGATGAGGAGGATCTGCTTGATGAGGTGGACAAGCAGAAACCAGATCCAGCTGGTCTGCGTGTGTGTAGCACCACTGGCAAGCGTAAGGCATGCAAAAATTGCTCATGCGGACTTGCCGAGGAGCTAGAAAGTGAGAAGACAAGCCAAGCGGCATCCGAGAATGCAAAATCCAGTTGTGGCAATGTATGTGTTTCGCCTTTGCCATTCGCTCATTATAACATTTGCAACAGCTTTAAAACTGCACAGTTAGATCGTTTTGAAAAAACGTTCTTTAACTCAACATTAGCTTCTATTTGAAGTGTATTTTAAATTCATCGAAAAGCTGTTGCCAAGTTTTGTGCGACAATTTCATGTTTTAATTATCTTTGTTATCAATTTTTAATGTCTTGTTTCTTTTTAGTGCTATCTGGGAGACGCGTTTAGATGCTCGACTTGTCCTTATCTGGGCATGCCGGCCTTTAAGCCCGGCGAGAAAGTTCAACTGGCCGACAATTTGCTGAAATCAGATATTTAGACTAGAACAAACTTAAGATGCAACGGGATAGACTTTTAAACATTTATTAAGGGGAAATAAAATAATTTCATTTGTAAATAGAAAATGCATTAAAAATTACAAAAAATAAATTGCGCACAACTGACGCCTCACAATTCGCATGGTGTGCCCTTAATAAGATCACGATTCTTGCCAGTCAATATGCGATAGTTGACTTCATTGTGATCCAGCTCCTTGTACAGATACGTGGGCATTCTATCGGACAATACCCAGAGAGAGCCAGTATTGTCGATTTTCAAATCATTGGGAAATACCAAAGTGTGCGAATCGGAATCGATGAGTCCCTGTGTATCGGCCATATACGGACGCTTTACATTCCAGCAGGCGATGGCATCTTTATTGACCTGCGTGTAGAACATAACACCAGTCTCCTTATCGTAGACCTCTGCCGTTGACTGTCCATTCATGCCACGATCGCCAACGAATTTAAAATCATAATAGGATTCGCCGCCATTCACATGACTCTCGTTCTGCAGCACACGATTGGATACTTTGAACTCTTTGGTGCTGGCCAATGCATGGAAATAGATGTCTCTGGTATGATCGGGATTCATTGGGCCCACAGCCATGCCGAAAACACCATCAGTCCATTGGAAGTTCACACCAGCCACAGTGAAGTCACCTTGCAGCGGATCGAAATGGAAATAGTTATGCTTCACACGATACGATTTGTTGTCGCGCAGGGAATAGACAACCACGCCATAAGCGCCCAAATCTGGCACATATGCATAAGCATCATCGCACTGATCGCGCTCCACATCAACGATCTGAAAAAGTGTAAACATACATATATGGGTCAGTGTTAATATAATATTTAATTGAACTCGAACAGTGTGTACGTACTATGTTGGCAAAGAATGTGTCCTCCTTGCTCTGGGCAGCGGGTATGGCAAAGCGACGCAGCAGCTGATCCGTTTTCAGATCGAACACCAATATGGAACTGGGTGTTATCTGCTTGGGATTGCCCAGAATATCAGCGAGTCCGGTGTCCAGCACCCACAGACGATCGCAAACATCGACCTGAATGCGGAACGTTGAAATGATGGTGGCATTATCCTTTAACTGGACTTCCGCATTCTGTGCCTTATCCGCATCCAAGCGACCACCTGAGGGTGTCTTCTGGTCTTGCGGCTGTACATCAATGGGCAGCTTATTGGCCTCCCAGCTGGGATAGGGACGCAGCTTTGGTGATTTTTCAGTGGTCGATAGATCAATGTAGTTCAATGTCGCCGCAACGCCAGCCTTCCATCTGCCAAAGAAATAGTGAATAACAGTTATATAAGAACATATTATAAAATTATTTTTGGACTCACAAATTTAATTGCATATAATTAATCAGCAATAATATTTAAGCCAAATTATTATTTATACTGTATACCAGTCATCAAATACGTTATTTGAACAACCAGTTAGGATAATTATTTTGCTACTTGCAATTTGGCATTAAAATTTAAACATTTGACACCAATTATTTATTAGATAGTTACAAAAAAATCTAGGTTTTACCATAAAAAATTTATTGAAAATTTTCCAGCTCAGTCAATTTTAGTGGGATTTTTTCCCCTCTTAATTTGTGTCTGAATTTTGTGCGCATATAAATAAATATTTGGACAAACAGGTAAATCACCGCGCAGCAATGACGTCATATGTTAGATGTCACAGAAATAGTTAAATATTCCGTTCGAAGAGTATAGAAATGAACATTAAAATGAATGGACATGAATGTTGGTAAAATATTGAATAACGAGCTTGTTTGTTTTTTTTTTTTGTTTTCTTGTAACCGTTTTGTGTAAGCAATTATCAGTTTGTTTATAAATTTGCATAACAGTAATTAAAAAGTATAATTTAGCTGTACACTTAAAGAGCGAAAGAGAGCAACGGCAGCGAATCAAGCGCATTGATTAACCGGTTTTCCTCCAAGTCACGATGGGTTTTTCGCAAGCACGCTGAACACAATTAAATACTTTATACAACGAAAACTAAAGTTTAGCCCACCCAATGGTTAATTGGCAATTTTTTCGGCTACTGCCTTGTCGCCTTACCTTGGCACAGTGACAAAGATTTTGTTTTCCCAGCGCTCCAAGCCGAGCGGCAGATTGTTCTCCGCAATGTAATGGCCGGTACGCTTGGCCTCCGCTTCGGCTTCTGCACTTGGCCAGTCGAAGGTAAGCTGCTTCCACGAGAATCGTTCCTCCAGTTTTGCATCAATGGTCAAAAAGCAGCAGCAGCTGATAAGGCACAAAGCCAGCAGTTTAATCGAATTCATGTTGTTAGTATTTTTCCCGTTTGGCTTCGGATTTGGATTTTCTGCCGCACTGTATAACCGTTTCGTTTGAGCTAAGAGCGTTTACTGACTGGCTTGAGCTCGATTCGAAGCTTAATATGCTGACGAGCGCTTGAAAGCTCTTTAAAGCTCTCACCCAGCGGCGAAGAGCTTCAGCACAGTGCAGGTTTGCAGCTGTTTTTTGTTTGGTTTTTTTTTTTTTTTTTGTGGGTGGCCTTTTAAAATTAGCATAGGCGGAAGGGAAAAAGGTGAGGTAAAAATAAATCGTTATGGAGCGGATATCCAAATTGTATATGGAGTGAAGTGCACATGTTGAACTTGCAACGGTTGCAACTTCGAGCCAAAGGCGAATTCAAAAGCCGCTTGGCAACATGAACAACTTAACAGAAAGCCGGTTCCGTTAGATTGAATCGAAGCTCTAACATTCTAGCTAAAGCTGTTACGATTTAAATTATAGATATGTTAATACTTCCACTGATGGACAGCTAAAAGCATTTCAGCAAAGTTCAGCTTATTAATTTAAAACACGACAAACACTTGAATGCCAATAAAAAAAAAAAATGTAATTCATTAAAATAAAATAAACGATGGAGTTAATAATTGCATAAATCAACAGCACTTTGATAAAGATTTATGCAAATCGCATACAAAATGCTGTTGTAATATGCATTTGCTTTAATATGGATGAGTTTTCAAGTGTCGGGTTCAAATGTTAATTTAATTTTTGTTTTTATAGTATTTACACACTTTATCAATAAAATTGTGTTCTTTGATCTGTTTGTTGTTTGTTGTTTTTATTCAGTAAAATTCTCATATTCCGTTAATTAGACTTTAAATTAATTCGTTAATGTTACTTTCATAAGAACATACCGAGTTTTCTTTTCTTCATATTGCTAGAATTATTATAATTATTATTTTTTCATTTTTATTTGCAACAATTTTGTTTTTGGGGAAAATCAATTTGAATCTGGTTTATTTACTCATATTTATACAAATATTAGCTTTGCTAAAGTCTTAATTATTTTACTTATTTAATTTATTCGGTTGTGGTTTGTGGATTGCAGTTTACTTTAGTTTAGTTTAGTAGTAAGTGGTTTAATTTGTGGTTGTGACATTGACGGAACAGCAAAAAAATTAACCAAAATACTTAATTAAACATTTAAGATTTCTTTCTCTCTGTTGTCATTAATAAAAGTTGCAATTATCGCTTAGTTGTTAGCTTAACACGCTATATACAATATAAGTACATGATGATTTAAGTTACAGCTACCCTAACAGCATTCCCTATATGAATTACAATACAATTAAACTACAAATTCCAACGATCCTTAGCATATCAATGTTTTCTTTTTATTTTTATTTATTTACTAGAGATGTCATTTTTGCAATGTGTAAATTTATTCTAGATCTATGTATTTTTTTTTTTTTTTAGTTCAATTAGTATGAAGATGAGTATATGTTAAAGAATGTTAAGTTTGTTAGTGTGTGCGTGTGTGTGCATAGTTTTATGTCAATTAACGGCTTAGATTTTAAAGTCTTTCATTTCGTAGGAATTTGATGTTCTATTATAGCAATTTTCGTGATGGATTAGAGTGATTGAATATGAAAAAAAAACAAAAAATGAAAGGTTTCAATTCGATTAATTACACATGTTTTCAGTTTTCCTATTCGTTTTTGTTTTATTTTATATTTTCTCTTCATTTCAATAATGTCAATTCCTATTTAAATAACGACGCATTTGTTTTTCTTTACTCACTATTTTTATGTTTTGTTTTCCTTTGTGTATATATGTGTATATAATAATTTTATAAATGCAATTTTAGAACTTACAGTATGTTCAAAAATTATCCTTTACTTTCAAATGTATCTCTCTTAATTTTTTTTCTTCTATGTATAACAGTACATTTAAAATTAAAATGTTGCTTGAGCACGTAAACCAATCGGCCCATGCCCATCCCCATCCCTATCCCTATCCCTTCCATATAATAAAACATATACATATATTAACTTTTAATGCTACACTAAACTATAACTATTTGTATTATTTATCTAAGATTTGCTATGCTTTCCATTCGATTTGTGCTACTTACGACTCACAGAAGTTCAAACTATTAAAATATTATATATATTATTTAAGTGCATAATATTTGTTTGCTTGTGTGTTTAAGTACGAGAATTGTTGGACAGGCCCCTTTATAATGTTTTCACACACACATGTACACACGTTCTATACAAAACACTAACACTAGCTTAGATTAAAACTACGTGTTAGAGAGGCCAAACTATTTAGGAGTTTGGTGCTGGAGTCTAGGAGCTCGTATTGCCAGGGCATAGATCAGGATTAAAGTCCTGGATGATATACAATAAAAAAAAATATATTGAAATGGGAAAGGCCGCCTTGGAAAAACATTTGTGTGTGTGTGTATATATGCATGTATGTGTGGGTGTCTTTATGAATGTTTATGCTTGTTTTTAGCTCTAGGAGACAGCGCTGAGCAAAATAGGTTCATATAGAAAATACTCGTTAAACAAGAACATAAACATACTAACACAACAGTTTGTTTTACTTTTGCTTTTAAAAATGACTAACTTTAACATGATTTCATTCATAATTTGTTATTTTTTTCATAATGACTTGACTATGTTTGGTTTTACTGTTCAACTTTAAAGCCTAACAATTTGGTTTAGTTCACATTCTAATGTCTTTAATTAAATGTATTAATTTAAAAGTATTTCGTTTTTTTGTTGTTTTTAATCTTAATTACTTGCTAAACACGTTTAAGGTACAATACATATTTCAGTTAATCTACAAAATTGCTGCTACCAATGCTCATATTTAGCTCAGCTTAAAGTTGATACAAAGTTTGTTAAGTACATACAATATTTATTAAGTTTTCATTAAGCATCATCATTTTTGTATAATTCACCTATCACGCAAAGGAAATTGACAAGTTTTTTCATGTACGGTGCTCATGAGTATCTGAAAGAAAAGACGTTGAGTGAATTTTCTGTTAAATTAATTTAAATTTAAGCCCATAGCGATGGACATATACACAATTTGACAGCGCTAAGCGATATTTTACAAACAAAAAAAACATCGATAGCGATTAACAGTGATGATCGAGCTGTTAGCGACAATCGTTTGTACAAAGTGCTATTGTGAATTTTTGCATAAAATTAACAAGGCGCTTTTATGGCTCTGTTAAGTGGAAGAACAGTTCATGTAAATGGTTGTTTGTGGGTTTTTAAAAATAAAAGCTTAAAACAAGTTCACGAAACTAAAGAATTGCTTAAAAAACATTAAAAAGATAAACATACAAGTAAGTTAGAACAACCTTTTAGCTCCATTTTCATAATGCTCAATCAAATTTCTCAATGCCCACGAACATGGATAAAATTTCTAATAATAAATAAAATGTATAAGTTAAATAAATGCACTCTATTAAGCTGAGAGCACTAACTACTGATGCTTCATGCAGAGATAAATGCATTTGGTAGGCTTTTACCTTGTGTGATTGCGAGTGTAGCCGCAGGTGTCATATGCCCGGAGGCGCTTGCGTTAATGACAGAAGCTACCTGCGGCTGAACTGCCAGCGAGGTTGTTGCTATTCCACCAGCGCTGATGGCACCGGCGCCCGATGCTCCATTTAGCTCTGTGCTCTTTGTGTTGACGTCCCGCTCGACTAGCCGTTGTCGTAGAACTCGTATCTTTTCCTCTTTCTGTGAACACATACAAAATATTAAGTAATTTGTCAATGATGTTTTGCAAAAGTCCTTTTTGTTACCTGTGTTATCAATCGTTGTAGTTCCTCGTTTTCGGTAACAAGTTTTTGATACCGTTCCTCGTCCTCTTTCGATATGGCCGAGTCCGGATTGTACTTTGATTCGGCCTTATCCTTTGGATGTCGTATGACCTCAATAACCTAATTCAATGTTACATTAGTTCAAACTGTTGCAATATTTATTTGTGATTGTATACATTACCTTTGGCACAAATATCAGCAGCATGCTTAGGAAACAACAGAATATCACAGCTAGTGCAACAAAGGCGAATGAAGCGTCCTGCTGCGATGCAATGACCATGCCCACCGGCGCCGTTATCAGACAGAGCACAACCACATTATAGATGCTCATGCCCACATAGCGTGAGTCATTGATCTGTTTGACTTTAATGGAACGTGTCTCGTATGCCAAGAAAAGACCAAATACAAGTATCAGACCCTTAACACCATAAACGAGTCCTGAAATATGCAATGCAATGATGAAAGAACTTTTAGAAATTTTTAAGGTTTTTGTAACATACCCAACCACATTGAATTGCGTTCACTTTCGCAATGCTCAAGCTCTGGACGTATTTTAATATCATCAGTTGTAGAAACTGGATCTTCGAGTGGGAATGTTTCGAGTATACGCTGTAGCGGATCAAAGATCTGCCAAGATAGTAATATCACTAAATCTATTGATAGAAGCCCTGAAACCATGGTGTATAGCTTCCAAGGTTCCACTTTTTTCTGTAAATCACATTACTTTAATAACATTCAAATCGCTTAAAGTCTAAAAACCAAAAAATTACCTTTGGGTCAGTTTTCGCTTTTGTTGTAAATCGATGCACACGCCAGACTTTGCTGAACATAGCACCATATGCTAGTGTAAAACCGGTGGATAATAGCCAAGCTCGTGCCTGACAAATCTGTGCAAGATATTAAAAAGTTAATCATACATATTTTATGTACATGTACATGTATTGAATACCTTTGGATATTCGTGCGGACTGACAAACCGTCCGTCCATGCCCAGCAATATGACTGATATAAGGCAGATGATGACTCCAATAAGCATAATCGTATTGCATACAGGATGTGAGGATTGTATTACTCTATTTAAAGGAACATACATTACAACCCATACATAAATTTGTGTTACAAAACCCATTGTTTACCAACCTTCTATGCTTATTCCATATGTTGAAGATGATTAGAGCAAAGGCCACGAAAATACCGCAGCTAGAAATGGTGCACATGCAGACGAATAACGGTAGAGATACAGTGCGCAGCACATGGGTAACAATGGTACGATCCTGGGGCACCTGCAATTTCGAACAAATAAATTTTAGTTATGGACAAAACTTCAGTTTCACATAAAAATAAATAAATCATATGCAGTGAAAAGTCTTTAATACTTTAATTTTTAGAAACCGTCTTGTTAACAAACAAATAAAAGTGAATCTGTCCGAAATCTTGACGTCCATGTTCTATATTTAATGCCCACATTTTGCAATTGAAGGGTATTAATTTATTCGGCTGTAGTTTTTTAAATTTCAGTGCTATCAGGCGATTCATGTCGACCTTGCTTTTAAATGTGGTTTTCTCATCTCGCACTATTATATCAGTAAACTGCTTCGCATCAATATATTTGGTTTTGAATGCTGGCTCCGGATAGAAATCAATGGCCGTTATCTTTATTGGCCAAGATGTGCATGTTATCCAAATGCGATCCTTGTGCATTGACTCCAGCGTTTTATTTAATATTAAACGCTTGAGGATTGCGTAATCAATATTCCCAAATTTTGCTCTAATCATATCTTCCTTTTGCTCATAGGGCTTAGTGCGAAAGCCAAGCAAACGATTGACTTTTAGAAAAACACATGGCTCCATTGTGTCATAGCCATAATTATTTTCCTTTTGGCAGGGCCCAAAACGTTTGATCTGACCCTCAAAATGTCCGTGCCTTCGCAGAAAGTCGTACAGCTTTAAGCGATTAACTTGAATATCGGTCACGTTTTGCGGACTATATTGTATCAATGTGTAGTCATCTGTTTGGCCAACTGGTGCGAAGCTAAGATATGGTTGCGCCATCTTTATCGCTGGTGTTGCCATGTCCACTCGATCCGTTAAATGGCAAAATATGGACATGTTTAGGATTAGAATGAAGATGAACAGTCCCAAATAATAGAATGCCGATCTGCGCCAATTTATGACTGAACGCGAAAAGTATGTGTTCTTGTGGCCATCGTAAAATATTCCTTGCCAACGTCTGCCGATTGGAAAATGATATTTACAATCTGTATAATATTGCCGGGGTGTGCCAAGCAACGTATATTCCTGGCCATATGGTACAAATCTCACACTGCCCTTGTGCTCAAACTCTGGTTCTTCACTTTTATTATTCGATATATCAATATGCACTTGATCTACGCTAGTTACTTTCTTTTTGGGCTTTCGAAGTTTAGTATTGGTACCTATATTATGGCTTGTGGATGCTGGCACATCTGCTGATCTTCGGTACAATTGTACGTTCTCTCTTGTTATTTTAGAAGTCGTCGAGACTGCGGATTTATCATTTTCAAACAAAGCGCCAGGTTCGGTCGGAGTCCTTTCAGTTTCATTTTCGCTGCTGGCATGTCCACTTTTGTTTGAATCTTGATCTTTCTTATCCATTTTTAAAAGTATTGCTTTTAACGAATATACAAAAGCCTATTATGTATTTTACCTTGCCCCCAATCCATTGTTCCGTATTTAACCAGGTTAAATTATCCAGTTGTGTGTCATAGTATCCAAGTTTCTCGTATTTCCCCTTGACCATTTGTTCGATTTGTGTTAGTGCAATACGATCTCCCTGTGAACTGAATGCAACGACACCCTGAAAAAAAAAAAAAAAATATTTATTTTTTAGGCATTGTAATGTTTTACAAGTACCTACCGATACACCTAAGAATTGTGTTGAGTTCATCGCCGAATAGATATCATCAGCTATTTCCTTATCCGTATAGGTAAAATCTCTCAGCGATTTTTTGCGCGATGTTAGACGTTCCATTGTCTTATTGAATGCCAATGCAACACTCCAGACAGCATCATAGGCCAGCGGCGCTTCCTGATAACCCTCGGGATAACGACCGTGATTAATATCGTAATTATCCTCGATAAGCGCATTATTCAGTCGATGTCTGTTTAAACATTAATAAATAAACTTGTGTTATATTCGGTATTTGGAACATTGGAATTTATTAAAGCTCACCGAAATTCTTCAGCTGTCATGCCGGAAATTGTTGTCTGATTGTTTTGATTCCACATGAGCGCCTCTGTGGTCAAATGTCCCTCGGCTGCTATACGCATTTGTTCCACTGTACAAGTAATGCCCTCAGTGGCCAGATTCTGCTCATACCAATTATCTTCATACCAGCCTGTCAAATAAGTTTGAATAAGTTATTTATCTTAACTTGTTATCTAAGCATTAATATTCGCCCGTATTCCCGTTGTCGTCGTCACAAAAAGTCGTCTGACACACAATCAATGTTTGATTACATTGAAATTGGGAGAGGCGTTTATGATTTACAAATATATAAAATAAGCATCGATGCACTGAAAATAAAGACAGATGGCGCTTGCATTGAGCTAGAGCAGATGCTTTCAAACTACGAGGGGCACAAACTTTAATTTTATACCTTACTTCGTCTGGCAAGTTCATTATGTCGGACTTTAATCTATGTTTTCCTTATTTTGATAAGATTGCATTTTTTCCTCATCACTGGATGAATCTGATGCGAAAAACATTTTTATTTTAATATAATTGTTTTCAAATTGCAAACAACTGTCAAATTTCTTAGTGAAGTGTGTTTTCGATTAAACTATCGATAACGAGACGTCGTCGTCACAAGTCTGTTACAGAATACGGATTTAGTGTCGACGTGATACGATGTTGATGTGATTTGAAAACGACTCAGAATCGACGTCGACGTCGACGACGACAACGGGAATACGGGCGATTATAGACGCTCCGTAAATATTTTAAAATGTTGTATTATTCTCTTCCTGCCTTATCATGTTTAAGCAGGTCACTTTCACAGATAAGAGTGACCATATTCCCGCTTAGTAACACCGCCACAAGACTATCAGATCTCACAGGTGTATTTAGACACTCCCTTAAACCTAATCCCAACGAGAGAACTGGGAAGAAGGCTGCCCGCAAGACCCGCGGAAGCCGTAGAAATCTTCACAGACGGCCTAAGTTGGACAGCAAAGAGGGGGCGGCACTTCGCGCCAGATTTGACCTACGCAAGGCTTCAGACTCCTGATCACTGCAGCGTCTTCCAGGCGAAGTGCTAGCAATCAGGAGTCCAAACTGCATCCACATATGTGCAATGCCAATGAAACACATCTTCACAGACAGCCAGGCAGCAATTAGATCGCTGGAGTCAAACACATCGAACTCTAAGGCTGTTCATAACGCCGCAAATCTCTATGGAGATGGCAAAGCAGTTTAACATATACCTGATATGGGTCCCAGGACATAGGGATATAGAAGGTAACGCATCGCGGATCAACTGGCCAGATTAGGAACTACCATGGAACTTCTCCAGACAAAGAGGGCATTGGAACCTATGGCATCTTGTAAACTCAAACTAAGAGACTTCTTCGAGACAGAAGCCAACAGAGTATGGCAGGTCTCTAACCACAACCACGCATTGCTCATCAGACCTGGCCAACTAGATGCCGAAATAGATCAAATGAGCCGCCCTAAGCCGAAAAAGTGCCAACTGTCACCAGAGTGATGACCGGGCATTGGCTTGTGGGGGCACATGCGGCCAGACTACTGGTCCCACACAACGACTTCTGCAGAAGTTGTCGGGATGAGGAGGAAGAAGAAACAGTCCTTCACCTTCTGGCACATGCCCAGCCCCATGTAAAACTAGGCGAAGAATCCTTGGTGACTTTTTCTTCGATAATCTATCAGAACTCGCGAGCAAAAGACCCAAAGATGTAGCAAGGTCATCCAAGCCGCAGGATGGACTCTGAGGCGGATTCATACCAAGAGTAATAGAGGGGTCACAGAGCCTTCGCGGCATCACAATGGGCCGAATGCGGCCTAAGTGCGCTAAGGGGGGTATCCCTCCTTGGTAACCGCTCTAACCTAACCTAACCTAACACCGCCACAATCATCGGCAGTGTGATGATCAGTGTTACCACACTTTTGGTTAACAACAAAATCACTTTAAACCAGGGGTCGGCACCATCACATTGACATGCCAACTTTGCATTTGTGTGTGTGTTCTCTTCATAAGTAACAAGATATGACCAAAAAAGCAACTTTTTTTATATATCATAATAACTAGCTATAACTAAAAAACAGCTATTTCACGCTAAAAACGGCTAGATTTAGCTAGAACAGACAATGCGGCAGCACTAGAGAGCGGAGGCGAAGCCGAAGACCTGTGCCGACGTCACACGAACGTTTATACTGTGCATGAGAAGCAGCGACGTCGACTGAGAAATTTCCTATCCCGCGGGATAGGGCCGTGCCGACCCCTGCTTTAAACAAACGAGGCCCATTCACAATAGATTCTACCACTAAGACCCAAAGATGAAAGAATTGAGAAACTGAAACGGTGCCTCACCAATGAAGAACCAGACATGGGCACGACCATAGAGCTGCTGTTTGTACATCTCGCAGAGAACACGTCTCGCTGCTACTACATAGAAGAGTCCCACAATAATGCGGGCATCCTGGCGTCTTAAATTGCGTACGGCGTCAGTTGGATCGGATAGAAATGATTGTCTAGTTACGATTTCGATGCCAGCCTCCATGCAGCGATTCTCAAGATCTTCAACAGTCTGCAAGTAAATAAGCATTATATAATATTAAAATGTATTTTATGTATTTGTAGATAGAAATACGTACCGATATGAATACCTCCTCTGCCTGTTGTAGGATGGCTACGCGAGACCAGCCAAACTTTTTCATCAGTTTAATGCGCGTTGGATTGTGTACCGTTGCCGAGGGATGTGTGCGGAACAGTGTTGGAAAACGCTTGCGATCGGATAGAGCGGGACTTGAAGCGCCATAACAAAGCTACAGTGTAACCATAATGCAATAATAATGTTATATAAAAAACGTTTGTGGTATACTTAATGTTTTCCGTTGTGCTTACCACAATTAGGTTCCACATTTTGGCTGCCTCTGCCACAGTGGTGCAGACCGTGCTGCAGCCGGCCAGCAGCATTAGTTTCTGTGGCTTATTATATAGTAGATTGTACATCACACTGGCGCCCAAACCGGGCTCGCACTGTAACAAGATGGGTTGTGTGCAATGAGAAAGTGAATCATAAACGTGTACAAATGCCATTTGGCAAAAGGCATGACCCAGTTTGTCTATTGCCAGCAAAAGAGTCTCCAATGCAGGTTTACATAATAAAATAAAATTACAATAAGCCTGTAATAGTCTGGTCACAAAATACCCATTTGACTCAATTCCAAAATCATTTGTATAAATTCAATTGATTTTTAAGAAGTATCATAAGATGTGGGCGAAAAAAGTTTCGAAACAGTTTGTTATGATTAAAATAAAGGATAAGCTAATCTATTTATCTTATTAAAAGGTTATGCCTTTTAAATCCTCACTAAGAATTGTGAAAAGTATCAATATTTTGTAACAGCATGAAAACGAAAAGGACAAAATCACTTTTATCTTCAATCTTAAGCTTGACCTGTGTCTAATCGGACAGCTTGCAAAAACACAAACAAAATAATCTTAGTATAAAGTTTTTTTTCCTGGAAAACATATGACTTTTTATATAAAAAACTCCAAAAATAAATGACTGTTAGTCAAAAAAAAATGATGAAATATATTTGTGAATTATATGTTGTTAAGCTTTAAGTCCCGTGACAAGTGTACACATTTAGCTAGATACAATGAATAATTTATGTGCTTAGTTGAATAGCAAGTCGTTTGTGTGAATGGCAACTGGCACTCATAAAGCATGCACTCATTTGCATTTGTTGCATGCGATGATTCATTAATTTCTGCCTTTAATGAAAAACTCATTTACGCTTTGTTTAACTTGACTTTGCGTGTAAACAACCTTTTGTAATTGTTTGGCTTCGTGTCCAGTGGCATTGTATTCTCTTTTATATATGTATATATGTATGTGTGTGGTTCTTTTCTCTATTTTTTCTTTATTATCCTGTACGTGGCATTACCAGCAGTATGTTCCAGCATATAAATCCGGGGCTCGCCGCATTATGAGCGCACTTGTTTAATCGTCTCGGTGCGTGTGCGTCTGAGTGTGTGTGTGTGTAAGCGAGCGTTTCTTGGGACAATTCACACATCAAAGTAGGTCAAGCAAAAGGCAATGGCAAAGGCAAACCTAAAGCCAGAGGCAAGCATTGCGTGCGACCTCTGCGTCGCTTGTTGCCTTCTTTTTATATTTTGGCATGAGGCAGATGATGATAATGATGGGCATGTGGCACGTAGGTGATGCAGAGATGCAAACTAATTATGCAGCATTTAACGGAAGCTGTTTGCCTAAGCCAAAGCTACTAGCCAGCATCGTCCCTATAGTTTTTTTGAGTCTCAACACTAAAATGAAACTGAACACAGTTCAAGCCGTTCTTAACACGCTCCGCCGTGCCTGGTCAGGTTTGTCTGTCAGCCTTGAATAAAAATAAACTCAAATGATGAGCGCTTACAAAAGTGACCTCATTCAAAACTCAAAACAAGTTGTTAAGCTTTCGCTCACTTAAAACTAATGAGCTACGCCTATAAATAGACACCAAGCAACTATGTTACTGTAACTTTTACTGTAATTGAACGGACAGAGTCCTTTCCCATTCTACACACACACACACACACAGACACACACATATGCATGCATAACTGGTCTCGGTCTCTTGGAGCATTGATAACATTTCGTGAGAGACGGTTACTACAGCCATTAATTATGACATATGACATTTATGCGAGTAAATATACATTCACATTCTATATAAGCATTAATATAGATATATTTAGTTTAAGTTCTTGGTGGCATTCTCAAAAACACTTTCACTACACATTCAACTGTTGTCGAAAGTTTATTTAAGTTCCTTGCCAAGGCAACCCGAAGACAGCACGCAAGTTTTAGCCTTGACTTTAAATATAGTTGAGCAACATGCAAAGTTAATAAAGTTTAATTTCGTTATGCTGAATGTTATGGTAATGTTTAAATAATTAAATATTCCAATGGTGCAGTCGAGCTTTCATGTGACGAAAGTTTTCTGCATCAAATCTCCTGCATCTAATGAAGAAAAATCCAACAATATAAGCGTAAACTAAAAGAAACTGTACGTTAATCCAATAAATTATCATTAACCAAAATGAGACATGTGCAAAATCATTTTGTTACAATAAAAATTAATCGTACGAAACGTATTTGTTTTAAATAGAGTATTAAGCGAATACCCAAATAGATTTGTTTTGGAGATTAAATGAAATTCGAGTTCATTGATAACAATAAAAAAGTTGTTTCGGAATTGTGTTGAAATTGATTTGAAGAACACTTACGACACTAATACCCTTTATGCGCAATATAACAAAAGCATAATAAAACGCTACTGTTTGTGTGTGTGTGTGTGTATGTGAATGTGTGTGTGTGTGTCACCCCCTAGAGAAATATGCTAATGAATGCCAAGCAACCCCACCGCTCAGCCCCGTCCAGCCCAGTCCAGCCCCCTTAACAACCCCCCAAACGTAGTAACGAAAAACGCTGGCAAAAAAAAAATAAAACAAAATACAAGACAAAACGCAAAAACGAAACAAAATAAGTGGCACCCAAGGGGTCGAAACTAGTCGCACTTACAACAACATACTATCATCTACTACGCTACGTATTTGGTGGGAGCTGGTGTCCTGGTCCTGGCATGTCTGGGTTAAGCTTATCATACATATTAGTGTGACATTTGATATGGCGAGTGTGTAGTTGTTTGGTATGGTATGGTATGGTATGGTATGGTATGGTATGGTATGGTATGAATGAACTCACCTCGCTGTCATTGCTGTGCAGGATGAGCTTGAAGCCTGGCAGCAGATTTGGCTCCTTGTTGACATCATCCAATGCCAGTCTTGCTGCCGGCATGCACGCCTGCCCACCCTGCCATCCTCCAGTGCCGGCAATTGGAAATATGCCGCCAATGTGCAGCTCATCCGGTTTGCCGGCCTCGCTGCCCTCCAGCTGCGGTGTGCCGATCAAACAAAGCAAAAATATCCAAAACGTAACAGCACCATCACTTGTCATATCCTGCCGAGAAATGTTCAAATGTGATTACCGCATCCCAAATCCCAAATTTTATACACAAACACACAAATACAAATAGAAAAATAGAAATCAAACAAAACGACACAACGGTGAACGGTGAACGGGAAACGGTAAACGGGACAGCGGGAAACAAAGAAGAAAAAAAGCCGTGCCTTAAGCACCGTTTTATGTGTCCAGCACAATATTTTTTATGACTCGCTTTGGTTATGTTTTTTCGTTATGCTTTTCTTTTTGCCTTTTTTTTTGTTTTTTTGTTTTAGCCATCGCAAGCAATTTTGCACACTCCTCGTTACAAAAAAAAGGTTTGGCCACAAAAAAAGTATCATTTCGGAATCTATCATAATTTTGCTGGCCAGATTTGTTGCCTTAACTTGTTTAAGTTATTCCCCAGGATATATGAGCTTTTAGTGCAGCTAAGGCTATGCAATTATATAGGCATATTATTCAAACTAAGCCAAATATTCAACTTTAATGTAATAATCAATGGTTTAAGTTTGTAAATTTTGTATTATATTCGCATTCATCAGCCTTGTCCAATAAATTTAGTTTAAATTTTGTAAAATTTCTTTATTTTTAATAACATTCTACATAAATTTTATTCAGCTAAATACTTCTAGTTTTAAGCTTTATAATTAATAAAAAATGACTCATCTACTTGTTACAAACTTAAACCATTTTTACATTAACCATACAACATTATAAACAGAATATTAAAATGGAAACTTTTCATATTTTATAAAGCTGTGACTTTGTTGCCGAGTTTTTTGTTAACAATATGGCTAGGAAAACTTTATTATAAGCTATTTTAATGTTGATTTTTAAAAGTATTCGTGCAAGCAAATAACTTCCAATCAGGTATCTAAATAGAAAAGTTATCAGAGTTCAAAAGTGATACAAATTATACGACCCTGCATTTGAACAAAACATATATTGTCTATATATGTATATATATTATTTGTATAAGCACTTAAGCAAGATTGATTTATATACTACAAGCAAAACTCGTTCAAAGTTTCGCTTTTGCTTTTCTTTTTTTTTTTTAGAAGTACCTTGAGCATGACAGCACTTTTAAGCAGCACGTCTCGCAAAACGTACCGCAAAATGTTCGCTTTTTTTTTAAATTGGCGTACGTGATAGCAGCAGGTAAACGACTTTTAGAACATATTGACCTAAATCAAATTGCATTTTATTAAGATAATTTTGATGTTTACTCAAAAGTTCTTAGAAGAGATCGAATCGAATATCTGTCGTGTTTCGTTTTATGAACTCTGTATCAAGTATGTGTATATCCTTTTTTTGAGAAAATCGTTTTATTTTGCGCATAAAATCAAGGTAAGCCACAGTCCATTATTAGCCTACTCGTTTTATTCGAGTATATATGTATGTATATATCTTACGTACTGCTGCCAATGATGCTCTCGTTTAGCTAAAGGTCAACCGTAAGTTGCAACCAAATTTGCTTTGTCCTTAAATAGTTCTGATTTGATTGCCAGTTTTCTATTTTTGTGTGTTGATTTGGAAGCTTTTAAGCTTTAGTTCAACTGACAGTTGTGGCAACAAATAAATAAATAATTAGATTCTATTTCTTCTTCATTTATTTTGTGTTCATTTTTTCGTTTTCCTGTCACGCTCCCTCTCTCTCTCTCTCTCTCTCTTTGGCATTCTCTTGCCCTGTCTCTTTCTGCCTCGCTCAGCAAGGTCATTTTGTTTGGCGTTTCGTTTTTATAGCTTTAACCTCAACGCACACCCTGCACACACCGCACAGCACCGCACAATCAGCCTGTTCTAAACTTCAGCAAACGATTGCTTATGAGAAGCAAAAAAAAAAAAAACCAGAACTGTTTTTTCCACAGAATCATGAGGCGGCTGCTGTCGAATCAGTTGCGAGGCTACGCTTGTGTGCGTGTGCGTCTGCTTGAGTGTATGTGTGTGAGAGTGTGTGTATGCGAGGTAGATACAGATAGGCCCACAATTACAAGTAAACAGCACGCGTGTAGAAATATAAGCGTTGTGGTTATTGAATGACAGTGCCCTAAAAGGTAGGCAACATTTTTTTCACATTTCGAGTTCAACACAAGCCCTTAAATGTAGGCAACAATATTTTTGCAGCGAATACAAAATGTACTTGACAACACAATTTAGCAGTCAATTCAAAGCTGGCAGGGCAGAAAAAATGAGAGGAAGATAGTGAGTTTAAAGTGAAATTCTTGAAATTCACTGAGTGTTGAAAGCGTGGCAACACACGTGCTTCCCCACAAAATGTTGACAACATTACTTTGCCCAGCGTTTGACGCGTGTCCTCAAAGGTTCTAGGCAGGCAGCATATTAATTTGCGCGCTGATTATCGGCAAATGCTGCTGCGACTAAAGCGTCAATCAGCAGCGGCAGCCGCATCGCTTTGACACCTTTTTTTTTAAGGGGAGAGAGGGAAAGAGAATGGGAGAATGTAAAAGAGTTTCAGTTGTTGCTGTTGTTGCTACTTTGTGCCTGGCTGCTGGCTGCTGGTGTTGTTGGTGGGCAACTTCCGCTGACCTAGTTTCAGACACACTCACACGCGTTGAATAATTACGCGAGAGCTGCGAATGTGAGACCGCTTCTGTGTTGTTTTTTTTTCGTTGCCACTTAAACACTTTGGTGCAGCAAACAGTGCGGATCATTGCCCCTTTTGTACCCAGCATCTCCGCATGCCCAGCCCTGAGTTCATTTCACAGTTAACTCGATTTAGTTGCACTCTAACTTACTTTGCGTATGCCGTTCTAAAAATGTGATGCGATTTTGTTGATTGCTGCTGCTGCTGTTGCTGCCTTGTCCGGCGCTTCGATTGTTTCATAAGACACTGACGTTTTAAAGGGTCGCAAGGGTGTGGGGAGTGTTGTGTTGGGGGGGTGGGGTGAATGTCAAAACTCAATGTTTGTTGTTGCTGCTGTTGATGTTGTTGCGGCTTTGCTGTTGCAGTTGCTGTTGCTCTTGTTGTATTGTTTGATGACTGCGCATTACAATCGATAATCCCTTGCACAAATGCAGCTTAGCGCAACGGCATTCGCGCAAATCCATTTTAATGAAATGCCGTAAGCCGCTGCAGATTATCCTTTAAATGATGATTATTAGTTTCCCAAGCACAATTTGTTGTTGTTGTTCTTGCCGCTGCTGATGCTGCTGCTGCTGCTGCTGTTGCAGCACTTTCAATAAACACAACAACAACAACAATAACAGCCGACGGGGCGTGGAGCTTTGCAAATAAAATTATAAAATAAGCAACGAAACGAAACGAAAAGCTCCAAATTGAATTTTAAATTATTTTTTCTGTTATCAGCTGTGGTTTTCTTTTCTTTTTATAATCGTATATATTTAGTCCTTGGTATTTTGGGTTTTTTTCTGTTTCAGCCTTTTGCGATTGTATATTTAAGTTATTTGAAATTTGTATATTGTGTATTGAATTTTTGTATATGTATAGATATTTCGTATCTTTCTGCTTTTTTCTTGACTTTTTTGTTAAACTTTTGTTACAATTTGCAACGTTTTGCAGACTGGCACGTGTTTAGCAAACATTTTCTAATTTTACGCACACACAGACACAGGCACAGGCACACACACACACACAAATATGTATTAGTATTGGTAGTTGGCTTGGCTTGTTTTATACACAAAAATTTTAAGGTAAAAAACTTTTTTCGCATTGTATGTGAAGGCGAGGCGCGCTATTTAGTGTTCGTTGCGTTCCACATGTATCCGACGACTGGAACTCCATGACTGACATTCGCACACACCGACGACATTGGCTTTAGCCAGCGCGAAAAAACAGAACACAGCAGCAAGGCTGCGTGAGCTTTTTTACTGAGCACAAGCACAAGCACAAGCTTTTCATATGGAGCGACTGGAAGGCAACGCTGTCGCTCTGCTCGCTGCTGCCTGACTGCCTTCCAGCTAGGCATATGCGTGAGTGTTGGTAAAGTTTGATTTTTAGTGGGCGCGAAGTTGATAACTGTCAATTGTGCGTATGTGTGTGTGTGTGTGTGTGTGTGAGTGTTTGTAGCACCGTAATTATGACTAGAGGCCACTTGGCCGCAGGGCGTCGAGCAGTGGCCGGCGAGCAGTTTGGCGCGCTCTTAAATTCAAGTTGAGAGTATTTTCGAATGGCCGCTAAAAAACATAATAAAACAAAAATAATAATAAAACTAACTGAATTGTATAGCCAAGGACGATTGGCTTCAGCTTATGGCCAATGTCAGGCGGCGTTTGTTTTGAAAGCGAAAGCCACTTATTATTGGGCCCTGGCCCGGGGTTCTGGCATTGCATGCCAAAGTTGCTTTTTTTTTTTTTTTTTTGTTTTTGGGGTCGTAATACAGTCAAACATGCAAACACGCACGGAGCCGCTGCCAGGCGCACACACGAACATGGGGGCAAGGTAAGGTCCTTGTCATTTAACTCACTTGCCGAGTTGACCTTTTTGTCGTGTGTGTGTGTGTGCAATTTACAAGTACAACAACAGCAACAAATGAAGACGAAGACGTAAAAACAACAACAAAACAACTTTATGGGCTGCTAGCTAATACCCGCAAAATGCCACGCCTTCAGCCCTCCCCTTTTTCCGCAAAAAACACAACGAAAGAGTGAAAGCAAAAAAGAAGAAGTAGCAAAAAAAAAAGGGAACAATCAAGACGCGAGGCACGTGCATGTTTTTGACGAGCTTATCAAGGTTTGAGCCTTATTAAATTTTAAATCAATACATTTCCGTCTTAGCCAATTAGTTTTGCTAATTGCACTGCATAAATCATGGCCAAGTGCGCAATTACACTGAGTCTACACAAGAACATACGCATACGCATACGCATACACGAATTACCATTGAAATTGCAGAAGCTACTGTTCTAAGCACTTGCATATCTACATACATACACACATACAGGCATACATACAAAGAATGCAACTAAGGCTATGAATTATTTAGATAAAATTGTTGCAAACGAAATACAGCTGACAAATTCATATACATATACTTCTATATGTGGAAGGTTATTTGCCAGATTGCAAAAGGGGAAAATAAACAACATTGTTTTTCTTTCATACCCTTGAAGACCAAAGCTCGAAGGGTAGACTAATTATTTGTCAAACTTTAAGTACATACAATATTTTAATACATCTACGACTGCAAGGCATGTCACACTTGGATGTTCATACAAAGTTATATATTAGAAACAAAACAATGTTTTTTTTATTTTAACTTAAGTTTTAGAATAAGATCAAAAACACATATTTTAATAATAATAATAATTTGTCGAAAAGATGGCACATCTTAAAGTTCGTAAAGCTTTGAAAAAATAGCATGATAAATGTTTAGAGAAAGGTTATAATCCCTCGATTTACGTTTTGATTCGTTCCGCGAAATGACGACGTAAATCGAATTATATAGTTTTTTTTTCATAAACATACATGCAAATTCGACATTTTACATACATGTGTAAAATTGATATAAAAAATTGATCAATTGAACTTAAAAAACGATATATGGATTGAAAAAAGCTATTACTTGTCAGGACGTATGTGTGATATTTAAAGATTTTGTTTACAAAGCTCTTAGCGACGTATATCGAAAACACGTTAGTCGAGGCGACGTAAATCGAGGGATAACTGTATGTATATTTTTTTAGTTATAGTGAAACAATATGAAATCATAAATACTTTTGAGTTTTTAATGACTGTCCTCAATGGCCTATTTGCTGGTTGTATTTTGTAACAGTTTTGCAATTATTAATGAGAAACAATCTACATTCGTTGAACTTAATAAAAAAATAAATGTTGAAAAGAATTTTGTATTCGCTGATCACCAGCATTAAGTAATGCATATATACATAATTAGATATCGATAGATTCTATGCTCAATTCATAATCTTATCAAATAATAAATATAATCGATTTCAAAATTCGAATTTTAGTTTCGCTTTTGTAATCGAACTTAAGGTTTATTACATTTGTAAAGTATCTATTTAATATCTCCATTGATTTTGAATAATAGAATAAAATTTGGAACAATACAAATATTATTAATTAAGGCTGTACTCTTTAAAAATTTAATTTCTTTTTTTAAATATCGAAATAAACCGTTATAGTTTTAAAAATATTCAGATTATAACGTTATAGATAATAACTTATTGCGCTTCCACGATTCGTAGGTGTAACTGAAAAAGTTTCCTATCGAAACTAACTTAAATGTGGCAAATTGTTCAAATTATTGCTTCGGCAACTAAAAAATACCCATAATGTAGAGGCATTTGTTTTTATTAGAAATGTCATCATAGCTCTTCAGATAACTCATTTATTATACTTTAAACTTTGGGAAATGTTTGCTTTTGTTGTTGTTGTTGCTAACATCTCTGTTATTATTCATATCAATCATGTGCGGAACGAATAACTCATTGGCATTGGCAGGCGTAAAGTTCAAATTGTCTTTTTGGACAAGAAGCAGAAAAGATTAACATGAGCTCAGCTCGGATCGGCTCATTCTTCTATTCTTTGTGCATACACACACACACACACACACACAGTACACACATACAGTCGCATATCTCTTTAAAATTGTTGCACGCCTCGTGCTTACCCAGAGCACCCCCTTGAGGCCCCTGCCCTGGGGGCAATCCTTGTAAAAAGTTTAGCATAGCGCAAGGGAGCATAGACAGAAGCTGTTAAGGGGGAGGGGGTTGGAGCGGTGTAGAGAGGGTTTACAACAAAGGCAAATGCCTGGCATGCGTTTTTCACATTGTTCCATGCGGTTGAATAAACACAAGCCGTTACAAACACACACACACACAAATACACTTATGCATTTTATGAGCTGCACATACAGTGACATACTAACACACACTCACACACACCAACACACACTGGCACATAGACACTTATTCGCTCGCTTGCCTCGACAGGCTTACAAAATAAACATTGCGGTATGTATTTTTGTTTGTACACACTGCGTATACGTAATGTAAGGCCACTCATTTTGCCTACCCACCTGGCCAACAACACACAAAAGGTACACACACACACACACACACACTGAGCGTCATGTAGTAATATGTGTATATGCTAGAGAGCTCAGCAGCCCGGCAATCCATTGTGGCAAAATGATTTAACCCATATCCCAGTTGCTGTCAACTAAAGTTTCACCATGTTTTATGAGTGAGAAATCAACTCGCAATATGCGAAAATGCAGTTAAACTTTTCTCACAGGATCAAAAAGTCACAGCAATGCAATTTTGTTAAAAAGCTGTGAATAAGTTTGTAATTTTAATTGCATCCAAATTTTTAGTAAGAACTTTATAGAGAATATTTATTTGTAGTTATTGTAATTTTTAGGTTTTGGCAACAGTTCTCAAAAAAATTAGTCAGCCAAAGGAAAACAGTAAAACATTTTCGGGAGTGCTACAGAAATCACTAGCGATTTGGTTTAAGCTTTTAAGCAAATCGCTTAAGGATTATACCGTGATTTTAAGATTTTCCTTCTTATTTTTATCACAATCCGCATTAAACAAGATTCAAATTTCAAGAAATTTGTTAAGCAATGCGTAATAAAATTGGTAACGTAAAATATATATATTTTTTAACGACGAAATGTTTTCTTAGAAACAATATTTTTTTACAGTTTTTCTTTTTGTAAAATCTTTATTTGCTCGTTTTGAAACGCAAAATAAACTTTGTTAAAGTTAATGAAATGCCAAAGTCTGTTATTATTAACAGCTTGATCTTTTTTTCATTTTGGTGTAAAATGTTGATGTATGTGTGTTTGTGTGTGTGTGTGTGTGTGCGGTTAGCATTTGGGTTAAAAGTGAACTAATTTGCATAGACCGCATGGAACAATGCGCAGGCGGCTTGCATGAGGAGGTAACAAAAAGATTCATTAGGGCCAATCAGTGCAAAGCGCGTCGGGGCGAGGGGGTAGCAGGTGGGCAAGAGTGACAAGAGAAGGGAGAAGGCGCATGCTGCGACACGAGCCGAGGCGAGTCCTTTGTGTGACTATGTGTATGTGTGTGTATTTGTAAACAGTTTTGTTGTTTGCCTTCTAAATACGCACGTTCTACTTTAAACAAAGCGTAGCGCACACAAACGAATACACACTCACACACACATACACACGTGCTGGTCTGTTGTAAACAACTTACATGTACATATGTATATGTATGTATGTATGTATATTTATGTACGTATGTATGTGTGCGTGCGTGTGTGCAAAACAAATTTAAACTTTACGCCCAAAGTTTATTTTTATGAGCAAAACTTTAAATAATGAAATTATCTGACAAGAACTTGAAGATGGGCAAAGCATTATACAAAGAGCAACAAACCGACAGGAGAGACGACACGTTAAGCGAGAGCAAGAGAGTACAAAAAAAAGAAAAGAAAAAACAGAGCAAAACCAAGAGAAAGTTATGAGTGTGTGAGTTTTTTTGTCTCGTACACACACACACGCACATACACGGATACAAACGTTTATCCGTTTTGCTGACTTCGCCCAAAAAAAAAAAAAACGAAACGAAACTCAATCAATGGGCGCAATTTATGCCTTCATTTGGCCCATATAATCATTTTGTACCTTCACGTTGCGTTATCAAATATTTATTTACACTTGAGCTATAATAATTCATTGATGCATTGAATGCCACCAGGCACAGGCTCGCACACACTTGGTAATCGGTCTTGGGCACGACCCGGCAACGTAAACGTCAGGACTAACCTTTGCCCGTTGTCCTTCAATGGCGCCGTCGCTGTGAAAGCAACAGCTGTGCTGCGCTCTCTCACCTTAGCTTGCTCACTCTCTCCTTCTCTCTTGCTCTTCATGTTCACCGCCCTTCCATAGAGCTTTCAACTTCCAGTTTCGAATTCGCTGGCAAAAAGCTTCGTTATCAAAGCAGCACAAATGTAGAGAGTGAGAGAGAGAGACAGAACAACGAAGGTATTGTCAAAATTAGGAGGGCTGTTTAAATACTTTAAACTTTTCTTGTCAACTTAGAAGTTAAAAAACTGGAAAGGTTAAAAAAAGTAACTTAAGTGTTTCAGCGTTCATAAAATTGTTTGTATAATTGGATGATAAAAATGGGGTATTTTGTATAAATTGTAATAAATAACACTTTCCAATAAAGCTGGACAATATAATTGTGTATTCTTAATGCATAAAATTTAATTCCAGTCCAGAAAAGTACACAATGCTAAGTGAAACTATCAGATATTGCAAAATATTATCATGCTTTTTTTTAATTTGTATATAAACCCTAACTCTAAAATTCCAAACGACTTTGTTTTCCTATATTGTTTATGTCCATGGTAAAAGCTTAACACACATTAGTTAAATTAACCCAATTAAGATATATGCTCTGATCATGCTGAGTATGTTGTGTATAAAAATAACAGTTATGTTAACAAAATTGAAGCGATTAGCTGATTTTCGCATATGAAGATGTGCTGTGTGCATCAGTCATCAAACTTAAATACCGGCTTGCCATTGGCATCCCAGCTATTTTTGCATTTCTTGAAAGCACAAACCAGATAAAGTGCTGAAAAATATATTCATAGAGGAAGAATCACAAGAGTGTTAATCAGTGGTCAGTAATCTGTTTTGCATTGAATTAATTATTACTCACTTGTTGCCTCCCACTCCGACTTGGACAACGTGCCCACGGGTCGACCACGCTGGCTGCCAAAGGCTTTGGCTACATGCTCGAACTGCTCATCGTTGCCACACCGATGAGACTGGATAGACTCCAGTCCGGACATGCGTTGCAACAGCTGGCGGCCTTGCGGTAGCGTCTCCTTATAATATTCGGCAAACGTGCTGCGTCTGACCAGCTGCAAGCCGTGCTTGCGACCAAGTTTCACCAATGTGGGGAAATGCACTAGAAACTCAGGACAGTCGACAACGCCCTCAAGGTGAAATTGATACTTTGCCCCAAATAAGGGCGGTGGCTCAGACATATCGCACTCAAACTCAATGCTATAGACATCGTTGCCGAAGCGACGTGCATCTGGCCCGGCAGCTTTTAGTCTCCTCATTATTTCATAGGCATCCGGTATAGTGGCTATAAAGTAACCACCCGGCTGCAGGCACTCGGCGGCATTGCGCATCATGCAGTCGGCTTGCATCAAAGACTCAAAGCAGTAATGGAACGCAAACTGGCAGGACACCAGATTCAGTTGCAATGAAGCGTCCTTGTAACGTTCACGCAGTCGTACCAATGTCGAATCGCAGGCAAAAAACTCGGCAGTAAATTTGTGGCCATATTTCGATTTCTCTGCACGCTGCAATATATCCTGGTAGCGACGCTGGCATTGCTCTACGGACACCTCTGCAATGTCTGTGCATATTAAATGCGAAATAAGTGCCTTGTCCCACTTGAGAAGATCGCCTCCTTTGCCACAGCACATGTCGAGTACTCGGAGTGCGTCGCCGACACGCTTCTGATTCTTAATTAATGCCATATACTCATTGATCAGCTGGCTCTTGATCCAATTGTTGAAGTTGCGCATGAAGTAGATTTTTGATTTGTGGCGTTCCCTTCGTCCAGCCTCCTTCAGCTCGTTGTAATGATGGGCAACCACATGTGTGTTGGCCGCACCACTGCCTCCCTCCGATTCAGCTTCAGCATCATCGCCTCCATTGCCGTCACCCTGGGCGTCTGCTTCGGCATACTCTGCATACGATTGGTTTGATGTGATTGTGGCTTTCGTGATACTGGCGTTGTCTTCGCTTTCATCATCGTCAGACAGTTTAACTGGCGCAAAATCTTCATCCGCTGTGCTTTGTTCATAGTTCAAACTCATTTTTTCCAACTTTAGACAAAGCAATTAAATGCGGCCGCCGCTTAATGATGGAAAGTCTGGCCGCGGCACTCTCCAAACAGCTGACATAAATATTTGTGCGAACCTATCGATAAATTTCATTGGTTTACAACTCTAAATCATTGTTCGCAATCAAAAAGGTTTGCTCAAAGAGCATTGCCATCAAGAGAAATAGTGACGTCAAAGCTTCACTCATATGGGGTTTCGTATGCAAGCTTAGTAAATGTGACGTCATTAAACATGCATTTGTTTTTGTGTGTTACCTTGTCAGCCACCTGTTTTTACATGCGGTAAAGAAAACACTTTAAATGCATATTCGTGCATTAAAAAGCGGCGTTTTTAAGCTTTTGTTGAATCATAAAATAATAAAAGCCGCACAAGCTAGGCGCAGCATGGCCTGTAGCAGATACGAGTATGTTAAAACATACGAGCAGGACGATCGAATATTGCCAAACGTATGGATTGTAATACGCATCGATGGCAAAAAGTTTCACAAATTTGCCAATGCACACAAATTTGAGAAACCCAACGATGAGAATGGTAAGCTAAGAAACATAACAAGCAAAGAACTAAAGTTGAGTAATATTGCCTTAACAAATTGTGTAGCGCTAAATGTGATGAATGCTGCTGGCATTGCTGTGATGCAGGAGTTCCGGGACATTGTGCTGGGCTATGGCCAAAGCGATGAGTACTCATTTGTGTTTCGAAAGGATACGGCCTCCTTCAAGCGACGCGCTGCCAAACTGTTAACGTATGTAACAAGCCTCTTCTCCACCAGCTATGTGATGAGCTGGCCCAAATGGATGCAACAACCATTGGCCTATGCACCCTGCTTTGATGGCCGCGTTATACTCTATCCATCGGATGAGAATCTACGAGACTATCTAAGCTGGCGGCAAGCGGATGTACATGTCAATAATCTGTATAACACTGCCTTTTGGAAACTTGTGCTCCAGTCCGGTTTGAGCAATCAAAAGGCCGAAGAGCGGCTGCGTGGCACACTCTCTGCGGATAAGAATGAGCTGCTCTATCAAGAGTTCGGTATTAACTACAACAATATGCCGGCCATGTATCGCAAGGGCACCATATTGTTGCGCAAGCGGGTGCTGCAGTCCGAACACAGCGAACAGGACAAGGGTCGGCAGGCAATAGTACCATTGCACGAGGATCTGATAGGTGCTGACTTTTGGAAGAAGCACACAGAAATCCTAGGCAAATATGTACCTGGAACGCAGCTGTTTGCTGGGGAGCAAAGCTTACCAAGATTGCTCGAACAGCAGTTGGCAGATCAGTTGCAGGAAAAGGCCAGACTTAACTGAGTTTTAACTTATGACAATAGTTTAATTATAATTATTACAAATAATCATTACGTTAAGCAAAAAATAATGAATATTGTTGAACTTTCTATCGATCAGTAGTCATCGTCGTCATCATCATCGTCATCCTCACTGGGTTTGCTGACGGAACTGCCGTCCGGCTGCTGCTGATGCTGGGGTCTCTGTTGCATTAACGCATTATTTTGTTGCACGGCTGCTGCCTGCATGCTCATCCATTGCTGTTGCTCCTCGCGTGCCTGTTCTTCACGGGCACGTGCAAATAGCTCTTGTTGCTGGCGCAGTAACTCTTCCTCGGGTATGCCGAGGTTCTCCAGGCGTGTGCTTTGGCGTCGTCGTTTTGCGGCAACCTCCTTGCAATCGTGCAGCACTGCCTCCGCCTCCTGTTTGTAATCACGAAATCCTAGACGATCGAGTGCTTCCAGCACATGCTCAGCATTAATTGTTTTCTTGCTTTTTTGGTTGCACACTTCGTTTGCCTCAGAACTGATCAGGTGTATAAATTCAGAGCAGCAATTCAGGATCAGTTCGCGACTTTCGTTCGCTACGCGCACCGTGGGCACCAGTTCTTTAATTATTTTATTGATGCTCGCTCGTGGCAGTGTTAGCTCATCGTCCTCGGCACTGGGTGGCAGTAGCTCCTCTTGGGGATTGGACATTCCGCGAAGAAAAACGTAAACAAAACGAGAGAAACGAAAATAATAAACAACGATGCCACTAGAGTTGTTCAACCAATATCGATATATCGATACATAGAACACTTCTCCAATAGCTCAATAGTTGTATGCGATATTCCGAAAAAAAATGAGTGCTGGTAAACGCCACAGTACGAATTCAGCAAGAAATAATCGATAGTACAACTAGACTCAATTTGGCAAATGCAAACGGCAAGATAAATAAGAAAATTAATTTATCATTATGGGCGACTACGATTCAGATGATGAGAAATCACAAGTGGAAAAACTGCGCCATGCCAAAGTGCCGCGCGGCATGTTTGTTAGCGGTTGGGATGACGACGCCGATGAACTAATCGAAGAAGACAAAAATCCACAAGGTACAAAGTGTCCCATAATAATGTAAACAAAAACTTAATGAAGTCGTGTATCCCAATATAGCCAGCATTGAACGCATGATTCTATGGGCCGTCAACGAGAACCGCATAAGCGAAGTGCGTGAAATTCTCAAGCTGGATGCAGAAACAGTAAATGCCAGAGATACGGATGGATATTCACCACTGCATCGCGCCTGCTACAACAATTTCGTGGACATGGCCAAGCTGTTGTTGCAATACCAAGCAAATCCAAATGCTCGCACCGAGCTTGGCTGGACCCCTCTGCATTCCGCATGCAAATGGAACAATGCCGATTGCGCCCAGCTGCTGTTGCAATTTGGTGCCGACGTTAATGCCGAATCTGATGGCCAACAGACGCCTCTGCATATAACTGCCACCGTTTCCAACTGCCGCAATACGGCAACAGTGCTGCTGCTAGATCGCAATGTGCAGGCGCGCAAAGAAAACAATTCGGAGGAGACGGCTGCTGTTATCGCTCGGCGCACTGGAATGAGCTATGTCATCTTTGAGATCGGAAATGAGGCCTACGATTGCGAGACCGGACTGATTGATTAATAGAATAAGTGAAGTGTGATTTTTGTTGAATTATTCGCATTTTTTTTAAAAAATAATACTTAATGTTAGTTGATCTATTGAGTTCATTGTTCAACTGGCTGGCGCTGGAGTTCGCACAAAATGCTCATAGAATGACTTTGTATAGTTGACCATCTCGTCCTGCATGGCAGCGGGCACAAAGTAAGGATTACCCTGGCCGCCCTCAATGGTGCCTTTCGCAGTGTATCGCATATAGCTGGAAACTGTTGTCTCTGGTGGCAGCACAGCACCGTCCTCAATAACACAGCAATCCTTCAAAGTGCAGCGACGACCCTTAAAAGGATGGATTTTGTCAGACAGCTGATGGAATTAAGTTTTGCTCCTACTTACAATAATCGCGTTCTTGCCAATGTACACAAAGGAACCAATTATGGCCGCCGAGACAACAGCGCCCTCGCCAATAAAGACATGATCACCAATGTGCATGGGAAAGAAGGCAATGCCTTTGCTAAATTGTTTGTATGGTGGCCTTATCACTGAATTCTTGCTGATTACACAGTAGCGTCCAGTTCGTACGTTGGCCAGATCGCCTCGGATAATGGCACCACTCTGCACAATCACCTTGCCATTGAGTACAATGTTTTGGGAGCCGCAGAGAACCGTTTGGCGGCTCACTTTGTTACCGGAGGCCTGTAAACAAAAAAGGAAAAGTTTATTGTGATGAGGTCATCAGATGGGTGAGTAATTAGTGAGCAGCACTTTGGAAATGCATTTTCTATTACTACTTACCGTTTCAACATATTCATCTTTGCTGTAAAAGGTGTCGGCTATTTCCATTTTGCTTAATAAACTGCAACGCTAAATTATTTATGCCAGCGAATATTGTTTGCGTTTTCAGTTTTGCAAACTCAGCTGTTTCAATAGTTTTGCTATCGATAACTTGCATATGTTTTATTTGTGCATCGAATCGCGTTGCCAACTCCCTTACACACTTGCCGCTAACAAAAAGCTAAATGCTACAGAAACAGTCGCTTGCTGTATACAAATTTAATATGCAAAAGTTCATATTAAAAATTTGCATTTGCTTAGCTAATTAGTCGCATGCGATTGCCTATAATTTGCTCACCTATTGCTTACTTTGCAGTCATAAGATGCGGGTGCATTGCAATTGCAGGTGTTTAGCCCATGTTGACCCTGAACTTTGCATGCAGTTGCCAACAGATTAGACTAATAATTATGGTTCTTTGCATTTGTGTTTTTTGTGTTTTGCTTTTGTCTGATTCTTAATAAAAACTTAATTTTCTTTAATTTATTATAATTTTAAATAAGTTTTGTTTAACTTAGTTTCACTTTTGAATGCAATATCAATGTTCGATGTTCTAAATAAATTGCACTTCATTTTATATAAAGCTTATTTAGTTTTGGCCCTGTTTAGCTTGTGGCTGGGTTGGCCTTCGACTTGGACGGCCTGCACGCTCGAGTGCCCAAAGGCCCTCCTCTTGGCCACGTTCGCTAATTGGCAGGCAGCCTTTAATGCCTGGTTCTGTGCATGCTAAGAACACTCATAACCATATTTATGCTAATCCATTATTATGATATGCCCACCTCAATTAGTAATACTACACACACAAACCTATTGTTTCAAGCGCATGCGGCGAGCATGTAAATAAATTTGTATTTTCTTGCCATTTTTGTTTGAAGCCATTTGATATTCAGCTGTGGTGTTGTTGCTGCGCTGTGTGCTCGACCTTACCAATAATTCATTTGACCAAATGTTCAGTTGACCATTTGAACTTTTGGCCAATTTACTTACAAACACACACACACACCAAGCAATTACCAACTAAAATTGAAACTAAATCTTCGAGATCTTTGTAAAAATGCCGCCAGTTGAAGGTTTTGGGGTGTTGCACCTTTTAGGCATCAGGTAAATAAACTTCAACTTGAAACTGGCTAAAAGGTTAGAAGAGCTCTGTTTATGTTCATTTTATAATTGAAATATGTTCAAGCAACAGCAAGAGGAATACAAATCACTAACAAACAAACGAATAATCAGGCAAACAATGCAATTATTTAAAATTAAAGCTTCTATTCATAACAAGAAAGAAGGATCTTAACCCGCTGCGAACCTTAAACAGTTATTTTTGTGTATTCCAAACTTCAAACTGCGATTTTTTCGGTTTTTCGTACCCAATTTTGATCAAAATTTTCGTTATTTTATCCATAGTTTCAACCCTGATTTTCACAATTTTGTTATCGATCAGAAGAAAAGAAGCAAACTTGTTCTTCTCATGGTAGAGGAGAGCTCATATTATATTGAACAAAGTGAGCATATTTATATTTCGTTTTCATTTCGATACAAATAATGGCAATTTCAATAGCAGATGCTTGTTTATACTAATGATCGAAAAGTCGATAGTCGATAGGCACTGGTAGCGAGACATTCCAAATGAGATCACCTTGTTAATTACACTTTGGAAGAGGTCAAGATTTAAATTTGAAATCTCTAGCTTTTTTAGTCTCTGGATCGATGCGTTAATACACAAAGACGGACGGACGAATATGGCTATATCGACTTGTCTGTTGATGCTAATATTAATATACTTTAGGGGTCGAAGATGTTTCCTTCTGTCTGTTACATACTTTTCCAAAAAATCATTATACCCTTTTTTAATGGGTTTAGGGGTGTAAAGGGGTGTATGTTAAGTAAAGTTAAAGTATAACTTATAAAACTAAAATGTATAACATGTTTATATGAAATATCGTCGCTGCATATTCATTTTCATCTGCTTGCTTACAACTGCCACAATGTGACCTTGACCATGCTGTAGCAAGCATTGTGAGCTGACAATCTCTCTGGTGGCATCTATGTAAATATTTACAAAGCTACCACATTGATGACCTTGATGATAGCGTTAGCTGTTGGCTGTTGGTAGTTGTTTGTTGTTATTTTATTTTATTAAATGGCCAAAAAGCTAATCAAGATTTAAATACACGCAGTGCACATCCGCCTGGGCAGACCATCCACAAATTCATCCAATCTCACGATCTGTTTGCCATTAAACTTGATTGTTATTATTTTAGCTGTTGTTGTTGTTGTTGTTATTGTTGCTGTTGAGCGCGTGCTCAGCTTCTTAGTGTGTTTGTTGTTGTTGATTTTGAGCGTTTTTAATCGTTTTTTAAGTTGCTGCCAGGCAAAAACTCAAGTGCAGCCAGGGGCAAAAAACAAAAACAATAAAGCAAAAAAACCAAAAATAAAAAAATCTCATAAATAAGCGCATAATTAATAAAGACAGCAAGTACAAAAAAAAATAACTATATATAGTATATAGCCACATCAGCCGATGTCGCTTTGCAAACAATGCACAAATAAATAAATTTACAAAAATAATAAAAACGACAAATCGATTGTATTTTTTTGTCGTAATTAAAAATTTAGAAATTTGTTTCATTGAGTTCTATTGCACACAAGGTGAGTTGGAGAGGAAGCAGCGGCAGAGAGACGAGGTAGACAACAATTGCATAATATTTTTAATGTATTTTTTTCATGCATGCAACCGAACAAGTTTTTTGCTCAAGTCTTTTGTTTTAGCATGTACAGCAAGTAAATTCAATAAATTGTCGCCATAATTGATGGAAACTAACTGCATAATGTATAAAACATATCAGAATGGTCAGAGGAAACCCAACACAGCACCATCATCAAAATATTGCCAAAGAGATCTTAAGTTTCATAAAGATTATGTAATGTTATACTAAAAAAAAATGTATTTTTAGGAAGAATTGGAAGTTTATAAATTATTAGAAATAAGTTAAGATCGTTTATTTCTTAAGTCAAACTATTTGATAGTTTGTTAATAACTTTGAGCATTTTACTTAAATAAAAACTTTATTTTGTTAAAGTTTGCTTAAACGTATTTTGTTAAAACTTACATTTTAGATACAAATAAATCATAAAACATAATTTTATATTCCAATTCAAAAAGTATCACAAATAAACTATTTTCTATATATTATTAATTTTTTTTTTTCTTTAAAATATCAATTTAAGTTACATAATATATATGAAGCAACTTATACTTAGATCAAGAATAAATTTACATTTTTACCTAATTTTTAAACGTGACTAGAAAACGTTTCTTATTTGCTTTACATTTGACTCCGCACATACAAAAAAAAAAAACAAACATTGACCAGCAATGCGTCAATGCGTCAGATTGTGATCACCGAATAAGGAAGTAATTGTTGCGAATGTCAATTACACGCAATGGCCAAACGTCATAAAATGTATATATATATAAAGATTGCGTATACGCCATGTAAACGGCTGTGTGTCAAGCTTGCCTTGGAGCTCAGATCGTTAAATAAATTCGAAACATACATTAAATTCATGAAGTTCAAGTGGCGACTGTAAATACGACACGAAATCAAAATCAAAATCGAAATCAACTGTTATTGGAAGCGAATTACGCGGCACACATGCGACGAGGACAGGTGCCGCAGCGCCCCCCTTTGCCACCAACATTCTCCAGCATGGCAAGTGCCCCTTGAGACTGCTATTTATGCTTAAAAAAAGCATAAAACGTTTCTAAACATAGCTAATAGCTGTTGCTAGGCTTTGATTTAATGTTAGGGTAGTGTTTTGGATAGCTTTATTATCAAAATATTATAGTACTTTGCTTGCAATAACGTAAGATAGTGTATCTGTGCTTCGTATTGCCGCTGTTAACTTTCCCCTTGTGTTTTGGTTTTGTTTTCGCTTGTTTTGGCCTGGTCGCTCAACGCTCAACGCCCGACCAAGGTCAAGTGCATGGTAAATGTGTTTTATATATACTATATTGCTTCTAACATTAGTAGCAACTTTTTGCTTAATTAATTTTAAATATTCACTCCAGTCACCGTCTGTATTTTGTTTTTTACAAAAAAAAAGCATAATGTTTCAAAATAAAAAAAAAAAAAATCTCCCCCCATAAATATATATATTAACAACACCAACACCACGTCTGTCCGCGTCGTCGCTGTCTGCAGAACGCGCCGATCTCAGGACAAAACGAGACTCAAACTAAACTAAGCCTCTAACCAAGGCAGATCAAGTTGTTTAATTTGATAACACTCGGTTTTATAACACATTATCGATAACAAAAATCTCAATTCAAAATAAAAAGGTTAAAACTATGACAAAATCGGTTCAAAACACCGAATACCAGTTAAGTTCATAGGTCACGATTAATACACATAAGAACAGCGTTAAGATCGGGTTAAGGGAGCCCAGTCGGGATTTCCGACAGAGCCCTACTGTTGTTTTTATGATTGTGACAAGCGGCACGCAACTTGGGCGGCTCTTGGCTAATTGCAATGCTTGAGCTTTAACCAAAAATTATGGCACTCGTGAGGCGTCTGAAATATGGCCATGATAAACTTGTGCGATTTCCAGTTGGTATTCTAATTAATTAGACCGTTCCATAACACTGATTTCAAAGACAAGCCACAAAGGTTGATTACCGTTGGTTAATTAAACAATCAGTCAATTTGTTTCTTTGAACATTTAAGAGGTTCTTTTAAAGGCTACAAAAAGCTTAAAGAATTCTGTTAAAAAAATGTATCATGTATATTTTTTGCAACTCATTATCATATGAAGTTTTAAGAAATTATTTTCTTTAATATATAACTTTATACCTTAAACTCATGAAAAGTATGTAACAGATGAAAGGAAGCGTCTTCGACCCCATAAAGTATATATATTCTTGATCAGGATCAAGAGCCGAGTCGATATGGTAATGTCTGTCTGTCCGTTCGTTCGTAGGCATGAACGCCTGGATTTTATAGACTTTAGAGCTAGAGACTCCAGATTTGGAACACAAACTTTGCTATAAATTATCGATAACTTTTTCAGCGTTCGATATTCCCATGGGGTCGATAACAAATAAACTTGATTCGAATTAAACAAATAAGGTTTGAAACAATGAATAAAATAATGAACATTGCGATTTGATCTTAATCGGCTTACAATAACCGGAGATATCTCAGAATAAAGTTTTGCCGTTATGCAAAAATCGGTAACACACACAAGTTATTGTATGAGGTGTATGTCCTAGTTAGGATTCCCCGACTAGAGCCTTCTTACTTGTTAAATAAGGTCTGATTTCTCATTTCTAGAATGCTACGATTTGATTTCAGCAAAAATTGCAAACTGTTATATGTTACGATATTCCTTTAACGAAGATTTTTCTTGTCTCCTTGGGATTCGTTGTATGGAAGTTCGACTGTTGTAGAAGTTCCCATAACAAATTTCTAGTCAAACTTAGTTGACCTTTAGCCAATGTTTGTTGGCCTCGCTTAAAAGTGTACAAAATGTGAAGAAAATCCCATGAATATGATTGAATAAATAATTTGATTGAGGGCAGTGTTTGGTACGTTTTTAAAGCCACGCGTCTTATTGCAAGAAGTGGTTGTTTTCCAATTAGGCCACCCACAATGCGCAAGTAACTAACAACTTCCGAGCCAAATGCGGTGCACACTTTGTGGCAACCTTCAAGCAAGTTGGCCATAATAAGCCGGGCCAATGCTCTACATAAATGGTAGCTATTTTATGTGCTACCAGTTGAATGAAGCGTTTGTGTTTGTGTGTGTGTGTTAGTATTTTAAGATCTGACACATTCGCAACTTCATTGTCAATCATTGTCAATCAGACATTGGGCCACCCAGGCACAAACATCAAATTCGACAATGACACTGAGAGCGCCAAAGAAACCTTTAAAGTTCACTCAACTTCACAACTCAAGAGATTTAATTGGATGGCGTGCTAAGTGTTGTAGTTATTGTACCCATTATAGCATCCATTAAAACATCTGACTTTTTGTATATATATATTTTTATACTCTTCTCATTTAAGATAATTACAAAATGTATACTAAAGCATTCTTTCTATTATGTTAAATGATGATTCGCTTTTTCTCTAAAATCTTTTTATAGGGTAACTGACTAATCAATCAATTGATTTTTGATTCGTGCATTCTGATTTGTTAATTAACGCTTATCAAAGTCGTTGAAATGGTCAAGGCAAGGAAGTCAAAACTCATAACCCATTTAATCTCATAATTTGCAATAGCTCTAATTGACGTAATGCCAAAACAGCAACAAGACCCTGCCCAAACGCTTCCCTCTCTCCCTCCAACTCATGGCTGTCCACTGGACTTGCCCCTGGCATACAAATGTTAAATAAAAAAACCCAAACATAGTAAAACAAATAGTATTTTCAGGTTCAAAACTATTAGCGCCCGCTTGCCAATCACGATAAACCGATCAAAATTGGAACAATTTGCATGCGCGTTAAACAAACGAAATAATCAATAAACAATTGTTGGGCTTGCTGTTGCTGTTGTTGTTGTTGTCGAGTGTCGTTAATTTTTTATAATAATACTCTAAAGTTGGAGAACCTTAAATAAGCCCAGGAAACACATCTGAATTAACAACAAAGCGAATAATATTTAAAGCGGATTTGATTATAAATTTGGCAAACTGTAAACACAAGAAATATTTATTTCATTAAGATTTGTTTAGTTAATGCTTTTCGATTATATTTTAACAAAAATCTTTTTCTTTTGTAGCTCGGATAGTAATTAAGATTATATTAATACTTATCTTCATGCCAATATCTATCATTTATTATCTTAGAGTATTAAAACTTCGTCAGTTTCTATTTAACATTAATCCGTTATTTTGTTGTTGTTATTTTTTATGACAGCTGACAACTGTTGCCTACCGTTTTATTTTTATATGTTGTTTTTTTTTAGTTTTGGGGCCACTTGCCTGTCTGTCTGTCTTTTGATATTTGGGCTCCTATCGATCGATTCGCACAAGTCGCTGCCAAATGCTGAAGTCAGCCTCGGGGCATGGTTGTGGTGGCAATAATGTTTTAATTAGCAGTGCGAAACACGGAATGAAACTGAGGTCAGCGAAGCTAAGTCAATTCTAGAAGGCAGCCACGCCCCGTTGAACAGCTAGATATAAATATTATGATACATTTATAACTATTATTATTATTATTTTGAATATTTGAATATAAGAATTATAATTAGCCAGTTGGTGGCGCATTCAATTCAAATTTCACACAATAGCTTTGCACATTTATTAGTCGTTTTAATTTGTAGTTTGTGCGACGTTAAGCGCACACATTAACAATAAACTAAACAAATGGAAAATCTTAACTCATAGCCGCAACGCTGCATTCAAATAATCGCCTCAGTGAGCACTTTACTCCCCGCTTCCACCCCCACCAGCTATACTAAAGTTAGGCTAGTGATGGGTGCGTGTCACGATGTTTTTACAAAAAGTTTTACATATTACAATTAATCTTTAATAAAAATAAAATTGGTTTCAAGTATTTAATTAAACATAGCGTAAATTTAAATATTTGGTATTTTTCAAACATTTTTTTTTAATTTTTTCGCTTAACTGAATCTGTTCAAAAGAATTTAAATCGTGAAGCTTTTCTAACAATTTTGTTTAATCAATAAACTGTTGAACTAATCGTCTATTCAACGTAAAAATTAAAAAAAAAAAAATACAACACTATTCTTTAAAACTAAATAAGACTTACCATACATACATTAACAAACTAAAATGTTAAAATCCAAAAAATATAAAAATATAGCCAAATTTCTTGCCCCATCAATATAGAGCCCATCGACATCACGAATACATCACTAAACGCAACCACAAAAATCTCGCATCTACTACTGTCATTGTTTTGGGTTGTGCGATGTGCTCCTTAGTTTGCAATGTTAAAAAGTAAAATACAATCGTTAGTTAGTTCTTGAACCCGACGGGGTTTGAACGAAGCGCACAGCCATAACTAATCTGTGCTACTCGATTCGTATTCGTATTCGCATAGAATCTTGACATGAGGAAGCCATTTGGGTCGCTTTTGTGTAATGGCCGTAATTAGTGGCAGCATATTAGTGTGAGCGAGATGGCATTTTTTGATCATTAAATACATACAAACAATAAATACAAAATATGAAGAGAGCTTAGAATTTACACCTGTTGGCTCAAAAGCTTCCCGAGCCTAGCACTATAATTATTCAAAGAATACAGAAACCTTGAAAAATTGTACAGAAAAATATTTATAGTTAGTTATGAATAATAAAGATTTAATTATATACATAGAAGCATATTTTATAAGATAAGTCTTTTTTACTAGTTTCTCATTTTATTTTATAACAGCCCAGTTACTACATTTATCTATTACCATTATAAAATCACACCCATATTTATTTTTCAAATAACTTATTGCCCTTCTCCAAATGGCCCAGTGACCGGTTCGTCATTCACCTTGAACTTGAGTTAAGTGCAATAAAAGCTTCAATTCCCTTTCCCTTTTCATTTCGAGTGCTCTGCTTGGATTTATTGTTGTTGTTGCCGAGTTGTTGAGTTATGTTATATTCGATTCAGTTAAGCTTCTGGATACATAAGTTAACTGATTCAGTCGGAACAATTGGCGCGTGTGATGAATTCTGAAGCCAAACACGTATTTTGTATAATGCATATACAGCTGCGATCAAAATAACAGCACCACCTAGCTTTTCATACAGGGGTGTCGAAAATTAAACACTTTGTGTACGAATATTTTTAGATATCAAATTTTTATGAATAGCTAAACAAAAAGTATCGGTTTTTTTCGATAAATTATTAGCACCACTAACGCATTCTTCGTAAAAATCTATAAGCTTATCCAATCTTTACCTTTAGAAAAGCATGTAATCAATAAATTTAACTTATTTTTTTTACTATAATTGCAAATAAGCCAAATACTTTGTAGGATTATAAAAACGATGAAGCCATAGAAAAACTTATACCTTTGAAAAAATTTTCACAGTTAAGCTCGTTGTTAAGTTAGGCTTCTAAATAAAATGATACAATTCATTAGTTGAAACTATAAAAATTTCGCGAATACAATCAATTAATAATGCGCTTTGACCTTACTTCTTGTCGAAAAGGCGTTCTGTGCAGGGAGCTCTAGTTTTTATAGGACTGCAATAAATTAAAGAAATATCCTAGCCATTAGTGCGATAACACAAAGTGTTGCTAACATATCAAATAATATAGCTTATAAGCTGAAAGTCTTTATAAAAACATCTTTTTAGGGTGTTGACACGATTACACGATAATTTTTATATGCAACGAGTGGAAAAAGCATCAATACGATTAACAGGACAAACTGGTAATTTTTTCTTAAGGCATGCTTTCATCTATTCATAAAAAATAAATATTTGAAAATATTCGTACACAAGATGTTTAATTTTTGACCACAATGAAAGAAAAGCTAGGTGATGCTATTATTTTGATCGTAGTTGTATGATTTTTTTTTGGTCATTGGTTTTTTGGTACGGGGCGGGGGACCAATGACCGTCCTCGGCATGTTTTATGCGCATTCCAAGTTTCGAAAAACACACTGTTGACACATCCGTATGGCATTTGTTGCTATTTGGCTCTTCTCTAAGTTTCGTGCGATTAAAGTCCGGTAGCTCAAAATTGCGTAGCTCAGAAGTTTTGTTGTTGTTATTATTATAAATGATTGGTTGTTGAATTTGATGTGTTTCGTACACTTGCAACAACAATTTTGGCATTTTGCGGTTATGTTTGATCAACTGGTCCCAGTTCGCATCCAGTTCGTCCAGTCCCTATCCATTTGCTTCTTGGCTTCTTCGGAGTCAGTCACTGACCGTCACGACCTTGTGCGCCAATTTAGTTAAATTACTATATTTTGTGGTGGCAGCTGTTGACTTCATATTTTCTCAATACAATTTGTAGACGTCTTTTATTATTGATTATTGAAGTTCAATAAGTTTTATGCTGTCTCAAGGTAATAATTTAGCATGAAAATGCTTCTAGAACAAAAGACTTAGGCAACGAACTTGACGCCATAGCATTCGTTACTTTTATGATGGGCAACGTTTTTGTTCTTGTCCTCCAATTGATGTTATGGCTATAAATTGTTAAAAACATGGTTATAAATTCAGTCAGCTGACTTTAAATATAATCGCATACTGTTTATTGATTTATAAATCGTTAGGAACCAGTCTTAAAGAATCACTTTTAGACAAGATTTTCAACTAATTTTATTTACACTAATGCGTATATAAAAACTGTCAAAAAAGATTAAAAATATTAATGTATTTATATATTAAGTTTGAGCTGAAAACACATTTAAAATTTATAAAATATTATTAAATGTAAAATCAAAAAAATGGAAAACTTGGACCAGTAGAGCTTTCTGTGATATAAATTAAATACTAATTAACTCTGAAATGTTTTCATTAGTTTGGTAATCCCCAAGGGTTTTTACGTTCAAGTTTAAGAAGGGCTTAAAAATATGTTTTTCTTTAATATTCCATAAAGTAAAAAAAAAATTATAAATAATATCAGAATTTTTGTTTTCTTCAGGATGTAAACGAGTATTCGAATTTTTAAAACTCTGTTAAAAAATGTTAAACGTATTAATATGTAAATTTGTCCAAAGTAAGTTTATTTACATAATAATAATACTTTTGTAGATAATTTATATTCAATTTATACACTTTTCCATAATCTTTTTAGACAGAACTCAGCAACTTAATATTTATAAATGTTATTTCTGGTGATGTCGATTTTTGGGATAAAAAATCGATTAAAATTTGGTTTATAGATTTAAATGCAATATTATTCTAAAGCTCAATCCAAAACATTTAAGGCATTTTACTGTATAAATACAAATTGATTTACATTTCTTATTAATGCAAATGACTTACTTGCTTAACCTAACACTGAGATATTAGCTAATTTTTAATGTTTATGGATGCGTGTGGGATCATCAGCTACTTGTAAAAATAACGATTTGTGTGCAATCGTACATTGTACAGATACATATATATTGTATGCTTTTATGGCTAATTTGGCACATCATAAAAGTTGCATCATAGTGCTCGGACTGTGACTGACACATTGGAGTTGTTCTGCCTGATTTCGTGTTTGCCTGCCAAATTTGCGACTTCTGTCAAGATCTTAAACAAAATATATATTTGTGTGTACTTGTATGTATTTGTAGCTATACATATACATATATTAGATCCATGCACAGATCAAAGAGGCTAACAGTATGATTGCTGTTGGCGGCGTTGCACGGTAGCCGACACTAAAAATTCAATTAGTAAATTAAATATTAATTACATGCACTGCGGCGGTCAGCTGGATGCTAATTCAATTAGCAGACGTCTCCAACATGCCAACAATCATTATCGTTACTATATGTTTATACTATGTATGTGTTTTTAAGTGACAGCAGCTAAACATTTTCTCTCCATGTTTTATATATATTTTTATTTTTAATTAATTGCAAATTCTTACCTTGCTTATTATTAATTTTGTATTGAGTGTGAGGTCGTCATCTCAAAGTGAGCGAGTTTTTTTTTTTAGTAGTTATCAACTAAATTGCTAAATAGGCTGGCAAGGTCTCAGCACCAGGAGCAGGCAGCCCTCGGGTCTGATCCAGTTTTTTGTTTTAACGATTATAAGGCTAGAGATCATAAATTCACACTCACTTTGCTTTGGCGACAGCGCTTAAAGAGCTTTTGAGTTTTGACTTGCCAGAAAGCTTTCGTCGCTCACCACAATGTTGGATCTTTCGTGCCAGTGCTCGCGCTCTCTGTGTGTGTTTTGTCTTGCGCTCAACGCTTAACGAAACTCAGTTAGCCAACGACAGGCGTTTGATGCGGACGCGACCGGAACAAGTAAATAGCAGCGCGACGTAAGCGCTATGCACAGGCGCGGCCAACAGTTACGTACAAGATAAAAAGTGTGCTTTTTAGTTCGTTTGGCTCTGTGTGTCTTATGTTTAGTTAAATTTAAAACAACTTGACGCAAAAAAAAATCCGGTAAACAAAACTCGCATATGCTGCTGCTGCTGCCGTTGCGCTAAAATTGTTCAAATCTAAAAGAAAGAAAAAATAAATCGACAGTAATATAACGGTACAAGCTTCTCTTTCTAGTTATTTGTATTTATGTCTTCGTCTGCGTCTTTAACGCCGTGTGTTTTACATAAATGCCTCAAGTTAAAATTAATATAAATGTGCGTGAAATAATTGGGCACAAAATTGTGTGCAAAGCCAATTAACGGCCATCAAATAAAATACTATATGTATATAATTTGAGCTAATAAAAAATTGAGCAAATTGTTCGTATAATAATGACAAAAATAAACACCAAATTTATTGAAGCGTATTTTGTAATAGTTGCCGTAGTTACTCTTTTGTAATTATGCTTGCACAACTTGTGTAAATAGTAAAAAAAAAATAATGTCGGCAATAGCAAGAGTCTTAACAAAAATCTCAGTGCCCATTAAAATAATAAAATGCAATAACGACTCAAAATTAATTTATTATCTGTTAAAAAGAAACCTGTATAAATAATCAAACTTATAGCGAGGGGTCAACTGCAAAGCAACAAAATATAAAACATGAAAACGAAGACGAGAACTTCAAAGCTTCTTGCTGTTTGTTCGCGTGCATTTCTCACTCTCTCTCTCTCTCTTACTTATTTCACTTACAATGTAAGCTTAACATGCATTTTTTCGTTATGCACGTTTTTTCCTTTGTGTCATTGTCGCTTACTCAACGCGCGCTCATTTGTCTGTTTTGTAGTTGTTGTTTTTTTTTGTTGAGAAGGTGTTTGGGCGTCTGCGTTTTGTATACTTTACCGTTTTTTTGGCTCTCTCTCTCCGTACATAGACACACATAGAGTTTGTATAAGCGTATGCATCAAGTGACGACAGACGCTCATTTGCGTTGTGTTGTTTTTTCTTATCTCTTTATCTGACCATATTTTTGAGGTGCGCGTTGCTGCGTTCACTGTAATTTTGTAGTTACTTCATCTGCAGTTCATTTCCTATGTGCTGGCTGCAGGCTGCTAGGCACATGTAACTGTAACTGACCCACGCCAAAACTGACCAGCGCAAAAAGTGCAGAAAAGCAAAAAGCCAAAAAACTATACGTACAAACAACAAACAACAAAAAATAAATCGCACAAAAAGCCGGTTGAAGGCGACTCTTACATATTTACACGCACCAGCGCTCATTGAACACACTTACACACACACACACAGCGACATACATCGAGCAACAGCAACAGCAGCAGCAACAGCAAACAGAAAGCAAAAGCAGCACGACACAAAAACCTGTAACGCTGGCAGCGACGTTGACAGAGCTTTTAAAACATTTGCAGTCCGTCGTCTCGATTATGTCAATTTCATGTTTACTTCATTTCCTCAACCATAAGCGAGGCAGCGGCCCCAAGGGGGGGGAGAGCAAACAGTAATTTCACTTTCGTTGGACTTGAAAAGTTGCACCGTTGCGAGAGTGAGAGTCAGAGAGACAGAGAGTGTGAGTGAGCAGGTTGGGTGCCAGCTGCATTGGATGCTGCGTCTTTCGCTGCCTCTTCTGTTGGTAGTTTACTCGGGCGTTGTTGTTGCTTTTTTGTTTCGCTCCGCCTAGCCTCGCGTCGCATAGTTTCGTTTTTATTTTGTAACTGTAATGCTTATTTCATTGTTGTAGTCGGCTGTTTGACAGACGCATGCAAAGCTTTTTTTTTTGTCTCTGTTTGTAGTTTCTTCGTTAAGTCGTTGTGTAGTGGTAAATAACGTAATAACGTAATGCGCATTGAGATTTCCACATGCAATGCGGCGTCAAGTCGCGACGCGTCGTCGAGTTTAACGTTTTGGTGCCAAGTCCAGCGTCGACGCCAGCAGCAAAAACAGTTGCATTGTTGCTGCTGTTATTGTTATTGTTGTTGTGGTTGTGTTGTTGTTGGGTAATCGAGTTAATAATGCGCTCGCAGCAACAGCTCCTGCAGCAACTATGCGAAGGTCAGCAGCAGCAACAACAGCAACAACCACAGAAACAAATAAGGCGCCCCAATAAAATTTTCGATTTAACGTATTTTTACATACATATTTTTTGCTATTAATATTTTCGTGCTTTACGCGCTGTCAGTTGTTTGTGAAAAATTCTAATTATAAATGAAACAATTTATTACCGGGTTTTAAAAATAAAAATGCAGTTTATGTGCAAAGTCAGGCAGCGTTGACTACGAACCAATCCAAACCAAACCGGTTTTATGCCAGCACCAAAAACAGCAGCAACAAAATACAACAACAACAATAACCATTCAGTGCGGTGGGTGCAACAACAAAAAAGGAAAACAAAGCACAAAATGTACCAAAAATAAAAAGTTAACACATGCAAAAATAAGTTTTCAAATCTTAAACACCGAAAAAATAATAATCGTTAAAAAGGCGACGCTTTCGCAAACACATGTTAAAAGCTGTGAAAACAATATATTAAACTTACAAAAAACAAATTTAATCATTTGGTATGCATCGTTTTGCAATTTGTGTCCCTTGTATGTGTTTGTGTGTGTAACGTGATTCATTAATCAAAATTAATCAATTAATCAGTTTATAATAATTATTGCTAATTTTGTTACTTAGATATAATTTAGTGGCAGCTGCGAGTTATAACTGCATTTAACGATTTCTAATAACAAGAAAAATTCAACATATAACAATAAAACAACAAAAATAAATATATGCTGCATTTATACCGACAAGTTTGGTAAGTAAACTAAGTTTTTTCATAAAAAATGGTAAAGAAAATTGATTTAAGATAGTAAATTTTAATAGTTGAATTTACTTTTTAACCTTTCGGGCGTACAGAATGATAACCTTTCTTGTTCTTAAAGGCATTGAGGCGTGCTTTATTGACTTGTTGCTTCATTAAATCTCCCTTTGTGGCATTGATTGCCCCTTGGGGGCTTAAACGACTTTCACAAAGTCAGAACTTGTATATTCATAGCTTGGGAAAAACCCCGTTGCGCAAAGATACTTAAACACTTCAATAATACCCAAAGACTTACTTCATTTACTTACATCCGCGTGTCAGCGTTCACAATACGTGGCGTATGCGCAATTCTTATTGTGTATACCCTGCACACCTCCTTATGAAATGAGTAAGACGCTTTTAAAAGATGCTTCAGTGTCACAAAATTAAATTTTTGTATGCAGTTTTCAGTTTAAATATGACTTTCTTACGACAGACATAGAAAAGTTAAAGTCACCAAACTTGATTTAATTTTAAGTTTGGGTATCTAGTATTCAATCTAAGCTTTTTAGGAATATTTAATTTATTTGAATGCAAATTGATAATCAAATTACTTTGTTTAAATATTTATCCAACATTTTTTAGTTAAAAACTTTTAAATCAACTTAACATTTATATATTCCTTAACTCTTTAAAATTAAACTATCTTTGTATGATTGATATTATTATTATTCTTTGTTTCCTTATTTCTTAAAGTTGATCTTTTCTTAATCATGTAAAAACATTAACTCGTTTGATGTTTGTTTAAACCTTAAAGCCTAATACAAGTTTTTATAATCTATAGTATCGTTTTCTAAATATCTGGTTTATTGAATTTAACGAAACAACGCCTTGACGTTAACATTTTAATGGATTTTATAACGATAAACTCTAAAACCGGTTTGTTTAAAAAATATACTTGACAATCCTCAAGTCAGCTGTTGCAGATTAAATACACATTTAACACATTCATGATAGTCAGCCGCTTGGCTAGGGTATTCACATATTCGTCACGCTGAGGCTATTATTAATTTAAAGTTATTCAATTTGATCGGCACTTAATTATGTATAACTTTTGCCTACGTCATGTTAACAACAGCTGATGATTATTATATTTGTTAGCTGTTTCTATATTTTGCTATTGTTGTTTTTGCTGTTGTTGTTATTTCTCCTTCCCGCTTTTTGCCGGCAACTTTTGTTTGGCTCGAATCCGGTTCTGAATCTTAAGTATTTCTGGTTTTTTATTTTAATTCTTTTGCTTGTTTTCTAACCCGAATCTTTTATTCTTAACAAGTTTCGTAGAGTGCTAAAACTTAAATTCCTTTGTTCAACTTCTTTTTGCTTGACAGTTCACATATATTCGTATACACTTCCGGTAAGGTGGGGGGAAGGTGCCTGCTCTCTGTTTATTCAACTAATTTAGCTCTTGGCTTGGTTGCATCAACATGCCTGCTGCTGCTGCCAGCCCATCACTTGTCTTTAACTTAGCCCCATTCGACTCAGTCTTCATCGCAGCTTATGCGGTTTATGTTTCTTGTGAGGGGGCATCTAAAGCCTAAACGCTTAGTCACGAACCAAACTGAACCGAGGCGCAAAAGTGCAAATCCATCTGCCACTTGGCAGCTGGCAAACTGGCAGCTGTAGCATCTGTATTTTTTCTATATACTCTTACTCTGCAGGCTATATCGATTTTCTAGTCACAAAATGTGAGTCGTTGAATATGAATGATTTTGTTTATAAAGCTTTAACTTTTTGGTAAAAGTCTTAAAACAGAATGTCTTGATACAAAACAAAGTATTATTTTTAGCAATGAGACTTTGATTGAATATTATTATAATATTATTATTATTATTATTTCTTTAAATATCATCGTATACTTAATATTGTGTATTGTGTTTTTTTTTTAGTATTTTGCTATCATTTTAGTAATATGTATTTTAGCAAGAGTATTCACACTTCAGCAATACTAATCAAACTATTCTAGCTTCATTTTTTTTATTAATTTTATTAATATATATATTTGTGGTTTGTAAGTTGTCTTTACCCACGATGTGTGTTCGTTTGTGTTTCATTAGTTTTTTTGATCTTGGCTTAATTAAGCATCGTTTTAAAGCACGCACATGAAGTATGCAAATCTCATTATTATTATTATTTTTAATTAAGTCTTAAACTCGCATCTCACGTTCATAGCAAAATATTGCATAATTTGAATGCTGTTTAATTAACGTCTTTTAATGTTTTGTTTTTTGCAGATACCGCCAGCATTTAGCATTTAGCATCGATTCACCAGCATGAAGGGCTGGTTTGACGCATTTCGAGACGATGGCGGTCCAACGCTTTATTCCTTTTCAAATCGCACACCGGTCACTGGCGATGTATCCATTGTGGCCGTTTCAGTGCTATTTGCCACATTCTATGTGGCTTTTCTGGTCATATTTCCGGGTGTACGCAAACAGGTGGGTTCGAAAAAATTTTACATTTGAGTTGAATTTTGAATATTATCACATTTTTTGGTACGAAATTTAAAAACTTAAATCTTTAAAGACCATAAAATTAAAGAGAATTTAAGTAATCAACACTGAAACTTGGTAAAAAACGATTAAAATAAAGAAAAAAAAAACAAAAGTTTTGTTAATTTTTAGCTTACTTTAGTCCAGATTTAATTTTCTTAACTGTGAAAGTTTCTAAAAAAAAAAAACAAAAATTTTATACCGGAAAATGCGAAAAAAGTGATATTGAGTTGAAATTCCAGACAGTTTTATTTGGGAATATGTATTATTAAATCTAACTTTTATGGTTATCTTATATTGAACCTTTAAAGAAATTTTTATTATTTGAAAACTATGGAAAGTATTATACTAAACTCACACAAAGAATTTTATTTGCTGGAAAATTTGAAATCTACATATTTCTATCAAATAAAACAGTTTTCTACCGCTCCTCCTGAATTTTCGCATAGGCGAGCGAGCGTCGTAGTATGTATGAAATAATATTATTTCATTAAAATAGTTTGTTGTACCGGGAAATGCATAGAGTATATATAATAAACTCTCTGCCATTTTAAGAAATATTTTTTTTTTTTGTATTCTTATGCATCAGTTTAAATGCTTATGTCAAGGATTAATATTATTGTTACAAGTTAAATCTTTACAATGCCAATAAAACCGGTTTAATGTTATATATGCTTGGTTTTCTGGTTCTATTGCACTTACCAAATTACTTTTTAATTAACTTAATGATATCTGAGTCTAGTCTTGTCTGGCCTAAAAGTGTGTGTGTGTGTTTGTGTGTGGAACGTGTTTTTAGCTAAGTTCTCACGCTGCTGCCTTTATGTCTGTGTGTCTCGTAATTAAGCTGACGACGAGTGTAATCATAATCGTCGGCACGTATTCAATCGATGTCTGGATATCAAATCTATAACCTGTTTGTGTGCGGCGCGCCCTTTTCACACACTCTCTTTGTGTCTCCTTCGCACACTGCCTACGTTGGCTGTTCAGTTACCTAGTTTGGCCAATTGAGTGGCTTATTCAATTAGCCAAGTCGTTTGGCCACAAACGGGCCTTAAATGCAATTATCAGTTACAGCACACACACACACAGATACCCAGACACATGGACACACCCTGTGGCAATCAAATAACTTAAGCATATTATTATAATCCATCTATCTTAATTAAAATTATATATTTTTTTGTAAAATTCACAGAAATTCACAACATTCTCAACGGTCACACTCAGCCTCTTTGTGGGTCTAGTCATACTAAGTGAGTACTCGCTGGCCTTAAACACAACTTCTGCATGGATTTGCATACTGGCTGTAGCTTTTAATACATCTTCGTTCTCGTTCTTGCAGTTACCCGTTTGGGATCCGCATGGCATGTGGCGCATGCAACCATCATTGCACCATACAAAGCATTCTCACGCGAGAAGCTGCCCGCCCGCATCGGCACCCACATTGGCCTCATGCACGTCAATGTAACACTCTCAGGTGAGCTGACAATACAATCTACATTTACATACTGTGTACATACAAATGTTACACTGCACAGATAAGTTAAGATGTGGCTTTCTATTTTTCTTTAGGTTTAATCAATGAAAATCAAAAGGGAAGAAGTATGAAACAGGGGCTTTAAAGTATTGCGAAAGTATCCCCGAGTCGGGAATACTAATATTAGCTTCTTGGGTTTGCTAATTGTTTTTTAGACGTTTGAAACTTAAGAAGTTGACATCTCCGCATCTTCCAGCTTTTGAATAATGTTCGTAGTAATTGCAAGGATTTTTCTAAGATCCGAATTAAATCAAATCGCAATATTTATAACTTTCATTAGCCATATATTTATAGTTTTTAGTGTTTTTTATAGTCTCAAAAAAAATCCTTATCACTTATTGAAAACATTTGACAAATTTTTACTTTAATAGCGCATATAAATAGTAATAATAATCTTTTTTCAAGGTTTATTTGTTGAATGCAACGATTTTTACAAGAAGCGTATAATTGGTGATGTTCTTTCTCTTACATTTTCTTCTACCAGTTATCCAATTATCTTATCCATAAATATATAAGCGTTATAAGGAAAGAACCTTGGTGTTTGTCGCATCTTTATACAGAACGCTTCCTTTTGAAAATACCAACAGAGTTAAAATTTGTAAAAATCTTTAATGTACAATCATTAATGTTCTTGTTTATAATACTTCATTCCCTGAAGTTAGTACAAAGCGTAATAAAACACAATTATATTTGTCGTTGTTGTTGCAACAACAAACACCAACAGTAGACAACTCTTTTAAAGAAGGGGCACGCCTCCTTTGTCGTGCTGCTGATTGAATAGCATTTGCTGCTGCTTGTTGACTGTTTTATGATTATGAATCTAAATATTACCAAAAGAGGTTTTTTTTTTTTTTTGCTTTTTAAGTTCATTAGCCAAGATATTTGTGTGTGTCTAGCAACGTCTTAATGTTGTTGTTGGTGTTGTTGTGATTGTTATTGTTGTGCCCCTTTTGCTGTTAACTGATGCCAAGCGGAAGATAAACGACTCCAAAAATAGCAGCTCGAAAATGTCGCAAGCCGGCAACAATTGAGCAATTTTCGTTCAAGATTTTGATCGGCAGTCAAAAAGATTTTAATTAAACTATTTTTTCGGTTAGGGAATAGACAGCAACAACAACTAAGTTGCAGTTGCAATTTGGCCTTTTGTCTGGGCTTGGCTAATTGATTTGCCTCTGTGGAAGTCGTTAAAAGACAATAAACATACAGACATATTTAAAAATGACTTTGTGTGACGTCAGCATCAGCTTAGATTTCTTGTTGTTGTGTGTGTGTGTGCTCTATGGCCAAGTGGCAAGTCAAGCTGCATGTCACGATTCCCTCATAGACAATACCAATAACAACAAACAAACAACGAGCAACCAGCAACGAGCAACAGCAGCAGCAGCAACAATCAAATGAAATGCCACTCGACACCTGCGGAAATATTCGCACAAGTGACTGCTGACGCGTTGCCTCTCAGCTGTGTTTGTACTTAGACACAAAACATACATACATACAGTACATAATACTCAATACGTTGTACTCGTATTTGTATTTGTTTGCTTCACACACTCAATCGCACATTTGTTCATTCATTGATGCAGCAGCACTCGACACAACAGCAACAGCCAGCAACAATAGAAAAAAGGTGAAATGCTGTGATGGTGATGTGTTCAAAACTGCCGCAGTAAATCAATTGAAATGCCAAGCATCGAGTCGTAGTCGTAGCAATCGATGTAATCCTAGCTAAATGTTAGACCAACAAGTCGTTGGCTAACATGAGGAGCTGCCACTGCCACAGCTTAAAAACTAACATATAACAATAAACTTATGGACATCAATCGAGGGGTGAGCTTGCAACGCGCCGAAGTTTCAATTCACTATAAAACTATTAATGGCTATAGAAATGTATTTACAGTATGGAAATATATTAAAAGTTAGTTGACTTCAAATTTAGAGCAAAAAATATAATTTATAAAATATTTATGAGAAGATGTAAAATAATTACTTCAATGCTCTTTAAGAAGTTTTTGGGTTTTTTTTTATACTTTTTTATATTGTTATTTTAGAAAATCAAATGGTTTTGTTTATTTAAGAAGCTTTCTGTATAGTTTTTTATTTTATATAAAAATATATTAATATTTGCTGATATTTACCAACCCAAATGCTTAGTTCAATGCGACTCTCTTTTAACTCTTTTTACCTCTAACCTTTTTTTTTGGTTAAAAAACAGCCTGTCTGTCTGGGCTGCCAAAACAATATGCTCTTTGGCTCATAGCTGCAAGCAATGTGGCTGGCCAGCGATTATGTCTGTTGCCATATTGGTTGTTTTTGGCTCTAACAGATTTTTGCCCATTTCCCTGGTCTGAGTTGCGCCCGCTTCCCTCTCTCCCCCTCTTTGATCTGCTCTCTTTGTTGGTTTCAGTAGCATTTTGACGCAAACTGACGCTGCCAAAAGTGCTTGATGTTCATTTGAAATCGCTTCAACTAGCCCATTGTTGGCTGCTGCTGTTATTGTTGTATGTGTGTGTGTGTGTGTGGGCGTGTGTCAGCTGGTGGGCGTTGTTTGCCAAAAGGGCAAGTTGACTGTGCATAAAGACAGCAACAGCAAAGTCGAATGAAGTATTTATTTTTTTGGATGAGCTTTTGCCGCATACCTTTTTGGAATATTTAAATGTAATAATTACGTATGTCAATTTGTGGCAGGATGATTATTATTGAGTAGTTCAGCATAGTCCAAAACTGACAACTTAATTGTCGGCATCTCAAAATGGATTCACGCTCAAATTGTAATTGAAGCGTTTTGAATCAATGTCAAATCAAAATGTGTCTTCATTCACACCAAAATATCAAATGTCTTCGAATTGCGGCTCAAGCATTATAATTATTTTTATTATTATTATTGCCAGTGTAATAATCACCATGCCAATAATGATGATTGGATGGTCATAATTATGCACTTGTTATTGATAATGATGTTGTTGGTATTTATAATACTGGTTGCGAATGAATGATCATGATATTGCAACTCCATACTTAATATTTTATGTAATTGCAATGCATTTCGTGCTGTGTGTATTTTGTATTGGGTGGGTGTGTATCACGCTCCACATGCTGCCACATTTAGCGGCATTTATATATACTATATATTGTTTGGGAGGGAGGCGCTCAGAAGTCGCATTTGTGCCGCGCACCTGGCCTTAATGCTTCATTGCAGTGGCTCCAATCAGGCGCCTGTGAATAGTATTATTTATTGTGTTTTTCTCTCAGACCTTATATAGCCAGGCTATTGAAAGACCAATCAAATGACTAAGCAATCAAGTATTGCTTTGTATTTGCCAGCTGATACGTAATTATGCAGTCAAATGTTAACAAATATGTGTGCTGTCTAATGTTAATGACGTTTTTTTAAAATATTGATTGAAGTCAATTTGGAGAATACAAAAAAGCATAATTTAGATTTTTTCTTGTTAAATTATTTAATTAAAGATTGGTTATAAAAATCCAACACAAATATTTAGTTGATACAAAAAAAAAAAAAAAAAAATTAAAAAAATAGCCTTTACTTTACTAATTTTAAAATCTCTTTGTACCAACGATTTTATACCCTTAACCCATAAAATGGGTAAAAAGGGTATAATGGTTTTGTGCAAAAGTGTGTAACAGACAAAAGGAAGTATCTCTGACCCCATTAACTATACATATATTCTTGATCAGCATCAATAGCCGAGTCGATATAACTATGTCTGTCCTTTTGTCTGTTTGTTTACATATGGGGTTAAGGGTATATCCTAGTCGGGATTTCTGGACTAGGGTCTTCTTTCTTGTTTTGAAACTAGAAATATTATGTATCCTTTAGCTAAATATACTGATACTTTTTACAACATTAGAGCTCAATTATCAAAACTTTTGATTTAAAAGCATGAAACATTTTTGACGATTTTTACCAAAGTATGTTAAGTATGTGGACTTTTACAAGAGTGAAAATTGTATAAGAAATGTTCTTAATGAATGTTTAACATTCAATTGAAACTATGACTACAATATTTGTAACCATATTCTATAGTTTAACTTTGTTTGTATTCAGAAACATTTCAAAATACATAATCGAATAGTAAAATTTTATCCGGCTTAATTGAGCAATAAATTATTATGGTTGTGTCATTTGGTGCCTGTAGATTATTATTATTTTTTTTTTGATAAGACTAAGGAAATTTTAATTATAATGTATTACATATTATTATGTTTTATACAAAAAATTTGAACGTTATTCACTGTTAATCAAGTGTATTCTGCTTTATATTAAAGCTGTTTACCAATACCTACAAATATAAAACTCCGTAGCTTGACCACGCCCACTTAACCCATGTCCGTCTAAACAACTATTTAAAACGTTCAACACATTTCATATTTCGTGTCTTCCAATTTACTTTTTAAACTAAACACACACAGACATGCACAAATTATTATTTTGAATTGTTGTTAAAGCTATTTTTGAAATGCGTCAAGTTCTATTTTGTGAATTTGGACATGCGACGACACTCGACTGTTGTCAAAATGATGACAGATGCGGAACATTCATTTATTTTTAACACACACACACAGCAAACAATATTTGAGTGTTTGTTGTTGTTGTTTTTGCTGCTGGCTGTGTCGTGTGCCTTTTGGTATCTATTGTCAAAATGATTATTAATTCATTTTTGCCGCTGCTGCCAAATGATGTGAATTGTGAGTGAAACACAACACCATTCCCCCAACTGTGTTTTCCTACCAATCTGCCACTTTAAACATTCATTTGCTTGCCACTTTGCTGGGCAGTAAAGTCAACATGCTGAAATCAGCATAATCATCACTTAAAATTTGAAAAGTCATAGATGAAAAAAATGCTAAAAAAAAAATAAATAATCATAGATATTTATTAAACATTTTTTGGTTAGTTATGCGTACGTCATTGTTGTTGTTGTCTGTACTTAAGCGCGAGCTGTTTCGTTGTTGTCTGTGCCTCAAGTATCAAGTAGGAAAACATCAATTTTATTGCCGCAGATATGGTAATATTTTTTTGTTTTGTATTATTCTACTTGATGTTGGCTTGTTGTGATGTTTATGTTGCTGCTATTGTCGCTTTTGTATTTTGCCTTTAATTATATTTTAAAGTTTTTTGTGTGTTGATTATGCTTCAACTGCTTAATTTTAGGTATGACCAAGATTCAGGAAGTTTTATTTCTGTCTTGGTTACTTTTATTCATTAATGAGGACTTAAGGTATTTATGATTATGGCGCTTAATATATTTAATAATTTATAGAATTATTTATTCAATTTATTAACGTATAACTAATGATTAATACAAAGGTTGAATCATTCTTCGCTAAAAATGTTTAATAATGTGTTAATGTATAGAATATACCTTTAGAAATTCCCACGCTTCAGGTATAATTTCTCACATGACTCATACGCCACGTAAGCCGCTTATAAAACGTCTGTAACTTATATGCCCAAAATGAAACGCACACGCAAATGCGTTTACAAATTAGTGGAGTGTCAACAACACCAACAACTGAAATGCATAAATCGTAATTGAATATGGTTAATACTGTATAATTTTATGGATATTTGTGTTTCCATTGACAATTACATGAATTGTCAAAACAGTCGCTTGAAAAGTGTTAACGACAGTTCAAAATTGGCCTTAAACTCGTCACAAGGTTAAATCTCAAATATACAACAAACCAACAAAAAAATTCGCTCGAAATGGAGAAAAAATGCGTTGTTTTTTGTCTGACGTCTACGCAATGTCTGTGCGATCGATCATAAAAAGTCATTAAACTGCCGAATTGATATGATTTCCCAGTTGGTGGCTGATTGAAAATCAACACGTTTGTTTCAGTTGTTTTCTTGTGTCTTGCGTCGAACCGGTTAAATGTGTTGAACTATTTGGAATGCTAATTGTTGGCGCGCAGTCAAAGGATTAGAGCTTTTATGATGCAGATATTGATCAGTTGTGAAGGGCGTCTGAGTGATGCGATGAATGTGAAAGGTTTATAATACTTAGGATAATGGATGGCGGATCTAGTTTGAATAAAAAAAGAATTGTTGAATTGTTGGACTTGGTGTTGCGATGTGATTATGTGAAAGTAAACTCGAGATAAGATATAAGATGCTATCCAAACCACAAGAAGAACATAAAACTAAAAGCTTCTTTGGTTCTTAAGATTTCAAGGCAAAAACCAGCTAACATTTATTTTTCATCATTATTTTGCCGAATTCCTTGTTCCTTAAATCTGTTCTTGAATTGAATTATTGAACTTTCTCTTTTAAAAGTTGTAGACAATTAGAGTGTGTTGCACTTGCATTAATCATATTTTTAATTTGCAACACATAATTAGACTTAAGTCTAACGGCTGCAGCCCCTTGACAACCACTTGGCCAGCACACAATTTAACGGTTCATTTGACAGGCACTCAACAATTAGAACCCTGGCCAAAACTACTTAATAAAAGCAATTGCAACAACTATACATAAGTATGCAATACTATGCTCTTAGCTGCAATTTGCAACCTTCGCCGTTATAATAAATGCAATTGAAAAATCACTTCCTGTCGCAGCCGGAAATTTGTTGCAGCAGCTGTGTCGCTGCTGTTTGCTGCAAAGCGTCAAAGTGACGGCCACGCTGCGTATGCGTTACATATGTATGTTTGTTGTCTGTGCAACGCAGTGCAATGCGCACCGCTCACCGCTCACCGCTCACCAAATGCACCCGGCTCCTCCCTAAGCAGCCCACGGTGCAAAGCGTTTCGCACTTTGCAATTCATTGTCAATGGCTCGCAAAGCTAACCTTACATAACTATACTGCAACAACAACAAAAGCAACAACACCTAATACTAAGCACAAGCCAAGACAAGACTGAACGACTCTTAAAGTGCCTCAACAGCAACAACAACAACATCGCATAATCAATTGCAGTCAATGCGCAACAATAACAACAACAACAACGCTAACAACTGTTTGCATATTTTGTTAACATTCGTCAACATTTTCCGGTTTAACACTAACAGCGCACGCGCTTTTAGTTCGCTTTCAATGTTTAATGAGTGTGTGTGTGTGTGTACACGGCTCTTTTGTATGTATTGCGAGGGTCAGTTCAAAAGTTCTAAGATCTTCAAAACTTAATCTGGTAAATATTTCATTATGATTTGGCTTAGCTTATTGATAAGTAGGTTTAAACTAGCTAAAAAATTAACATTTTTAAATTAAAAAATAACTTTCACACACTACATATGTTTATGAAATAGACAAAATATATATTCATTTCACAGACATAGCTGTAAGGAAATATTAAATAAATACATTTTAAAAATATCTTATGCCAAAAAATAGCAAACACTATAGAAAAACCCTGAAACCGAAGCTTTCAATTAAACTATTAAAAAAGTTTAAAATAAGTTTACAAAAGAAATACAATGCATGAATACATATATTAAAAACTTTTTGGACTAATTATATTGTAATGTTTAATGATATTTATTGATATCAAATATAAAAGCAAGCATTTACAAATGTTTTTTGAAAACCTAAGCATAAAAATTTTGAGTCTTGTAATGTTTTCATCAAATATAGACATATTTTTAATTGTTGATTCTTGATTCCAATATCGACATCATCAAAAGTTTAAGCTTTTTACAATATAAATTTTGATGTTGAAACTGAAAACTAATTTAAACTATCAATAAACTAATCATTTCATCCACCTAATTATGTATTGATTTTTGTTTGTCTATATACATATATGTATGCATGTACAATATACATATATACATATAAGTTTTTTGCCCGAGTCTCTCAACTTGTTTGGCATACAATTTGCATAATTTGTAGACATTAACTTGTATTTATGTTGTGTGCCCGCCTCTCAAGCGGCCAAACAACTTGACCAAAAAAGATTCCGCATTTTGTATAGCGATCTCTTGAAAAATCATGCACTTTGAATTGTTCAGAATATATGTACATATATATATTTTTAATTTTGACTTAATTAAAATGCGCTTTGTCTACAGACAATCGTATATTATGGTTGCCCTTTCACAATCGTTTTTTTAAATATTTTTTTTGCTTCCAAAAACCCACGCTTTTTGCTCTCAGTCGATTTGTGCTTTTAATTCTAAAAAGCATTTGGGCTTTATGCAAACCATTAATCTTCTTATAAATTATTTTATTTTTTATTTCGGCTTGGCTTTGTTGTTGGTGTTAATTTTTAACAGTTAAATGGGGTCTTCATCATCAAAAGCTAGAAATGATATATGATTTTTGTTTGTTTTTCGTTCCGTTTCGTTTCGCTTTGATTCGTTTCGTTGTTTGCTCTGTGTGGAGGCGCGCACGTTGCCAAAGTGTCTGACAAAAACCAACTTAATACAACACAAACAAAGAATGATCCAAGATGAAAAAACACAAAAGACCAACAACTTATGTATATGATATGTTAAGAGACGATCACTTTTGGCGGCTTTTTATAGTAAAAGGCAAGGAATAATTTTTGATTTTTTTTTGGTTTTCGAAAGTCAACATAGAAACATAAGAGAATGCTTCAAACAGATGACTCAACTAACTTCTTAAGGAATACTCAAATTTGCTTTAATCTTACAGTTAGAGCAGCTGCATAGCACATACATATATTTTTAGAGTTTTGAAGAGATTGCATTGAATGCTATGTATGTTTTTTGGTCTATAATAAAACTGCTTTGAAATCAATAGCACAATTTTTACTCGATATTCATGTTAAAATTTGACTGACCAAAAATCGACTTGGGAGTGGAAAGAACCTTATATTTCTATAACCTCGTCAAACTTAACCCACTTTTGCAATAAATCAAAGATCTTGTTTTTTTGTTTTATCTAAAGACGAGAATTTTATATATAAGATTATAACTTATTTTATTACATTATTACTCTACCTTTGTTTTCTTCGAACCTTTTCGGTGGTCTATTAAATGTTTCTACTGCCTGTTAAAGAATCATGAATAAGGAATATTTTTTAAGGATATATTTACATATATTGTACATACAAAATTGTAATGTCTTTTTCCTTTCGTTTTCTTGCAGCCATTCCGATTGGCAATTGGACACCGCCCGATATTGACTATAACGAACGTTTCACATGGGAGGGCGCCAACGATATGAGCGCCAACTATCGCTTGGCCTTACAGCGAGGTCTACCTTTTCCCATACTGACCGTGGCCGAGTACTTTAGTCTGGGCCGCGAAGGTTTCTCTTGGGGTGGCCAGTATCGTGCCGCCGGCTACTTTGCCAGCATTATGCTTTGGGCCTCGCTCGCTTCCTGGCTGCTGATGAATCTGCTGCTGTTGGCTGTGCCGCGTTATGGCGCATACCTCAAGGCCTTGACTGGTGCTCTGCTCGTCTGCACCGCCATCGGTTATCACTGTTTGCTGCCAAAGCGACCGCTTCAGATATTCCTTGAAGGCGGCCGTCTAGAGTTTCATTTTGGCTGGTGCTACTGGCTGGTCCTCGTCGCCGGTAAGTTGGACTTTGAGTAAATTCCGGACATTTGAAGCTTTTGAGAATTATTTTTAAAACACTTGAATATCAAGAGGTTTTGAAAGCATTGAAGCATTGAAAGTATGACAATCAAGACTTTCCAACTAGATACTATATAAAATAGCTAGAGATAAGTTTTTATACTTCCTAGTCGCTTACACTTAACAAGCACACTTCAATCTAATCAAGTCGAATCATATTCTATTAAAGTAATTTCTTTTCTTTTTTGATTGCAGGCATTCTGTGCTTTATTGTCGGCGTGCTGATCTCGGTTATCGATTTGGTTTGGCCACACACATTCTCCACTGTGTTGGAGGTGTATTATGGCACACCGTACGATCGCCATGTCATACTGGAGGAGTCCAGCGATGTGCGCTATCGCAAGCCACGCAATTGTCGTGGCCTCGAGGATCCACCTGGCCTCGGCTCACGCATATTGCGTCGCCTGAGCAGCAAGGCACGGGACATGCAGGGTGGAGCAGTGCCACGGCGTGGCAGTCCCGCTGGCGTCTCTAGCAGCGGTGTCGAGAACAAGGCATTCCAGGGTGATGCGCCCAAGAGTCCTTGGCGTCATCCGTTTCGACGCACGCAACAGCTGACGTCACCCGCGCCATCGCACACGTTGCGCAATCATGGGCAGCAACAGGAGCAGTCGCATCAGTCGCCGCCACATCAGCATCAGCATCATCATCAGCAGCAGCTGCAGTTTTTGGGTGGCGGTGGTCCAATTGTGACGCATCCCATGCACCACATGCAGCGCACGCTGTCGCAGGATTCCGGCTCCAGCATTGCCTCTGCAACAGTGCAAATATCACCGTTGCATAAACATGCCATGGCCCGAATGTTGCCGTAAGCTATAAATATCATTTTATGTGCCTGGAAAACTGTTTAATAACTTGTTTCCTCTTTGTTTAGTAATCCGCCAGTGGAACGCTTACGCGACATGGATCATTGGTAGAGCTGAGAGCAGCAGTAAAATATGGCCAATACCCAATGAATTCTTGACAATTCAACAAACAACTTCTTGACAACAAACAAACAAACAACCTTAAGAAAAAAAACGCTACAAAACAATTTGTGATAATTTTTTAATTTAAAAACAAAAAGAAAAAGCAAAAATACTTAAATTGACAATATTGCATAATTTACCTGACGTACTTATAAACAAAACAAAACAAAACATAAAAACAAAAGATTTGCTAAATTTAAATCACTTTACTTTAATTAAATTATTTTATATGTTTAAGCTAAACAAAATTTGTTGTAAACTGTGACGTCATGTTGTCACTTGTGATACGATTAATCTGCCACACGACGGACACAGATTCAATGTGTGTGTTTTCATTTTAGTTATTGATTTGCTATATAATTCGATCCTAAAATGATATCCATGCCACTGTATGTAACGATTAGCATAACGATCTATTCTATAAACTATGTTCGATTTTAAGCTGTGACAATGTTTTTTTTAGAAATACTTTACATAAATATAATGCAACAAGTGCGAACGATCTAAACTTTGGGTCAGCTTTTTATTTATTCTTTCAACGCTTTCAAGCTATTAATAACAATGAAAATGATCTTGATACCAACACTGTTCTTAACTGTAAAGCTTTCAGCATTAAAATGGGCTTTCACAAATTTATTAACGAACTTTCATAACTTTTATAACCAAACGAAATGGAAACAAAGGGCATAGAGCTTTGTGTATAAAAGTGTAACAACCTAAAGGAAGCATATCTGAATCCATTAATCATACATACTACTAGATTATATTCTTGATCAGCATTGACAGCTAAGTCGAAAGTGTCATGAATCGATCTTAGATAATGTAAGATTTAATTTATATTTGAGCCAAAATACTTTTAGCTTCATCGGTTTTTAATATACGCATGCTACTTTTAACAATTGTTAGCTTATATTCATATTAACCTGATGAAAATAAGTCAAATGTATGTTTATTTCGAAAAAAAATATGAAAAATTAAAGCTTAGTCATGAGTTATTCGTTCGTTATTGCACAACCGTACGCGTTGGGTATTACTTGATTTGATTTTTAGTTGCTTTTCCCATTTAATAAAGAAACCATTTGTACTTCAAACGTCTTAATTAGTTAGCCATCAAAATAACTTTTGATAAGTGTAAACACTTTTCAAAAAGCGAATTTATTACGTTTCTATGCCATTGAACTTCTCTATTTAAGGGTTGCAGCTGCAAGACAATAAACACAAGATTATACTTTATTTTTGTACTCTTATGAGAATTTTATATATTATACTCATATTGATAATAATAATTGTCAAGGACAAATCGGTCTTTATCAGTTCATTAAATGATATGGGCATTAGTCAGTCAAGGGAAACACACACCTGGCTACCTTTTGAGATTGTAAGAATAAGAAGATTATGAATTTTAGTTTCTAGCCAGAACATGAAAGCAGCTTGGACAACCGGTGAATTTATTAAATGATAGAATGAAAATGGCGGAAAACTTAGAGTTTTTACAGACTGTCAAAACTACTGCTTACGGATCCGAATTAATATTTTCCCGAAACTTTACTAACAATATCATAAGGATTATTGAAAACACAGTTTTTAAGAAGTGTTTGATGAACCGAATTATAGTTCAACATCCATCTAACAAATCTTAGGAGGATATCAAAATATTTCGCTATAGGTGAAATTCGTAATATAGAATGGTTTTTGAATGGAATCAAGCCGCCGCGTTCTGAAAATGAACTCATTATATAAGAAACTTGATATAGAAGGTTGACTGTACTTAATTTAAAACATATCTATGAATAATCAAATGTATTTTTGTGTATATTTTTTTTTTATTTCATGTTCTTTTTGTATTTTTTTTTTAAAAGTGAAGAGATAACTTTACATTTGATCGATGCAAATTTCGACACGGGGCAAAAAGTCGTTGAAGCTCTTCTCCACCTGCTTGGTGGCATCGTAGAAGCAGGCCTCAGTATCAACTGGCAGCTTGGCGATCAGCTTCAGAGTGGTGTTCATCTTGCGTGTCATCTTCATTATGGCTGTGAACAGGTGCCAGGAGCAGCTCAATGCGGATGTCTTGCCATCCTCGTCCTCGGCACAAATGGTGCTATGCAAGTGTATGATGTCGTCGCAGATCTGAATGATATCCTTGCAGGACTTGACAATCTTGGCCACATCCTTGGGCACATCAGTGCTACAGGCCTCAATAGCATCCACATAATTGGTAGCCGCAATCATCACATTGATGACCTCCTTGATGGTGCAGTTAACACCCTGCACTGTGGTCAATGCCTTATGCAGTGCGTTCTCCACAGCCTTAATCCAACTGTCAAAGGGCTGCACCTCCTCAAAGTCCTGCGAATACGTAGCACTTGCCTAAAGCAAAACAAAACTATTAATATTTGTCTGATTTTTAAAAGCAATTGTAAAGTTTAACTTACATCTGTGCTGAGCAGACAGCTGCCCGACACGATTACCAACAGCCAAAGAATAACAGTTCTCATATTGATTGCCACAGGTTGAATGTTTGACCAGCTTCGATGGGTTTCCACTTTTAAAGAGCTGTCATATCTCTTGAGTGTTATCAGTCAAGTGGCTTCATAGTACTTCGATTTATCTTTTAAATGAAAATAACTTTTTCCTTAAGATTAGATATAATAATTAATTCAGTGAATTTGTAAGAAAAATTAAGACAATTAAGATAAAGTGAAACGTGCCAAAAGATTATTTAATAAAAACCTCAATATAAAATAAATTGTTGCTTATTCAAAGATATATTTTTGGCAATGATTATAGATGCTTGGAATATAATGGTTTGTACTAAAGGTATTTAAAAGATCTTTTTTCAAAATTAATCTTAAAAGATTTCCCTATTCAAAAAATATTTACTTTAATCTATCTTTTGCAGCAAAAGCTTCTCTCTCTCTCTTTTCTCTTACAATAGTTTTTTCCGACTCATTACTTTGTAGTATCGAAATCCATGGTTTGAATATAGATCAATTATGTTCAAGCGTATGCAAATAAATAAAAACAAATAAAATGTACTTCGTATGCACAAACTATAAATAGGCAGTTATATTGCCAGAGACACACATTCACACACACACATACACACTCGTTTTGCTTTCGCACGCTTTTTGGTTTAGTTCCAGGAATCAAGATTTATGACATTTTTATTACATATAAAGAAAACAAAACCCGAGCGCCATTTGTGTTGTGGGCGAGTGTAAAAATAATATACAGGACACACAGTGTGCATTGAGTGTACAGGATGCAGCAGGCAGTAGAGGAAGGGGGTGGGGGTGGCAGTTATTCCCTGCTGACTTCAAAAATATGCAGCCTGGCGCGTCATGGCATTATTTTGCAAACGCCGGAGACTGAGAAAGTCGAAGCCTTGGCTCTGGCTCTAGCTTTGGCTTTGGCTCCGGTTTGGCTGATGTCGCCGCATGCAACGGAAGGCGCATAATTCAACAAAACAGCAGGCCAGGCAATAGTAGTGGGTGGTGAGGTGGCAGGCTGGGTATGGTATATTTTACTTATTGTTGTTGGCAGTTAGCATTCGGCATACCGAAGAGAAATCTGTGTGTGCAGGACCTTAGGACGCGTTTTTGACTCTCCATTTTAATATAAACAAATTGCAGCGACTCTTATTTATGATATTTGTGTAAATTTTTTCATCTTTCTTCTTTTTTTTTGTTCTTGTTCTTGTTAGAGGCTTCAGTCGTTTGTTTCGACTTGTTTGCCAGCAAATGCTGCACTTTTCTTTTATTTTGGCCTCTTTCTTTTTCGGTGTTGTTGTTGTTGTTCGATGCAACTTAAATAAATCAGATTAAAAAAAACGAAACAAAAATGTCGTTTAAGAACGGAATTAAAAAATTGAAATTTTCGATTCGAAGAGTTTTATTTAGATTTTTAAAAAATTTTATATAATGAAAAGATTTTTTAATTTTTAAATTTAAATATAGATTGAAAAATAAAAAAAAAAATTTATTCCTTTAAAAAAAATATTTTCAATGTTTATTAATATTTTAATTGTGTTCAATAATTTTTTCGTACTCCGTTTTCCAGACCTAAACCTTATTTAAAGAATTTCTAATGTATTTTTTTCCATATTCTTCATATTCCTTCGAATCAACAATAAATGAATTTATTTGCCTACATTTTTTTGATTTTTTACTATAAATTTTAATATGTATTAATGCACATCTTGTAACCTTAAAAAGCAAACGACACTGAAATAAATGCATTGCAATTCTTTTTGGATGCTCTTTAAATTCCATTAAGAGCATAACGGCATCAATTTGCATCGATCACTTGGCTTGCAATATGTCCAAAGCATAAGAAAAGCAAAACAAAGCAAACAGCTAAAATATATATTGTATACAGTATAGAAAAAAAGGCGAGTGTCATGAAAAATAAGATAAATTCCAACGGCAGAGGCGCTAACGAGCGTCTTCTTCTTCTACTTTTGCATCGCATCTGAAAGGTGGCCCGCTCCTGAGAGCAAGGTTCAAGCTTTCGATTTGGGATTTGGAGTGGGAGATGGAGGGGAGAGCAGTGCATTCGAAACTCGACACTGTGCTGAGTAATGTGCGAAGAGCAGAGAGAGTAAGATTAAGGGAGGAGAGAGAGAGAGACTGCCAGTCGAAAAGTTGACGGCACTTTTGGCTTTTCGCTTAATACAAATGAAAATGGATGAGCTACTAAATGTTATCAGCGTGTTGTTGTTGTTCTTGTTCTTGCTTAGCGCATTGACTGCATCAAATGAATTGAGAATGTTGCAAACAAGCTAACGACAACAACAACCCTACCAACCCACAATCCCACCGCACCGCACAACCTTTTGCTATCGTTCTTCTTAGCTGTAAACTGTCTTTTGCATTCCAGCTTGACAGTTTGTTTTGTGTTTGTCCACGCTCTGCATTTACTCTACCTTCCCTCCCTCTCCATAAGACCCCTCTCAACCGCCTTGCGCATGTGTTTGTCTTTGTTTTTATGTCATTTATTTATTTAAGTCAATTTTGTTGAGTGTGTTTGAGCATTTTGTTGCAATTCGTTTTGTGTCTTTGTCCTGCTGCTGCTGCTGCTGTGGATACACCCTTTACACTTTTTGTTTCTTTTGTTTATTTGTAAACACAAAACACAACAAACACTTTACGTAGTTGTTAAGCTTTATAATGAAGTTTCGTTCACTTTTATCGTTAAGTTTTTTATGCTTAACTGTAATATTACCGCAATTAAACTTGAATCTAGATTGCACAGTGGGTCATGTTTGCCATTAAATATTTTTATAAAATATTATTATTTTTAGAAACAGGGTATTTCACAGCCACGCACTTTCGTTAAAAGTTTTGTGTTTTTTATTTGTTCTGTGAGAAACTTGATGACAATTTGTACTTTGAGTGATTGCAGCGCCATTGACTGCAGCTGAAACGTAAGTGTGAGAATACGCCTCAATGGCTGGGGTGGGAGGTAGTGATAGAGAGCGAGAGTAAGGTAATAAGAAGCTCACTTGACAGACGTAAACATAAACACACACATACAGTAGTGTGTGCGTACATGTCTGCCTGTGCTTAACTCTTATACATAAGTACGTAATAAAAACTGTGTATGCATTTAGGAGTCTGCATTGCTGTATAATATTAAAGTTAATTGATAAACATTTTGGGGAATTGATATTCAGAGAAAGTATGAAATATTAATACTATCCATATTTAAATCAAAGCAAGATACTAACAATAATGGCCGACTTGATAAAAAGCAAACAAATGTTGCTAGGAACAGCCGAAACAAACATCGAAAAGCAAACACAAAAAGCAAAAACAAAATTCAAAAGCAGATCTAATTGTGCCCGCAAATTACTTTAAAAAAAATGTTATTCTGTCATTGTCTCTGCTAACATTGCTTTAGCAAAGACACAAGCCATTTATACCTATTTGATTTTAGCTCTTATACTCGCAATAGCACTTAGCTCACATGTAGATGGCGCTTTTGATACGCTGTGAAACGGTTTAAAAATTTCTCGTTTTTTAATTTTAAAAATTTAATTATTTAATATTTAATTTTTTGTTATACCTCAAAAGTCTTGTAATTTTATTTAGAATTTTTCTGCATTCTCAACTTTTTTTTTTTTTTTTTCGATTTTTTTGCCGGAGTTTTTTTTACCATCGCCATCTTCCGGCCATTGGCGGCGAATTCTGCTTACCAGCAAGCAGTTTTTGCAAAAAAAATGAATGTAGTGTAGACAGCCAACCAATTCTGCTTGCAAGCAGTTTTTGCAAAAAAAACCAAGCAGATGGAGTTGCACTTCGAACGTAGCAATCAGCAACCAACAGCCAAACGCGGCAGAATGAAGAAGAAGAAAAAACCAACAACCAATCAAAAACGCGCGCAATTTCGCTGACACCCGGCGCTAGATGGCGATGGAAAACGGCAAAAAAATCGAAAAAAAAAAAAAAAAAGTTGAGAATGCAGAAAAATTCTAAATAAAAATTACAAGACTTTGAGGTATAACAAAAAATTCATGCCCAAATAATTCTACCTTTAATAAATTAATTAAATTTTTTAAATTAAAAAACGCCAAAAATGTCAAAAAAAAAAAAAAATTGAGAATGCAGAAAAATTCTAAATAAAATTACAAGACTTTTTTTTTTTTTTCATATAAATCGAAAATCGAAAATTACTTTTGCCAAATTGAATTGAAATCAAAAACGAGCGCGCGACCAAATTGAATTGAAATCAAAAACGAGCCGCGACTTTCGCCCCTGGTACTTGGTGCTCGGGAACGAACTCAACCAAAAATTTGACAATTACTGAAAAGCAAAAAAAGAAAAACGCGGACAAGACGCACTGGATAATTTAATTGAATCGGGATGCCCGAAATCAACCAAAAATTGCTGTGCGTTGGTTTCCTTTCTATGTGGTTGTTGTATGTCCGTCTAAATTCCGTCCGATTTGATTGTTCATATATTTTGGTAATAAATAATTCAGCACTCCGAACGTTTATGGTTTGTTTAGAAGTGGTTTGTTGTGTTAACTAACTGCAGACAAAAATTAAATAAAAAAAACTTCAATTTTGTCAAAAGTGACTCGATTTTGGAATGTTATACCTCAAAAGTCTTGTATTACTTCTAGAAAAATACTGCATTCAAATCTCAACATTCCAAAATCCAAAAGTTTATTTAGCCAAACGCGGTGTCTCTGAGACAAAAATATATAATAAAAATGAGTTGATTTTATATAAACAGACCCTTTTTACTCACAATAAAGAGAAAAATATTGTAATTTATTACTCATAGTAGCTTAAAAAAAATATACCAATAACAGTTATGATAAATTGTTATATTAATATATACTAGATACTGTTTAATTTTACAGAACAAACTCAATAACAGTTCAGTTAAAACTATGAGTAGTACAATAGATCAGAGCTGTAACTCATAACTTTATTCATTTTCTAAATTTACCATTTTAGCAATTATTTTATATTAATTTTCTAAATTTTTTTATCCATTTTAAAACAATTTCGTGCTGCCTGATCTCCTGTTGCTGCTATTATGTTGTTAAAGCCAAAAGCTTTCGATGCTGCGTGCATTTTGTGTTTCGCTCACAGCTCTCTTGCTCTCGTATTCAGCAAATAAATGTGCTCAACTTCGTTTCAGTTTCGTTTAATCGTGTGTCGTTTCGGCGTCGGCGTCGTCGTCGTTGTCGTCCTCTCGCTTTGGTTCGCATCGTGTCGCGCTGCCTGGCGATTGCCCAACGAAGCGTCTGTTGTGCCGTTGCAGCTTTAGTTGAAGCTCAGCCGTCGGAGTGTTTTGTACGTATGCAAAAATGCTGACGCTTGTCTCGCGCATAAATCGCGTTCACTCGTACAACGGTAATTCGGTAAAACGACGATAAATGAATCGCTTAAAACGTTTCGTTGTCAACAAAATACAAAGTGTTAACTAAAACAAAACTCAAAGCAAACAAATATACACATATATAATCCTAATGTTTATCTAAAACTTCAAACAAATTAAATGCACAGTGACACATTTTCGATTCTCAACTATAAACGCGCGAAGTAAAAACGGAAAGGAAAACGAAACGGAAAATTGTGTTTTACGTATTTTTTTCTATGCATTGCTTGAGTTGAATTACTTCTAACGCCCCCTGTTGACGTTTGGAGTAAAGTCAAAAAGTTACAACGCTTACCCCCTCCTCCCTACATGCCCCTTGTTCAACAACAACTGCTTTAATTGTTTCGTTCTCCTTTTTTGGCATACATTAAACGTGTAAACAACAACAGCAACAACAACAACTATTGCAAGTGTTCCAAGTGTCTTTAGTGTGTGTGTGTGTATGAGTGTGTCTGTGCGTGTGCTCGTGCAAGTTGTTGTGGTGCGGGTGTTGTCCACCCGGCTTTTACCTTGTTGGTCACGTGGCCAAAAAGTTGTTTGGGCCATGTTTTGTGAACACCCAACCCACTGTGCGTGACACAGTTAGAGCAACAAAACAACAACAACAACAACAACATTCAATAATAATAACAAAAACAACTTAAGGATTATCACTGCGGCAGGTCAAAAACTCCAAAATTTTAGGGCCAGGTAAGTTGTCTTCTTCTTCTTCTTCTTTGCTTTTGGGGCTGCTTTAAAGCGCTGCTTTTGTTTTTGTTGTTTTCTTTCCAGTGGCCGTAAAATTCTTGCGGTTTTAAGCTCTTGTCTCGCTGCGCCAGTTTTTCATACCGCCCACCCCCCGCCCTTGCACCCCACTCTCTCTTTTTCTTGTCCCATTGAAAGTTATGCTGCTTTCAATTCCCCGCACTTCCCTTTGTCTTTTCCGCCCTCGTGTCGATTGCCGTAACTTAAAATGCGCCAACTGACTGCCAAAAAGTTGGCTAAAACTTTTGCCTAAAGTTTATTTACTTGTTTTATTATTTTCTTATTTTTTTTTTTGTGCCTCTTTCCATACTTCTCAGCCATTGTCTAGCAAAGAGGAAGAGCTGGCTCTCTCTCCCTGTCAGTATTTAAATACTCTCTAGTCTAGACTTTAGACAAGTGCCAAAAAGTATGTGTTTAAAGTATTTTCGTAGTATTTCATGTAAACATAGAAAAGAGTTGGCCAAAAGTAAATGTTTTCTCAGAAAACCTTATCAATTATGTTCACTCTACTTGAACCTTTTCCATTCTGTTCCATTCTGTTCGTTTGCCAAAGAAACTATTTGTTGCCAACTGTTTTTAAGGCATGCAAATGGCATTTGGCAACACTGTCTAGTTTATTAAATTTCGTTTTTGAGCAGAGGGCATCTGCTCCAAATTGTATCTAGCTTGTCTTGAGTAACTTTTGCGCATAGTTAAAGTTAATGTAAATAAATTAGTTGAATAAATGTGAAGGCAGCTCAAGTCCTTTCCTCTCCCTCCCCCACACTCAGAACAAATGTGACAATTGAAATATGCAAATGAGGATGAAAGAAAAAAAAAGGACAATTGGCCAGTTGTTAGACACAAATGAGCAGCCAAGCAAATGGCCAAAAGCTCGCACGAACAAGTCGAAATCTGAGTGGTGGGGGGGAAGGGGGGCCTACAAAATTCGTATGCTGCATTTTTGATAAGCCGCTTGACAATTTCCTCACACAATTTAAAATCTAATGTTCCCTTGGGGGAAAACCAAGGGGGTGGATTGCTTGCGGTGCGTATACGTGATGTGTGCCAAACAATTGTTCAAAATGTATAGCGAAAAGCCAATTATGACTGCCAGCTGTGGTACAACGACTGCCAGAAAAGGATTGTCAACTGGGTTGGTTAAGTTGTTACACACACACACACACAGTCACATACACTATGATATATATATATAGAGTGTATATGTAGTCATTGGCTTATCAAAGTGCTGAGCAAACCGAAAAACCAATTTTGCGTTCGTACTGTAAAATGCGAGGGGGAAGGGGGCATTAGGCAAAGGGCATAAACAAAAGTTACGTATACGCAACGTTAGCCGGTTGACGGGTTAATGTGATTTTAATGTACTTTTTAGAGAGACCCCTCCAAACAGCACAAACACCCAACACAGACAACTGTGGCATGCATCAAGGGTTGTATAAGGGTTGTGTTTGCATTATAATATCCTGCAATTTCACACTTTCATTTATATATATTTTGATTTTGGTGTTGCAAAAATGTTTATAAATATGCTAATTATGAATAATTGTGCTATTGAAAGTAAAAGAGATTTTTTATATTTTGTTTTTGGAAATCAGAGCACAATAAGCTTTTCAGCTTTAACACTACTGTTACTTTATAATTTAATTATGATTATTTCGTGGAAGCAAAGAACTAAATCTAATTTTTCCAAGAACAATTTGTATTTGTTTCAATTAAATTATTTTAAACCTGTTTTTCATTAGTATAAATGAATTTCTAATTTCCAACAAATTATATAAATGTTGACCTTAATGTTCTACAATCAACTAGAAAGTTAAATACCCACAGTCAAGCATTCATACAACGAATCACAAGGAAAAAAAAAACTTCGTAATGTAAATGAATTCTTTGTATAGAAAACTTTCTTTAATGGAAGTTTGTTATATGGAAGTTCGACTGTACTTTGTAATGCATTTTAATTTATTTATTAAAACATTATTGTATACAATTTAATGAATTTTCGGACACGCCAGAACAAATCATAATGTGTTTTCTTTGTGCTTCAATTGATATGAGAAAAAAAATATTAAATTTGTATTTACCTGGAAATAAAAGAGATAACCAAAAATATATAAAATAAAACACTCACAGCAAATATAATCAAAATGATCTCCGCTTGACAGACGCCAACATGAGAGGTGGAATGCGGGGGCCGGGCAGATATTTGCGTGTGGTTGCCACACAGCAACAACAATGGTGGAAAAAATGTTGCACGCTTTTGAAATCAATCTTCCTAATGACAGACAGCCATCCAGTCAGGCAGTGGCAACAATAAACGTTAGGGCTTAGGGAAAGTGAAGAGAGGGGGTGGTAGAGGGGCACCTGTAGACACGTGCGCTTGCGTTTTTACGCTCAAGTATCTGGCACTTGTAACGGTAATCGATCTGAGCAACAGCAACACCCACAACAAAGGCGGTTAGCATGAGTTGGCTAAAAAATAAAAGCAACAATAAAAAGGGAGCTGAAAATGAAAGCAACAATCCGTCAGGACACATTAAACTTGAGTCTCACGCTCTCTCCTTGTGGCGTGTATATATTATAGTATTGTTAGGCGCCTCCATCTTGGAAAGTGCCGGAAAATGCGACCCTTCAATTGCAATCATGATGAATTCAATTGTTGATTTGTGTGTTTCAATTTAAACGTTTTGTCAAATGTTTGTAACCCAATTATGTGCGAAATATATAACTAAAATGTGTCTGAAATACTTTTTAATTAAATATTGTAGCATGAAACAAAACGATTAGAAAATCAAATTTGGCATTTGTAGCCCTGAGCACAATAATGCATTTCTGATAGGCTTACATATGTAAATGACAGGTTTTTTGACAAGTGTTGAATTTGTTTGCTAATTATTTAAAGCTTATTTTTGGGCTATGAAAAGTGTCTTTGATTATTATTGACATAGCTGAGTAAGAAAATGTTAGAAAAATCAATTCAAATATAAATAAATTTAAATAGTCTTTAATTTATTTACTTATCAAGAAAGTTTTAAACTGAATACTTTTTGTTATAATTATTTGTTATAATAAACTATATTTGATTATACGAGATTTTCTAATTTTTATGCTATAAATATATTTTTAGAGCATATTTTCAATCGTTTAGCTTAAAGATAGAGTAATCCCTCGATTTATGTTTGGATTTGTTCCGCGAAATAACGACATATCGAAACGACGTAAATCTAATTATGTTGTTATTTCCATAGGAATTCGAAATTGTACGTATGAGTGATTTTTTAAGATGTTGTTTACAATGATTTTATCGGCATATATGGAGAAAATGTAAGTCGAGGCGACGTTAATCGAGAAATTACTGTATTTTGTACTTAATGAATCAATACAAAACATCGTTAAATACATCGAAAATTAGCTCTAAACTATAAAAAATACTTAATTTGTGCCCCTTTGAATCTAATAAAACTGTCAAAAACTAGAATAGATAGTCTTAACTTTCAGTTCGTCAGTATAACTATTTGCACTTAATGCAAACAAATGTAATTTTGCTATAGTCATCAGTTGGCTATTATTTTTACAACACAGTCGTCTTTAACGAAGTCGATCCTTTGGGCTTACTTCCTTCCTTGCTCTGCGTTTGGTACATTTTCAATGATGAGCCTGTTTGTGTTAACGAAATGAAACATTATTCTTGGCGAAATATACTTATTTGGCGCCTTTTATGAGGTAAGTTTGCTCAACTGGAAATGCTACGGCATAGAATGGGGCAGGCAAAAGTGGATGAAGGGGGGATGGTGAGCTGGGCTCAACTCGGAACTCATCGCGTATTTTGGCTTATCTGCAAGTTTGATGGATTTTTATCCTTTTGGCCTGTCTCTTGGCTCTCTCTTTTTTTTAGGGTCCTGGCTGCCTTGTTTGTCTGCCGGCCTGCCCGTCTGTCCGTCTGTCTGCCTGCTTATGTATTTTTATTATTATGCCTCTGTGCTTCGTCTTCTCAGTGTGTTTGTGTTGGTGTTTGCTTTGCTGCATTTGTGTATATTTTTTCGTATTTTCGTATTTTTGTTTTGTGAATTTTCTTCATCTTTTTTTTATGGGAGCACAGATACTACACGCAGTTTATTTATTGTGCCTGTATATTTACGTCTCTTTCTGTCCTTTTGCTTCTCTTCAGTTTTGGCATTTATTTATATTCGTTTCCTCTGTCTGTGTGCGTGTGTGTGTGTGTGTTTTCGTTGCTTCTCGTTGTCGGCGCATTTATAAATATAAATGAGTTTTGCTCGATGAAGGTTAAATTGAAATTTACTTTGTGCACAGCAATGGGTTCCGTTTTTATTTTTGTTGTATTTTATTTTTTATTTTTAAAGAAGCTGCCACAACACGCGCGCGCTTTCTCCTTTCGCATTTATATTTGTTCATATGTATGTATAGGTGTGTTTGTATGTGTGCTGCATGATGAAAACCTGCTGGAAAAAACTTTTTGGGACCTCTGCATTTCCGCCTTTATGACTTTACAGCTCCACACTCTCGATCTCTTTTTGTTATATATTTCTTTGTGTGGTTTCATTTTAATTTTGATAAGCAAATGCGGCACATCCCTTTTTCTTTTTTGGTTCCTTTATCTCTGTTGGGTGTGAAAAGTTTGTTTGGCTGGCTGCTTTCTTGTTTGGCCTTATCATTTGTCAGGAAAAGGCAAAAACGAATTCTTCAAATTGAATATTTGCATAAGTTTATTGAAACTGGCAGACACCGACAACTTGGCTTACCTCGAATTAAGTCATGGCTGTTCAGGAGGGGAGCCAAAGCGGTCTTGCTTTGTGCGTGTGGCATCTGTTTGATTTGAGTTGTTTTGTTTTCGGCTCCAATCTCATTGATACTAGTTCGGTTTGCTTCATAAATGTTGCGGCTTTTTTATGTCACTTAAGTCATGGCGTATGAGTGATTTTCTTTAACACATGTATCAAAAGGACACGCGTAATAAGTTTTGTTGGCTTTCACTTCTTAAGTTAATGCGCAATTTCGTTGCATATTAAAAACGCTTTCATTTCACTTTTGGCCAAGACCGCAAGTGTCCACCACACACACACACACACACACACACACACATAATAAGTAAGGCCAATAAATAAGCGAGTACTCATCCAATGGCAATTCCCCCTGCTCTCTTATATGTGTATGTATGTGTGTGTGTGTGTGTGTGTGTGCAACATATGTACAAAGTCGACGGATTAAGCGTTGGCCATAAGTCAAGCAACGCGAATCGGAGCACGCGTTCAGGATTGTGCAGTGTCCACACAGTGTCCGAATGGGACGATAAATCTCATCGACACTAAAAATCAGATATGCTTTATAAGTCCAGACACCACCAGTCATGGGGCGGATGGGGTGGTGGTAATGCCATTTATATGTCGCCATTAATGTCGTGTTATGAAAGTAATTTTCTTAAATTCGCATATTAAACGTTTTGGCCATTAATAATATGGACAGCGTTCGCAGAAGGGGAAGTTATAGAAATGGCCAAAAGGGAATGCTCGCCATACTAAAACCAGCAAAGTGGAATAAAATAGAGCAACAACAGAGTGGGAGATAGACTGAGTGCGATGAGAGAGAGAGAGAGAGAGGGGAGTGAAAATAACAAACATGAAAATGCTGTGCATGTTCCAAATGATCGCTTCAATAACCACAAAAACCATAAGAAACAGCCAGGCAGCAGCAGCAGCAGCCGGCGAGCGAGCGAGCGAACGAGCTAGCGAGTGAATGAATGAATAAATGAATAACGCTCGGAATGATGCTACAAAACTGCATGGATGCCATGATGGACTACAAAGCAGACAGACACACACACACACACAAATACACACACACACCGCCACTTTGGCACATGATAAAAATTTATTTAGACCAAATAGAAAAGAATGAGACTAGCGGGAATAATAAACTAACAACAAGAGTTGAGCTTCAGCTTTAGTTTCAGCTTTTGGTTGAGTTAAGTTTGTGGGTTTTTTTTTCCTTTTGACGCGACGGCCAGCAGGATATGCCGAGGCAGCTATTGACGGCCCATTGTCCAGTGCTATATAGATACAAAAACACATACAGACACACACACACACGACAGTATGGTAGTATGTGCATACTATATGAGTGCATGTCAGTAGCGATTTCTTGACGAGAGAGTCCTTTCTAGTAGCTGACTCTGCTTTTGCCTACCCGCAATAAAATGTGTCTATCAAGTGCTGTCTGCTGCCATTCTGTACTGTTTTTGTTGGGTCAAAGCAAAGAGTATAATGGTCTTAACGCAATGTTGTTGCCATAAGCTGGCAATATACATATTAATTTTAAAAATATTTAAGTACAATATAACTTTTTGATACAATTTTTCTTTGTTCGTTAGGATATATAATTTTGATCACTTTTAGTTAAGCAGTGTTTGGATAGGGCATTCACAGTTCGTTTTTAGACTTTTTTTTGCATTTAGTTTTGCATTGCCTTGGACGTGATGACCCTGCCCCTGCTCCTGCCCCTCTTTGCTGCTCTTCCTGTTGCTATTTGAAATGTTTGTCTATTGGTTGCTGGGTCTGTTGGTCGCTCATTCGCCTCGCTCGGCTCGGCCGACGTTTCCGTTTCCGGCGCCTGTACGCCATGTTGATTTTGCCCGTCTTTTTGTTGCTTTTGGTGTTGGTCTGTTTGTTTTGTGCTTTCTCTCTGTGTGTGTGTGTGTGTGAGTTTGTTTTTGTTGTTGTGTGGGTTAATGTGCGCACTCGACTGTGCGCAAATTGCTCAAGTGTAGCTGAAGTTGTCCATTCAGTTTCAGTGCTTCTCATACTATTGTGCAATATTTAAAAAAAAAAAAAACCTAAACAAATTTTCTCATAATTGCCGTCGGACCATTAGTTTTATCATCATTATTATTATCGTTGTCATCATTGTCATCATTATTATCTGGGGCATTATTATTGCTGCCACATTGTCACCTTGCAGCATTGTTTGGGCTTTGCCTTTTGCTTATCTGTTGGCCATTTGGCCGCTTATTGCGATGTCTTATATTCTTATCATTATTAACGCCTCCCTCTCTACCCATTCCCTGCCTCTCAATTCGCCATATCACAAGCCCAACCCCATTACCTACCTCATTGCCATCCCATTCTATTTCACTGACGACACTCGGCGGGCACGTTGACAAAATGACAATAGAAACAGAAGTGGCAGTCAACCAAAAAAAAAAAAAAAAACAGCTCGTTATGGGTATTTCGAATTTTTTGATACTCTTTTGAATCGCAAAGAAAACATTCTCAAAATATTTAGTGTTTGTTTTTGGGATTTTATTTTAATTCAAATTAATGATATAAATGATCCGAAAATTCAGTTAAAAAACGTCTTTCCAATTTATTTTTTTTATGCAGTAATTTTATTTCATTTTCATATTAATTTATTAAATAATAAAATAGCTGTTTTACTTATACACTTTTATAACCCATCTTTCTGGTGCAACATTCAAATTCGTTACGTCCCTATTGAAGTTAGAGAACACAAGAAAGGGGGGAAAAAAGGTCAGGCCAAACTTAAAAATTGCCCAGGTTGCGTTTCTATTGATTTGCCGGCGACTTTTCTTATTTCTTTTCCTTCTTCAGGCAGACTCCAAGCCTTTTCTTCCCCGCGGACCCGTTACATTCACAATTTTTGTTGTTGTATCTTTGCCTAGACGTTGAACCTTTTGGCCCCTTTGGCGTGTTGTATCTGTTGCAACCTTCTTTGGTATCAGCTTTTGTGTCTATTTATTAGCGCTACCTTTCTCTTGTCAACATTTCGTTTACCTTTACCTTTTCTTTTCTTTTTCTATACTCGCATCTTCTTTTTGTTGTTGTTGTCCATATTTGTTGTCAGCTTCATTTTGTATTTGCAAATCATCATTATTATTTGCATCTGAGAATTTTTATAGATTTTTTTCTTTCTCTGTTGCCTAAGAAAAAAAGATATATGAGTGGCTTTTGCCTTTACTTTTGTCAATTTTGTGTCTTCTATATATATATATATTTTTTTTGTGTTGTGCCGTGTGTCAAATTTTTGTACCTTAATTTTTATGTTAGTTTTTTTTTTTCTTGTTTGTGGGCACATTCGCAGCATCCCCTTTGAATTTTTTTAGCTCACGGCAACATTTATTTCTTCTTCTTTTTTTTTTTTTATCGAACGCTGGCAATCTACGGTCGGGCGCTAAGAGGAGTCAAGGGAGTCGCCGGAAATTGTAAATTTTTTTGTTTGTTGCTACGTCGTGGCTTTATCTCTGTGTTGCTACTCCTTCTACTCAAAAATGGAATTGCGAATGGCATTAGATGCCATACAAAGAGATGATACTGATGCTCCTACTACTACCTTTGCCAGTTGGTTTTAAGTTTCACTGAGAGTACTCTCAAACCCATGTGGAAATATCATTGAGTTTATTGTGAGTGTGTGTGTGGAGTATGGAGAACGATGAGAGACATTCACAGCGCGCTCATCATTCAATAGAAAAATGTATATTTTGAATGCAAAACATTTCTATAGGATTGAAAGCTTTTGGGGTGTATGGGGAATTATGAATACTTGATGATGTTGAAGTAGAAAAACGATGTGACAACTTTTCCCAACTGCTCTTTCACTTTTTTTCCCCTCTGTAATGTAGCAATATCACTTTATTCATTTTATGTAAGTTGATTGATTCTGACAAAAAAATGAAGAAAATATTTAAAATGAGTTTGATTATAGTTTTGTTTTACTATTGAAAATTTATTAAATTAATTTATTAACCTGCTTGTTTACTCATTAACTTAAATGCTGTGCTCATTTGATCTTTTTATCATAGCTTTGGAATAATTACAAGCGTTTCCTAGCAATGCCAAAAACCACAAAAATATGCCATAATTTTATCTAGCCGCACTTGGCAGCTGAGACGTATGAGTTTTATGCTGAAAATCATACATAATTCATTAGGCTCTCACAAAATATGCGTTTGACATACAATTTACACGACTTAAGAAGTTGATAACCTTTAGGAATTGTATAATGTAGGAAAACATTTTCTCAACAACTTGGCAAAACTGAGCACTAACTTAAAAAATTGTTTTATCCCAATGTGGCTTAGCAGCTGTAGCACTCCCTCTGGGAAACAGTACAACTGTATGTAAGTGTGTGTGTGTGTGTGTGTGTGTGTGGGGCGTATCCTTGCCTTACAACTCGATAATTGCGGCTTCAATTTGACTTTAACGAAAACTTCAACAACTTTTTAACTAGCTAAAATCCCCCTCTCGCAAAGCAAAAATAGAAAAAAGTTTTGAACGCACTCTCAACTGATGGCATTTACTTTATTTTCATTTTTGCTCTTTCTCTTTCTTCTGTTTCCTTTCAGCTGCTGACGTCGCGGCGCCATCGAAATGTGCTTTCACTAGCTGCCACAGCAGGTGGAGCACAAAACGGCGGAGACTGTGAAGGAGAGTTGAAGAAGTGAAGCATAAACTGGCAAGCCAGACGGACCAAAAATTGCAGCAGCGTCTGCAAGTGGCGAAATCTGCAAACCAAATCCAACTTAAGTCACATCAAATTAAAATCAACAAGCGGCGAGCACACACAAAAAACAAAAAAAAAAAAACTTTATAGAAGAAAACCAACTGCTGCTGTTGCCGCTGCTGTCCAAAAGAAATTACAAGCAAAAAGAAAGAAATAGAGAGAGAAAGAGAGAGCGAAAGAATAACATCCCCGAGAAAAGGGCAGCGCGCATGAAAATGAAGTGCAATAAAAGTCAAATGGCCACGTTAACAATGTGGAAAATTTTTATGGCTCTGCTGCCGGTCACATTAGCGCACCAGCATTCCATGGCCGGTGGCGTTGGATCTGCAGGTGGCGTTGGCGGCAACGGAGGCATTGGATCTGCAGGACACGGCGGTGCCATGGGCATGGGCTCCTCTGGACTTGGCAAAGATGCACACGGTAAGTTTATTCTCCACTTTTACCAACTACAACTGTATCCTGATTATTTTAAATGGGCATCCAGCGGACGCTGTCTCGCTCTCGTTCTTGCCAATAAATAAATTTAAATATTTAACTAACTCGCATTGAGAGTTTTGGCCAAAAACTTTAACACCTCGTTGTAAGCCTCGTTGCTTGCAGCACGTGGTTGAGACTACCTCTCTCTCTCTTTTTTTTTCTGTGTGTTTGGGTCCCAAGGTCCCGGGCATGGCACGTGTCCGGCCATTTATGATTTCATTTCATTTCATTTCACTTCGTTTTCTCTTGCACCAGCTGCATTTGCAGCTGCACTTTTATCGCTCTCCACTTGCAGAAAAAACAAACGCTTATGGAATTTATAAAAAGTATGACAACGAGCCACGAAACTTGATTATACTGCCAGCATAATGCGTTGGAGGCTAAATGCATTTTCTAACACTTCATAATTGCAGGGGAATTGAATATGAAATATGCCGAAGGGTTCATACTTTTTGCAGCCTATGAAGGACTCCAAGTTAAGTTAAGTTATCCTTAAAAACTATATCCGATTGCGAATAGTTCTTAAGTTGCGTCCACTTGCTTCAATGTGATTAAGTATTATATATTGCTTTCTAAATGTCACACAAATTGTTTGGCTGACAAACTCGAGTGGTCGAGAAGCGCCCAGAACAGCAAAAGGCAAGGTGATTGAAAACTTGTTGGCCAACTGGTTAGGGCCAGTTAGAGGAAGTAAGAGTGAGATGGAAAAGGGAAAATGCGAATGCCTCTGGGCTGGCTTTTCTCTCCGTTGGCCCTAAGCTCTGCAGTGACAGTTCTCTCTCTCTCTCTCTCGCTTTTGCTCACTCTTCTCACTCACTCGCCCAATTCTTTATCTCTCAGGTAACTTTTAGCAAAACACTTTGCACATGTTTTCAGGGCGAGCTGCGAGCTATTTGACAAAAGTGCCAGGCCAAAAGCTGGGCTATTTATTATGCCTGGCACTTTGGGCCAAACACACACACTCCCACACACACACACACAAACACATATGCAAGCGGGCAACTGCGTAAATCATTTCCACTTTATGCGCTCTGTAAGCCAGACAATGTCAACAAACTGCAAAAGACAGAAGAACCAGCTAGATGAGGGGGTGTGAGAGACAAGCATTATAACGCATTAAAAAGTAGCTGCACAGTTGAAGGCAACTGATGCGGGGGAGTACTGGGGGATTGAGGAGTAGCAGTAGCAGCAGCAGCAGCAGCAGCAGCAGCAAGCGACAATCTCTTGCCAGCCAAAAACTTTGGCCGTTTAGAAAAGTGTCAAGCATTTTATCACACGAAGCAAAATCCTCAGCAACAACAACAACTGCAAGAGATGAAGCACAGCATTGGGCCAACAAAATAATATATATATACACGTTCATACATACATATATAATGTATATACATTAAAATAAAACAATACATAAATACTATATACTGTAAAAATTTACATTTTTAAGTACTGAGCAAAAAAGCGAGTTGAAAGCTTGAAATAAATGATTCGAGTAAACTAACGTTAAGCAACGAGTAGCGTAATATATATTGCAGCTAAGCAGCCGCCTAAAAGTATGCAACGTAACGGTAAACAGTGACTAACTAACTGACTGACTGTTTAACTGAGTGAGTGAGTGAGTGGCCAAGTGACAGTTGGCCATTTGGTAAGTTGGTCCACACAAAACCGAAAAAATACTTGTCAACATGTTGAGTGCAGCAGTTGTTGGCTGGCGGCGCCTCTGGGAGCACCGCAGTTACCCGCACAAACTTTGTGGCCAAACTAAAAAAAAGCAAAAGCACACAAACACCGAAAAAAATAAAGAGTTAAAGCAAAGCAATTGGCATAAGAAGTCGTCTGTTTAATGCCCTGACTGCCAAACAAATATATAATTGAATAGATTGATTACTGATATTCTTCATCTTCTTGTACTAAGATTAAAAGTAATAGATGGACTTTATGGAATAGTGTAAGTACGCAACACGGAATGAAAAGTACACTTCAACACTTTCAAGTCCTTTTTACTATTGCAGGGTATTCACAAAAAAAGCCCTTTAAACCTAAACAAACACATAAAAACAAAGCCAACAAGCAACTGTCATCAAAAATGAGCGCGTGTTTGTTGTTACCATCTTTTTTTTTTTTACGTTTTTGCTCTTGTTAGTTTTTGTTTTTTGGCGAGTTCTTAGTTTGTACAGGTGCATTCCTGCGGGAGCTTAGCCCGCATCGTGAGTGGATTTTCGGTTTATTTTCGACATATAGTATATAGAACAACTAACAGCAGCAGCTAAAAGCACTTGCTAATTGCATTTAAGATCAACAAACAAATAAAAAAAAAAAAACAACACAAAATAAAACTGCCAAGCAAGTTTTCAATTCAAAGGCGAAACTTTTGCCGTTGCTTTTGCAAGAGTTCCTGAGCCATAGGAATTTGCTTCTAATTCCTTAAGTTCTTCGCCTCTTTGCCGCTTTTGACAGCTGATGGGTTAAAACTATAAATCTTGAGCGAAATCTGGGCGTCAATCTCTTTGGCAAAAGACGAGACGAACCTTGTCGTTATAGCCAATAAAATGAGTTGACGTCAGTTCTGGTGACGAATTTTCCATTGAATTTTTAATTACCGCTGAGATGAATTGACAAGCGGTTGGCAGGTGTTTCATGTAGCCCACCTGCGGCTTTAATTAATTAAGAGTGAAGCTTCACATTTCACACAGAAAGCGCAAGGAGACAGGGCGAAAGAAAGACGGATAAGCGATAGGGTAAGCAAAGAGGAAGTGTGATGAAACTTGTCTACTTCTCTTGGGCTACGGCTATTTTAAAATGACAACAGATGCGTTCATTCGTTGGTAACCAGCTGTAAGATATTAAAAGAGCTTTGGGCATGAGTTGGCATTTTATAGGGCTGTAAATTTGTGGTTGCTTGTTCTTTCCTTAATTAACGACTAATGATACTCTTTATTCTGTGCAAGTAGAAAGGATTTATTTGATTAGGTGTACTAAAATTAAATTTACGGCAGATAAGGGTTTGATTAAAGTTTAAAACTTTTATGAATGTTTATTATTTCTTATTAACTTAAATATTTTTTATTTATTGAATATAATAAATCTATGAAGTTTTAAAAGGATTTTTCAGGCTTATACTTTTTTCAAAAATATTTATTTATATGTTAAATTTCAAACTGTAAAAATAAAAATTTACAATTTAAGGTTTGCTAACCAAAGTATCAAAAAATAATTTGACTTACATTTTTTTACAAGAGTTGGGTACAATAAATCAGAATATTTTTATATATACAATATACCAATATTTTATATTTTTGTACAAAACTTCAATATATAATTCCTAAGTTAATCGAAACTTTTATAATGTTTGTTTCTTGGAAAAGGTTGAAATATAGTTTTAAAATGTTTAAAGAGTATTTGTTAGTGATGCATCGCGGTGAGTATCATAATTTTTGGTTGGTTATGGCTAAGTCGAGTTGGCGTGTCGAGACAAAAAGCAAATTACGTCGCTTATCTGCACAATTTACGTGCCGGGGCACAAAGGACACTACTGCCGGCGGGTCCTTTTCGTCTGCAGCGTCACTGCTGCACTGCATTTTTGCGTCTTTTGTGTGTGTATGTGTTAGTATGTGTGCGTGTGTGTGTGCAGTAGTTGGGAATTTGTGAATTTCGCGTGGAGCGCACAAATTTCGGCAACAACATCAAATGCAGCGCGTGCCTCAAATTCAAAGGATTCAAAAGTGTACGCTTTAAAACAAAAGCGCCGAAAAATGTGAAAACGCCTTGAAGCCAACAAAAGCTACAGCTACAAGGATGCAAGTGCCACAGACACACACCCACACATACATACACAGCGAGTTACAAAGGACGCATCGTGTTGCAACCGTTAGAAAAGCGCAGCTTGTTGCCCAAAATCCATACAAAATGAAAGTTTTTCGCCTTGTGTTTATATATATTTTCATTTTTTTTTTCGTTCGTCTCTTTTTTTTCCATTTTATGTGGAGTACAACGCGATGCCAGGCATAGAAATTGCAACTTATTGTGTTTAAGCGTGTGTGTGTGTGTGTGGGTATATGTGTGTGGCGCCTAAAAACATGCTACAAAATTCTAAAGAGCCTCCAGAAACGAGTTGCCAACTGCTGCTGCTGCTGCTGCTGGCAGCTGCTCCAATGAGTCTAGGCGTTAGGGGGCTGCAAGTTCAAAAGGTTGTCGGTGTGGGGTTGTCGCATTTTTGTGACTTTCATAAACCATAAATTATTTTATGTTATTATTACATACAACATGTAACGGATTGTGGGAGAGGCCCAAGCAACAAGCAAATGGTAAATTTTACTTTTATTGCGATTACGTTGACATTGTAAGAGCGTATGTGTGTAAATGTGTGTGTATGTATGTAGGTAGGTAGGCTCTGCTTATATTTTATGGCAGGGTGTAGGTGGAACAAGAAGCATATGATGTTATTCAAGTACAATGAGTAACAGGGACAATGCTTAAATTACTTTAAGACTAAATTGATTACATTTTATCACATACATAAGGTCTACAAAGACTCTTTTGTCATAAGAGAGGTTGAATTGGAAAAAGATTAAAAACACATGTTTATAACATCAAGTTCAAAGCAGGATAACAAGCGCTTGCTTTAATTACCCTTAAAGGGATAAATAAATGTATAATTTAAACAAGTTCTTATAAAAACAATAAGCTAAAAACAAACAGAAGTATGAATAAAACCCATATTTTTATCTGATAAAAAGATTTAAAAACCTCAGCCATAAATTTATTGCAAGCCATTAACAGCCTTGAGCTATTTATTGTGTATTGAGAGAGATTGAGATAATGATTCGAATTGATTGCTTAAAAGTGGTTATTAGTCCTGAGTCTGGAGCCTTTTAATAGCCAATTAAAAACTTATAGAACAGCACACCACAAATTATAAACGTATTTATAGGCAACAATTGAAAAATGATCCACGCCTCATCGAATGTTTTTTGGTTCTGGTTATCAATTTGTTGTTGTGGCTATAAGCCCAACGTCTTGGCCCAAATAAAAACTGTAATAACAATTGAATGACAGGAAATGTTATGGCCCAAACGGTCAACCCTTTTCGTTAATTATTCGTGCTTGTGCTCCGTTTTTTTCCACCTTATTGTTCTGTTTCTGTTTTGTTTTTATTTTAATTAATATTTATGGCAGGCAGCACTAACGAATGTTGGCCGAAATGAGAACTATTCACATATAAATTTAAGCAGCGAGTCAATGGACGCGGACGCGGTTCGAGGACCTGGAACCTATGTACGGTTCCTGTGTCGTGCGGACGAGTGATTATGTAATAATTAACTGTACATTAACTATTTGTAACCATGAAATTCCACAAACACACAGAAAAACCAGCTCACGTGGTCATAAGTAGAAAAAATAACAAAACTAAACAGGGGAGAAAAAAAAACACATACAATAAAATGTTTGTATTTAGTTTTCTGACACGATAGCAAACGCAAACAAAAGTTTAGCTGGTCAAACGCGAAACCGATGTTCAAATACCCTTGTAAAAAAGCATTTATGAATCTTGTGTCCATGTTAATTTTCCATGAATACTATTGCGTTCTAAGCCTTTAGACAGGGGGTACAATAGATCTCTTAGGTTGCAGTGCATTCACCCCAAATAATAAATAATAATAAAGCCTTTAGACAAAGTTAATAGACTCCGCACAAGTTGCCCTCAAATTTAGCTAAGCAAATATTTATGCTGAATTTTAAGTACACTTTTTACGTTCAATTTAACACCCAGAAGCAAAGTATAATTAGCAGCACCGCACATTGCGTAATAGCAATTAGAATGTGTCGGCTTGTTTGTATGTATGTGTGGCAACTATAACAATAAATCTTGTTTATGTGTTTTTGTGCGATTTTTACGAGTTGATATTCGAAAGTGTGTGGGGATTGCCAAATAGTTTAAATAAATGCGAACACAAAAAAAAAACTGAAAATTATGCTATATAAAATACAAATTTGAGCGGAAACGGAAATGGCAAATGCGCAAATGGTCACGCTTCACACTCAACCTTAACGAGAGAGAGTGAGGGAGAGAGCGAGAAAATTCTCTAATCTAATTTAAGCTGCCATTAGTGTTTAACACTCGGTCAGGCCCACATAATTTTTCGGTGCCCAGCACCCAACTCCACAACAACTTCATCAATCAAAGGCGAGAGGGAGAGAGAGGCGGAGAACTTGTACACAACACGCGCCTTTAGCCTTCAGCGTATTCCATACAAAACAAAAGCAAGTGCCCAAAAGTAGGCTACGCATTTCTCGGGGCACATCCATTTGTGGCATGTGTTCGTCCCAGGGTCGTAGCATGCAGATACTTACGGCCAGTTGTTGTTTAATGAGTGATGTAGCAGATCTATCATTGTTGCCACAAAAGTGCTATACACAACTGAATCATGCAACGCTTTAGCTAAACTTAACAACACAAAATTTAGCATAAACATTTTATCAAGTTAGTTACTTGATCAATCATAAGCGCAAGTAGGCATTCATTTTATTCAAATTGAAACGCAAGAGTTAATATTAGAATTTTATTTAAATAACCGATTTTAATTACAAACCCGATTGCACTGCAACGAGAACCATCGAGAACAGCTTGAAAATGTTATCTATTGTTTAAACAACAAACTTATAGGGTGAAAAGTGGTTTTAGGTGATGAGGGAAAGGGTGGTTATCAGTCAATTGCGGCACTTTCATCGATTGCCTGCAAATCGCATTTCACGTTTACAAACATTTTCAGCCTTTGTTGTCAAAGGACACCATGGGACGTGCCCAAGTTTTGAGTGTTCGTGATTCGTTCGTGGAAAAGGGAAGTGAAGATATAAAAACTTGGCGTTGGCCTGATTTCTTATTGTAATACTTTAAAGTAATTGATTTTTAAACTTGACACCTTGCGCTAAGCGGCTTAGTGATGAAAACGCGCGACCCTCGAGACATACCCATCGCCATTGTTGACGCTTTTGTTATGTCGACGATAAAGAAAAGAAATCGTCACATTGGGTTTTTTCCATGTATGTTATGTCATACCCTGTGTTTAGTTTAGGTATTGATTTTTAACTAACATTTAAAAAAAAAACACTCAAAAAGTGAAAAAGAGTTAATATAGTTTTTAGTTTCAACATATTAATAAAAAGTTTATTGAATCTGTCAACAAATATTTGACTTGATAAAAATAATGTTAAAACAGTCGAATCTCAAGGGGATAAAAAGACATTTTTTTTTTGTAGAACTAAGAATAGGACGAAATTGCTGTAAGAAACGTTTTTGTATAGAGTTTTTACTGTCACTTTGATCATAAGTCAAACCTAAAAACGCTGGATATCTGCTCGTCAAGCACACTTTAGTGGCGCACTTCAGACTTTTGTGTGTAAGGATTTGTTTTTTCTTTTTTGGCATTCATCCAAACAATGGGCCATGATCCCGAATTTGTAGTTGCAGTAACCTGATATGGCTCATTAGTGGATTTATAACGGTGCCGCCAGCCATAAGAAGCGAGGGGGAGAATTGGAATTTGTATTTGGAGGGTAGGTTTTATGTATGTGTATTTGATTACAAAATGCTTTATGACGCTAAAGCTGCAAAGCTGTAGGCAATTTAAATGGGATTTGGTGTTTTGCTGCTTTGCTGCAATTAGATTAAAGTGCGTTGTTCAACACTATGCGGCTGAGCTGCTAGCAAATATGAACAGCAAAATGCTTTTAATTTATTGCGACACTAATATACATTAATGTCTTGGCCAACTTCAAAAGGCAGGTCAAAGCGACGGCCCGACGAACCCAAAGACCCCAGACTCAACCAGACAATTAAAAGTCCATGGCCCAGAGAAATGTTAATGACATTTCGCACCAGGCAACCACTTGAATACAGCTCTGAAAGGAGCCAAAGAGCAGCTGAGTAACTGAGTAACTGGCAGTAACAAGGTACTGGATGAGAGAGGGGAGGGGATTTTAGTCCGCTAGTCGCGGCAGTCTGCACAAATTTGAAACTACCGTAATTTGCATATTTTAAGTTGACTTTTATTGCATTAAAAATGGCAGTGGCTTTGCCATTTTGGCCGCAGCTGTAAAACTGCCATTGCCCGACAGTCTCCTTGTGCTCCTCTTCCCTCTATCCAAAAATAGGCTAAGGCGTTTTCCAACTACCCCAATACTCTGTGCACTGTGGTAACATTGCAACCTATTGAAACCTCAACTCATCAAATAGTTAACAATTCGGTTAGACAGCTTTATAAAGCTTAAAAGCTAACAAAACATTTTATGATCGATTTTATTATTTTCAGCTTGTTTAATGGACAAATTTGTATGGGTTTTCTGTATGGATATATGTTTAGATGATATTTCAGTACAAATTGGTAATTTCTTCAGTCCATATGGTAATGATGAAATCAATTTACTTACGTTAAAATGAATGTTCACTAACACAGAGATCGCCAATAACTGATGTGGTTAATGTAACTACATATAATCATTTAAAATTTTTTTCAAGAAAAGGCTTTTGTATGTGCTTTACTCTAAGAAACATATATGAAACAAATGAAGTTAAAATGTAATCACATTTAATTCCTTACTTTGTATATTTTGCACATCTGGTACCACTGTGCATTGGTTTTTGGGCAGCAACTGCTGTTGTCGTCTGCTGGCTCGTCGGGTTGTTTGCGTTTGCCGCATGTAAAACTAGTCGAAGACAGATTACAAAAATACAATTAAAATGTTTTAGTGAAAATTAACTGCAGTTTAAATAAAATGCTACGTTAGCCAGAAAAGCCATAGCCATAGCCAAAGTGTCTCCATGCCCGTCTTAGCCACGCTCTCTGTCGCCAGCTCTTGCTTGTTTTGCTTTAGTGGTTTTAGTGGTTAAGGGTTTTACGTTAAGTATACGCACGATGTGCGCAGTCAAGTTTCGAGGTGGCAGCCAACAACAGCACAGCACAGCCAGAAGCAAGAGTCGAGTAGTTTTTATTTTTTGCGTCGCTGCAGTCGAAGCTGTTTGCTCAAGGTGTGGCTTGACGTGGATTTTGCAATTTGTTAGACTTCTTCTTGGTTTGCTGCTGCTGTTGTGTTGTTGTTGCTTGGACGCTGTCGTCAACAACAACAACAACAACATCAACATCATCATCATCATCATCATTATCATTATCAACATTATTAACAGCAGCTGCTTGTCTATTTTGTGGCTCTTGCTCTTGCTGGTGGTTGTTGTTTGTGGCTGGCCTAGAAACTTAATTGAAAAAGAAACACACACACACACTCACAAAGACACACAGACAAGCGGCAGCTTGCGAAAAAAAGGTTTAATTTAAATAAAGTACGTGCACCAACGAGGCTATATTACTAGCTAAATGGGCTACGCTTCGAGCAGTTTTTGGGCTTGTTGTAGATATATTTGTGGGCTCAGGTGCTGCCCTAAGACGTTTAGATCTCTTTAGTCGTCTTTTGCCTTGGTCATTTGTCGAGTCGACTCATGTCGCCTTAAGGGTCTTCTGCTCGACTGAATCGAACAGCTCAGCGTCGACTCAAAATTGGTTTTTTATTCTTTGTTTTAAGCTACACATTACAAAAATAACTTAAAAGACATACGTATGTTTTAATCAATAGATTTTCCAATGTAAGTAATTCCTGTAAATATACTTTTAAATTTTACTCCATTCTATAAGCTTGTCCCTACTTAGAAAAGTCTTTGAAAGAAAATTTAGTTTTCTTTGTGTCTCGTAGTTTGCTTTTAAATTTTAGATTCGAGCGAAACTACATCAAAAATTCACTAGCTTTAACTTGTTTGCCAAGTTTGATATAAATAAATAAATCTAAAAAGATATTTTTACTTTCGCTCAATTACGTAGGGGTCACTTGATGAAGCTGAACTCTTTGATCTAATACGCCCACATTTTACAAACACACACACATACACATTGAAAGGCACACCTACATTAAATTATAGAAATGCCAATGCCCTTGGCTTGGCCCAAGCAATTGGGCACACTCACTATAAATAGCCCATAAAAATGGTTGGATAACCAAAAAAAATCATTGCCTACTTTTCAGGGAGGCAGTAAAAAAATGATGAAACTTTAAATTCACAGCCCAAAACCAAACATTAAGTCAGCGTGTACATACATTTTTAATAAAGTTTTCTTTCCAGCCAGAAACTGTTATTTTTAGCAAGTAGCAGCAAGGTGGGCTGAGCAGGGGTCGTACAATAGCGCAGCAGCAGATAAAATATGACATTTATAGCGACCGAATACGTAAAAGTTGAACGCACCCGTTGAGAGGCAACCAGAGGAGCAGCAGCCACAGGAACAGCGGCACTTTGAATTTTTATGTGGCTTATAAAACGTACTGCTTGAGGGTAGCAAGTCAGCCAAAAAGCAAGGGTGCAAGGCAAGTCTAACCCCAGCTCAGCGGGTGTATAAAACACACTGACGGCGATTTTGATTGCGGTTTTGTATTGAAAGCAAAGTGAGGGAAGGGGGAAAGATGCATTAAATTGGCAGCTGATGCCTGCGATGGGGTTGAATTTAATGGAATGTTTCGTGTACGATTTAAAGTAATTTTTAAAATTGTATAATATTTTCGTTTTTACTGTTTTATATTTAGCTATGAAATTATAATCCATTGATTCCATTGAATCCAAACTTTCTACTTAAATCCAAAGTGTATGAAAACTTATAATCCAAGGGAAATGCTTAAATGTGATGACAAAACTATGCGATTTAGTTGGAATTACGAACAAGCTTAGGATTCAGGCTTTTTGCTTTTATGCATATGAATATCAAGGACATCCGGTAAATCCTTACACAAGCAGCAGGCACAAACATTTTCCAAGTTTTATTAAATTTTTGCCGCCTTGTTGCCATAAAGCACTTGGCAAATGTAAATTACACATGAGCAAACAGCGCAAAAAGCTGGAATAATATTTGACACACACACACAAATATGTATGTATATGCACACACACATACACACAAAGGACATTTATGGCAACACCTTCTAATCAAGCAAAGAGCTTAAAATAAAGTAAAGCAAAGAATGAAATGAAAGATATTATGAAATTTCAAAAACACACCCTCCAAAAAGACCGCATGTATGTATGGGTGTGTGTGTGTGTGAACACACACACATGTCAGCTAGACAAGGAAGAAGAAGACATGTAACCCCATGTTACAGTGGGCTTGGATTTGGGTGTGGGACAAAAACGAAAAAATATTACACACATAACTGTCAAGCATGGCTTTGGGGTATATCTAACAGAAGCCCCCATTGAACCCACCCCACCTTGTGCGTGTTTGTTAATGAAATGTTTGCTTTTCGCATTTAGTTACGCTACGTTAGACACTTTTGCTTATTAGTGTAAAGCGCAACTTAAACGTTGAAAGAAAGGCAGACAGACATAAAGCGAGAGAGAAGCATCGAGTAGACATTGCAAGGACAGTCGAGACAGTCAAGTCGGCGCCAAGCAGCAACAGAAACAACAACAACAACCATGTCCTTGTCTTATTATTATTAGAAGAACACAAGCCAAAGAATTGTCACAGAGCAGCCGCCCTCTAAGCTCCCAACCCTCCCTCACACATTCACCTACGTTTGTGCCTGACAACAGTCAAGGTTCAAGGTTAGAAACATGGCTGCCTTTCAATTCTGGATCAGAGTTTTCGCCATACATGTCTGTCTTTTGCTTTCTCTGTCTCTGTGTTGTTTTGCCGTTTGGCTGGCAAGTTTTTCGAGGCAATTAAAAAATTAAATTGTGCATATGTCACGTAGGCAAATGGGTATGGTTTGGTATCCGTTTAGACAGGCTAAACGATGCGCCAGCCAGGACGACTTCTTGCCTTTTTAAGTTTAATTGGATTTTGAGCGCAACGCTGCGAGCCGAGCCTTAACAACAATAATGTTTAATTGAGCACACACACACTCAGAGAATAGTTAAATTGCAGAAAAAGCTACAAAGGCTTTTTCATACATGAATTGACTCAATTTAAAATGTTTGTTTTGTTATTTATGTACATATTTTTGGGCTGTAATTTCAAATTTAACTTAACTTGAGTTGCTTTGCAGCTAATAACTGAAATTGTTTGTATGTTAAATATATAACTTTTATAATTATATTTTTGATAATTATACTTGAGAGTATTTCATTGAAATTAAAATACAAAAAAAAAAAAAAAAAAAGATAAAACAAAAAACATAAAATATAAAACCAAAAAAAATAACAAAAATAAAAAATATTAAGTAACACAATAGTACATATTACTAAAAATTACATTTAAATATGTATGTCCCATCAATTAAACTAATTTTGTATTGTTCAGCATTTTAAGAAGCTATAATAATAAATGCGGAGTGGCTATCCTTATTATATACGGCCCATTTTTAATGAACCGCCAGGGATATTTAGTATTAAAACAAATTAGAAAAGGCCCAGCAAAGATTACAAAATGACAGAACAAAAAATTTCATAACCGATTAAAAGAAGCAAATTTGGAAAATCAAACAAGCGATATTGCTTAAGCACCAACAACAAACATTTCAATAAACAATGTAGTATAATTCATATAAGAGGTATCACAGCGTTCGATCCAATACAATTATTTATTAATTTATGCTTATTTTTATTATTTTTCCAAATATTTTTTAAGAATATTTTCGATATTTGTTTTCGTCTCTTAAAAATGGTTTCCAATATTTAACTTTTCTGCTTTTGAATAAGCGTATAATACTTGTCTGAAAGTAACCTGTATTAATATTTCTGGGATCAGATTTCTAGGGCTTAAATTTCTTCTATAAACTGAATATATATTATGTCATACTTTCTTTATATGTTGCATGTATTTTTCGTATCATATCCGATTTGATACTCTAAAAATGCCAAATGTCGAATTCCTTAAATTCTTAACCCCAATATGTCGCACCACAAAAAAAGCACAAACATACATATATAACTTTTAGTGTGGCAAACCAGAAAATGCCACAAAAGTGTTTGCATAGCGCGTCAAAAGTCAAATATTTTATCGACACGCACATCCCCGACACATTTCCCCGCACCTTTGACCCCGTCTTGACTTGATTCGCATGTTAACAACAAGCAGTCGGAACAAAAAAAAAAAAAAAAATACAATACATATGTATATATGCTTATACAACGTATGTATGTATGTGTGTATTGTGTTTTATCTTTAGATTTAACCTTTGTGCGACAAAAGCTTTTAATATGCAAATGACTAAATGAGCGGCCCTGTGGAACAGTTTAAGGATCCCATTCCCATCGGAGCGGTTTGCTGTTGTTGTTGGTATGCGAAATGTGCCTCGGTCAATTGGTACATTTGCACATTTCATTAACGCGGCCAGTTGAACATGACCTACCAGCCCACTCTTCCCTCCCCCTACACACTCTTCTCACCCTGCCTTTCTGTGTGTGTTAAAGGAAACTCAACTCTGTTCTCGACTCTACTCTTAACTAGCTGACGCAGCTGGAAAGGTCCTTGCTTTGATGTTGCCGTTGTTGTTCTTCTTGTTGTTGTTGCTTTAACTTTAGCAAAATGGTCTATATGGAAATTCCTGTGTGTGTGTATGTGTTCGACTCGCTTACACACTTCAACACACTTATTCATGCACATTTGCATATCATTATGTGTATTTGGGCCAAGCCAATGCCAACCAGCAACAGCAGCCACAAACCCCACCCACCAGACTAACACGCCTCACTCCCATAGTTTTCTCTCGCTCTCTCCCCGTCTCCCGCAGTCAGTCATAACGCCTAGATTTAAGATTATGAGCTGACTGAGTTTTGTGGCTCGCCGCTAAAACATGTTTGGTATGTCAGTTAGTAAATCTGTGACTCTGTGTATGAGTGTTTGTGTGTGTGTGTTGGCCAAGTTAGCAGTCACACAGGACACACAGGTGTTGTTTAGGTTATTAACTTGGCATTCCAGCAGCTGACTTAAGTTGACTTAAAGACTTGATAACCTTTAACGTTTTATTCACATTGTTAAGGCTCCAAATGGCGAGTGGCTTGCGTATATATTTAATATTAAATCTCAAAATATTCAGCTTTTATTACATATTATTGTTGGTAGGTTTAAATACATATAAAAAGTTTAAAGAGAGATTAAAGTCATGAAGTTTCATTTAACTTATTAACTAAATATATATTTTTGTAACATTATTGAATTTATTTTGTGTATTAAAGTTATATAATATACATACATTTTAACTTAGTAGCTTTTATTTAAAAATACAAGTGTTTACAAGTGTTTTTAAATAAAATTATTCAGCTTTAAAGCGAAACAAGGAATGCAAAATAATTTAAAATTTGTATAATACAATTAAACCTTTTTTTTTATATCAATACCTTTTTTAAATTGTTAGATTAATTGTCTGAGTTCTTGCTAAGTTCGTTTGAACATACTAATATAATTAATATTCATTATGGCTGCAGAATTCTGATAAATGTAACAACAGCACGATTTATATTCTATTGAATTAAAGTTTGTGGCTGTTGGACTAATAATAACGTGCACGTTGCCATTTCATTGCTGATCTGTATGTGTGTGTGCCACATTTGCCACAATTGTTGTCAGCTAAAGCTATTTCAATGCCACACACTCAAAACACACGCACACCCACAAACATGTAGAGCAGCATCCTATGTGGCTGAGCCGACTTAAAAGGCCGCAACAATCGGTGGCAGCTGCTGCCAGTCGAGGATGCTTAGCTCAGCATAACATAGCGAATTGCTATTGCCAACGCACACACATACACATACACATATATACATATATGATGTTGCATATATATTTATTTATACAAATACATATACATACGTATACATATAGTATAGTTCAATAGCTTCATGCCTTCACATTTGCTCTTCGGCTGCTTCGGCTTCTCCACTGGCAGCTGTGAGCGTTGATATGATGAGCGATTTTAACACTTGTGCGATGACATTTTTAAAGCAAAATGTTGCAATATTCAACCTACTTTCATGTGGCCAACAACAACAGCAGCAGCAACAACAAGCGCCGTCAATGTGTAGTTATGACATTTGCCCGTTGCGGCTTATGGCAACTCGGTGGCAAAACAGCAAAACGATATGAAACAACATTGATGTGGGTTAGGGGTTCGGAATGTTGGATTAAAGCCAAGCAATATTTTTTATAGCAGCTGTGCCATACACTTTTTAAATTAGTCTGTTTGTGTTAATACAAAATACGCTATGGCAGGATAAAAAGTTATAACGCTTAAATATTGAAGTTCACTTTAAGTTAAGATTAAATTCGAATGATAATAATTTGACTATATTTTATTTGTTTTTTTTTGGGCTTATGAAAGTCAAATATTGAATAAACTGAAACTATAAAGTTTCCTATGATATAAAGAATCCATATTTTATCAATTCAAATCTCATAAGACGCAAACAGCTAGCGTCAAAGCTTTAAAGTACTTATTATATACGCCCTTGTTTGGCTGCTCAACACAGATAGGGTATTTCAAATAATAATCAAATATAAATGCTTCTATTTCATTGTTATATGTTAACGTTCTTGTACATGTTGTTGGTGTTGTTGTTGTCGCTGCCGCGTGTTGATCCAAAAGCCACATAACCAACTGGCAATGACATTTGACAGGCACAAACAGACACACCCACGCACAACATACACACTGCTGTGTATGTAACTTTGTGTGCAGTCACTCACATAAGTATACATACATTGATAAGCGCGTGTTTACACATTTACACTGGGGAACCAACGAAAACGAGGCATACAAAATGGTATTTATATATATATAAAAAAAGAAAATCGAAAAAAAATCAAGTAGAAAAATGCTGGGCAAGATAACAAGTAATATTATTTTGTTGTTGTTGTGCTATGTCCTTGGGGGACTTTGGAATATCCTTGTTGAAATTTCATATGCGTTGATTTGCAGCGCAGCATTGAAACGTTGGCTCGCACAACTGGGCGTATGCTTCATATTTACCGCACGCAATCATTTTTAATTTATTTGCCACTGCTGTTGCTGCAACAACTGGGTCAGAATCCTTTGTAAAATCTGCCACGCACCACACAAACGCAGTGTAATTTAAATTTAATTAGCTCAACGCAACGCGAACTCTCCAATCGGTTTGGCGGTGATAAGGCAAAGGGTGGGAAGGGGGTGTAGTTGACAGTGCAATAATTCTTTTAAAAAAGCAGAATGAAAGAAAGCAAGAAAGAAAGAGAAAACACAGCATCGATGCCAAGAAATAATTACAATACTTAATATTTATCAGTGGGCAGTGCGTAAAAAGCGAGATGATAGTACGCATGGATGCATATATCTCACTCGCCCTCGCACTCAGATGCTGTGCTCTCTCGCACTATGTAATTGGATCAGCATTAGCTAAGCCAACACACAGGGCAAAGCAGCTTCCTCACTCGACAGCGACACATGAGAAAGCCGGAAATGATATAGTCAAGAGGTCACAACACTAATACGCCAACTAAGCGAGCGAGAAAGAAAGCAAAGCAAAGAAAAGAATGGCCTTTAGATGGAGGACGGGAGGGAGGGAGATGCACAAACAGAGTCCATAAAGCGGCATACACATGAGAGAGCAGCGGCTAACGAGGTCAATTGTAAGTTATTTCCTTCTCAACGGCAATAACAACAACAAAAGAGCGCAGAGAAAAGAAAAAACAAGACATGTATATAGAAATTTGTGGAGCCGACCAGGAAATAGCCAGCATGAATATCATTAATGGCTAAAAAGAGTGAATGTTAAAGGTTGTTAAGCCTGCAGCCACAAATGGAAAGTACACACAGAACACATGTTGTGCAGTATATAAGAGCATGCTGAATAGCAAAGATTAACCCAAGTATCCAACAACTCATTGTTACAATGGAGACAGAAGTCATATAAGGAGTTGTGACATTGAATATTTATGATTGGTTTATAATACTGAGAAAAATTCTTGTCGAAACGAAACGGAATTGTACTCAATAGCACAACACTGGTTATAAAATTTAACTTATAGCTTATCCCTCCCTCCCTGAATTGGCTTCAAAAATGTTTCCTTAATCATTTCGACGTATCTGATCGAAAAACTTGTAACCAGCAGAATGTTGGCAGTAACCTAAACTGTTCGATAAGGCCGAAAGAAAGAATATCGTCAATAACGGATTCCAACGTGAGAACAACAAACGGCCACAAATATCTTTTTATTAACTGATTAACTTTGAAAACTTTAAAAAATATTCCATTTGCTTTGTTGCTCATAACATTTTGATGTTAAAGTATTTACAATTCTATATCAGAAGCATAAATTGAACAACATTGATTTGTCATTCATTTGAATGAGTTTCGGTTCATTTGACATATGAAATGATTGTGCTATGTGTGGAAGCCATTGTATATCATTAAAAACTCAGCTGTTATTTTAACGTTTGCACATTGAAATTCATCATCATAAGCATCATCGACATCATCATCATGTTCATGCAACATTTAATTTATGCACAATAATTTACGCTTTTGCATGTCTAACGAGTCTCATTTAAAATACCATCAACCGAAATGCATTTTAAATTTTGAGCACAAACAAAAAAACGCAAACAAAAATAAACCAACAAAAGGGGGAAGAATAAATATATTAAATTGTTCAAAAGTAAAATTGTGTCACCTAATTTTACAACAGCTCTCTCAGCCATGCATCATTGCACACAGACAGTTGCAGTCACAAACAATTACGCATACGCCAGGTGCGCTACATACAAACATATATACAAAGATATAAAAAAATGTGTGCTTCGCATCCAAAACAACAGCGCAGACAGCAACTGAGTTGCAATTTCTATGCATTTCGCACCTAAAAAGCGAGTTTTAGTCTCATTTTCAATGCACTGTCCCCCGTTTTGCCGTCTCTCTTATTTTCTTTGTTTGCTTTCGTTTTGCGCAGACAGACAGAAGGATAGAGAGAGAGAGAGAGGGAGACAATTGTATGCATATTTCATAATTCATAAGTTTTTCGGGATCAAAAAATATGAATATTCAGCAAATGACACAGCACAAAAGTAGATGAAAAAAAGACGAAAAAGAAATAATGAAATGTCGACAAAATCGTTATTCTTTGCCCGCCTTCCACTTCTCAGCACTGTCACAGTTTGTTGGTATGCATTTATCCGCAGACTACCAGTTTTAATATCATCACTCTCACTCTCTGTCCCTTACTCTCTCCCTCTCTCTTCATCATTCTATCGCTCTCTCTATGTGGCCCAAATCCTGACACGTGCAGCTGTCGCCATCGTTTCAGAAACAAAAAAGATAAAGAGAAAGAACAAACTTGTCCTTTATTTTATGTTATTTGATTTGATTCTTTAAAGTTTCGATTGCATAAATTTGGGTCAATGTATGTGATGTTTTATTGTGTTCACTTGTTACCCATACCCATCCCCTCTTTGTTGTTCATCCCCTTGTTTCATACCTTTTTGTCTCCTGACGACAAACAAACGACAGGCAACAATGCAGAGACAAAAGCACAACAGAGCCCCTCGGGGACCTGAAGGACATGCTACGTGCTTTGTATGATTCAATAGTGTGGCACACACACACAGACACTCACATATATGCGAAAAACCCAAAAACTTTTATTTTATGCAAAATAGTTATGTGTTTTTCAATGCACTATCTACAATGTACACAATTGTTGTTATTGTTGTATCTTGTTGTAGTTGCACGTTTACTTGGGTATTTTTTTTTGTTTTTTTGAGTGTTGCCTCGTATTGATTTTTTCATTTTTAGGTCGCTTAAAAGCTGTGGGTGGCACAGCAGGTGTGGGAGGCTGTACGGTAGCCAGAAATTGTTAGAGTTTACAACTTACACACACACACAAGCACACACGCACACAGATGGACGTAATGAAGTCGTTTTGTGTCTAGATTTATGGCCACAGACTTAAACGTGGTTGAAATACGCTCTTTTTTTTCTTTTGCTTTCAACTTAATATGCAATTTTTACTAGAATTTTAAAGCTCAAAGAGTCAAAGTCGACCAAGTAGAATTTAATAGCTTGATTTGGGGGAAAAAAACAGTCTGAACAATAGATTTTTGGATTAAAAACATTTTTTAAAAATAATTCTCTTCTAACAAATGCAAACTCAAAAGTGAAAAGGTGAATACACTTTTTTTTTGTTTTTCTAAATATTCACCATTATTTATGTAAATAATTTTCATCTCTGAACATATTAAAAATTTTGGATTAACTCAATTTTAACTTTAAGATAACGCAGGACACATATAAATAATATTCAGCAGGAAAAAAATCCAAGCACACTTACTAACATGCTTTTCCCTTTGACTTTGGTAAAGTAGAGTTGAGCTTATTTAAAATATATGTATATTTTTGGTATGTTTTTGTTGCATTAAAATGAGGGGCTTTTAGCTTATTACGCTGTCATTTAAAACAAATTCAATATTTGCAACGCATTTTGCCTGAAACATGGTCAACACCTTTGAACTTTCTGACTGTTTTGCATAAAATTGAAGCTGCCTGACTGTAAGCCAACAGCATCAACAAGAGCGGCAGCAAACTTTTCTATAGCCGTGCCACACAAAAGTTCAGTGGGTCAGTTCATGGGGTTAGCTGACAGTGGGTTCAGCTCTGCACAGATTTCGCATTTTTGTTACTTTATTATAAAACTGGGCTTATTTGTCTGCTTTGCTTACTTGCTGGCTGGCTAACTGCCTGGCTGCTGTGCTGCCTGACTACTTCTTCGTTCTCTGGCATTATCCTTTTAGTCCATCTAGTTGCTGCTGCATTTTAACCTTATTGTATGTAAAGCTAAACTCAAGTTTATCCCCTGCTTTGTCAGTTTCTTGTTTTCTTCTTATTGATTGTTATCTCATCTCATCTTTCTCTTTCTCTCCCTCTCACTCTCTCTCTGGGCTGTGTTTAGGTCCAGCAGCTTCTGCAGCTGGCAAAAAAGAAAATATAAAAATCATTGTTGAGCTCTTTGACTTTTGGCTTCAGCTAGTTGTTGATGCCCTGCAACGATACATAGGCAAATGGGGATTACATTTTCATATGAACTTTATTTGTTATTGTTTAACCTAAAAGAAAGTTGTTCCCCAGTGAACTTATGTCTCTTAAATTTGGATAACTTGCAAGTTGTTTGTGTTGTGCCTATTTTATAAAAAATTTAAATTTTATTTGTCCAATAAATAATTTTAATATTTAACTTCACAATTTAAAGCATATATTTGTATTTTTTTAAGCTCAATTCATATCGAAATTTCAAGTTAGTTTTTTACAGGTCATTGCATAGTCGTTCAGCTTACAGTTGCAATTTTATATGTTTCCTAATGCCATTTTGTTGCTATCAGGATTTGCATTTGACCCCGCTGCCTGACGTTTATCCTACTCTGTTCTATTGTTACTCTCTGACAATTTAATCGAATTTGATTATTCTTGTGGGCATTATGTGATTCCGAAACGTTTTAACTAGCAACAATTTTGCATCAACTGTTTTGTCGTTGTTTTTCGTTTAGTTATTTGTTGCATGCTTTCTTTTCGTTGTTGCTTTGCCCAACGGCTGCCATATCGAATTTGGTTTTAATTTAGTTTTTGTGTTTTAAAAGATTTCAAATCAATTTCATTTTTGGTGGCATTGGCAATTTTCGGTGCCAGCCAATCGGTTGTTCTTGTTTTGCCAAATTGAAATTTTATCAAATTTCAAATGCAATACAATAAACATGAAATTGTTAATGCTCCGCTTGCGGTTTGTTTCTAGTTGGCTAACAAAGAGTTTTGAATATTTTTTTTAGTTTCGAGTGCTGTTTTTTTTATAGTGGAAATTGAAAACAATTTCTTCTTCTATTTATCTCAGATCACATAAGATTCCATAGATTTCAAGAGGGAAAAAAAGTTAGAATAAAAAGATTCTTAAATTTAAGATGATTTGAAACTGCTTTATTGTTACATTAGGGTTAATTAATTATATACATGTAAATGAACCTTCAATATGTATCAAGAACATCTAAAAGTTTAAGAAAGCCCGTATCTTGATTTACAAAGCCAGCATAAGCAAGATGATTGAACGCTGCTATAATTTCCTGTTCGCTTTGTTGCGTAGCCTCGGAAAGTTGACGTATCTTCGGATTTACTGTTAACGCAAACAAACGTATATTCTTGTATACGTTCTGCAAGCTTTTGTCGCTTATAGCGTCGTGAGTTCCTGATGTATACAGGTTCAGACGTGCATTAACTGACTCTTCAGATAGATTTTGCAGGGATAGTATGCGCTTAAATCTTTGTAAAACACCATCTAGGTCTGAATTCGTCAGTTTGGCCTTCTCAAGCATCGTAACTGATTGATTCATATGGTTCCGGATTTGTAGCAATAGGGAATCATCTATAACATGAGCATTGATTATAGCTTCATCAGTTTCTATCCAGTTCGTCAGCAAATATCGACGATTTGTATTTTCCGTGATATTGGCAGCATGTTTTATTTCAGCAATAAGTATTCGATCATTAAGAGGCAACGCACCCGCAAGACTCTAAAATAGATATTTTTATGTTATCAAATAATATATAATTATGTACAATAAGCATAGTATATATTTACGCACATATAGAGCCGAAAGTATTGCAATGTTAAGACTGAAATGCATCTTGGAAATGTGTTTTCAATAGACTAAATGAAACGTGCTCTGACTTGTTCCTTATAAATTTTTGCCATAAGGCTTATCAGTAATATTCCATGCATGTGAAATGCATCTTACTATACATACTTTAATCAGATGTTTGGGTTTTCCCATCTAAATGATTAAAAAACAAGTAAGAGGCTCTAGTCGAGAAATCCCGACTAGGACATACCCTTAACCCGATACTTAACGCTTACAGTTACTTATGTGTATAAAATCAGTGACCAAACTTCAAACTGCGATATCTCCGGTGTTTCTTAACCGATTTTGACCAAATTTTTTAAATGTTCATTATTTTATCAATAGTTTTAAACCTCAATTTCACAATTTTGAAATTGAAGATTTTTTTTTATCGATCACATGTGTATATCGGAAACCAGAAGTGTTATCGAAAATTCAAAACAAACTTGATCTTCTCATGGTATAGGAGAGCTTAAGTTTCAAATTTGAAGTCTCTAGCTCTTATAGTCTCTGAGATCGGCGCGTTCATACAGACGGACAGACGGACAGACGGACAGACAGACATGGCTAGATCGACTCGGCTGTTGATGCTGATCAAGAATATATATACTTTATGGGGTCGGAGATGTTTCCTTCTGTCTGTTACATACATTTGCACAAAACCATTATACCCTTATTTACCCATTTTATGGGTTAAGGGTATAAAAAATGTATTAAAAATATATTTAGGCAGTTAATGCACAAGCAACAAACATATTGTCTTATATACATTTTTTTTAACAGATATATTAAAAACTCTTTTTTATTTATTGCTTATCTCAATCAAATATAATTTTAATATTTCTCAAAAACTGTCATCAGTTTAGGAAAAGACTCTTCAAGCTCTACAAGACCTGCATAGGCAACATTATTGAACGCGCCAATGAGTTCGCTTTGTTGTGCACCATCGGAAAGTTGACGTATTTTTGGATTTGCTGCAAATGCAAATTTTTGTATCTCTCTGTTGACGCGGCGCAAGTTGTTGTTGGTTATGTCATTAAGAGTATCAGCGGTATAAGCGTTCAGGCGTATATTTGAAAGTATTCTTCCAAAACTTTGTAAAGCTGCTTCTAGGTCATCAACTGTATATGTGCCAAGCCGAAGCAGAGATAATGCTTGATTTTTATGGGTGCGAATTTGTCGTTGACGAAACTCATCCAAAACCTGAGCATTAATTATAGCTTCATCTAGTTCTATAAAGTTCTGAAAGGCGTACCGCATGTGCGTATTGTAGACCCTATAGGCATCTTCTTTTACTTGTGCAATTAGTATACGAAAAAAAAGATAAGTGAAAACTACTTGTTATATTCTTTTATGCAACGAGTTTTTCTTATACGCACAAATGTCACCAAAATGATTGCAGTATAAAGAATGTAATGCATTTTCTTAATATATTTCCAATCGACTTAACTTAAGTCACTGAAGCAATCAAACACTACCATTAGCTTATAAATGATTACTACGAAGCTTATCAGCATTTCTAGTAAAAATTACAGCATAGCAACTTGTATACTCTTTAAGTAGAACAACTCAAATTGTTTCCATCACACAAATAAAGAAAAATACAGTGAAAAGTATTTAAAGAGAGTTCGTATTTAAATTAAAAGCGTAACTAAAAAAAAAAGAAATTTATTCATTTATAAAGTAGTAAAAATTAATAATTATTATAATACATTAATAAGTATAAATCTATAGCACTCCACAGCGGAAGTACTTATACTTAAATATTATAATTTAATGGGAATTTCCGAATTGTTTACGTTTTAAAAACGAATAAACATATAGACAAGGGCGTAGCCAGAATCTGAGGAAGGGGGGGCCAAAAAAATTTTTTTAGAAAGCAAAAAACGAAGGCTTGTAAGGTACTGGTAGTGTGGTTTTGTGTTTATTTAAAACACTTTTGTGTTACTTTTGGAATGTTATAATAACATTTTATCGATAAATATGACATGCCTAATACATATTTATCAAAATTATCAGACGCAAGTTTCGATGTGAATGTCGATAACAAGCAATGAGCAAACACTGCGAAAAATTTTATTATTTTTGCTTATGAAAAATGAATTTTAACAAAAAATTTAATTTAATTTTTGTAAAGGGGGGCAGCTGCCCCCCCTGCCCCCCTGGCGACGCCCTTGCATATAGATTAACTCCAAGAACTTAGCTTGATAACACGGAAATAAACATTTGTTTACTGACATAACTAAAATTAATTTTTTATTTATTGTTTATCTCAATCAAATATAATTTTAATATTTTCCAAAAACTGACATCAGTTTAGCAAAAGACTCTTCAATCTCTACAAGGCCTGCATAGGCAACATTATTGAACGCGCCAATGAGTTCCTGTTCGCTTTGTTGCGCAGCATCGGAAAGTTGACGTATTTTTGGATTTGCTGCATATGCAAATGTTCGTATCTCTCTGTTGACGAGGCGCAAGTTGTTGTTGGTTATGTTATCAAGAGTACCAGCTGTATAAGCGTTCAGGCGTTCCTTGCTTGGATTTAAAAGTATTCTTCCAAAACTTTGTAAAGCTGCTTCTAGGTCATCAACTGTATATGTGCCCAGCCGAAGCAGGGATAATGCTTCATTTTTATGGCTCCGAATTTGTCGTAGACGAAACTCATCCAAAACCTGAGCATTGATCATAGCTTCATCTAGTTCTATAAAGTTCTGAAGGGCGTACCGCATCTGCGTATTGTAGACCCTATCGGCATCTTCTTTTACTTGTGCAATTAGCATACGATCTTTAGTAGTCAATGCAGCCACGAGGCTCTAAAAAAAGATAAGTGAATATTCCTTGTTATAATCTTTTATGCAACGAGTTTTTTTTATACGCACAAATGTTACCAAAATGATTGCAGTATAAAGAATGAAATGCATTTTTTTTAGTATGTTTCCAATCGACTTAACTCAAGTCACTGAAGCAATCAAACACTGACTTCAAGCTTATAAATGATTACTACTACGAAGATTATCAGCATTTCTAGTAAAAATTACAGCATAGCATCTTGTATACCCTTTAAGTAGTACAACTCAAATTGTTTCCATCACACAAATAAATAAAAATACGGTGAAAAGTATTTAAAGTAAGTTCGAATTTAAATTAACAGCGTAACTAAAAATAATGAAATTTATTTATTTATAAAGTAGTACAATCTAATAATTTTTATAATTTATTAATATTAATCTGTTTACTGACATAACTAAAATTAATTTTTTATTCATTGCAAGTTCACATTATCAATGTGTTAGTCAGTTTATGTACATATGTAAACATCGTTATTTGATTATTTGCGAAAATCAGACGAATTGAATTTGAACTATCTGCTTTCATAATTCATAGCCAGATCTATTAAAACCGCAAAGCTTCAACACACTCACAGTAATAAACATACATTTGTATGTGTACATAGTTAAGAATGATTTCAATGTATATTTAATGAATGTACAACGCTGCGTTTTCCCAGCGGTCTTCATAAATATTTTCACCACTAATGAGCCCGACGATTAATCGCAAAGTGACACACACATACAAACATTAAGAACGTGAGAAAAGAGAGAGAGAGAGAGAGAGAGTGAGAGAGAGTGTAGGAGACTTTTTCATGTGGGCGTCTGGTGACATGTAATTGTCAACGAAATATATATATATTTTTTTTACATGAAATACGAATTTTATATGTAAGAGCAAACACTCACACACACTAGCACACACATACGAGAATTAAGCGTGAGCTTGCCGAAGGATGATGGGTCGTCGTCTATGGGGCGTGGCAGTAGCTTACGTCATGGTAAATTGTATGTGTGTATGCTAATTGGAGGGCACAAGACGCTCCGGCAATTACCCGAAGCGAAGCTACAGCAGCAGCAGGAGTTGCAGCAGCGCCCAGTGGCCGTACTTAAATATCAATTAAAATGCTTTACCAAAAATGCGAGCTCCACATGTACAGTGAATGCTCGTAAGTGAGCGCTGCAGTCGTGCATTTGTGCATTAGAAATAACAGTTGGCAGTGTTGCAAAGTTGCAAAGTTGCAAGTGCAAAACTATTGTCACAGCGGCGGCAGAAGCAGCAGCATAAATTCCATTAAAGTTTTGCATTGCAAATTGCATCAACAATGCTTAGGCGACGGGCTGTTTTGTGCTGGAGAGCTAACTGGGGTATTTCAGGCGATAACAGAGTGCAGCGAATGTGAATTGGGAACAGTATGTTTGGGTGTGAGTATGTGTTTGTATGAAAATGACGTTAAACAAATGAGCTGTGAGCTTTATGTTTAACCCCAAAGCGAACTATTCAAAATTGTTATTATTTCTCGTGTGTAATTATAAAATTAGAAAGTTTTACGCAAATTGAAATATATTTCATCTTTTTTCAAGGGTAGACACACCTTAAGTAAATTTGTTTCTTTTCTGATTCGTTTTAAGTTTAGTCAAATTTGTCTGAATTATTATTGAAATTATGAGTAATAATTTGTTAACATTTATTAATGTATGCTTTGTGAAGTTTTAATAATATAATATTTGAAATTACCATATAAACTGTTTAAGCCAACTATTGCAATATTTCTTCGAGTATAATTTATTGCCAACTGCATTTCTATTCATGTTTATTGTTTGTGGCTTTCGCTTATTCTCGAATCAATTGAAGATCCCTTTTGGATTTGATTTCCATTTTACGCACTTTAACAATTATATGGGGTTAATTCATGCGAAAAGGCTATGCAGATAGCACATCAACAGCCCACATTGCTTTATCTACATATGTTTGTACAGACAGACCTACATGTGTATTTTTGTGCATTGCAAGTTGGCTTTTCTTGCATTCTCTTTTCTTTTTTTTTTGGTTTTTTTGCTGCCAGCAAACTGATTCAAGTCGAATGCAATGCCAAAGCTAAAGCTACGGTTTTAAAGCAAGAGCAAAGGAGTTGCAGTCAGGCCAAAGTCTGCTTAGAAATGGTTTGGGTTGGCATGTAGCCAATCAAGGCATTCAAAGAGAGCATATTTAAATAGCTTTTAACATGCACGAGCTGTCGAGCTGTATAGCTGTCGAGCTGTGGAGCTGCAGAGCTGTCGAGGCTGCTGTAGTTAAGTGAAGGCCAAAACCAAAGGCGACACAAAAATCCAACCAAAAAAAAAAGAAAGAGGAAAAAAATTGAGCACCCCGAATTCAGGTTCTAACAGCTAACATTTTTCAAAGTGGCTGGGCCAGAGTTGCCAGGGGTCGAGGGGAAACTTAGCAGCCAGCTTAAAGTCGTTTAGTAATGCAGTCAACGTAATGCATCTTTGCCTTTGATGCATTGGCATCTTTTTTTTTGCGTACGAAAGAGAGAGAAAGCAACAAGCTACAGATTGGCAAACTAATGGCCACCAGGAGATGCAACATCTACTCTTCTCCCCACACCCTTTGGCACGACTAAAACACATGCAAAGTTGAATTTAAAAGCAAAGTTCATTTTAGAGTTGAGCTTAAATGGTTTTTGGCTAATGAGCTTTCATCGATGTTTAGTGCTGATGATTTCTAGTTTCTATCAATTTTCATCAACTTGATGGACAGTACATTAGCTTAAGCCAGTATAAACAGCTCAAAGGCATCATTTGAATATCATTTTAGTTAGAGAAGCAAAACAAAATCTTACTTAAAACATTTTTTTCTAGTTAAAGGTCTTTTGTGCTTAGTTAATTAATGTTCTCTCTCTCGCTTTTAAAACTGTTTTACAACAAAATTGTTTTATCAATTTGTACAGTTATGTAAAGCTATAAAAAGTCGATTACAAAATGTATGAGTCCAAATCGATGTAAAACCTACAGAAATTACTAACAATAATTTTGGCTACAATCCCTCAAAGAAACGATCAAGCAATGCATCGTTGACAGAGCCAAAGTTCCAACGTTGTCGCACATTATCAACCAGGCACAGGTTGGTAACCACCGTCGCCACATTGTTCACCACAAAGGCCTCCATGCAGTGTGTGCCACGCAGGCCATGAACCAGCCATTGTTTTTCACGATCGTAGTACCAGAACTGATTGCCGCCCGAATGATGGCAATCCCACATCCAGACCGTGGCGTTTGGCTTCTTTTCCTGCACATCTAGACACTCACTATCAACCCTACGCAATTCGCGATGAATATCGAGTTTCCAGTTTTGAGTATCCTGGGGATGCGTTTTATTCTCAGCACAGGAGAACATGCCAACGGCATGATTTGGGCCCCGGCCCATATTGTCCAGGCAATAGATCGGATAGGCCACGCTTTGTATGACACCCGAGGCATAGGGTGTGGGCTCAGTCGGCGGAAATTTGGCAAGGAAATCGGGCGCCACCTCCTTCATGAACCAGTCAAAGGACTTGCACTGCAAACGTTCCCTCACCGCGCGCTGTCTAGTCAAATCGCCAGCATCAATGTTGTCATAGGTTGTTCGATCTCGCATATACACATACTCTTTGTACTCATCCAGCCAGACCTCGGCAACGCGTTTGTGATTCTATTGAATATATTGTATTGAAGTGATTAGGTGGATTAGTTGGATGGCTTGAAGGCCTTACCCTTGCCACAAAGTTATAATTAAGTGGATTGGGACGCGGATCCATTTCGCCGCGAAAGACGTGTGCAACACGGGAGCAGGGCACGTCCAGCAACATGCCACCACACATCCAGATCTTAAAGCTCAGCTCATACTGTTCGCCACCCCAAATCTGTAGCTCATCATCATAGCCGCCCAGATCCCAAAAGAAATGACTGGATATGGCAAATAATCCGCCCATCATCACGGGGCTGCGATATGGCAGAGACTTGTCCACACTGTCCTCGGGCAGCACCGGCAGCTGTTTGTAGTAGAAACGCCAATCGAAGCCACCGCGCATGCCATTCTCATTGCCACCATTGTACGCAAAGTTGTTGTTATCAATGCTGTCCACAACGGGGCATGTGGATATTCTGTTGTCGATGACAATGGGCTCCAAAAGTGGTGGCAACTGCAATTGGCATTAATGTATGATAGATTCTTAACCTTTGTGATAAGTTGTCTTCGCTTACCCAATTGTAATTGACTTCAATGTGTGAGTCAAAGAAGACCATGACTTCACCGGTTGCCACCTTGGCACCAGCTAAACGTGCACCAATTAGGCCACGTCGCTCGGGATTGTGCACAACGTCAACTAAATTGGGCCAATGTTTGGCCACATAGTCATCCAGCTGTGCCTTGAGCGTCTCCCATTCGCTGCCATCGTCCACGAGCACAATTTGCTTAAGCAGCTCGGCCGGAGTGCGATTCACAATGCTGTACACGGAGCGCAGCAGAGTCTGAAAGTGTTCGTTGTAGAAGATAAAGATCACGCTCACACTGGGCAGTTTGGCGAGATACTTGCGAGTCTTGCATCTGCATAAGATCAAGCATAGAAATGTTATGAATATTTCTAAATATATGTATATTAAATCATGTAATACTTACTCCTCGCGTCGAACGTCTGGCACCGAGCGATTCACTGAGATTCTGTCCGAGATGTAACCGTTGAAACCATTACGGCGGAACTCCTTCTGCTCCAGCTCCTTTTCAGCGGGATCAGTTATTTGTACGGCTTGTCCATGCTCCCCTAAACCTACACGTAACTTATCCGCCTCCATGGCCGCATAGTCATGCCAATCTCGACGCTCACCCACTGGCGTTGGCAGCGTGAACATCTTGATTGGCTTAGCTTGTGCCGGCAGCTCGACTTTTTGCTGCTCTGGCACTGGATCACGTACCGCATTGCGATCCTGAAATGGAGGTCGTGCTGGTCGACGTGTTGGTGGAACATTTAGTGCACGAAACTCTGGCGTTATGGGATCACCATTTGCATCCAAATTACTTTCGTCCGGCTCATTGCTGGCGCTGTCTTTGCTTAGACGCTTCTCAACAATCAATGTGGTTATCAGGGAGATGAATGCAATGAACAGGATCAAATAGATGAACTTGCGCAACAGGCGCTTCACATAGCGCTTCTTTATGGCCATGGCCAGAACGTTGTGTAGCTGCGAATCGTCTCTTTGGAGTGATTGAATTCGTGTCAGCTGCTGCAATGCGTGGCAATACGAGTGTCCATTAATCTAATTGCCTTTTGCGCGTGCGTGTGTGTATGTGTGTGTGACTGTGTGTCTGTGTGTGATAAGTGTGATGATAAGATTTGTCGGCCAACTTCATTTCGCTTAAATGTGTACATCATTCTTCAATATCAATCAAGAGCTATCTGTTCGCGTGCCAAGGCCCAACTACCCAAACGGGTAGAAAAGAGTCGCAGCTTTTGATTGTTTTTTCTAACCTCTCACACTCACCTGTTTCCAAGCCTAAGAGCGCTTTTACGCTGTCGCCATCTAGCGTCACAAATGCGTAGCTCTAATGAAATTACGTTGTTCGCTGATAATGCGTTCGTTTCACGTAGCAACACACAATCTACACGGTAAGAAACAAGAATATAGAAAAAAAATTTAAAACTGAAATAATTTTTTTTAATTTTGACGTTTTAGAATTTTGTACATTTTCAACGGCCTTATTAAAGTTTTTGAGTTCTGCTCATGTGTCGTCTTCAAGGAGCTGTAAAATTTTATTTTATTTCGTGCTTTTTGTAGAAACAATATGATCAACGTTTTCTTCATATTGGGCACAGATGTTGCAGACAGTTTACACTCGTCGCTTTTTGGTTTCTCTGCTTGCTTTTTTGTTTAAGCTTAATGGCAGCTGTGTCTACATTTTGGAGCCAACAATTCTAAGCAAATACACATCTATGCTCACAGTTGTTGGGCATTTAAGCGCATATTTATTGTACATCGCTGCGTATTCGCAATAAATTCTCACAAAATTTCAACGCACTGTGGCAATAAAATGACATTTTTTCATATTTACACACATAAAGTCAATGCCAAAAATAAAAAACCTTGCCGTGAAGTATCAGCTAGGGCTATGTTAGACTGGCAGTTTGTGGAGTTTGGGCTGAACATTTTTTATGGCCCTTTGCTTTCATATGATGTGCAATATTTTCAACGCAGACAAATTCATTTATACACAAATATACATGGATGAAACTGTGTGCATAACGCTTTGTACCTATATTTCTCTTATATGCATGTTGATGTGCGATAACAAAAGCAACTAAAACTTATTAGATTGTCGAAAGCTTAATACTCTGTTTAATATTTGTAAAAGACGATTTGACAAATGCATAAAGTGATTATCTTTTTAGTCGTTAAAATTGAAAACAGTAATCTTTCTCTAATCTGCAAAGAGATTCAAATAATAATTTTTTGTAGGAAAAATACTTTAATCGTATACAAAATTGACTTGCGACGACTCTCACTCATCTTTTTTCTTGTTTGTAGGGTATAAAAATAGCTAACATAGCCTTTTTTGTAGCCACTTCTGCCAGCTGTTGTGGCTTGTTGCTGGTTTTCAGCTTTTGTGCTATTTTAACTGCAAAATGTTGTCGCAGCCAGCAATAAAATACAAATATAGACAAAGTGTATAGATATATACATTTATATATATATGAATATAACTCTATTAACTAACTGAACCGATCATATATGCAACAAAAACAAAAGTTTATCTTAGTTGCACTAACTGCACATTGAGTCTTCTTTTTTATTGTCAGCTTTATCAATCGTTATCAATAATTTTATATTATGACTTGCATTTGGTCTTTCGTTCAGCAGCGATTTGATATTATTTTAAATACTCTTTAAAAAATAATAAGCTTCAATTATTTTTTCTATTTCCTTAAAAACATCTTAAACATATGGAATGTATTCAGTTTTTTAATACCTAAAAGAGAGCGAGAAAAAAAAAACACATAAAAATAAATAAATAATTCTCTTTTACTATATGCAAACTGTAAACATACACACATATAATATTTTAAAAACTTGTGTGTAATTTACATATTTTAGTAATTCAAAAAGTTGGTTATTTTTTTTGGCAAAAATTTAACAAGTTGAAGCTTAGTAAATTGTTTGGAATAACGCACATTTTGATTATGCCTGGCTTTCGGGCTTGTTTTCAAACAGATTTTTTGTTTTGTTTTGTGCAAAAAAGGGCTTAAACGCATGTTGGCATTGCTGTGCTTGTTGTATCGGTCGCATGGGCCGTTGGGTGGCTTGGCTTAAAAAGTATTTTGCAGGCATTTGCACATGCATAATAATAAATAAATAAAGCTGACTCTCTCTCACTCTGTCTCTCTGAGCATAAAAATTTACGCGTTTGTAATTACGTTGAAATTAAGCCGGCATCAACATTTAATTGCGCAAAGCCTACTACGAATACAGAGAGTTGGGCAAGCGTCCACGCATGCCTTAAAAAGGGAACCAACATTTAATTAACAAATTTTACGCATTTATTTTCTATTTTCATGTGCGGCGCCTCACACACACGATGCTGACCAACCGACCAACCAACCATCCGGCAACAAAAACCGTGACAACATAATTTGCCTGACCCCTCTCCCGCCGCCTCTTCTCCTTAAAAATAAAATGGCGACAACACCAACAACTAATGCGAACCGCAACCAATCCACAAAACCACAATCGGCACGGCACAGTCAAAACGAAGGACATTGATGCCGTCGAGGGTAAATCAGTGTCGCTGCCCTGCCCCATTGCCGAGCCCCTGCATGATGTTTATATGGTCTTATGGTTTCGAGATAATGCGGGCATACCTCTATATAGGTAAGTACTCTTACTATCTCTCGCTCTCTTGTTTTATTTTTATGGTATGTGTGTTTTGAGAGGTTGCCTCATTTTGGCTTATTGTCGCACTCTATGTGTGTTTGTGTGTGTGTGTTTGTGTGTGTCTTTATACGCATTTAATTAAATGCAAACGAGCCTCAAGAGCAAGCTGCTCTTAAATCCTACAGCCAGCGTCACACATAAGTATACAAATAATTTTTTATCCTTAAACACCCTACAAAATGTGAATCTTAAGTGGCATACTAGTACATACTATACATTCGTAAGAATATTCAATATAGTATTAATACACATTTTTATAAATTTGAAGTAAAAGACTTTATTGAATATGTACTAAAGAGAAAAGCTTATGGGCCAAGTTCAAAAGACTAAAAACAAAAGATTATTCTTAAGATAATTTTTTGTTAAATCTCAAATTTAAAATTCAGGAATTTATTCATAAATAAATAATTATTTTATCACAAAAAATTATAAATTTTTATATTGAAGTGAATTTCAGCTTTAACAAAATGATATATTCGAAACTAACTTTTAATTGTGCTCATAGTGTTTAATTAATTTTTAAAAGTACGTTAATAAAAATAAAGCCTTAAGTAAACAAGACTTTAACCAAAACCAAAAACAAACCATTTTTGTATGCTCTAATCATTAGAATTTGTTTTCAAGGGTATATTTTGATGTCACCCATTTGTATTTAGTGCTGTTTAAGTTGTGTCGACTATGTCTGTGCTTTTTTTTGCACCTGACTGGCAGCTGATAAGTGGCCCTTTGTCTGGATTTGTGATTTACCTTGAGTGTGTGTGTGTGTGTGTAAATTGTTTTTGTTGTCACAGGCGCACAGTAAATTAACTTAATTATGGTTACCTAATTTACTAATTAACCTCAGACGAAAAAACCGCAAAAATTATGTGAATAAATGACGTTGAATATCTTATATAAGCGTAAATATATTTGGATTTAGGCATTAGAGTGCTACTTATGTAGCTTGTGGTCAGCTTTGCGAATTGTTGTTTGGCATGGTTGCACTTGATGTTGTTGTTGCCTGTTCAATGGTAATCAGGCGACAGGTCATAAACAACAACTCTATGAAAAGTGCATGCAGCATGCTGGGTTGGAAGGGGGGATGGACTAACTAGCAGTACAACGGCAATCCTAATTGCATTCACGACATTTTTAACACCACGTTGCGCCTTTTGGCTTTTGTCGACTGCAATTTTAAAATGCAATTTATGTTTTGTTGCTTTAGAGAACGTACAGTGGTGCTTAACAAGTTTATTATATTTTTCCAGTTTTCAAATAGATAAATATTGTGGGAATAAGGCTGGAATAGTATAGTATGAAAACATAGAACAAAGAAACCATCTCAAAGTTAACTTTAAACGAAGTCTAATTTAATTATATATTTTTGAAGTATTATTATTTGATTAAGTAATATTATGGGTACTTAAACATTAAAAAAATCTAGACCATTGAGTGTTAATGATTTTTGTTATTTTTTTATGCTTGCAATGCAACTGCTGGCCATTTTCATTACACTTAATTTGCTTGGGTCCATACCACGTACCATATTATTTGGCCATAAACATTTGCTGCATAGGCCCCAAAGAGCAGTTATTAAGCTCGGTCTTCAACTCCACGCCCAGTACTCCCTAGAGTATTTCACTTTCTCTAGCTTCAGGCTCTGCAGCCAAGTGCAACAGTTTTTTTTTTTGTTATTATTATTTTTTTAGTTTTTTAATTAAAATGGCAGCGCAGTGAGCAACTATAAAAAAGTAAGAGAAAACGCAACAAAATTGGGTTAACGTTGCTATCGTTCTCTCTTTTTCTCTCTTCATCCCTTTCGTTCTCTATTTATCGTTCTTTGCTTGCGTTGCACTTGAGTTGCAGCCCCGCTTGGCACGCAGCAATTAAGTTGTTGCATTTGGCGATGCTAACGTCGTCGTCGACGTCAACGTCGACGTCGACGCAGCTCGCTGGCAGCATTTGCTGTTGGTTGCCCGCATAAATTATTGCGTGTTGCATACAAAAGGGCGCTTAACGCGCCACTTGCCGCAGCGGCTCACGAAAAGTGGCTGCTACAAAAACAACAACAATCGCAATGCCACCCAAAACCAAGACCCTTGACTTCTTCAACTTTTCGTTATATTTTGTTGTTGCTTCGAAAGGCTGTTAACAACTGATGTCATAAATTCAAAAACAGTGCTCTGATAGGATTTAAATATAATTTGTGTTATCAAGAAAATTGAATCAAATATTAAACATTACCTTGAGGTTAAAGGATTTAAATAATTAATAGATTATACAGAGAAAATAATTACAGTAACATTGAAGGTTCTTACAGTAGAGCTTTCATAAGCCAAACTTTTATATAACGGAGTTTTCTATTTAACAAACTCATTGCCAGACCACTGAGATTTGGTTCCATCTATTACAATATACATTAAAAAATACGATTTAAGTTCCTTGAAGCCTTAAGCGATAAAATGTTATTAAATAAATAAGGCAATAATAATTGATTTTATAAGAAATCTCAAAATCTTCAAGAAATTAAAAATAATAAGAAAAACTGTGTAAAAATATTTTCTTAATAATTTTTTTACATCAGCTTAGTTTTAAAAAGAAAAAATATTTTAGACTATATAATGTCTTAATTAAATTAAACATAATCAAATTATTTCAATTAGCTATGTGCAGCTAAAAACAATGCACAGTTGAGAGCTGTTGAGCTCGTATTATAGTTTAAGTTATTGTTGTATTCCTTACCTTTCTTGTTGCTTGCAGACATATCCAAAATAAAGTTAAACGGAACCTTATCTATAGGAATTTATTGTTAACAATAAACAAAAAATTCAATAGACAACGAAATATTTACAGTTCGCTATGTAAGAAACTATTATGGCCATTCTTAATGGTGCTTCACCGCATGGCGAACTGCAGCACTTAGCCAGCATTTAGCCAGGTCTTAAGTGTTATGGCCTTCTGTGTACGTGTGTGTATTGCTGTAGTTAGGTAAAACTTGGCGCATTAAATGCAGCGCAGCATTTTAAAAAGAGAATAAAATTGGAAAAAAAACATTTATCTGCGTGCATATAAATTTAATTTTGGCAGACAGCCCGTGGCACGGGGTTTTTGTGTTTGGCCAACATCAGCCGTCTAATGAGCAGGCTAAAATAAATGAGGCTAATTTTCACGCGCACCATTTTAAAGTAAGAGGAAACCCAACGCTGAATTATATTGCCTATAGATTTTGTTTGAGTTTTGGCCAGCTTTTGGCTCAATTTGATTAAATTTCTCTGCCACTTAAATATTTATTTTCACAAGCATAATAATAATAACTCTCTTTCTCTTTCTCTCTGTCTGTTTGCAAAACTTTATTTAATTTAAATCTGACACTTTTTTCTTTTCTCTGTTTGCAGCTTTGATGTTCGCGATAATATGGCCATTGAGCAGCCCCGACATTGGTCAGCGCCAGAGGTTTTCGGCTCACGTGCCAAATTCCATTTTGACTCCCAGCCAGCAACCTTGGAAATTAAGGTAAGATCTAAAAAAAAAAATCACACAAACACAGAGCAGGCCATTTACAACGTTTGTGTGTGTGTGTTGAAGCACTTTACATCCGCAAGTTTAATCAAATCTTTAAATATTCCATTAAATTTGAACGTACGTGAAGCAGAAAGAACAAAATTTTTTTGCAGTCCCTATTTTAAAGAGCTTTCCACTTGTTGTGGTCGGCCAGAAAAGTCAATAAATGGTAAAAACTAGAAAAATAAATAATTGAAAGCGAAGCGTAAACAAAAATGCAGAAAAACCATTAAAAATTCAATCGAATCGACGCAAATAAACGAAATAAAATGCCAAAATCGAGTGCAATATAAAATGTGTAAAATTTTGGACCTGAGAAAAAAGACCAACTCTATTAACATCTCTGCAAGAAACCACATTTTAGCCAGTGTTTAAAAATGTAGCATTTAAAAATTCTCAATTGCAATTGCAAGTGCTTTCAATTTGCAGAAAATGGCAATTGGAATGGCGAATGCGTGTTAAAAAAATTAAGGTAGTAAACGGAAACGGACGAACAAGAAGAAGAAAGAGAAGAAGAAGGGCAATACATATTGGTAGCAAACGGAATGCTAAATAAGGGTAGAAGGCTGCGACTGCGACTGCGAATGGGAATGGGAATTGGACTGAGGCAATGCGAAAACAAATTTAGATATCAAAAGTTGTTAAATTGCCTCGCGCACGCGAAATGTTTATTAATGTCTTGCATGTTTACAGATAACTTGATTTACCGTTATTGTCATGCAATGCACACTCACACACACACACACACATACACTCCCACATACGTATGCGAATGTGGCAGCTACTTGAACTAACGCCTCGCCTTGTGGCAGCATTTGACTTTTAAAGGCCAAGTTAGCTCGCGAGTTTCTTCGTTGTAATCCTTGGACAATTTCTAGTTGTAGACAGGCAATGTGGGCGGCAAAGGCAAAGAGAGGGGGTATGAGAAGTGTCTTCTGTCTGCACGTTAACGAGCTGCATGTACAATCCAACACACACACACAGACACACACACAATTGCATTTGTGGAAATGAATGTGAAATGCACACGAAGAGGCAACAAGAAAAGGAAAAACTCAAACCTTAATATGAATTTGCGACTCGCGGTTGCATCAGCTTCATAACGGCAGCCAGGGACAAAACGATGTAGCAATAATAAACATACATACACATGAATTATGTGCGACAAATGGTTTTGTTCTCGCAAAAAAGGAGTTGGCTTTATAAATTAATTTTAATTGCCTTTCAATTGTCTGGCAATTAACCCGACACCAGACCAACTACAAATTAAACATAAGTGTAGGTTACACGAGAAATATATATACATTAAGAAATGTACACACATATGTATAAAATACAATTTGACTAGATTTATAGCAAGTTTACTTGTTGATTATGGCAATAAACTTCAAGTGGTCAGCAGCTGCCAAATGAATCAAATTCCACTTAAGAGATATTTATGACACTAAGAATGCGATTAAAAAAATGATCAGGTTATTTTCTATGGATATCTTTAATTGTTTTTAAATCTTAAAACAACTAATTTATTCTTTTAAGCACTAAGCGAATTCATTTATCATTGGAAATTGTTAGCCACAAAACTGGCAAATGACAAGTTGAAATCGTAATAAAAGCACAAATGGCCAACAAAACAACAAACTTGGCTAGCATAATTGCCTATCTAACAGTTTAATACACCTATGTACGTGCGTATGTATACCTTAGCCACACATACATACTCACACACGAAGCACAAAGACCATAGAGTTTAAGGACTTAGGTGACATGCAATAATTGAAAATTACATGGCCAAAAGCAATGGCAAACGTTAGTATGCTAATCATCTGTTTCCTTTCACACACACACACATACACGTGTACATGTTCGAACACTTAGGCAATAATATGTATATGATATTTTGCAGGATATCAAACGTCATGATCAAGGCATTTACCGTTGTCGTGTGGATTTTCGCACAGCTCAAACGCAAAGCTTCCGTTTCAATTTGTCCGTAATAAGTGAGTATATCTGAAATGTCTATATGAAACCCATCAATCTGACTGTCTTTTGTGTTTTTTTGTCGTCTTCATTTTTTTTAGTACTTCCGGAGCAACCGCTCATACTGGACCGTTGGGGTCGTCAACTAAATGGCACACAATTGGGTCCCAAGCAGGAGGGCGACGATATTGTTATCACTTGTCGTGTGGTGGGCGGTAAGTAAACCCCTTTCCCTTCCCCTCACCCAAACTAACTAACTAACTAGCTGGCAAGCTTAACCCCAATGCAACACAGTAACCCTTCCCTCCTTCATATCTCTTTCTTTTTTTTTGGTATTGCCAAACTCACACACACACACATGGCTATATCCGTTCGACCGGCTAGACAATTTCCTGTTAATTTCCTTAAAAGCTTTGGCCGAAAAAACAACACAAAGAGGGCAAGAGCGAAAGAGAGATATAGAGCTTAAAAAAACCCTCTTCTAAAGAAAAACCTCAAGCCGCACTTTGACCGAAAATGAAAATATCACAAAGTTTGCTTTGCTTTTGCTTTGCTTTGCTTTCGTTTTTCTTTGCGCTAGCTTGACTTTTTAATTTGCCCTACCCCTGCTCCCTCTATCATTCTATCTCACTCTGTCTTACTAACGCATATGTATAACTATTGTTTTTTGCTCGTTCTATGCTTTCGGATTGCATTTCATAGGTCGACCACAACCACAGGTCCGCTGGCTCGTAAATGGACTACTTGTCGACAATCAAAACGAGCACAATTCCGGCGATGTTATCGAGAATCGACTGTTGTGGCCATCGGTGCAGCGTAACGATTTGAATTCCGTATTCACATGTCAGGCATTGAATACGCAATTAGATAAGCCCAAGGAGAAGAGCTTCATACTCGATATGCATCGTAAGTCTACATTTCGAAGCCCATACCACCATTAAACCTAACTAATAAACTTGTTTACACCTAAACTCAAACGCTTGACCTGAAAATGAAAACTGGCTGCATTTAAGATACTCAGTTAGTTGTGTTCCATCGCCAATTTCAACAGTACGAGTAGTGTTGGTGAATGAGGGACTATCTTAAATGTTCACCAACTTTCACTGCCCTTTTTTTTGGTATTGTAAACTCTAGGCCAAAACAATTTATTTTTAAAATGAAATGAATAAATGACTTGTTTTTTCTTTCAATGTTTAATATATGGTCATTAGCCTAGATCTACTTTTTTAATACATTTTTACATGGTTTGTTTGAAGTTATGTCTTTCATTATTTTCAGTTTATAAAACTTCGTTTACATAACTATTGTACGGAAAGATTGAAAACTACCCTTCAATACATAATTTTCCGTATACATAATCAGAGAAAATGATCATTGAATACCAAAATTCCAAGTTGTTACCAGAACATTGGGTAAACAACGAAGTTGCTTTTGTTGCATAAACATAAACATTCGATATTCAATATTTTTCTATGATTAGCACACAATGAATAAATAAACCTGACATTGTTTGAGGTTAAACACCATACTCATACTTACTTATAAAACGTCAAATGTAGCCCTCGAAATAATTACATGTTTACAAAAATAAATGAATGACGGGGCGTTACGCCTAACGATAACCTCGCTCCATTTGAACTGCACTCTTAAGGGAGTTTCAACACAACAACAACAACAAGAACTTCAAGTACAACAGCAAATGTTGGCTCAGTCATTGAACGTCATTATTTAAGTACGCCTTTGGAGTCAGACGTAACATGCTTTTTTTTGTACATATGTGCGTGTGTTTAGCACTCGAGAGCTGTCGCCGAGAAGGCCGTTGGTATTTATTGTTTTAAAGATACAAATTTATTTCAAGTTCTAAATAAGTTTTTTTTCTTGAAAGTTAAACTTGTTTTGTAAACGAAGCATAAATAATAATAAGCAGTTATTTTTTCTGGAAATAGTTTTTTAAAAATGTTTTTTTTTTTTATATGAAAAAGCAAACAATTGTATGTAACTAAAAAGTTTTATATAAATAACTTCAATTTTAATTCTGTGAGCTCAAGTTTGATATTTAAAAAGAACAGAACGATTGGGTTGGATACAAAAATTCTATATTATGAACGTGGTTTTTTCCATTGAAATATGATAGTGTCTTAAGTTTGTTTTCATAGGAGTGCATCCACGCTTGAAAGTCACCTAACTCATCATAAAGCTGTTAAGTTCAAAACAGTTCAGTTTTCATTGACAGAACATTGTTACTAAGATATTATATTTCAATTCTTTTTACCTTCAAGCTCAAACCTACAACAAAAAAAGGTCAACACTTAACTATCTATGCAATTTATCATTGTTATTCAATTTTCATTATTTAAGTGGGCTAATGCAATGTTGTTTTTCCGTTTCCTTTTTGTTTCTTTTTGCAGTGAAACCATTAACTGTGAAAATACTGGAGCCGCCCAGTTCAATGATTGCCGATCGACGCTATGAAGTCACGTGCGAATCATCGGGTTCCCGTCCGAATGCCATCATCACATGGTACAAGGGAAAACGTCAATTGCGACGCACTAAGGTGAGTAACGGGCTGTGAGTTGAGGGGAACATGAAGTAGCAGACAGGTGACATCCACTGCAATGGACTCTGGCACATGACCGCAATTGACGTACAATGCCCAACACTCTTCTATACGGGCGGGTTGGCGGGTTGGTCACATACAGTTCCGATAAGTTATTGTGTTTGCACAGTCATGCCACACACACATGCTGCTGCTCGTAACTCTTCCAGCGGAGTGTGTGTGTGTGTGTGGGGTGGAATGGGAGTTGGCAACACCCACTTGTTGTCCCTGGGCGTGGCTCACACTCGTCGCGTTCCGCACAACACCGTTAGAATAAACACAGATAATGTGATATAAACTTCACAATACACAGCAACACACAAAAAAAAAAAAAAACAAACGACCCCCTGCAAACTCTCTACCTCCTTCTAGCCATATTCAACCGCCTACATTTGGTTTGGGGCTTTTGTTTTTTTGTATTCTATTTGCAACGCTTTTTCCTTTTGCTGTTTTCGTTTCTTCTTTTTGTTTTTTTGTGTTTCAACTTTGGACAAATTTATGGGAGTTTTAGCACAATTTTGTTGCAATTCATTTTTGTGCCGCTTTGCCTTTGGCCAGCTCCTCGCCCACAAGCACGACCCCGCTCCGGAACCAAAAAACTGTTCTTGTTTATGTCCATGTCTGTCCGCCTTACCCACATACATACACATATACATAGCATATAGACTATACTCGTTTATGCATACCGCTGCTGATTGCTTTGCCGTTTGCAGCTACACTCCTTTAAAGACCGGAAATGTTTTTCAGTAGTTTTTCACGTGGCATAAAGTTGGCGTAATGCGGCAAAACGGCCACCCAACCACCACTGAGACCTATCGTCGAGACAGTCAGACGTACTGGCCTTTAAATGGGTTCAACATGCCTTTTGGTGCCTTAGTTTCCCTCTAATGTGTGGGCGTTGTGGGTGTTAAATACGAGTGTGTGTTTGTGTATGGTTGTGTATTGTGCTGTGTTGTTTTTTCCCAGACATGTAGATGTTTCGAGTCTAAACAAAAGTCTAGCAACTTCATAGGGGGAGCACAACACATTAATCAACATTTTAGGGCCAACGACTCTCATCGAGTCACAGTCGAGTTTCCTCGTTACGAATTGCAGCTAATTAGGACAAAAAGCCAAGAGCCTTCCAACGTTGTTGAAACTACATATATACATACTTCTTTTTATCCAACGACAACGAGTAAATCAATTTAAAAAAAAGCTTTGCAAAAACACAAGTTGTATGCTTCACGACTTGTTGACAACGGTTACTAGAAATTTAATTTTTTTTATTAAAGTTGATTCATTTTATTTTTAATTCCATTTATAAACCATGGTTTAAATATCATTGTGTAGTCATGTTTAAGCTTAGATTCATAAATCTTTCTAAATTTCAATAAAAAGTTTTCCCATGTTAATAGTAAACAGTTTTAATTTTTGATAGTTTCCTCATACATTATGAAATATTTATATAATTTTATATTATTATTGAAGCTTCTTAAAAGTTTTATTAAACATTATTACGTATACGAAATTTTGTTTGTCGAAGGTTTATACATTATTAAAAAAATTAATAAATTACAAGTTTTTATTGAAAAATAAGAAAGTATTACACATTGTCGTCTTATCGGTTTTTTTATTGAGTTCTTTCTGGTTTTTATTATTTTTTTGGAAAAATGAAGCTCAACAGATTTAAGATTTTAAAAAAACATATTTTTTCTGGATAAAAATTAGTTATCATTTTAAGTTGTATATGCTTAAAGCTTTTTCAAACAATTATCTTAGAAGCTTTTACAGCTTGCTTGTATTCTCCATTCACATTTCTTGTTTGCCCCGTAAAAAATATTAAGCTGAATCTTATAAACTAGTCAGTTATCTAGATGTTTACTTTTGTTTCCTGTGAATATACTTTATCTCGTTGGACATTGACTATAAAAATAACGTTTTCACGTTTGCCAAGCAGGTGGCAAACTGTCCGCCTTTCAACACCTACGAACGATGCCACTTAAAATCGAAACACTAAAACCCACTAAAAAGTGGAATCCTTGCACCCGCCCCAACCATTCTCTAAGCATATATGTATGTGTGTGTTTGTGGGAATATTTCACGCCTTTTTGCAGTCGTTTAGCAAGTTTTGGAGTCTGGTCGCTAGAGGGCGACACAAACACACTCACATACACTGTTAAAAATGAACAATTTTATGACCCGTTCAACTAACAACAAGAATAACGACTACAAAAGCACAACTAATTATGTGTGTTTGTTGTTGTTGTCGTAGTTGTTGCTCTTGCTTGGCGCTATAAAATTTATAATACCCACACACACACTCACACAAGTCACATAAAACCCAAAGTATGCAGCAATAAATTTTAAATTGCAAAACATAAAATATTTCGACAAATTTGAAAAAAAAAACACACTCACATACAAAGAACACACACAAAGAACGAAACGAAGAACTGCGCCTCAGGACATTTTTCCGGGGATAAGTTGTTGGAAGGGGGTGAACGATGTGGGGGGTGGTGGTTACGGGGATACTGGTTCTTTCACTCGTCTCGGGGCCGAAACTTAATTAATGCAGAAACACATTTTCCAGGACGACATATCAAAGAACTCGACACACTCGGAGCTGAGCTTTGTGCCCACCACAGACGACGATGGCAAATCGATAACATGCCGTGCGGAAAATCCAAATGTGAACGGCCTCTATTTGGAGACCATGTGGAAATTGAATGTCGTTTGTAAGTATTACAAATTGTGTTTAAGTCGAAAATATATATGCACACTCACATACACAAACACACATACATGTATATATATATATATATACTATACTTTGCTAAAAATACCAAAATAAAGTAAAAAACATGAAAATAAAGAGGGAAAACAGCAAAAATAAGCATTTGCCGACAGCTAGCAAAAGGTAGACAGCCCAGCTAAATTTATTACGTCGGCGTTGTCGACGTCGCCGTTGAAAGCCTTTAAAATGCAAATAAATCAAAGACAAATGACAAATTGTGAATAATTTGCCATGGGCCAGAAGGCAGCTGCCGTGCTCCGCTCTTCTATCCCCACTTACCACCGCGGGGAGCGCTTCAGCGCCCAACTGAAATATGTGGGCTAACAAAATGTATGGCAGGCGCTTAAATTAAATGAAGGACTTTGCCTGTGTGCGTTTCCTCATATACCACCCATCATTCCAATCATCAACACAACAGCACCAAAAAATAGAAAATTATTTTTAACCAAACAACGGTGATACTGTTTTGCGAAGGTCTTATCATTGTACAAAGGCACACAAACACAGCCAAAGAAAATTGCGAGCTTGAACATTTGTTAGCTTAAAATATCTTCCTGCCGCATCATATAATATAAGCACATGTCTTCTTCAAATCTACGCTAAAGATTAAGCTTTTCACAAAATTCAAATTTAAGCATTTAATAATATATTGATCAAATGGATTAATAGACATGAAAGAAAGATATAGAATTTGTAGCAGATATATGTGCAGAATGAAACTGAAGAAGTAAAATCTTCATAAAAAGTACTCTTATGCTTGTTGTTTGTCTGAAATATACACTCCGAGTATCAGGACAAATTCAATTTAAATATTCCCCTCGCCTTTAATTTATATTTAAGGAAGAAACGCTTTAAGAAAAGTTTCAGTTATATTTAACTTAGCCAACAAGTATTTTTAGCTTGCGGTCAAAGTCATAATCATAGACAAAAGAATACCAACACACACAAGCACTTGTATGTATATGTATATTCCCAATTGTTTTGGGCAAATTGAATGGGTCAATAGCCGCAAAAGTAAGTACTGCGGACATCGTAAAGTGCCAAAGTCACCGTTAAGTTTACAGTTGCGCGGCATTACGTATACGTCGCGTTTGCCGCTGCAAATGTATTTTATTATTTCGACTGTGTGTACATTGTGCAAACACACACAACAGACAACATGCAAGTGTGTGTGAGTGTGTGCATATGCGGCACATCACGTAATGTTGTTTCTTTGCTTTTCACTTCCTCAAATATTAAATTTTTACTGCAATCTGCTGACGTACCATAAGAAAGTCGAACAAAAAATACAAAAAACAACACAAATACATGTAAAGAATATATACACAGTAAGAAAAATTGTATATGGCTGTTTAGCTTTAAAAAAAAATAAGGTGTTATTATTATAATATTTTTTTATGCGCCACACATACTTTTAGGCTTCATATTTTATACTTTAGAATATTATTTTTTATTTGTTTGTTTTCCCGTTCCACCTCAACAACGTCAACATCACCATCGACGTTGCCTCTGCCATTTGCTTCATTGACGGAAATAAACTTTATGATCGGCACGTACAGCAAAATATTCATATACATATGTACATATGTATAAGTTTGTGTGTATGTATGTGCTGCAGGCAAGCGTTTGACTTAAAGTGAAGGAAAAACAAAAAATTAATTTTTTTAATATAAAAATTATGATTTTTAATTTGAGCATGTGTAATACCCTACAGTCGTTCTGGGCTCAGGCTGGGTTAGCTGTTAGAAAGGCAACATTAAAAATATTTTATATAAAGATACTATTCAAAAATCTTTCATAAAGAGAGAGCCTTAAACTGTTTTTGTAGATTTATTGAAAATGACATCGTTCGTATTCGCAGTGTTAAACTTCTTTGATACGCACTTAGATTTTCTTAAAGCGCATTTCATATTCGTCTATGGCCAACTCAATTATTTACTCGTGTTTTTAATTTGAACACACATGGCAAATATGTTCCGCATCGTTTCACATTTGTTACTGATGTTGTTGTTGCTGTTATTATATATATATTATATTTTTTATTATTTTGCTGTTGCTGTTGTGTCCTTGTTGTTGTCCTTTCTATACGATATCTCTATTCAGCATCATGCCTGAGTTATTATGCCAACTTCGTTTTGGCTTCTTAGGCACGGCATTTGGCAAGGCCATTTGCCATACTTTACTGCCAGGAATGGGGGTGGACAACACCGAGAGAGAGAGAGAGTAGTAGAAGGGGCTGCTGCATTCCGTACGTATAATTTTGTTTATGTGTGCAAGCTCTGTGTGTGCGTATGTGACACGACGCTCGTTTTAAAATTTATAATGTGGACCCCGGCAAACAAGAAAGCAGAACAACAACAGCAACAAAGCAACAACATAAACGAACAGAAACATGCAATGCAATCACAGACATAGAGATTCCCATGAGCGCACTACACACACACATACAGTGTCTACTACGATGTCTCTCTCCATGTATTTGTGTGTGTGTGCATGTCCCTTAGCCGTTGTTTATGACTGGGCTGCCACATTGGCGCTTGTGCTGTGTGCGTGCCTGGCATTTTGGAAAAAGCGAAAGCATCGCGATATATTTTTCTCAATGCCGCAATTTGAGTTGATATTTTTAAAGTGGGCGCACCATAGCGAGCATAGCAATAGGGCTTATGTATTTATGTGTACATGTATACAGTACACCGAGAGAAATATTCAAGTAAGGTTAGATTTTGAATTGTACGATTTTTTCCTGCAAAATTTACTGAAGGTTTACTAAACAAAGCATGAGTTTAGCAAAGCTAGTATTTTTCTCTGTGTGTATGCTTCTGCTTTCTTGCCAACCATCTAATATAACTATAAGCTTTTAACTTAGCGAACACTGAAAATAATGCGAAACATCAAACAATTCGATACGAATAGTACCAATATTCTGTCCAAATAAGAAAGTTTACAACATGTTTTCTACAACTGACTTTTCAAGAGAATGGAAAGCTATGGAATTTATATCCTAGTTAGAAAGATTGTAATGATATCTTTTATCACTCATTAAATCAAAAATACTAAGCTGTTCTTTAGTTTTTGAGAATAGTTTCCAATGAAAAGTACAGAGCACGCTCAATAACGTGAACGCTTTAAAACGTAAACGCCCCAAAACGTCAAACATTTTTTGTGTATTGTCTTTTCTAAAACGTGAAAAAGGCTAAATAAGAATGAACTTGGGAAAAGCCCGTCTCGTGCTTGGTTGCATCACAAAATATAAAACTCTCGGTTTTTAACAAAGAATATCGAGTGTGAGGTTCGTAGTGCAGAAATATAATGTCGCTTAGAAAGCATGAACACTTTTGTAACAAGACCTGGCTTGGCTTTAATATGTGCACTGTATCAGAGAGAGTAAAGCTCGTTCGTTCTTGATCATGTTCTTACCTATTCGTTATTCTTAGAAAAATTTTACTTAACTTTAATATTTTTAAAATAGGGCTTTCACACTTTCAAATCGCTTATTCACCAAAAGAGCAGCAGTCGCGTATACATATGTATATCAAACAATATACTAGAGCATAACTTTAATTTTCACATAAATCACCAGAAAGAAAGTAAGCGAGAGTGTTTGAAGTGTTACGAAACTCTCCGATCGATAGCCGCACCCCCCTCCTCAGCCCAAAAATGGTGGATGTGCGTCCCCTATATACAATATTTTTTGAACGGTTACAGCTGTTCGGCAGTTTTGGGTCGCAAACGGTAAATGATAATCACAAAAATGGCCCGCAACATGTGTGCGGAAACACCGCGTCGCGACTTTTGGCGAAAGAGTTTTTGCAGTTTGGGGCCCTTTGCAAAGCACTTTTGCTGATTGGCGTTCCGACTGCTGCCAAGTCAGACCTTATGATATGGCCAAGGAACGCAGAGATATAGTGGGGTAGGGCCAAGTAAAGTAAACTTTTGCGAGGCCATTCTAAAGTGAGCAAACTTTTGGCCTCGTCCTCGACGCTGTTGTCGTCGTTGCTTTGGTTTTGTTGCTGTCGTCTAACTCTTGACTGGCGCCGTTTGGCTTTGGCCGCCAATAACTCAACAATATTAAGGCTGGCACGTGCGTCCTTCCTTCAACGTCCTGTTTGCTGTTTTTTTTTCTGTGTCCCAATGTTTGTCGCAAAGTTTGTGGCTCGTTAAGCAAATTCAAACGACTTAAGCGGCAACACATGTTCACAAGCAGCAAAACGTTATACCGTTAGACCAAAGTCTCAACCAGTGCAGTACTGCGATCCTTGTTCCTATCAAATTGTCTGAGTTCCCATTAGGTTGGACTATCCTAAATCTCCTTCTTTTCGTTGTTGATGTTGCTAACGAAAAGTAGTTTGCTACTTATAAACGAAATAGATCACCACACTGATGGCCGTCTTTGGTGGCATGCAATTGGCATAGCTAATATAAGTAAGTTCATATTGTTGTTATATATTGAAGAGTTTACATTTAAGCCAACATAATTGAAGCCACATTGATCAATGGTTTGGAGACAAATGTCAGCTTGCATCTGCGAAGCACAGAAACCCCAAAGCAATAAATAACTTTTAGCTATATACATAAACCACAGCTTTTGAAGTGTGTCAAAATATTAAATCTAAATTTTGGAGAATTTAATCAGTTGTGTCCCTAGCCGTTTATAGTTCATGATTAATATTTGCAAACATTTATTTTTATGACCACGCTGATCTTTAAGCTGCCGATGAGTGTGGCACTAGATCTCAGTGATATGACAATTAAATGTAGATCACTACACTGCCAACTTTATTCTAATATGTATAAGCGACGAAAATATATTTATAAGCCGGTTATACTAAGATCAACTCATATACAAACTTAAGTAACTCATATATTTAACTTAGTTAAACTTACTCTAATGTCTCGCTTTTTCGCACCGTTTGTTAAATCTTTACAGATCCACCATTGGTTACACTGCGTTTGGGCTCCACGTTGACACCGGATGATATTAAGGAAGGCGACGATGTTTACTTCGAGTGTCACGTACAATCGAATCCTCAATGGCGGAAACTGCTGTGGTTACATAATGTAGGTCGCGTCAAGTCAGCTGGAAGTGAGCTTTTGTTGTGCACACTCCTACTACTACCCCGCCAATCACACACAAACACACACACAAACACACAACACACACACACACACACACACACACACACACACACACACACACACACATGTATATATATATTCAGTGTTACCTCGAAAACCCCAAAAGCCAAAAACCAAAACCCCAAAACCAACAATGGCGAGGCATCAGGAACTGGGCTCTAGGTCCTATTTGTGGGCCGGCTGTCTGCTTGGTTTGCTTCCATTCTGTTAAGTGTCAATGACATTGGCAAGTTGCGTATGCGCCCAACTACACCATCAGCATCAGCATCAGCTTGAGCTTCTGCTGCTTGGGTTGCATTTTGCTCATTTCTATTCATTTCACACCAAGAATGGCGGTCGGCTGGGAAAAGGTGGACGGCAAATGATGGTGTGCATCCAAGTTTGCAATGTGCCGTTGCGGTGCAAAATAGTTTTAGGATTTGTGGCATTGATTTTGCCGTTTGCTGTCGCAATGGCAGCTTCGATGTCACAGTCTCCGCCGCCCGCAATCAATCAGCAAAGAGCAGCCGCAACTAGCGAATGATGTCAGTTAAGACTGCACGTATCAGTCTCGCCTCATGCAACTTCTTAATGCGGCTTGGTTTTGAGTTTGACAAATGAATAACAAAATTACAGGAAATACTTGTTCGATACTAATTAAATTCATTTCTTGCAGGGCATTCACTTAGAGCACAATACATCGGCTCGTGTCATCCGCTCGAATCAGAGTCTGGTGCTGCAAAAGATAACCAAACACTATGCGGGAAATTATGCGTGCAGCGCCATCAATGATGAGGGCGAAACGGTCAGCAATCAGTTGCCGCTACGTGTCAAATGTGAGTATAAACAAACACAAACATTTCGAGCGCATAAATACTAAGTAGTGCCAAAGAGAGTGTGTTTCGGGTGCACTCCAATATATCAAGTGTGACTACAAGTGTGCAGCAAGCATCCTGGTGAATCTGCCACAGCCACAGCCACTGAAACGAGCAGTGAGCAGTTGGCATTACGAGCAATACGGCCGGCACTTTGTTTGAATGCATCTATCTATCTATCTGACGCTGGAGGGGTTGGGCACACAGAAGAGAACAAACTCATACCAGCCTCCTTCGCATGTTGTCTTATAATAAAGTCAGACAGCGACGTTGTCAGCCGGCATCCCCTTTTCCAACTCTTTGCCTCATTTTGATGTATTGCATTTTTCTTTCGTTTCTTTTGCAGTTTTTGTTTTTTTTGCGCGCTTGGCCCTTTTCATTTCACAAGTCGAGCTGGAGCTCTGCTCGTGAGTTGAGTTGAGTCGAGTCGTCTCTCTCTCTTGTTCGTTGTGGCGCAGTTGCAAGGCAGTCAAGGCTGTGAAAATATTTTTCATTCTGCTTTTTGCATAAATACAACATTTTGCCATCTCATACTCAGTGCTCAACCCCGTTCGCGTCTTATCTGGCAAATCCAGTCGCTTTTCATATGCTTGCCACATGCGTTGCATCATATTTCATTGCTGCTGTTGCTGCTGTTGCTGCCGTTGCTGCAGCAGCAGTTGCAGCTGCTGCGGAATTATGCATCAATTTAACAGGCCGCGAAATGTTGCCAACTCTTTTGCTGCTCCCTCTTCTTCTTCTTCTTCTTCATCATCTGCGTTGGAAAGAGCTTTTCTCCGAAGCAGACGCAGCAGCAGAAACAGAAGCAGCTGCGTTTAAATTCAAGCAATTTGACAAGCGCCTCCGCCTCCGATTCGGATGATGGAGCTCATAATGAGCTCGGCAGCCGGATTTAGCGGCTATACTCTTGCCTCTTAGCCATTGTGTTGAGCGATACACATGTTGCAACAACACACACACCCTCACACACATGTACATACAAATTCCCACTTTAAAGACTCAAGTACTTTTTATCCTTACTAACTTTAGCTCCTCGCTTCACTCATGCAGCTAGAATGACGCATTGCTGCGGGCCACAAAATTAAATGGCTTGACGCAGGGATTTGTGTTGAATTTTCGTTTTTTTCGGTCAATGATTTTAAACTGCTTTAAAAATTTATTGAGTTTCCTTGCAATATTTTACAAGAAGTCTCAATAAAATCTTTACATATAGAAGATAACCTGTTTTAACCTGCCTACATTACCACTAAAGTATTAAAATGTTGGTCCCAGCTTTTGAAGAAATTAAAACAATTTCCATTCATTTCATACATTTGCTGGAAAATACAAATACTGAGTATGTACAGGGTTAATTAATCTCCCATCATCTTCTTGTGTCAGTTCGGTTAAACGTTACCCTTTTGACAAACTTTGTGTTTGATGTCATTGAACTTTAGTGTTTATTCAACAGAGGCAACGGTAACGGCAACAAGTGGCATTCGAAGGGCTGTCTCAAGTGCTGCCTAATTAGCTGACGACTGATCAAACAGCCCTCGTGAACTCGCAATTTAAACAAGCAACAGCCTGAAACAAAAACAAAAACGAAAACCTGAAGGCGGAAGGACTCTATATACGCCTGTGTGTGTGTTTGTGTTTATGTGTATTTTCTTTTTGTGTGTTTTTTTGGCTAATTAATTACGCCCTTTTGTAAATTTTTAAGACAAACAATTCATCAAAAATTCAACTTGCCTGACTGCTAATGCGTTTGGTTTCGGTCTGTGGATTGGGGAGACTATGGGGATAGGGATAAGGGGGCCTTCGTTGACGACAACAGCGTAATGTAACATTGCGTATACGCCACGTGTGCTGTCAGCTAATAATCCTTTAACATTTATGAACGCCTTATTTACCTGCGAGTACTAAATCATGTTGCCACATTAATTAATTTCAAGTAAACAAGAATGTCGCGTCCGCCACTCGACGCTTTTGCCTTGTTGCCACTGCCACTGCCACTGCCACCGCCAATGCCATTGCCATTGCCTTTGACACTGACTGACTGCCTTAGCCAGCCCCTGCGCCACTCCTTTCCCCTCCCTGCTGCGCCTAACAGATGAGTGGGCCGCCCGGCTGTCTAAATCACTTTTGTGCGTTTGCCTTGTGCGCAACGCCCCCTAGGTTTCTCTCTCGCTCTCTCTCTTCTGCAGGAGTAAGTAAATGCGTTGCCTCATTTTTCAGTGTTTTCCGTTTTTTCTGCACAACAATTAGGTTTTTTTTTTCATGGTACCCACGCATGAGACGTTTTGCCTTTAAAGATTTTTTCAGACGATATACTCATATGTGGGTGCAACATTTTGTAATATCTTCGCTTGAATTCAATTAATTAATCGTAATGTTGTTGTTCAGAGGAATTTTCATGCTCTAGAGCTTAAAATACAATAAAAATCTAAGAAATTAAATTGTATTTTTAAGTTCTTTGTTTTCATTTACTCTAAAAATAGTATAGACCACAGATTAAAAGAGATTCAGAACGAAAGTCAATAGATTATCATATTTAACTCAAACATTAAACATAATTGTATTAAATATTTTTGTATATCCTTTATTTTAGATACACCTGTTTGCAAGCACACAGATCGTGTTATACTAATTGGTGCCTCCAAGGATGAGACGGTTGAGGTTATATGCGAAATCCAAGCAGATCCGCCGCCACGGTAAGAACAAACATTAAAGAAAATGTCGCAAAAAAAGAAAAAACAGAAAAACGGAAAAACATCCCTTGGCCCATTTAGGCGCTTCCCATTTGCTGTTGTAGGCAATTGCTTCCGGTTTCCTGTTGAATGGAAGTTTGCCAAATTGACAAATGACTGTTATTTTGTTTGTGCAAGTGTTTGTGCGTGTGTGTGTGCGTAACGGAAAATGCTGTTTATGTGTTGGGAAATGTGTGAAAATTTAACAATATTTTGATTAAGCGACACTTCAAAGTGACGCTTTTACTTATGGCTTTAATTTTGGCGCTTTAATTTATATTTAAAATGCACAGCTGTTGTTTTCGTTCCGTAGGGGAGTGTGGAAGTGATAAGGGATGTGAGTGTGTGTGTGTGTGAGCTGGACTCTGATAATTCACATTGCCACATTTTGCCCCACTTTAATGTTTTTTTAATGAGTCACCACCTCGCAACACCGCTGCGGCCTGTCCAGCGACTTTGTGCTTTTTCCCTATCCTTGCCCCTCTTTCCGTCTGTGTGTCTGTCCAGCTGCCTTGTCTTGTATTTAATTTCAATTTTTTCTTTCATTTTGTGTGTGTGTGCGTTTTATCTCTGATATTGTTGTTGTTATTGTCTGTGGCTGCGTCTTGAGTTGACGCTTTATGCTAAAATAATTAATCATTAGCTGTGCGCAAAATATGCGCGTTGTTGCCGCTGGCAGCGCAGCTGCGTCGTGTAATTGTTGTGATAGCAAATGGCGAGAGAAAAACATAGAGAAAGAGAAAGAGAGGGCGTGAGGTAAAGAACAGAGGGGCGTCGCCACCGAAGGCGTTGCTCAGCGTGAACATTAAAAAGCTGCTGCATACTTTTAGGGGAAACGAAAGGAAGGCTCGCCTATCCCAATGCCGTGGGGGCGGCAGCATCAAGTTAATTTATCAGCATTTAACTGCTTGACAGCGATGCCAGCAATTTTTTTTCGCTTTTTTGTTGTTTCGTCTGCTGCTTAAATTAAAGTATCATATTACAAAAAAAAAAAACAAAAGAGAAATGCAAATCAATTAATGCTCGAGGGGCCAAAATATTTAAGATTTAAGTGAAAAATCTTTAAAAATAATAAGTGAGTTTTGAGAAGCATAAATTAAATTTGAATGCTTCGAATAATTTATAAATATCCATTTTTTTAAAAGTTTAAGATTTAGTTCTTTCACTTCTCAATTTGTTTCCTCTTCGTTAAATTGTTTACTTTCTCGATCGGTATTTAAACATTGAGTTTGTAAAATTGTTTTTATTTTCATGGGCGAACAGACAATTATTGATTTCTTAAAGTTAACAATTTGTGTATTCGCATGCATAAAATTTGATTAACTTTATTTGCATATACTATATGTAGGTATATATGTAACATACGTACGTACGTACGTATGTTTGTGTGCATTTTCAATTTACTGTAGGCAGTGAGAAAAACGAACGCGTCCAACCGAATGTGCCAGAGATAATTAACCTTTTAAAAGGCTTGCCATGTGTGTGTGCGTGTGTGTGGAGAGTTGACTCTTTAGCTCTCGGCACACTCGACTGTATGACATATTTGTGCGGGTCTTTGTATGTATGTGTGAGCGTGTGTGTGTGTTTAAGCGTGTTTGTATGGCTGTGTTTAACCTTTAATATTTTAACGAGCTGTTTTAAAAATTTAAAACTTTCCAAACATGTTTCACTTGCCGCCTGCCTGCCTTCCTGCCACCTACCTGCCCGCCTGCCCGCCTGCCTGCCTGTCTGTCTGATCTCCTTGTGTCTCTGGAACGATGCGATACGCCTTTCGCCTTTCGGACTGATGTTTCTGCCTTCTGCACGCGCTTCCTACTGACAACGCAACTGTCAAAATGTCAACGCAACACAAACAACAACAAAAACAACGACAACCATAAAAACACAACAAACAACATCAACAACAACAACAACAACAACAAATAATAATAATAACAACAAACATGTACAGAACATTCCGCTGGAAATTTAACAACTCGGGCGAAACTCTGGACGTGGGCAGCGAACGATTCAGTGTGAATGGAAGCCGCAGCATTTTAAAGTACACTCCGGTCACAGATCAGGTAAATAACTACCCCAACCAATTAAGCAACACACACACACTGCGACTTATGCTCATATACATATGTATTTTACGTATTTTGCAGGATTATGGCACACTGTCCTGCTGGGCGGCCAACGAGGTGGGCACACAACAGCAGCCCTGCCTCTTTCAAGTGGTTTTAGCGGGTAAGCGCACAAAAGATTAAACCGCATTTTTTTTACCCCGAACTCCTCTCACAAGTAACTTAAAATGTGTGCTATTCTCCAAGGATTTCATCTGGTTTTTGTTAAAGTTGGTTTTATTAACCAATGTCAAATGCAAGTTTGTTTGTTTTCACACTTCTTGAACTTACATTCTAAGTAAAAATCCCTTTTAAAATGAAAAAAGAAAAATGAAAAAAGAATAAGTTATTACTCTATTATTTGGAATGTTTTATCAAGTTACACAGTGTAGTATTTCTATTAAATTTTTAAGAGCTCATACTGCCAAAGTGTTGAAGCTACAGAAAAGAGTAAGTCGCTTGACATAAGTTCAGTTAATCTATAAACATCACAATACTGTTTGCTGTGCAACTGTCTCTGATGCTATGCGTATTTGCCATTCAACCTCAACAAGTTAAGGCCGCAAGCAAACACTCTCGGCACAACTCTTACAGAAGGCACCAAACAAACTGGCCGACAATTTTGCCACTGTAGTTGAAAAACAAAAATATGGCAAAAGATTACAACCTTTTTTAATATTTCTTCCCATCTTTTTCTCTTCCGTTTCTTTTATACGACTGCGAAACCTGCAAAAATTGGACAACATAAATCCAACTTCAATTTCGATGCCAATTTCCATCTGCGCACACACACACGCACACATACAAATACGCAGCTTTGCCGAATGGCGTCAGCAATTGCAGCATCTTCAATCGGACCGAACTGAGTGTTGACATACAATGCATACCCGGCTACGATGGCGGCTTGCCCCAAATATTTGTACTCGAAATGTTTTCAACACGCACCGGCATAACCAGGTAAGCATATTAATCAGCTCCAGCTGCACACAACCATACAAATACACACATACATACAAACGTCTGTATATAAGCGGATTACATTCGTTGAGTAACTTTGTTTAGCCGCCTGAAGGCTCAGGTTGTGCCAGCATTTGCCAAGCAGCTCAAACTATTGGCTTTAATATTATTACCTCAGGTTAATCAAAGTGCATGGGAAATGTGTGGTCTGAACGGGTTTCTCATATTGGTTAGTTAATTTTAGGTAATTTGTTAAAGGCATTCGATGTTTAAAGGGTTGTGATAGAGGGCTGATGACTTTAATGCTTAAGGAAAGAACTAAAAGCTTTGTATATTCAAACACTTCTGCAAACTTTCGCTTCTATTCCTCAAATATTATAAATGTCTTAAACTGACCCAAAATTAAAGTTAACTAATCAACTTCACCAGTTATCTTAATTTCTCTACCAATTGTGGCTCATAAATATATTATGTGAACATTATGTTTACATGAATACATACATACATAATAATGTGTATTTATACTCCCACTTACAAACATAGAAGAGAACATTTACTATCTGCATGTGACAGCTGCCTCAAAGGAGATACCAGCAGCATTATATTCAATATCCGTTTCAGTAGGACAATTGCTTGCTTTAAGCGTGTGTAGGCGGAGGAAGGGAAGCGTGTAATTAGGCGTGAAAGAGAACGCCTGCCTCACAACAACACAATCAACAATATATGATGTGTTCTCTGTCCACTGTCCCATTTAAAATTGCCTTAGCGACAATCAACCATTTTATATGCTTGTCAAATGGGTGTTTAAAAAGATGCGCATTTTATTAGGGGCCCACAACTTAAACCCAACCCCAAAACCCAATGCTCAAACCCAAAATCAAATCGTATTCATATGCACACATAACATTATGCTACCGCATTGTATAAATTTACTCTGGAGGCAAACAAAAAAAAAAAACGGCAACATTTAATAAATATTGCTTATTAAAACAATGCTCAGACCCAAGGGAAAGAAACTTGGCAGCCAAAAAAAAAAAATATCAAAGGACCCTCATTCAAAAAGATTGCGCCAAAAACGCAACAAACGTCGTCATCAATGCTCAAAGTGTTTGTTAAAACCAAATGGCATGTGGGGAATAAGAAAAAAAGAGGTTTTTGGTTGAGGTCAGCAACGAAGCTTAAATACTCTACAAGTGTGAAAAAAATATACCAAATTAAGAACCCATTAAAATAGTTTTACTTTCTTTAAAAGTTTTTAAAAGAAAACAAAACATTTAATAAACGGGAAAAGTTCTTTATGAAAAAAATATTATTTTTTTTTTAATACCAAAACTTGCATCATTATATTCGAATATGCTGTTGCAAGGGCATTTAAGAGGATCGAAAAAAATGATGTAAAATTTATATAGACATTGAACCCTAATATTTCAGAGTTTGGCATACACCACACCACAAACACACACACACATACACACGCGCAGAAACAAAGGACGATAGACAAGAGACAAGTAAAAGCCGCAACAAGGCAAAAGGCATCAAATTTAAATTGAGGTCATGATTGGAGCAATGCTTCGGTTTTGTTTGCGTTGAGCTTCAGTTGGTTTTTGCTTTTTTTTCGGTTGGGGTTCATAGTCCATGGCAAAAGAATATAAAAGACGTAAGCTGCCAAAATGAAAAAAAAAAAAAAAACGAATATAAATATTTTGGTAAAAGGGGTTTTTGTGGCAAGCTGACATTTGATTGCACATGATTAAAGGCTCAGATTCTGTTGATTTGCCATGCTGATTTAATAATACATCTGCCACAAATCTATATATTTACAACTTTTTCTCTCTTTTTCGTGCTTTGCAGATTTAATCTAAGTAATGCCGAGGAGGCGCTATTTTCGCTGGAAAATCTGGATACGCTCACCTCAATGATGATGCAGGAAAATAATTCGCTCAGGCTGCGCATTTATTCGTACAATCAAAAGGGACGCAGTGCGGCATATCTGTTGCCCGATTTCATAATTGGCTCAACAGCTTACAAGACAGGTGAGTGGCACACACACACACACACACACACACACACACACACACACACACACACACACACACACACACACACACACACACACATACACACTCACACATACAAGCCATAGTAGCAGGCTAGGTTTGATTGATGGATGGGAATTGTAGGGCTGCTGCTGTTGCTGTTGCGTCTTGCATTTGACACATGAAGTCTGCCACTGGTACAGCCCCCCCTCCCCTATGCTACTTGTTCTTCATACAGCTGCTTTTCACTGATTTTATGTTTTAATCCCAAGTCAAGGCTTCGTAGTCTTCATACTTGGGCTTGACTTCCATACAAACATCTTTCACATATGGTGGCGACACTTGACAGGTACCAGAGTTCATCTCTTCAGTACTTACATAATCAACATTTCCGCCTTATGAGCCGCCTTTTGATGGCCTGAAATACATATCTTATATGTATAAAATTATTTTTCTGATGAAACAGCTGCTTGCTTTGCCATAGTAAATATTGTACTGCACATTGGTTGCAGCTTGATCATGAAATAAACGAAATTTAATGCGTAATTTTAATGTTTTTCTTAACATAACTTTTTGCAAAAATACGGAAAACACTAATTCTGAACCACTGTTCAATAGCATAAATACATATTTTAAAATTCAAATTGAACTCAAACTCAAATTTTTTTCTGCTCTTCTCATTTTCATATCGTTAACAAACAAACTCGTCTAAAAATAAAACTGTCAAACGGCAAAACCCACAAAAAAAACCCCAAACTCAACATATCCGAACCATCGTGATATATATGCATGGAATATTTGCGATGTGCGATGGCAATCTATCTAAAACCGATGACGACGACAACAACAACAATGTCAACGGCAACGGCAACGATGATTTATGACTGCCGATTGTCAACCTGTAATTACGACAATAACCGATGACAACAACAACAACAACATTAACAACAGATGACGATGTAACACTGGCGCTATCACCCGTGATTGTTGGCAGCGTACTGACCATCATAATTATTGGTGTGGCCATCGCGATACGAATATTTGTGGTAACATTCGTGCACAATTTGCGACGCAATCGTCAGCATGGCAACAAGGCGACAGCAGCGGGAGTCGTCGTCCAACCAGGCGATGTCTTTAAGGTGAGTGCACCCAAAGAAACTTTTCTGTTTTCACTTCATGCCAGCAAGATTCGAATGCAATTAATAATGTTTTGGGGTCGTACATTTTGTGTAGACTGGCAATCTGGAGAAACCGCGCTGGCAGCATACGGATATAAAAACGAAATCATCTGAGGACTTAGTTGAGGACGAACGTGATCCAGATGTGATACCCTCACAATACGGTAAGTGCACAAAACAGTTGCTTACTTATGTTTGAAGTTATGACAATAACTATGTTTGAAGTTAAGACAATAACTTCAAACATAAGTTATAGAAAGAACCTTTTGATCTCCTATACTGCAAATCATTACAAGTAAAAACCTCAGTTTCATTCCATGAATATGAAAAGTATTAAAGTTAGGATATCTCTAATACAAAGTCGTTCAGTCAAGCTTGGTAGAATCACAATGTTTGCTTTCTTTATAGTTCAGACAACGTGCACTTTGACCATTAAACTTTAATCAAATTTTATGACCACTTTTCTGACATTTACTTTCATGTGTCTCTTCGTTATCGCGCATCGTTGCTTTCTGCTGTTGGATGGGGGCCCATCTGTAATCGTAATCAATCTCATCAACACAACAATACGACCAATCGACAATCGAAACATGCTGCGAACGCAAACCGAAACCAAAACGAACCAATTCCAAAACAAACCAATCCAATCCAATCAACGGACGCAATTTCCTTTTAATCGTAAATATTTTTAACGATGGCATCCGCCAATCTAAAACGCAACCGCATCCTCACATCGCATCGCACAACCAAACTCACAATTGGACTTTCCTTTTTGCCCCCTTGGACGCTCATCAATAAATTTCAATCTCACAGTTGGCGGCAGCAGCGCCGGCAGCAGTGGCAGCAATGCCTCCAATGTGGGCAGCACCACAGCTGGCACTGCCACCGGCAGCAGCACATCGACAGCCGTTGCAGCATCTGTGCCCCCAACGGACCGTGATGCGCATCAGTTTGGCACTGCAACATCAGCAGCAGCAGCATCAGCGGCATCAGTGACGCCGTCCGGCATTGGACTTGTTGGCAGCATATCCAAATGGTCACCCAATGGCAATGTAAGTATCGATCGAGAATAAAATAAAAATAATTATTGATACGACTTTAAATGCACATAACTCAATAAACATTTATTTATATATATTAATTATTGGAAATAAATACCTTTTTTGCTTGTGAATACGAATTTATAATTCCTAAAACTGTTTTAGCTACTTTAAGAACTGAAAAATTAATCAAACTAAGAGTTGGAAACACAAAAAGAGAGAGAGAGAGAAAGATGAAATCGAAATGAAATTGTAACTCAAAGATTGGCTCTGAATTTGCATTGCTGTTTGATTGAGTTTTTATTTTCGACTTTGCTGAGGTATACGTATGTGTATCTGATACTTGTCAGTTCTACTTGTTATTAGCCACACTTTTTCCTTTCTTTTATCTGGCATTCTGGGTGTTTCTTTTTTTTTTTGCACACTAAAACCAATCAAATGCTCAAATTGCCAAATTGCTAAACAAAATTCTGGGCAGCCACAAAGCATACGGGTCTCAAATTCCAATTTCAATCGCAATCCGCAAAGCCCCCCGAACACCCGAACACCTAAAACCCAACATCACCCCCCAAAGCACACCCAAAAGGGTGTTTATTAAAAAAAGCTTTTAAACTGTCACAGAGCGTTCACGTCTTTGCGGCAACACAACTGCCACCCGACCGACCGGCAGGAGGTTTTAATAAAAGCTATTGGCTAAATCTGAGGATAATGCGGCAAGCACTTTTGTATTGCAACGAGCCAATATCCAACAGCTAACAGCCAACAACCATAGCAGTCAGCAGCGACAAGGTAATTGCGCGCTTCCCTATTTTTGTATATGATGAGTGTGTGTGGGTGTGTGTGTATTTTGTTCACTCGCTTCAAACGCAATACATCATGTCGAGCTAACCATAATCAATCAATATTTTCAGTATTTATATTGCTCAACATTCTTTGGTTGTTTTGGTTAACAAGCTGCTGCTGTTGGGTTTGGTGGAGCCATCGTAGCCGTAAATCAGTTCGATGTGATTGAATGTGCAACATGTGTGCGAGCGGAAAATGAAAAAAAAAACACGCACACTTAAATATGCATAAAGAAATTTAAATTTTATTAAAGATTTTGTAGCATATTAATAATTTACTTTGCATTTATACGCTACGGATTAGTAACATTTTGAATATTTTGCCCCAATTAAATACTAAACCACAAATTAATGCGTTTGGAAAACATCGCAAATGATACAAAAATTATAATTCAAATAAATAAATAAATCAAACCATAGTATTTTCACATTTTTCATGCCGCGTATTACTGCCTCTTTCTCTCTCTCTCAGTCTCTCTCTCTGTGTGTGTTTGTATTTTTAATAATAAATGCCCCAGTTAGGCGCATCTGTGCACATTTCGCTTGACCATTTGTTTTCATTTCATTAGTTATTGCAATTAGAGTTCATTTATGGATTTTGCAACTGGTCGAGATGCGTGGCATTAGCATAAGCTGTTTCGAGTGCGATTAGAGTGCAAAGGCAGCAAAAGCTTTAAACCATATGCCATAAGCAGACCGAAACTGACCAATTGACTGCCGCGACCAATGAATATAGTTTCTCTATATGTATGTTTCACTAATCTGCCAAAAACCCAACCACATAAACCAGCTGCAGTCTGACAACAATTATTCATCAAAAACACAAAAATACTTGGCAAAAACTGAAAAAGCTGAAAAAATACGAGTTTTGCGGTTTTCGGCAGTGCAGAGATAAGCGCCAAGTGTGGGAAGTTTCGCTCATACTGTAAATGGGATTTTGCTGCGCTGATTTCAATTACATTTAAATTACCATGGGGCTGTGTCTGTAGGCCATTGCGTTGTAACTGCAGCCATGGCCAATGTCGGGCATAACTCAATTCGTTCATTAAATAATTTTATATATGTATATTGCCAAACATGCAACACAAACAGGCGCAACGAATCCTCGCTGATAGCAACAACTGTGCAATTCGCAACGCAATTCAGCAATTCGTAATTGCATCGAGAGATTTTCAATTAGAATTTTCATTTCAACTGGCCGAAAAGCAACTTCTTTTTATACGCTTACTTTTCACAGGCACTCTTTCTTTTAATATGCTAGCGGGAATAAGAACAACATATTGTATATACGTTCATGTAATGTCTTAATCAAAATAAGGATAAAATAATAAGTAAGCTTTTCATTATTTTATTCAATATTTTGTTTATAACATAAGATAGAAAGTGCATTTACTCGTCGCATTTATAGATTTATATTAATGTTCACCTGATTGCGTTGGTAAATTGCTAATTTCCGAATCTAAAACGCGCCACCCGCAACCCAGAAAAATAATATCAGGCAATATCGAAATCTGTTTCCATCTCGTTGGCTTTAATGCGTTTGCAACTGCATTTTAAATGACGCATCTGTTATATTTATATTTATTTTAGGCACCAGCCATGACGACGACCACAACGCTGTCGTCCGGCGACCCCTCGAATCCACCAACGATCACCTACAATCAGATCAGTGCGCAACGGGCGCAGCTTTTGGCCGCTGTCGCTGCCGTTGGTGGCGGCTGCAGCAGCACCGTCATATCGCCCAGCAGCAGCATTATGGGCAGTCTGGGTGGTATGAGTGGGGCTGGCGGCAAGCCGCTAACACTGGGCATGGGCGGCACGATCATTGGCTCGCCGACATCGCTGTCGTCGACGGCGACGTTGGCGGCCCATTTGCAGCCGGCGCATAGCAGCGGCGTTGGAACGCTGCCGCCTGGGCTGGGCAGTGGCGGTGGCTATGTAATGAATGCTTACAACAGTGGCAGTGGCAGGCTGCATCATCCGACAGGTCACACAGCTACCCTGAATCGTCATCATCATCAACAGCAGCATCTTCATCACCAGCAGCAACAGCAGCAGCAGCAACACCATCATCATCATCAGCAGCCTGGTTCCGGCTCGAGTCTGTTGCTGGGCAGCGTGGGCAGTGTTTTGGGCGTGGGCGTGACCTCGACAACAACCACGTCGTGTAACTCGTCACAGGACTTGGATGACAACATCAACATAAATGCAATTAAGGATTGCCTTATGACGCAACGTGTGCCCGAAAGCTGTGTTTAAGCTCTCAATTATACACAGCACATATACATATATAAAATGTCTAGACTTGGTAATTAATCTAGCGCTGGACTAAAACCCATGCCTACAACTAAACCTAGAGCTAGACGTAGACTAGATCGTCGTGTGTGAATGTATGTATGTATGTAGTTGTCTGTACATATTATATTAGATTACATCAACGTTGAATTCCCGTTCAAATGCTGTGCATATCCTTTTTCGATTCCTTATGACGTTTGCATATTATCAGACATATCCCTTGCTATATCAAGTCAGAAATCATAGTCAACAAGACGATACACATCACAGAGCTTTCAACTACCAGCTGAAACATATCATTTAAAAATCAGCAAAACTCATCCATATATAAAGTCACAATTATTAATGAGTTTGTGTTCAAAATCACTCCTGAAGAACAATAAATCGATGAATTGCCATATCAATATTCAGACAAATTTTTGTCTCCTTTAAAAGTCCCCCAATCTTTTATAAACACATCATAAAAAACAAAAATAAGAAAATATTTAATTAATCTTAAGGCAACTTCAAAAAGACTCTGAATTTTAGTAGCAAAATTTTATTTGTAGCAAAAATGTTCCCAAAAAATTAATAAAGAAGAGATTGTAGATATAAGAACTGTGAGTTAGCATGGTGATCTGTAAATAAATAACTTATTGCCTAGTTAATAAAGTTGTATAAAGAAAATGTTTTTAGTATAAGGTTTTTTGTTGTTCTTGTATTTGTATCTATATTTATAATCTAGGGAAACTGCTAACTGTAAAAGCAGCCTAAGGTATATAAGTGAGAGCCCCGATTGCAAACGGGAATGTCCTGCATAGTTAATACATAGTGAATAGAGAAGGTAAAGAAAGTAAATGCAAATTGTTAGAGCGCATTGCGCTTGAGCAGAATTTAATGACAGAGTTAAGTTACAAATGTGTTAGGCTATAAAAATCGATGCATAAATATTGATAATTCAATTAACTAAGTCATAGAAAATGTGACAAAAAATAAGAATATAAAGAAAAGGTAAAATAAAACAATATAATTAAATACATAAAAAACATGTTTGCTTTTTTTTACAATTCCACAAATTAATAAATAAATGTAAAAGGTAGGTACTGGCATAAATTAAAAACTATTCACTTTATTGTTTCAGAACTTTCTACTTTTCATTCATTAATAACTTTTTAATATAGTATTTGATGTTGTTGTTGGTCATTTCATTTCGTGCTGGACCAATTAAAAGCGCTGCTCAAATACAAAACCCATCTCTGGTGGTTCACACTTGCAACCACAGTTGCCCAACATCCACTTGTGATAAGCCGCAAAACTGCCAGGGGGTGGGGGAAGGGGTAAGCAAGCTGAAAGAAAAAACTATTTTCAATTTCATATGAAGCCCCACTCGGCTCATTAGCAAATCAAATTTATACAGGATACGAGAAATATTTCAGGCAGCTCAGCAGCAATCGTGCTAACACCCTGAAAAAACCACCCAACCAACCACGCAGACACCCTATGGTTGACCACATGAAACTTTGGACTGAAGCAGAATTGACAGGAAAAGTGAAACTTGCCTTTGATTTGTGGGCTGGGCATGCAAAAATGCCTGTGTAGACAAGTTTTGGGATTCATTTGGGTTTCGTATAATTGGAAGCCGCGCTGACAGCTGCCCCCAGTCACCGCAAACTGGACGAAAGTCCGATTGTTCCTTTTTCTTTTTTTTTTATTATGTGGCTTGAGTACTTACATATGTATAGCAAGTGGTTTGTGTCCACAATCCAACACCAAGGGCAAACTTATGGCGCAATCTATTCAATTTGTAATGATAGACTTCGCTAAGACATATAATTATTGAGCTTTGGCGTTTTAATTTGTTTGTCATATTCAATTATCGAATAATTATACAGTAAAGAACTCTAATCATATGCGCCCTTGAGAAGTGAACTCATTTCGGGTCGAATTTCAATCGATAAACATAGAAAAAAATGTTTAATTAGAGAAAATTATACAAAAAGGATTTAATTACTAAAATATAATATTTATTTAATATGCACATTTATTTATCTGTTTTGTATTTAATTCTATTTAATTGTGGTCAAATTATTCGAGCTTACTTATTATTTTATTTTTTACGGTATAAAAAGCTAATAAAATGTTTTTTTTTTCCCCATATGTAATCAGAAATGTAACTTATACATAAAATATACTTTTAAATATATAACTAATTAACCTAATTGTATCATTTGTTATGAATATGGATACAAAAAAACAAAAATTCTTTATTATCAGCGAAAAAACTTTGCTTAAATTGGTTTATTCTAGCTGACCTTATATGATTGCCTATTGAGTTATCAAAAGAGTCCTTAGCTGCTTCAGCAGCGATGGTTTCATCGTACTTTTTCTAGCATCTAGATATCCATATATCCATTACCCATCTAGACTAAACTAGCTCAGCACTTCAATTTACTTCCGTAACGATTTTGCTTACTTCCGTTTGCACATTTACGCTACTGGCATCGCGAGCATTCGCCAGCCTAATAGAAAACTGTTCACACGTGCTGCAAATTACACAGTTTGAAATCCCAACAACCACCCCTAAAAAAGCCCTGACCAGACACAACATTGAAGCCCAGAGCCCACCCAGCAGACCCAAAACACGACCAGCCGCGCAATCCACAGACAGTCCGTGCGGTCAATAAATGTAAATAAAATGGACGCGACCGCCTACTCCAAAAGGGCACGCCCCATTTGTTGTTGGTTGATGGTATCAGGGGCGAGGGAGGGTGAAAAAAAATATAGGAAACTTTAATAGAAATTGCATAGCGAATATTGTAACGAAATTATGCAGGTAATTTATGTATTTGTTGTTGTCCCTTTTTTTCCCGTACGCAGCTGCTCTTTGCTGTGGCTCACATTTATCCAGTTATTGATTTTTTCGTGTGAAAATTAAATTCCCATTTGGAGTTGCTCCTCTGGTCCGAACATAAAGTTTTGTTAGACACGATTAGTTGGCGCGCTTCTCGGTCCAAAATTGAATTGAAGCGCGTTGTGTAAATCAGCGGCTCAATAAAATCTAATAGTCTCGGGCAGATTGCGGCTCGGCACGCACCCCAAAAGCTCAATGAAAACTCAAAGAACTTTGGGTGCGAGCACATAAATTAACGCAGACCGCTTGCTGGTGAGTACAAGGATGTGAATGTCCTTGACAGTGGCAGCCTAATAAAAGCAACAGCAGCGACTAGAGAAAACCCTTCAGGAATAATTGATTAGCTGAATTTCTAATGCTCTTCAATTTGTATATTATTGGAATATTGAAAAATAAAAAAGTAAAACAAACTTATTTTGATATTTAATCAATTCAATATACAAAGTTTTCATAATCAAACTCATTTGCTTGTCAAACTTGATGACCTGTGCATTATGAGTTGTTTCAAAAAGGGTATAAAACCGAAGAGAAGCCGTTTGGCAAATTAACTAATGACCCCATATTAGGTGCTTGGCGTCTTAGCGGAAACAAAGTGTCGGCGGGGTCTTCCAGCCGTTGTGGATGTAACGGCAGGGATAGGGGCAGGAAATGTTGCCGGCGCGTTTGTTTAATTGTCGTGCGACCCGCTTTTTGCTCGTTTTAATGAGTCAATTTAAATTCCAATTTCGATTGTGGGACACACTCAGCTTTCAGCTTTTAGCTTTCAGCTAAGAGCTCTAGACTCACAGCTCTCGGCCCTTCCGACTGCGGCCAAATCGATGTTCATTAACAGAAGGCAATGCCACGCCCCAAACGACGAACGACAAACGGATAAAGGGAGGGTGTTTATTTTTTTGTTGGTCGCATTGTCAACGCAATTAGCTAAAGTTTTAAAGTTAATATTGGTTTTGGTTTTAAGCATGCAAATGATTTGAAACGTGCGTAAAGCCTACAAAATAGTCAAAAGTTTAGCATTTCAGGGCAAGCTTGAAACTTGAACAATCACAACCATGGTCATTTTTAAAAGGATTTCATTTCATTTTTAATTAAAAACTGACCACACTTTTTGCTAGCTTATTTAATGAGCAAAACATTCACTATTTTTTCCAAAATATCCATTCAATATTACTATAAGAAAAATTGGGTATGCTGATGTTTTTCGGTTATTCAATTTGATAATTTTTTATAATTGTTACTGTTGATTTCTCAATGTTTATTGTTAAAGCTTTAAAGCGAAAAATAGATGACTTTATATTTAACAGGTGAGCTTAACCTTTTAATTTTATTAATTAATTATTCTTAATGTAAATCTATTCTGTTGAGGGTATTTTACTCATCGTCATCGGATTTTTTTTTAAATATTTTTGTTTTTAGTTTTTGCCCTTTTGTGCTTTATGGCAACTTTAATTAAAACATCAGCGTTTTATTATTTGATTTATTATAAGCATATGACGGCCAACAGCAGCAATCACACCAACAACAACAACAACATCAGCAACAACAACCTTCAACAAACGCATATGTAATTGCATATTTGAACTCAATTAACCGGCGACTTGACCGCACAAATTTATCAGGTGTTTGTGGGCGTCGTTGTGTGCGATGTGTGTTAGTAAAATAGCAAAGTGTCATTGTGGCCAATAGCCTTAAAGGGGCTGGGGCAAAGAGGAGAACGGAGCTGATGCTATAAATTCCTTTCGACGCACTCAGTCAACTTGACCCCAGAACGAGAACGAAAACGAGAACGACAAGGATATTTTGTAGAGCGCAGTGCTGCATGAAATGAAATTTAGCGCAGCGGCCTCTTTCTATCCACTTTTTTTTCGTATTCTGGCCAAAACAATTTATGGCTAAGCGCGCATGTTGGCCTAAAAATATATACATTTGAACATATATAAAGCTTGCATGCATACATACATATATATATTTATATGTATGTACATATGTGTGTAGGGCTTTTTTTATGTATGCATGTCCAAATAAAAATTCGTTACATAGAAACACGTCAATAAATTACGAACCCCAAGCCTAAGACTTAACCAAGTTGAACTAATGGTAGCTCCTAAAACCCACTCACAGCCCCCCATTTCTAACGACAAGAGCAACAACATGGCACATAAACAGTTAGGAACCTGATTTTTAAATGTTAAATGAAATTTAGATGCTCTAAAATAAAGCATATAACCAAAAGAGAATGGTAAGAAGGTGATAGGCTGAGAATGCTTCAAGGGTTGAGCTTTAATTAAGAGGCACCCGAAAACAGGAAAATTACCGATTTTAAAAAGGAAAGACAAAGGTGAAAGTCATTGAAATAAAGCAAGAAAATTATCCGAAGTTTTTAATAATTCAGTTTATTTTTGGGACGAATGTCGAGTAAGGAATTGTGTGGATATTCGATAATAAATATCAATATCATTATGCCAAACTGGTTATGTCAATGAATATACCCATAGCATGTGTTTGAAATTTTTCAAGAATAACAAGAAATATAAATTAAAATTCTGTGTCAACATGCAGCAGGACATTGGTTAAACATATGCGACTGGTTGTGAACGATGAGGAGAAGGCGTGAGCAGCTTCGACAATTTATGCAAAAAAAAAAAAAAAAAAAAAAAAACGCGACAACATTGAAAGCAGCAACAACAAGTCCAAAGTGCATGCGTGTGTGTTAATTAAAATGCCTTAATTAAAATAATTTGAAATGTTTGCGAGCGGCGACAAAGCGTGAGTACCAAATAACAGACAGAGACAGCAATAGAAAGAGACAGAGAGAGAAAGAGAAAAGTGTGTGTAAGAGAATCGCAAACTTTTTGCTCATTGACTGGCGCACAGATTGACAAGCATGACAAGGGGGTAGAGTGGGGGGTGACACACCCCCCAAAGAGCAATTTCATTGACTCCCCACATCAACCCGCAGACAAACGCATAGAAGATACTCAGGGGTGCTTGGATTCCCGGTTTCGAACGTATTAAAAACTTTAAAATTTTGCAGTGTAGTCAAGTTTAATTTTTTGGTTGAGTTCATGCGAAAATTGCAAAAATCATATTCCAACTGTTTGGCAAGCCATCAAAGGTATGGACATCAGAAGCGGGTTGGGGCTGGGGGCGTGGACTGTGGGTTGGCAGAAGTTTTAGACCAGAGCGCAATGTACAATGTAGAAAATGTAGAATGACAGAAAATGAAAAGTAAAATGAAAACTGCATTTGGTCAGAAGTGCTGTCAATGCAGGGCGAGCGAACAGAGAGGGAGGATGTGTGTGGTGTATGGTGTATCGAAGGATATGCTGCTCATATATATAGATTTATTTGCATAGCAAATTGAAAATGTTCTATACACAGTAAAGACAGCAAAGACATCGAAGCTCTCTAGAAACACTAAGCATTCAATTGTTTGTTGCTAGTCAGCCTTAGCACTGGGGGAGGGGAGGGGCGAAACCACACCTGCAGCCACACTAACCCCTTATCAACAAAGCTAACCACTTGCACTTAAGTACTCGCAACTTTCTCCTTATTATCATTATGTTTTTCTTTGCTTTGTTTGTATGTCTGTCTGCGGTATCTGTTTCCTTTTAATGTCTTATCTACGTGGGCTGCCTTTTCAAATTAAGCAACAAATTCAACACAAAACACACGCGCACTGCATAAAAACCCAAGCAGCTCACCAAAAAAAAAAAAAAAGAAAAAAATAAAACAGCATAAAACCATGAAAAAAACAAAAAACAAATACTGTTAAAATCTTCAGAGCACTGCCCGCTGCCGCCACAACAAATACACAGAACACAGCAGCCCTACGAGGCAAGCAACCCTGACGAAAAAGCCAGCAGGAGTCATAATTATACTCGGCCCATTGCGACTCTGCACGCGGCGCACGCGGCAAAACATTTTTTGTAATTATCTCTCTAAAACCAAAAACCCAAACACAAAAAAATACTACAAAGGCGAAACTCTTACAGCAACAAAATTTATACAAATGGTATAGATAAGAAACATTTAAATGGGTGAAGCGTTGATGTTCTATCAACAAGGCAAATGTCGAAAGAAGAAAAAAAAGCGTAAAAAAACAAAGCGTAAAAAAAAGTAAAATAACTTTATTTTTAAGAATTAATTCTAGTTCTATTTCGCCAAAAAGTAAGCATATTTTTAGACCGCTTTTGCTGGCTCAAAATCATTTCAAAACTTTCGCCTCTTCTATATGATTTAAATTGAACTATGTACATATTTTCAAACATATAAAAATATCAATATTGTGAACTAGTTATATAAATAAATAAGATTTAGTAAGCGAAATTAGCATTTTCAGCATTGATTTATAGGTATTACTTCAAATCTTAATACAAAAAAATATTTTTTTCTTTTTTATCAATTGCTTTTTAGTTGCAGTAACAATGGAGTTGACAAATGACAATGAATAATTTTAAAGTGTAACTAAATCAGGATTTTTGTTCTTGGGATGCATTTGCTAGGAACTTGAAAAGTATTTAAGAAACCTTTTCGATCAATGTGCTGCTCTCAAGCAATATTGTAGATATTCCTTGTAGGTCCTTTGATATTCGTAACGTTCCGACAGACATCATACAGTTTAAGGTCCTTGTCGAGCATTTGTCACGAGCTGTAAAAGTTTAAGTTGTAGTTGTAATTTTAAATCCTTTGGAGTCGTACCTCTGTCATTTAACAAGTGAAATCAAGCATATGACAAGTTGCTTGTCTAGTTGAGAGGGGTAGAGGGGTATATGGGCGTGCCAGCACATCAAGCTGGGGCGTGGCATGCAACATTGTCACTTTATGGGTCAACGGCTTGGCTGCACTTATTGCTGTTATTGTTATTGTTAGTGTTAGCGTTTTTGTTGTTGCTTTTGTTGTTACGGGTTAAAGGAATGGCGATAATAAACCAAACATATGACAGAGTCGCTGCGCTTGCAAACGACAACGAAAACAACAACAACTACAACAACAACAGTAAAAGCAACAAACAACAAAAGCGGAAAACAAGAACAAAGTTTTTCCGCCTGCAGCGCAAGCAGGCAGCCAATAAAGTCAAGAACAAAGTCATGAAAAACGTTGCCAAAAAAGGAAACAAAAAGAGAAAGGGAGAGAAAGACCGGCAGATACGGCAGACAAACAAGGCAGAGTCACAAGTATGTATATGTGTGTGTGTGAGTGTGTGTGTGTGCGTGGTGTATGTTATTATTATTTTTACTGCAAGGCATTCGCATAAAGGACATAATCATATTTTTCATCAAAGTCAGCAACGGCGATAAAAACTACAACAAAGCGCACACCACGAGCAATAATACAAGCCACTATATGAAGCTGTAAGTATGTGTGTGTGCGAGTGTGTGTGTCTCCCTCTCATGTGTGATGCGCAGCATATCTATTCTGCAGTTGCTGTCAACATTTTTCATATCATAAACACTTTTAGTGTTGATATTACCAACAATAACTTTTACCCAAACATACACACACTCACACACACACATGAGTGTGTGTATATGACACGCCTTCCTGTCGCATTGTTGTGGGCGTACGTCTCGTACGTCGTCTTTGCCTTTGACGCGCATCATGCCATTGCCCCACTTCGCTAAATGCTGGCCTTGCAATAAGAAGAAGACACGTTGCGTGCTAGTTTTTTTCCAGTGTGTGCGTGTGTGTGTCAATGTGTTAGTATATCGATGTCCAAGCTTGAATGGTATGCGTTTGCGTACTGCCCTAAAGAAAATACATATTTATAGTGTCAAACCTTGAGAATTTTCAAAGTGGCGTTGACCATCTACTTGAACTACATTTGACATAAGCTTTAAAATAATGTTTGAAGAAATTTTCACTAAGAGCAAGTGGTATTAAGTAAGTTTGTCGCAATACATATTTTGTTAATATAAAGGATTGTTGAGGAGGTATCTTGCTAAAGTTTTCAAGGCTAGTTATTTCATACACATATTTGTATTTAAAGGTGACTTAATCTATAGCTAGACATGTGTATTTTTGATTAGAATCAAAAACAATTATGCAAGCAAAAAGGTCTCCCTCAACTCATTTTCTTCCAAGAACTGAATTGTCAATATTTTGCTAAACTTAACAAATGTCATCTTACAAAAGTATTCAAGCATTTTTATTTCATTTTTCCCAACATATTAGCTCTACAACATTATTAGTCAAAGATTGTTGTTTCGAATTGAAATTTCAATATTTCACATTTTCGATATCTCATATTTTTCAATAATATGCAATTGTGGGCTGAAATGAAATGTTGACAAGAGCTTAAACTTAAGCGGCTTACGAATTTCTGATAAAATATTTGATGTGTAAATAGCCAAGAAGCATTCTGTGTTAAAGACAAAGCCTACGATTGAATTTCCATTTCCATTTTCATGCTCAGAACAATGAACAATGTGTCTGGTTGACCACAGCAACTAATAACCAAGCCGACGGAACCAAAACCATCAAAACATTCTCGGGAATATCCTGACCGCAGGAGGAGTCGGAGGAGTATTTGGATGGTTGTTGTTCTTCTTATTGTTATTGTTGTTGTTGTCCTGGCAACCAGGATGAGATTCGCCTACACAACAAGCAACTTCTGGCTATCTACACACCCCTCACACACATGTGTGTGTGTGTTGAATCTTTGCGTTAGTTATCTTTGCACAAAGATGACATTTGTGTTGAAACAGGCAAATTAGTATTTATTGCCTTTGGCTGCTGCTGCTGACATATTATTTTATTTGTTTAATTAATTTACAAAAAAGAGAGAAAGAACGAAAGAAAGAGAAGAAAAACATGAAGCGACCACAAGACAAAATCATCAACAATAACAAAACAACAACATCAGCTGCCACCCTCTTCATGCGCCACCCGCAGCCCCAACTCACTTTCCACCATTCCCATTTAGTGTCATATGGCATATGGCAGCTGTAATAAATAAAGCGTCTAGCAACAGATAACCAAAAGACATTTCGTTGGACCCCCCCCCACACACACACACCCACAAATTTCTTGGGCTCGTAAATTTTATGTGTAGTTTGGGTTGATTTAATGACCTGATCCCCCTTCACTTTGCCACCCCCGCGGACGCTCACTCTGCCAACTGTCCACATAATTAAATCAACTAAATATTTAACGGCACATTTATTTGGCTTTGCTTCAGCGTCCAGCCTCGTCCTTGACCATTTGCCAGGATTTTTATTACATTGCTTGGGCATTAAGTGGTCGAGAGTCGGAGAGTTTGAGTTCGAGTTCCACATTCCATTGCAGTCCATTCTCTTGGCCAGCACCCATAAATTAGCAATGGCTGGCCAAAATTGTATTAAGTAAATCATGTGGCAATGTCAAGAAAGTCCAAGACTACGCCCACTTTCCCCAGCCCGCCTCTAGCATACCCACACCCATTCTGTCCTATTTTAGCTCATTGTCCAGGCTCAAGTTTTTGTATTTAATGCCCATTGTTTGGCATTCGCTCAATAATTATGAAGTGTTGATTTGACAAATGCTTTAAGAATCAACAAAATAACTGAACAATTATTATTTTGTAGGTAAATTAAATATTAAACGTTGATAATGAAAAACAAAATTGAGCTAAGAAACTGTTTGCAGTGCTTAAATAAATAAATAAGTAACGCATATAGCAAAGACAGTACAATTTACCTTCAAGGTTTCATAAGAGCGTTGAAAGCTTTATTCTTTTCCTCACCGAAGATAAAATTATATTATTCTTATACAAATTTTTGTTTACCCATTGAGTTGCTTACTTATTTAGTAACAGGTGTTATGAGTAGGTTTTCGTGTTAATTTGGAGTTGTAGGATATCCCTTAACGTTAGTTGAATTTGTTTACAAAATTAGTGAAACTGCAAGAAAAGAGATTTGGAGATTTGGCCGACTGCCCATTAAGGATAATGAAATCAATATAAAATTTGCGTGATAAACCACTTATTAAACATGTGAAAGAATTTTTATAGTTATTATTGCTCTCGCTCTATATAATTTAAGTTGTTTAAAGCTAACTTGCTTTCATAAGGCAGTCGTCAAGTTGTTTTAATGGCATTACATTGGTTTGAAACAAACGTTTTTCTTGTTATCTTGGCTATATTGTTAACATTTTCTACAGCATTCATTTCAATTGTCCTCTTGTTTCTATTAATGACAATAGCCAGGCCAAAAAGGCAATATCTATGTAGACATGAATTGAGTTGGGCGAATTTGTAGTCTCAGGGTTTGCATTTGCTCAAGGCCATTTGGTAGACTATGCTCCACATACACATTACATAGACATTGGGTGGGAATTCTGTGTTGGATTTATTTCACGGCACATTTAATTCGGGCACGCGCTCGACGGCACAGAGAGAATATCCTTGACGATGCGACTGACAGCTTTTTGAGGACAATTCGACGACAGACGAGACTATTTTTGTATATATATATATATATCTTTTTGTATTTTTTTTTAGAGGGGGCTGTGTTGTAATTTGTTTAATTTTAAGTAGCTGTAGGGGGCACTATTTGGCTTGTCCGTGGGTTTTTCCAGCCGATGGCATTACGTTGGATAAACGTAGAGCGGGGAGTACGCGAGTTTGGGTAGGCTATTCTCCCAGCTCACTTATCAACTGTCCAGAGAGTTGTTGTTGCTGTTGGTGTCTTTTTTTTCTATTGTTTGCGCTGTTGTTGTTGTTGTTGCTGCTGCTGGCATAGCCATAAAAATCAAAAGAGCATAAAAATACATTTGATAACACAGCAAGTTCTGTTTGTTGTGTGCCGTTGCCGTTGCCTTTGCCTTTGGCCCTTGGCGTATTTGCCTTAAGTGCTCATTTCAATGTCGCCAAGTGTCAGCCGCCAAGACGTGGGCCAGCATCAGCAGCAGCAGTAGCCATGGCCCAGGAAATTGGCAATGTCAAAGCCAAGAAAGACAGAAAAGAGAGCGAGAGTAAAAAAATAAAAACACATAGAGAGAGAGAGAGAAGGCAACCGAGGCAACGGCTACGTCCAAAAGTGAATTAAAATAAATTTGCTAGCGGGGATTTGGGGATTTGTTGTGCTGCGCATTTTTAGTATTATACTAAGGACACCCTCGCTACGATTTTGACTTCTAAACCCAGGGCTGGGCACACAATACGCTTGCAGACAATTGATTTACAATAGTTTTCTCAAGACACATGAGTATCACAGATTTGTAAGTTTAAATGGAAAAGAGTGTTTAGACGTTTAAATAAAATGTCTCCCAAAATTAAAATGACAGACACTAAATACAGTTAATTATAATAAAATTATAAGTACCATTAATGTATTTTTTGATAGTTTTTATGTGGTTATTTAATTTCTAAGCTAAACTTCGGATTTAATAAGCTCCGATTGCTTTTAACTATTAGTTCCTTATGTTCTAAACTAATATTAACGATTTTTATTGAGCAAGCAATATTATTTATTTGCTGTTTCATTTTTACAACTGCCAGCCCTGATTTCTTAAAAACACTCCTCATTCCATTGTTGTTGTTTTAAGAGCAACGTATACGTAATAATAATTCGCTGCACTTAACAGGGAGGGGTATCCAATGTTTTTTCGGGCCTGTGGCTATTATTTCTGTAGCAAAAAAGTCAAAGTCAAGTAGAAGGCAAAAGAGGAGAGGCAGAAGGAAAGGAAACGACTAAGCCGCTGGCCTTGTTATCGGCTCTGGGTGTTTGTCTATTGACATAAGCATACGGCATTTATATAATTGTTATATCAAATATCAGACATTGTTGAAAACACACTTTAAACGCTCAAAATGCCATCAAATTGATGGCTTTAAAATTAGCGTAAGCTTGGCCCAACAACACAGAACGAAAAACGCGAACGCAAACGAAAGTGAAATGTGCGCCATGTGCGAGGGCTGAATGAGTGGGGGGGGGGAGGGAATGTGCGGTTCCAAAATGGGCTGGTAGGAAAGTGCTTGGGGTTTTGGATAGGAAGTGGCCGCGTCGCATTGATAATGACGCCGCCATGGTGGCTTGTGTCTTGGGGCTTTTTTGGTGCCTTGTTTTTTGTGGCCCAGTTCACAAAAACTTTACAATTAGATTTGCGCGCGGCTGAGCTGTCGTAAGACCTTTTGGTCAGAACGTGAATCCTTGCCCCCCGCTGCTGTCTCCCCCAGTGATTTATTGGCACATTGTTGGTTTGTTGTGGCTTGCACATAAATCAAGTAAATATGTTGCAACTCCCTTAAGAAAATTCAACAAATTACACAATGCCTTTAAAACAAAAGCACGCAAAAAGAAAAGAAAGAGAGAGCGATTCGCTGCAACTAAAATAACTCAATCCTTTTATTTAATTTTTTCTTTTTTTCCGCCGTTGTAGTTGCTTTAATGTTCTTTGTTTTTGGGTCAGTCAACGGCTCGTCCTAATGATTACAACATAATCCAATTTTCATTACGCTTACATCAATTCAAGAAGATAAATGAAATGTTCAAATAATGAGACCAAAACTGAGACCATTATACGTTAACCCTTTTCCTTTTTCACTAGCACCCTGACGTTTTTTCTTTAAACATTAACCAAATTTTCTGAGAGATGAGCTTAACTACACTCACTATTATGGGTTATAAAGACTTATAAGTGAAGTTTGCAGTAGTTGAAGGTTTATGTAATAAATAGAAGAAAAACAAATCTCTTGATTGTAAATTAACAATTTTTTGATCCATACTTAACTGCAATTAAGCTTTAAAAAAATTTAATTTATATATACCAATATAAAGTTCGAATGTAAGTGTATTAAAGAGTTTGCACAATTATTTGGTGCCGTCTTTTCATCATCAGTTATTTTTTAACATTTGCATAATTTTCTACAGATTAAACTACAATTTATCATAATTTTTTTTCTTTTCTTCTGACATGTTGGTGCGCTCCTTTTGAGTTACGGCTCAATGCTCAAAGTGATTTTTAATAGCGGGACAACGTTTTCGTTTTCTTGGGCAGCTTAAGCTTCCTAGTCCCATTACACCCCCGAGCAATCATTTGTTTATGCTCGCAAGCCGAGAACAGTGGCATGAGGATTTGCACAGCACAGCTTTTGGTCCGAGTTGCAGTTGAGTTGAGATGATTTCAGAAAACACAGAGTCAGCAAAAAGGGATAAACATACATCAAAGACAGCCATAAATCTGTACCGAAGTCCTGAACTCCCGCCGTACCGAATGCGAAAATCACTTTGCAATATTAAGCAGAAGCGGGCGAAGAGCAAGCACATAAAGAGCGCCACGCACGATAACTTGACCAAACAATGAGCAAAAGACACAGATATAAATCCAACTTGGCAGCTCAGTGAGACAAGAAGCCAGACAGAGCGAGAGAGAGAGAACTTTTGAGTTGAAGTCAACACATTTTCACACACAATAAATTTTTGCCAACGTTTGCAGGAAAACCATATACGAGAACGGCAAACGGAAACGTGCATTGTAGATGGGGCATAGATGTGTTGCGTGGGCGGAGGTGCTAGGGGGCGTGTTCAGCTCGTTTGCTTTGCCTATTGATTTTAGCTGAAAGTAAACTTAAAGCACAAAGCCCGTGACACAACTCCGCAACACATGGCGTATGCGCAATTTTGCAAATTTCACAATTTCTTTTTGTGTCTGGCCATGCAAACACAAAAACTTTTTTGTTCTTTGCGTGAACGCAACAACCTTGAAAGTAAATCCAATGCGCCCCGCATTTTGCCTTCAATTGAAAGATTTATGAGCCAATGCCGAAGCGTTAATCCAAGTCAATTAGTTTCTTTGTTCCATTTCGGACAGCGCCAGCGCCAGCAGCAGCGGCAGCCAAGTATTTGTTTGGCTGCTTAACTTTATGGCAAAGTTTGGTCGTGACTGACGAAAACTTTGACAACGACTTTGATGACCTTTGCACCTAAGCGACCCACAAGGGCCCAAGGGCTTGAATGCAAGCCTTCGAACCAAAAAGGTCAATTATGACTATGAATTTAAGTCAGGTATGTCTACAAAATATTGGGTGTGGATTAAATGAATCAAGAGGTGTTTTTAAAGTATACTAAATTCAAGCTTTTCTAATACAAACTTAAAGCATGTAACGTCTTTATTTAGTGCATCCTGCCTCCCACTGCTTTTCTGACACTTGATGTCTTATTTGTAACATACCATGATTCGAATTCCCCTAAGCATCCACCATCGACGCCTATTCTCAACCCTTTTTTATGGGTCTCTCTCTCTCTCTCTCTCTCTCTCTCTGTCTCCCGCTCGCCTACGCCTGATTTGCTGCCATTGAATTGAATGATTTTGTTTTTCAATTTATTGGGATTTGCTCGATTCGTCGGGCAGGCAGGCAGTCAGGCTAGCTGGTAGTCCGGAAGAAGTCCGTCCGTTCGTTCGTTTGTCCTGGCATCTAAGCATATAAAGCATTTTTATTATAAAAAGGATGCACGATATTATCGAAGTTGATTTATTTGCCTGTTGGCCTGTGTTGGAAATTTTGGGCGTTTCGTGAAACTGTTAAAGCGCGTTTCCAAATTAAAGCCATTGTTTATGCCTCAAGTTTCTCTTCGTATTTGAAGACCAAAGCACGTTCCTCTCTTTATTTTTTGATATATTCGTTTCGACTCATAAAACACATATTCAAATGCACCAAATTGTTTTCGCACGAATTTATTTAATTAAAATGCTTTTGTTACCGCTCACAAAAGTCGGCGACGCGACGCACGCAGCGACACTAAAAACCACCCAAAAACAAAAACAAAAATGAAATAACACTGGCCAACCAAATAATTGCGAAATTTTGAAATCGGAACACAAAGAGAATTCGTTTAAACGCTTGATAAAGTACATAAATAAAGTGATTGGATTTGTTATTTATTAATTTTCTATGATTGTAAGAAGAAACCAAAAATATTTGATTTAGAAAATCGAATTTGTAACTGGAAAAAAGGCAAAAATAAAAATTTTAAAAATGCATATTTGTTTATTAAATTTTTATGTGTTATATATTAAAATGTATCTTTTGTTTTACCTTACAGTGGAAAAGTTGTTTGTGTAAAGTCAGATTTTGTTGTCAAGTGCCACAATGCCTTAGCTCTGCAATACTTTTTTAATGCATTTTTTGTTTGCTGTTGTTTATTTTTTATTATTATTTTTAAAAATCCGTTAACCGCAGAGCTGATGGCCACAAGCGGCTGGCGGTTTGTTTTGGCTATTAAAAATAAAACAAGCGAACGAACGAACGAACGAAAAAAGCAGAAGTAAAAGGAAACAAAAACTTTAGCTAAATACCGAGTGGGGAGGTGGAAGGAGCTGCGCTGTAAATGTGAATACGCGGCGTCCATAAATCCCGCCAGTATTTCACATGTGTATAGGTTTTTTATTGCCATGCATGCATGTGTGTGTACATGTGTGTGTGTGTGTTGTGTTGTGTTTGGCCAGGACCCGAAGGCAAAACGCTTGGCGCTGCTGTCTTTGCAATTGCCACGGTTTTGACCCCTTTGGATAGGAAATAGAAACAACGAAAGAGACACAGAAACAAAAAGCGAGCGAATGGGAAAGAAGCAGTGTTAGCAGAGAAGCTGGCGGCAAGCTTTGCGCTTAAGTCTAATGCGAAAAGTTGTGAATAGGCTCAGTAGGAAATCCTATTTTATGGCGCAAAGTTACTGCAGTCATAAAAACGTTGAGCAATACTCTTTCTCTCGCTCTCATGTCGAGCGCGAGTTGGGCAAAAATAAAAACCAAAAAATGAGAGGGAGGTGGAGGGTGGGAGGGGGAGTGAGATGAGAAAGCATTGAGAAATATTGTTGCTTAGAAATTTGGTTTGTTTGTTTTTGCTTATGCAAATATTTAGATAATTTTTTTGTGTACTTTACGTATGGAGCGACATAAGGATAACATAAAAGAAAAAAACTTATCAAAAATTACGTATAATGTTTATATTTAACGTTTAAGCATGCATGGTACACAATTTGACTTGAATAAAAATTGAAAAGCACAAATTTTGCGCAAATATATTGCGTATTGCTTGTAAATTGTATTGTTGCAATTTTATTGTAATTAAACGGAAGTAAAAATATGCCAGAAACAAAGAGTTTAAAATGTTTTAAATACGAAACAATTGTAGATTAGTGTGAATCGGTATTTAGTTAGATATTTATGGATAAACAGAATATTGTTATGATTTAATTACGACCATAAAAATGTACACTAGCAAAGTGCAATTACATTTACAATATATATATTTATTTTGTTTGTGTATTTTTTAATTAAGCAATTGTAAAATACAAAATAAATTTATTGCCATTTTATGTAAATTTGGGCTAAAGCTAAACAGTATAACAGTTACATTTAGCATGTTACTGCACATCGAACTGCTCTCAGTTGGCTTAAATGCGGCAATAAAAATGTATTTTTACATTGACCAAAAAGGCGGCGAACGTTCACATTTGCCATAATATGCAAATAATTTGATTAAAATGCTATTGCATTTGAATGCACATATTTTATTATGCATAAACATGAGCAATAAATGATTGCCCTCCCTCCGTTGGCTATGAGAAAAGTGGTCGCACCTTTTTGGCTGCTTTTCACTTTTTGCAATATGCCCCAGTGCATGAGGCTGCGTGACACGCAAATCCGACACGTAAAATAATAAGCGGAAATGTTGAAAAATTCAAAGCAGATTCCACCATCTGTCGCATCTATCTCTCCGTCTCTTACTCCATCTCAATCACCCCTCAATTCGTTTCCCTTACCTGCTGTTGCTTCCATTATCGCATTGACGTTAGCTGAAAGTCAAGATTTGTGCGCATTAATGGCTGCGATTCAATTTTCAATATCTGTGGCACGTGACTGCCGCCCGCGCCATCGATGTCATTGAAACCTGACGTGCCCAACATGTTTAATTGCCAAAACGAAAATCATGGCCCTCAACTCATGGCTCAACATATTTAAAGGTGTACTGTTGAATCAACTGAAGGAAGTTTGCAGACTGAGTCAAAAAAAAGTTAATAAATCATCGAACCATCAAATAGAAATACAATAGGATTGTCCCTAATCTGGACAGTAGAGTTCTCCCCAGCACTTCATGCCAGACTGCTGTCGGACATCAACTGTTAGCCAATCGCATATACTTAAAAAGAATAAGTAGTAGATATAATATGGTATGAGTGAGCATTGACAGTATTTGTTGACATTAATATTTTGTTGTATTTGTGACATTGAGTATGAGTCCGAATGGCAATAGATACTTTGGTACAGCCTAACCCGTTCAGATATTCACAGTATATAGAATATATAAACATTAATTTGGATGATCTTAATATATGTAGATTTAAAGGATGCGTTTTGGTTATTTTATCATTGAATACCTCGTATGGGGTAGTTTGTGAGCCAAGACATATGATTCTTTGGTATATATAATGAAAGTTTATAAGTCATAAGATATAGCTGCAATTAAAAAATATCATGTAATTCAATATAACAAGCGAAATATTTACTTTCAATCATTGAACGCTTTGTGACAATTCACATTTTTACACCCCAATAATGATAAAAGTTTATTGCTCTTTCCTGATGTCAGCTTGTCACATACCTAATACGATAGTTATAGTACACCAACCGCATTGAAGTGTCAGCCGCAAGCACAAACACACTTGACGATGGGCATTTGGCAGATCATAAGTTACGCGGAGATTAATAGCCGCACTGAGTGCTTGGCACCTATCAAATTCAATCAAGGACATTCATCAATTTTCAATTTGGCATTTCGAAGGGACCAACAAGCAGCGAACCCGCATACGACGCTCAAGTCCAATACAAACTAAACTGCTTTAAAAAAGCAACAAAAAAAAAAAACAAAAATACTAAAAACAACAAAAAAAATAGTGAAACGGAAAAGCGGAAGCTCAGTTTTGGTATGTGCTGGCTGCGACTTGGGTGCGATTTCTTGCCAACGACAGCAGACATCAAAAGCGAGTCGCCAACCGAGTCCAAACCAAAAGGCAAAGCGCAAAAACGAATAAAAAATTGGGGCGAAAAAATAATAAAAAAAAGACTGCACAAAATATGAAAAATCGTTGCTGACACACACGCCCCGTTTGAAATTGATTCAATGTCATAAATTAGATTTGAAATACTCAAAAGCATTGGGCAAAACGCTTGCCAAGGCGCCCATAAAAATGTGTGAGAAGTTTGTTTTTGTCGTTTTGACATTTTTGCACGCTTTTACTTTGATACCAAGCAGCAAGTTGAGCGACGAAAGGCGAGAGGGTGCTGCAAAGGCGAAAGTCCAATGAAGCGATATGCACACACACACACACCCACACCCTTGCATAATGAGTTAGTAAATGATATTTACGTGTATTTTGCATAGCAATTGGCGATGGATTTTGATTTTGTTTTCTATTTCGCTTCTACTTTGTGTGTTTATATTGTGTTTACTTTTTTTTTTTTAATGTACCACATGGCGTATGCGCAACTTTTTTGTGCCCTTGTTTACACTATACAACATTACCAAAAATGTTGTTGTTGCTGTGGGATGGGGTGCCGGCGCGTGCCTTATAAATGATGTACAATCAATTAATTTGCGGCCTGTTTACAAAGCGACTAGGCAAAACTGATGGATGAAAAGGGAGTTGAGGCTAGCATGCAGGACACTAATAGCGCCAAAGCAATAACAAACACACAAGGGCAGTGGGTGGCTGAGTGGGCGGCACCACAAATATTTTGCGCAATTTGGCATCGGTTTTTGTACATTTATCACACTTGAAGGCAAAGTGTTTTAGCTAATGATGCCAAAATTGGGTTTTTGTGCGGCCGAAAATTTGTTTGATTTCTGATTAGAAAACGATTGGCAAGTTCAACATTTGCATTGAGTGCAGAAATTGGAGGAATAAAGTATAGCAATAGATAAGAGATGAATGAAAATAAAGGAAGTAGATAAAAGATAAAAATAAATAAATGCTTTTTAAATCAAGAAATTCATTGAAAAATACCAAATTATGTATTTTGTCATAAAAAATAAATAGGATACACTCCGATACAGTTTGTCACATATCCGTTGAACGTTGCAATCAGTCCGTGTGTGTGTGTGTGTGTGTGTGTGCGTGTGATATACCCTTCAATGGGCGAGCAGGACATGCGAATCCCTTTGGCAACAATCAACAAGCAATCAATCACTCAAGTTGTCCACTGCTTGCTGAGCAGCACTAAGCAGCAACATGTGACGACAGCTTCTCGTTCCAGCTAAGTGGAGTGCTGAGCGAGAGAGAGAGAGAAAGAGAGGAGTTCCCAGTTCTCGCAAAATGCTGAAATGTCTTTGACACTTGGGTGTCACTTTAATTAGTGAGCAAACGAGAAGCGAGAGCATCAAGCATTGCAGTATCGAGTAAATCGTGTATTGAGCACACATAAGAGTTGAAGTCCGCTGCTCTAGTACTATCGCTGCCAAATGGGGCATCCATCATTTGGGGGAGCTATCAATATGATTTTAATGCGAAACGTTGCACAAATCATACAGAATCACGGCATGAAAGTGGCTCCAATCATATCATCAGCAATGACTATGATTAATCATGCACACAAAACTGGGCCAGACAGGTGCCAAATGATTGTGTGTGTGTTTGTATGTGTGTGGCGTGGGGATGAAAGGGGGTGGATTGTAACACCACCATTCAATACCCAAGCGAGTGTTGCATGCATTTTTAATATGATGCGGCACCGGCTGCAGCTGTTTTGGTTCATATTTAAATGATTTCAACCTAAAGCCCAGGACTTCATTTTGTATGCCACCAACTTTTACGAGTTGAAACTTTTGACCTTTTTATTTTTGCGGGAGCAACAGCAACACCAACGACAGCAACAACAACAGAAACATAAACAAACGACAACAACGACAATAAAATCAACACGTTTCGACAATCGATCGATTTCATGAGCAATCAAACGATGTCACATGCGGCAACAGCATCCAGTTGGGGGGTGACTAGCTAAAGAGAGAGAGAGTGAGAGAGAACGGAAGTTAGGCGGCAACCCTCGACCAGTAAGTTGTGGCAAGCTCAAAGTTCTTAGCCCCCCCCTTAGGCGATTGGAGTGGGTCGAACACAAAAAAAAACATACACAATGCAGGACCAACAGCAGCCATAAAAGAAAATCCATTTACCACCCAACCAAACACTCAAACTGTCTCTCTTTCGTTCACTTTCTCTTTCGTGCAACTCGCAGACAAGGCACTAAGGCCAAAAAAACAACAAGTTTAAATTAAATTTTGCGCCAGTTCAAAAACTTTCAATTCACAGTGTTTGCAGCAAATAAAGCTTTCATCACTCTAGTTTTGAAGAAATGCAAAAATATTATAAGCCTTCCGGAAAAAAGTATGCAAAAAGACTAAGCTTAAAATACTTTAATAAACAATTATCGAATTGAATAGAATTTTGTATCGAAAAATATAAAAAAAATGTTAAATTTCAAAATAAACTAATCACAATATGAATAAAAAATTCTAGGTTTAATGAAACCCTTTTGAATGCTTAAATTGATCAATATTCTATAAATATTTCAGATCAGATCATATGTAATAAAAATTATTTTTGAGCCACAAGCTGCATTGATAAGCAGAAAAAAATATTCACACCACACATACCTTAAAAAGGTAAGCGATTCTTGTGGAAAATGCTGCTGCAGAAGAAGTCGTTTATACCTTGAATAGAAAGAATGCCTGGTAAAAGTTAACAAGAACACGTAGTAAAGATTTTGCCGTTTAGGTTTTAATGCGATTAGAGTGGCAGGGAACAGAAGCAAGCCGTAGACTGCCAGCCAGAGCCACAGTTGGAGTCGTTTTAGGTCTGTGATTTATGGCCAGCTACAATCAGTAAGAATGAGAGGGACAGAAAATGCTGGGATGTAGGCCAAGTTGTTGCTGTTGCCATATTTAAGTTAAAAAATTTATCAATTGGATTTGCAAACTGCTTTGTCATAAGTTCTGCGGCCTTTCTTATGGCCCCCAAAAAATAAGAGAAAACATCCAACGGAACGAAAGTTTCTGATTAAGCTCAGGTCAAGGCAAGTTGCCTTCAAAAGCTGTGACTATCAGAGCACGTGCCGGTATTTTGTATTTGATTTACTGTTGAGAGCCCAGATTCCTTGAGGAAAGCTCGCCAAGGGTGCTCTGGGAGGGGTATGATGATGGTGTCGGGCTAAGCCCATGGGAATCTAGTTTCCTGGCTTGACTTGAAGATTTGGCATGTCAAAGTTCATATTGAAGGAAACGTGGGAATATTTCATAGAGCCACAACAAATGTAAACTTTTGGGATTGACACGAAAGCAAATCCAAATGCCAAACTGTTGATTAAATCAGTCCATAAATTCGAACTCAAAGCACCTAATAATGCCCATAACACAATTATAATAAAGTTGAGAGTCGCCACAGTGAACAGATCAATTGTATTGCTAGCTGTCACGATACGTAAACGCACTTATGAATCATTATGAAACCGAATGCAACGAGAGAGGGAATAAAATTTCAAGAATATAATGCTCATTGCATTGGCACTCAGCTGCATAATGATGCTTAATCATCTTATGGCAATGCAAACAGATTGATTTTTACAGGTATGCGATAATATTTTTAATGATTTCAATTAAGCTGAATTACTTAACTTCATGCATCACAATTTCGTTAAATACAACGACACCGACGTGACTTTTGTGCAACTGTCAACGTATTTTTACATTCGATTTTTTCCTTCTTTTTATTTTGAATTTATTTGCTGTTGCGCTAAATATTTCAATTAAAGAAATAATTATATTTAATGCATGGGCGTAGTGTCACACACATATGTCCACGCCTACAGTTGAACGCCCACAAGCATATTATGCTTACATTTAACTTTTGAATACTCTTACTCAATTGGGTTGACATGCTTATGTTATGTCGTTTGTGCTTAAATCACAATTGTTATAGAACCAATGTGTAAAATTCAATATTAATACGATTTAAGTATGCTATAATAAGAATGAATATGAATCAAAACTCTGTTTGAAGTGAATTCATAATGCGACTTCATTTGGTTTTGTTCTTTTAAAAACACTTTTTTCAGCATTATTCCGTTTTTTTTATTGTTAAACTTCATTAAGCGAATTTATTGCAAGGCAATCGTGGAAAAAGCAATTTACAAAAAAAAAATGTGCGTGCAACATATACAAAAGCTATTGACGTGTGTGTGTGTGTGTGTGTGCATCAATGAAATGTGCACCTTCGACATTTTTGCTTGTTTAATTATTTCAATTAGTGCAACATATGTATTTATTTTAAGCATATATACGTTATAATAAATTTTATTATACATTAACAAACAAAATATCATACTGTCAACTCCATTCAGTAGAAGTTAAAGTAAATATCTTTCTTTGTTTCATTTCAACTGAGTTTTAAATAAAGCAAGACTTTTGCAATTTAGTTAAAGACCTGTTGTGTATAATAAAAATTTCTTATTGTTAGCTCACTAAAAAAATTTAAATGTTTTTATATAAAATCGACCTTCGTTTTGCCTTACTAAATATTTAAATAGATGTTGAAAATAAAACAGTCCAATAATTTTTTGTAACATTTCATAACATACATCTCTCTTACAATGCCACTTTTACAAGATTGTTTTATTTTGATTCAAGCATGTTTTATAGAGAATTCTCTTGTGCTGTTGCTCTTGCTGCTTTTGTCCCTTTCAAATATTAAATAAGAACGCATTAAGATGCGACACATTTGCAGTCAAGTCAACAAATTGCCGACAGCAAATCCAGCATTCTGCGTTCCAACAATATTTCAGAAGCCCAGACGGCAACCCCCTCTCTCTTCCTCATCTCTCTTACCTCTCCTCGCTTTCACATTGCTTATTTTGAAACTGGCAACCTGGCGACGTGAGCGCTTTAATCTTGTTTAAAAATGCGCAGCTGTAACAACAACAACAACAACAACAGCCAAAGAGGGAGTTGCGTGACTGCGCGTAAAAGACGAAACACACAAACACACACGCACACCCACACAAAGTGGAATAAAAAAATGTTGTTGCCTGCATTTAGGCGAGCTACCTTGTCAAATCTGCGCTGTGAGCATTCTAATGAGAAGTGCTTGCCAGTTTCCTTAACTTTCACCAGCTTACAAGGACGACAACAACAGCAACAACAAAGTGCCGCTATCACAGCCACATAATCAAAGGGCGGTTGAGTGGAAGGGCGACGTCTTCGACACTCATCTTCCACTTGCGCCTTTCAAGCCATCACTTTTGTATGTTGTTGTTGTTGATGCTCTTTATGCTGGCGCTTTTTTTTTATGTGCGATATATAATTTCATATATTTTTTTAAGATAATTATGTCGATAAGTCGGAAAAGGTAACGCACACCAGTTAAACAAGAATAAGAAAAACACGTTAAGTGCTGCTGTTGCCTTGCCGCAGGGCAAAAAACCAAATGGAGTCGACCAAAAGGTAAGTAGATCCCAAGAATATGAAAAGGAAAATCATTAAAATACCCTGATTCTCTTCAAGTTAAGGCCACAAAACAGAGTTTAAAATACTGTGATTGGTTCAACTTTTATGTATTCTAATTTATTAGGCAAATGGGAACTTGTATATTTATAACAGGATATATTAAGGTCCTAGACTCCATTCGTTTTGTTACCATTTCTAGCTTTCTGTATAACGAACAAAACAACAAATTGTACAATTGAAGCTACAGACAAGGCGGAATCTTCTTGTTTCCTGACCCAAAAAATCGGCATAACGAGATGGCTGGGACTACCACAAAAATAGCAAGGGCCATAACAATAACAACTGTGGGCAGGCTTAAATCCTTAACAGGCAGCTCCTTTAGCTGCTCACGGAGCTGTGCAGCAGCCGCTCGCTGCAATTTCATTAGGCTGAAGGAGGAAACAAAAAAGACTCGACTGGCATTGACTTTCTTCACTTACGGAGAAAACAAAACTCTCTGTAAGAGGAGGAGCTGCGGCATGTGCAGGTGCACACAGGAAAAAAACTGAAAGTAATCGACTTATGGCATACAGTTGCTGTCTACAGCTCTGGTTATTTCAACCATATGACAGTCAATTCATTCAATCATTCAACTGTTCAAAGAGAGCATGTCACGTTTCATAGATTTGATGTCACTTTTAATGAGAATTGAAGTTTATTTGTTACTTTCCATACAAACATCACTTAGTTTAAGCTTATTGGGCTCCGATGGAAAATACAGAAAGTAGAAAGTAAGTAGCATGAAACTACATTAAGTATATCATAAGTGCTTTTCTATTAGTTGATACAGTTTAAACATATTTTACAGTTCTGTCATGTATTCATTAAACTATGGTCTTAACTATTTTTATTTGCATGTTTGAAATATAGAAAAGCTTTTTAAATGTTCCCAAATATTAAAGGTCTTAAGCTACATGCAAAAATCACTAAAAAGTTATTCATATGCAAACAAACTCGACAGAAAGAATGAACGAAAGAATGGAAGAAAGAAATTATGTCTAGCACACATTATTCTGTTAACTCACTCGTTTTCAATTTCCTTAAGAAATCTTGTAGACAAATTCTTTCTCTTATGCAACCAGTCATGGGGCATATCATCACATATTCGTAAGCCTCTCATTCAAGTGCAAAGAGCTACACAGACACACACACACTCACATGTAAGTGTTCGCTATGGCACCCATTTTTCTGTTTGCCAACACACACACACACACACACACACACTCGCATACACGTTGACTCTATTTTTTTAGCTTCTCATTCACCTTCTGCAGCTGCTGCTTCTTCTTGCTTGGTGTAATAACTTAAAATCCCATAATAAAGCTACTTACTGCTGCCAACTTGGCTTTGGGGTTTTGCTTCTCTCTCTCTCACAATCTTCGTTCTCTTTTCTTCTCTCTTGCGTTGCCTAACAATAACAATTTTTCTTTGAATTTGGCTGGGACTTGCATTGACTTCGGGACTTGCAGCCTTTGCCACAAATGTGCAAGTCAAGTCAAGTGCATACGTCACCGGTTCCATTCATATATAGTACAAGACCCCCACTTTTCAAAGCCTCTCATCCTTCTTCGCCCAACAAGCGGGTCTAAGTGCAGGGCATACATTATTTCTTCTTTTTATTTTGGCTTTCGTTGGGTTTATAATTCGGATTATTATAAAATTGTCATTAGATATGCAAATATAGTTAACTTAATATTAAGATTAATAAGCTAACAGCCAACTTATCTCAAAAGAAAGACTTTTTAATCAGAACTCTACATAAAACTAAGAATATGTTTCAATTAAAGATAAATGTCAGACAGGATTAATAAAGTTGTTTAATTTCCTAAATATTTTGCCATTTAATTATTCTTTATTTGGATTTTGTAAGTGTATTTCGCTTTGGACTTGCCTAAGCAAGAATTTCATACTATTTTTCTTCTCTTTAGTTACTTTTTGGTCTATGTGCACAAAAAAAATATTAAAAAAAATTCCCTGCTGAGCGACTGGATTAAGATTGAATTTTTGTCGGCTTAGCTTTTTTTCATATATGTATGTATTTTTATATAAATTTTTTTGTATCTTGTCGTCTTCAGGTGAAGAGTCGTTTAGTTTTGAGCAGACACGCACACACACAGACACACACAATCAGGCACACACAAAAGGCTGATAAAAATATTTTTATGTTGAAAATAGAAATATTTTACCATTGAAATTGAAAACGTTTTTTTTTTGCCATTGTGTGGTTCGACCGGATGTTGTACAGTTATTGGGAATGTCTTTGCAGCCACTGTGATAATAGACTATAGCTATTAGTTGGCATTTTTCTAGAGCTTTTAATAGTTATTTATGTTGTTGTTGTTGCCCGAATATGGCATTGACAGGAAATGGTAAACTTATTTCTTTTATTAATTTCTGTTGGCAATTTGTGCAGCCATAGCAAACGGCCAAAAGCAAAAGCAAGTAGCTTCCCCAAAATGCTGTCCAGATAAATCAGCGCAGCAGCAGTTATTGCCCCCACCACCGCCACCACCACATCCCCCGCCAGCACCATGCACACTTTAAAAATCCTCAACTGCAATTTGTGTTGTCTGTCGTGCAATTGCTCGCATAGTTGCTTAAAAGGAATCATTTTGGAATTGCTTCTAACTAAATTAACCTGATAGCCAGCTACCTGAAATCTGCCATCTGCCATCCACTACTACATAGACAGATGGACTGAAAGATAGACAGACTGTCGCAATGGGTGGCTGTTGTTTAGTGCCTCTGGCAGCAGCTCAAAAGGATCTGGTTTCATACTTGTCGTTGAATTGCATTCATAATGTGAGCATGCTATTGGAATTCCTCATGAGCTCAATATGCTAGGAATATTTAACGCAGCGCATATAGCATAAATTTGAAATATAAAAGTGTTTATCAACTTTGCAAGTAGCGCGAAACAAACAATAAAAATTAATTTTTAATTGTGCGAGAGTTTGGTTGTCCTGAAATAAATAAATATTAGATTTATTTGCCGTTGAATTCGAATGTGTGTTTGTTCATGACTTCGTTTATAATACATATTTTAACGAAGTGCCCAAAGTTTTTGTACGATGTTTGGACAAAGCATTTCTACACACCAAAAAAAAAACTCTTCATATTGTTTTGCATTTTAAACTAAAATTAAGAATAATACATGAATTTTTTTGGTTTAGCCGCTTTTATTTTAATTTAAAATGTGTTTCTATATATTGCGTGACGGGTAAAGAAAATAAAAAATATAACTAATATTTTATGCTTTTTGAGGACGACGCATCAACATACGCAAACAACGCTTTAATTCTCAGAAAACTCAGGAAAATAAACTGTAGTGAAAATTTTAATTTATTTCCATTTTAGACATGCAAAATTTAGCAATTAAACGGTACATCATGTGTTTTTTTAGAGTTGTGTAAGAGCAAAATGCATTTTACAACAAAAATCGATTGCCACAAATAAAAAGATACTAATGCAATTTGGATGTGTGCGTGTGTTGCTAGATGAGTGATAGATATGTGATTTGTGTAGAGAGACAGTTCAACTACAAACATGCAATAGCACTTTGGTTGATGCATACTAGCTAAGTCAATTATAACTCGATTGGCGGCTAATTCAATGCATGACCACGAATTTGTCGTTTGGTTTATGGGCCAAAAATGTTGCAGCTGCTAACCGAATGCCAACAAAAATATTTCATGTCACTTAAATTAGTTAATTTTGTGCATAAAATGCATAAAATAAATGTATGACTGCGGTGCGAGAGTTGCAATTTCTCTTCACCTCTCCTCCCTCTCGCTTACTCTTTCCCTCTCTCTGCTCATTTTCGGGGTGCCCTCATAATTAATATTCCATTTTTCAATATTTAATTTGTTGCTGCTGCCGCAGTTACAGCTCTCTGCCCCGGTCCTGGCTCCGGCTCATTTAGAATGTGGCAATATTTCTAATTAAACCGCGAGCCTGTTACGCAGCACGACAACCAAACCAAACCAACCAATTTATATATGTTCATGTTTGGTATATGCTGGGTGTATGTGCGTGCGCAGTTAAGTATGCTATGATTTATGCATCGCTGTTAAATGTTGCTGAGGTTTTTGCGTTGATTTTGTGCAATTGGTTCCCACCGCGCTGCACTGCATTGCATCTCATTTCACTTTGCAACGCTGCATGTGTATAAATGAGTGCGTGTGTGTGTGTGCCCAATGTCAACTATTTCGCATTCGAATTTCTATTCCATGCACGCATAATTTAAGCTATTGAACATGCAATGCCCAAAACGATTTCACCTCTCCACCCCGTTGACTACGTGACAATGAATACGATCATTTCTCGCTCCCAAAAGTTGCCGACTGCTAGGGAAACGCAAGACACATTTGCACTTTGTCAACAGCAACATGCATCACATCGAAAGGGGAAGAAATTGGCAACAAGCAACCATCGAGATTTTTATTTACTCTAAATATTTATGGAATAATTCGCTTTTTAGTGCATTAAATGTTTTGCACAAAGAACAACCTGTTTTTTTAAAAAATATATTGTTTCTTTAAGTTTTCAATCAGTAAACTGTTAATAAACTGACACACTGACGCCCACCTAAAACGAATCTAACAATAAAACATGTCTAGCAATTGCTTAACTTTTGCGACTTTTCCCCCACTTTTAAGACAGGTCAACTGCCAAGCTGTGACATTTAAGATATTACCAGAACATAAAAAAAGGAAAATTCGCGTGTTCTTTTCAATGTGTGAATACACTTTTGACCTAGTTCATAATTTAGTACAATAAATGGCCAAGATGAATGTTGGCAGCAGCATTTTGGTGTGTCATATTTGACACTAAAACTAATTTAATGGAAAACCGTCAAGGCTTTGCTTCCTGTTCCTGTGTCTGACTCCTTTTTTCCTCATTCTCTGCACGCAAAAACGTTTGTGGCCCTTAGGCTTGACGAGCCGCATATAGTATTTACTATTTAAAGTGACATATCTATTTATATGCAAATGTCGCGCCTTCCATACGGTCGCGACCCCCGCAGTTATTACCTGTGTGCGTGCTAAAGGCGCAAAAGTTTTCTTTTGCTTCAAAGTTCTTCGCACAATAAATCACAACACATATGTAAGCAAGAGAGAGAGAGAGAGATGAAGGCGAGTGGATGTGAGAATGAGTGAAAAACGAGGAAGAACTAATAAATCTAAAGCCAATTAATTGACTTAACTGAGTGTGAGGGCCAATGTCCCTTTGAACTTCTGCACCCCTCCTCACTTTTTGGGTGCCACCGCAATTTATTGCCCAAACATAAACTTGAACTCGCATGTAATAAATCATAAACATTTTACAGATAATAGAAAGCCTTCTAGCATACATGAAGTCTTGAACAATGACTACTAAATCTGGCCTTCTTTTATCCTTTCGCTGTGTGTCTGTACATGTGTGTTTGTGTGAGTGTGAGTGTGTGTGTGTGTTTTAATCGCAACGCCTGCGGCTAGAACATTTTACGTAAACAGCTGCATAAAAAATCGTTATAGTGTAAAGTGAAAAGTAAAAATTGTTCAGAGCCAGACACATTATTTATGTTCCACAAGACGTTCCTAACCATTGCTCGAAAGCTAGGGCAGGAAAGCCACATGCAGGATGTGCCCCTTATATCCGGCGGTGCCGCACTTGTGCCTACCACAATTCCATCCAATTAAAAATAATTATTTGTAGAGTGTTGATTTAATTTATGTTAATCTTTGTAGTTCTGCAAGAAACACATATATTCTTAAATACTACATCTTAAATACTGCCATCCTTATCTTGTCCTCTGCATATTTTTGCTTAAACAAGCTATCCGCTAAGGGAGGAATTAACCAATATCAAACTAATGTATACATCTTTTTGACAAAACTCAAAAATATGTTGAAAACTTCGTAGAAGGCTTAACCGGATATATTTACATCATGTGGAGCAGGCTACTGGCTGGTGGCATTTGCAGAACGTTGACATGGTTGCCACACCCCGTGACACGTAACGACGTTATTTACATGGTGCAACAATATTCATTACAATGGGAGCAGGCGCCTAAAACATTGTCCATGTCATATGGAGGAGTCGCGGCTATAATGCATAAATCAAGCTGTTAGTAAAGAAACCCACCAAAAACAAACCATCGTGTGTACTTTTGAAGTATATATATGCTAAATTTTAACTCATGTCCGAAGGATGTGGTTCGTTACATATTAACCTTTTATTTTCCAGAAGATGACGATTAAAAGAGCCATTTATAACTAGTTTTTTTTTCTGCAAAAATCAATTATAATATGAATAACTGTTTAAATGCAACTGTCCTCAATGTTTTAAAATTCTTAAGCAAAGTATTTTGAATTTTGTGTTTTTGTTTCTGTTTTGTAGCAAATCGCTTAGCTGAGGTAAGTCAAACGATTGTGTCACAAAAGTGCTTGCCACTGCCACAAAATGTATATAGAGAGATAGAGAGAATCGCGCTGTGATTGAATCAACTTTTAATCCTTTCACATGCACCAACAATTGCAGGGGGTAAAAGAAGAGGGGTATCGGCTCGGGATAATGTCGAGGCAGTCGCTCGTAAACATAAATCCAAGTGACGCTAATTGTTTGTTGCAATTACTGCTGCAGTTGCTGCCACCATTCAGTTACGTGCGGCAGAACAACAGACAACAGCAGTTGACAGTGCGGCAAGTTACAATGCTGCTGCAACTTGTGGAAGGAGCAAGTGGTTGTGGGGCTTGGGGGCTGTGGGAAGGATGGCTCAATGCATGCAAATTTTGTGTTGCATTTGTAGTTGTTGATGCTGCTACGGCTGGTGCTACGGCTGCATTTGGCTGATGTTGCAGCAACAGCAAACAATTACTCAAACATTGTTGCAGCTGCACTTTGCTGTTGTTGTTGCTCGTTGTGCATGCTAAATGGCAACCATTCTGGCGGCTAATGATAATCACTCAACGCCCTCTGCACCTTACCTATTGTGCCGCATTGCCTCCCTCGCCCCCTATCTCTTACTTTCGCCCAATCGACTTTTGCCTCCGTCTGTCTCTTTCTCGCAGTCTCTATATCTCTCTGGATTCTTGTGTTTGGCATCTTCAGGTTGAATGCTGCCTGCCGCCTGTCAATTTCTTAATCAAAAGCATAAGCGCCCTGATAGCTGCTACACTTCTCTATTTTTCCTATTTTTTCTCACTAACATTTCCAGGGCACGTGATTCTAGCACAAGTTGCTTTATTACAGAGCACTTTGCTTAGAAGGTGACTTCTTGGAAACTAACAAACAGTTGTTGAAGCCAACAACAACAAAAAGGCAAAGATAAAACACTGTGTTTGTAAAAAAAAGAGGAAAATGTTATGGACGTAGCTTAAACCACGAAAATCCTTCTGAACAAAGGAATTAAGCTGAAATCATTTTAAATAAAAAGCTAATTTAACCAGTGTAAAATTGTTGTATTTAAAGTGGAAGAAATTCTTCAAATAAAAATAATTTTTATCTTATATTATTTATTTCTTCCTTTGTATGTTTTTTCAACTTTTAACAGGATAAAAAAATTAAAATAAACAACAACATTCTACAACGAAAATAATGACAACACATATATTTTAAATTTTTAGATGATTACTTAGCATAATTTTTTTTTTTTAAATGAATTTGATTAAAACATTATTTATTATATTTTCAAATGCTTCAATAAGTATCTGTAAAGTCATCATTTATGTTCATAATTGTATATAATTTTCAAAAACCTTTTATTTATGCATTTGCACCTGTAAACCTTTGATTTCTATATTAATTCTGTATTTTCTTTTGACTTAATAGATTTTTGGGTATGTTCACCAGAGGATTTATTTAAGATTTCATATGGTTTCTTTTCTCTCTATGTAGGCTCTGTCTCTGTAGGTAAACAAATCCAAACACACATTCCACACACTCACAACATACACACACACACACACTTCCAACATTATTGTGCCAAGCCGAGCTGAGTGGCTGTCTGATGCAGTCGAAGTATGAACTAGCGTCAAGCATCCAGTTCGTCGTGCATTGTGTGCTCTGGCTGTTGCTTTGTTGCCTGTCAGCTGTCAGCAGTTCCATCAAATAGACCAGCAAATCCCCTGCCGGTCGGAGCATAATACTATTTATATGCCAGCATAATTGGCACTGGGGCAATATCGCACTCTCCCTGCCTCACCGCACCTCACCGCACCGCTCGGCACCGCACAAAACTGCTAAACAGCCAGGGGATAGATTTCAAGTTTGCATGCAAAGTCAGACACAGATATAGACACACTCTTGCAAATGGGACGCATAATGGTTGGAGAGCCCACAAATGTTATAGAGAAAGGCACAATACACAGCTGGGCATAAATCAGAATTATTGCATGGTCATAAGAAATCATATTAATACATATATTTTTGGCAACGCACTTGCAATCCATACGAACACATGGCCAGAGCTTAGATATATTATTATTATTTATAAGAGTATTTAGATAATTACGGAGCACATTTCAACAAATATTGTGCCATATGCAAATGTGCCTTAAACTAAGTATACGTATTCAGTATTCATGAATTAACATTTAATGCAAGAAACATTTGAATTTGGTCAATAATGCAATTGACAATAACCAAATACAAGTTTCTTATATACTTAGTTTTTTTGTCTGATCTGCAAGCTTTTCAGTTAATTATCCGTAGGAATTTCTTCGTGTGCAATTTCTGACAGCAACAATTACACTATTGTTAAGCTTAGGTAGCTTACAGCCTGGCAGTCAAAGCAGCCTCAACAATTAAATAAACAGTTTGTAAAGCTGCTGTTAGGTTACCGACCACCCCCACCACTCCTCGCCTTACACACAACCAAAAACTGGTCTTGCTCCTCATCTTTGTCTAAGTGCTCACGGCATTATCTTTGTGGCAGTTTGCAACTGTAAAGCGATATTAATTATGGGCTTTTGTTGCTTGCAGCAACTGCACTCGACTCGACTCGCCTCAACTCAACTCAACTCGCCTCGACACAGTTGCTCACATTGTCAACTACCAGTGTGCTGTCCATGTCCTTGTCCCACCATCATCTCGTCACTGATTAAGTGAGTTTTGGGGCATGACGCAACGGTGTGGTTAGGTCTCGCATACATCTAGATGGACAAACTAAATTTGTTGCAATTAATGGTGAACAATGTATAGTAAAAGCGCTTTGAGCAACATCCCGTCATCCCGCGTGTTGGTGTCCTCCACACGGGCATAATGAATATCCTAGTGCTTCATTCTATGCCAAATAAATTGAATATTGAATTCCTCCTCATGTTAGATATCTTTTTATCTTACACATTACAACATTTAGGACCTTTAACCTCAACACTTATTGCTTAAATCTTAATAGTAAATATTATTCCATTAAGATTTATTTTTCACACACTTAGCACCCAAAATCTGGCATAATTGTTAGTAAGTCCTTAATGCAATAACCTCAAACCCAATGCTCAATCAGCTAACAGTTTAATGACTTTTGGTGAGACTCACATTATGGCGTTTGGGTTTGAGGAGCAGAACGAAACGAACTATCGCGTGAGTATAAGCTGCCTAGTGCCATGCGAGGCTTAGATATATTTGTATCTCACGGCAGACTGGCAGACAGACAGACAGGCAGGCAGACAGACAGACAGGCTGGTTGGTTGGCAGCACGTGTAGCAGCTACTTATGCATTTGTGCAGGCTTGTGGGCCAAATTCAATTTATTATTCCGCCATATGAGCTTTCGCACTTAACTTGCATGAATATATAATGAGCCGTGTGTTGTTGTTGTGTGGAGAAAGGGAACAAGAATCACGCGTCGACGGGTTAAGGGGGTTGAGGGGTGCATTTTACGCATTGCGAATCGTTGCGTGTTCGAGCCTGCTGTGAGACGTCCAAATTGAATTATTAATAACACGCAGCGCGACTGAAACAATCTATAAATATATGTATGTATGTATGTGTTGGGTTAGATGTTGCCCAACAACAAAAAATAGCGCGAACGAACAAAAAAAAGAAAAGAAACGAAACGAAGATTGAAAGTGAAAAGGCGACAACCTTGGGACACTTGGCCAGGAAAAAACTAATCGTGCCACTTATGACCATAATTTGTCAATTTTCTAAACAATTCCCCAAAGTCGCATAAAGTGTATTCTCTTCATGTCTGCTTGGCTTTTGGCACCCATTACGTTTATTTCTCTCTTCTTTCTGTCCTTGTTCCTTCCATTCTTGTAAAAGGGACACACTTTGGTTGCTGTGAAAAATGAAAGTGAACCCAAATTGCCAGGCATTGCCATGTCTACTTTCTGACTGACAGACAAACTGACTGCTGTTTGACTTGATTCTCCAGTCTCCAGTCGCCAGTCTCGCCTTAAATCCCTTGACAATTTTTCTTACCCTTCGCCACTAAACGCATTTAAATGCCGTTGTATGCATAAATTACTCAGCAAACCCAACGACAGCATCAGCCTAAAAGCGAAAATGAGTTTGTGGCTCTGCACTTCACCTCCTACTCCAAGCCATATGTAATTGAAACAAATGCGTGAGGCAACTCTTTAAGCAAAATATTTGTGTTCTTAGAGGCAAGCACAGTGGAAAACTTGTTGCAAACGAGCGAGATTAACAACTAAAATATGTGAAAGAAAGCTTAAAAATGTGCGTCTTCTAGATTAAATATAACATACATACTATTTTTTACTTCACTTTGACAATTTGTTACTAAAATGTGAATTTAGTAGCAATAAAAACTAATAATGATAATCGAATCAATGCCATTTGCTACATGCAACAAAAAAAAAAAATTGATCGAAATGAAATCAACGATGACTAAATGTTATTGCAAAAACCAAATTCACTTAGCCAGGTCAAAAGGAGAAAACAAACCGACATAAAAAAGTAGAAGCTGAGTAGAATGGAGTTGGAGGTTAATGCGAACGTAAATGGAATTCGAGCGTCTAAATTGCCAAGCGGTCGGCCCTTTGTTTTAACGCCCAAAAATTACCGCCCCTTTGTGTATTTGGACGCAGATAACTGCCAGCCAAATGATGCACATTAGGCCAAGGTATACGACCATTGGAAACACATCTATACATATATATATTTTTTTTTGTGTGTGTGCAAAATCAATTCAAGCTCAATTTCCTTTGATGAAATGTGCGGCTGTTCAGGGAACCGTGTCGGACGTGACAGTTGTACTCAAAATCTTTCGGTATATACATATGTATGTGATATGCTGAAAATAACTGCAAAAAAACTTCATGAATGGGAAAAATTATATAGATTATGCACTTACATACAAACACAGACTGGCGTACGTACGTACATACATATGTATTTGAGCATTAAGTTGTACTTGTATGGGGTTTTCTGTAAATATCGTTCAATTAATAACGCAAATCCTTTACGGCCCAGTTACCAGAGTTGCCATCGTTAATTAATGCGCTCCACGCCAATTTAATGCACTCGTTGCCGCTGTTGTCGCTGTCGCTATCGCTGTTGCTGTTGCCGCTGCGGCTGACGCTGCCTTGGAGCTATGATTAATGTTTAATTAAATTTGCAACATTTATAATAAGTACAACAACCACAACAACACCAACGACAACAACAAACAAAATATCAACCAAACAAACACCAAACAAAAAGTGAAGAAAAATTCGAACAAGCGCAGTCAGGATTACATCATAATTAATCGCAGTCATTATTTATAACGATATCAACAAACGAAGCTTAACTCCATAGACGATGTCATTGCAGTTGCATTTCAAAGCTTAAATTCGTGTGGTATATAGCACATACATTTTTTCATTTTTCTGTTAAATCAAAGAGCATAATTAGTTGTCGTAAATGTATTAAAGGTGACAAGCAGCATGTGCTTAAGAATTATGAATTTTTTTAATTTATAAAAGAAATCGGTTAATTTAAAAATAAAAAAATTGTAAAATAAGACTTCCACTTACTTTTGGTATAGAAAAAAATATTTTTTTTTCAAATATCAGGGCTGTTTTGGTTCATTGAAGTTAAGACAAATAAGAAAGCTCTAGTCGACAAGTCCCGACAAGGACATATTCTTAACCCCATACATAACGCGTGTGTATTCTTCCAATGACCAAAATGAACATAAATTCAAACTACCATATCTCCGGTGATCTGAACCGATTTTCACAACGTTGAAATTCAAGCTTCTTTGTTATCGATCACATGAAACAAATTTGCTTTTCTCATGGTATGGGAAAGCTTAACTTTCAAGATTGAACTCACAAGCTCTTATTGTCTCTGAGATCACGTTCATACAGACAGACGGACGGACAGACAGACATGGCTATATCGACTCGGCTGATGATGCTGATCAAGAATATACATATGTACTTTATAGGGTTGGAGATGCTTCCTTCTGTCCGTTACATACATTTACACAAAACCATTCTACCCTTATTTACCCATTTTACGGGTTAAGGGAATAACATGATTTAATTAAATTAAATTTGGTTTGGTTGGATTTTTTGATTTCAAAGGTAGTCAAACATACAAAAATGTATTAATCTGTACATAAAAGATTGTGCAAGTGGTAACAATGAAATTAGCTTAATGTGTTTTTATGTTTGTGCCTTGCAGCTATTTAAAGTCAACTTTTAAATAAAGTTCATGTTTTTGTTTTTCTTAACATATTTTATTGAAGCAATGTTGCCTTTACCCTGACAGTCCTGGCAGCAGTCAATTAAAAATGGAAAGTAATAGCTTCGATATGTACATACAAAACGTACATATGTAATATTTTGTATGTATATTGACGATTATTTACACATGTTGGTAAATTGAATTAAATGATTCTAGTTTGATTAATGTACAATATGCAGCAAAGCTCAATCGAAATGTTGCAGAAGCAGCAATAGAATTGCGAGCAAAATGCAACAAACTGATAATTGGTAATTGTAAACCATTATGCAAAAGACCTGCGGCCAGCTGCTCTTTATTAAGACATTTCATAATTGAAATTGTCGACGTGCAGATGAAAATTAATAATGCCTGAAGCGATGCACACAATAATGAAAAAGTTGCACAAGCCAAAGCACAATTATGCCAGTAAAATAATACTTTCGATTGATAATGAGCATGAATGGGAAGAAATAATAATGATATTTATCATCATATGTGCTAAAATGTTTTGTTATATAACTTTGCTTTAGCAATCACAATAAAAAGAGCAGAAAAAAAATTTAACTTAAAGTTTATCAAAATTTGAAGTATCAGTTTCACACATTATGGTCGATTTATTTATGGAGAGTATAGTTACGCCAGTTGTATTTTTCTATCAGCTATTGGTATATGTGGTAAGAGCACAAAAACGCATGATTCAGATTAATTTAAAGTCATAAATTTGGTAGCGCTCAATAAATCCCATCAAGCGTGAAGCGATTTTGCTTGTCATGCAAAATGTTTTAATGTACTATGTTATAAATTGTTTCAAGCACTTGGCCCAGAGTGAGTTGCTCTAAGATTTCTGCTGAATTTGATTAACTCTCTTTTTAACAGCTTCTATTAACGCTTCGGGTCCAGTTAATACATTTTATTATGTACCCCTGGTATATGAGGAGCCTGCTGTCGACCAAGCTCAAGAAAAGTTTCACGTAGTGCTAAAGTCCGACGCTTGGAAGTTTTTCGAAACACTTTTTCAACATCATTTAGCATTATTGCTGCCATTCTCACTAGCACTAGCTGTGCCGGTAAGAAATGATGTTTCTGATTAAGAATATGTAATAAGTATTTAACCATTTTAGCGTTGCAAGCTGTCTTATGTCAGCAGTCTGGTGCTTGTGTCAAACATGGCGATGTGTACTTGCTTTAGCTACTGCATGTGGAGATGGCTGATTGAAAGCCGTTTCGTACTGTGCATGTCTCTGTTGCCCATTCTGTTTATGGGTCCGTTTCTGCAGGTGCTGACCATGTTTCGTTTCAGCTTGCACATGATGGTAAGTTGTATGCTGTGGCCAGATGCTATTGAATCAGTGCACTTTCTATCGGCAGTTCAATACATGGATTGTAGTTTGAAGCATGAAATTGACTGTGGCAAGCCGATGGAGATGCTTACCACTATTAAGGTGCATGAGGCGATAAGGGTGCGATGGCTGCGAAGCAAAGTGCAGGGGAAGCGTTGCAATGTAAAAGTTTTGGCATCAAATCAAACCAATAAACCAACAAAACTGAGCAACTTCAGGCACTTGCACAAAACCAGAAACACTTTCGCTGCACACAACAACTGCCAAACTGCAGGCATTTATGACAGCACCTCACTGCCCCCCCTTTAAAAAGGATTTGTGGGCGTGGCTATTGGGCAGGCAGGCAGGCAGACAGGCAGGCAAATCGCATAACGAAATTGTTGCTGAAAAGTTCAACAAATATTGAGGTCAGCAACATTTTTGTGAGCAGGCTTGTTGTTGTTGTTGTTGTGTAAACTGTTTTGTAGCCTTTGGCACAAACTTTAGACACGTTCAGTATGCCCCCACACACACACACACACACACACACATATATGCACACACTTGACTTGGCTTGACAGGCACAAATATTCAATGAAAATCGTCGTCGTCAGTCGACAGTTCTTCACTTTGTCAATAAAAATGAACTTGCCCGTCTGCCCGTTTGCCTGCCTTACTGCCTTACTGTCTGCCTGCTTGCTTGCCTGTTATTGTCCTGGCTTGGACCCACTTGGTAGTCAGAACTTATGGCGCATTGCAGGCGTCCACTTTGTCCCCAACTTCCGTCATCCCCTTTCGCTCGATGCTCATTGAGAAATTGACGCAAATGCCTTTCGATTTTTCGTTCTGTTTCTGTTTTCTTTCTCAATTTTTTGTGCCCGTGGACACGACTTGGCTTTTTGCATTGCATAATTGATTGTCTGCCTGTGTCTGTGTCCGTCCATTGGCGTGCCCTCATTTATGCACCATTTTCAATATATATAAATATATATTGCCAGCACTGATTTCACTCAATCGAAGAAAAACAAAAGCTGTTAAATTTTTTCACTTTCACGGTTATTAAATGATTTTTGTTACTTTTGCAGGTAAATATGTAAAGTATTATTATAAGCTTAAAAGATCAAGAAAGACTTTTTAGAAAATGTAAATAGTTTCCTAACTTTATTTAATTTTCTTTTTGTGTATTAAAAAGACATTTTCCATGGAAAAGACAATGCAGTGTTTTGACACAGTTATGCGAGTGAATAAAAATTGGAAAAGGATTTTACTTTCCTTCTTTATATATTTTTTTGTAGAGAATCAAATTTAATTGAAATACAAAATGAAATAATAATTGTTCGATACGCATGTATACGAATTGTTCTTGCATTTTTATAGTTTTCTATGTTGTCGTTAGACTAACAATAACGAGATTTCAATATCCCAAATACGTACAGTATATATCTACATACATATACATATACTGACGCTCAAAAAAGCTTTCGCCCGTATTTTTGTTGTTATTATTTTTAGAGTTTGTTCGCAAAAAATACTTTAAATTGCATTCATTTGCACATTTTGCTAGCAGATTTTGACAGCTCGGCACTGCAAGTGCAATAATATGAGGACATGTGCATAAAATACAAATACTATTCAGTCCCCCTCTAGTATGTGTGTGTGCGTGTGTGTGCTTGTATTGGACACATCAAATGTCACACTTTGTTGATTTCATATGTAAACTGTGCGAGTTGGAAATTTGAAATTCATGTGCAATAAAATGTTGATATGCTTTCTCTGCCCCAACAGCATCCGCACCAGCACCAGCACCACAGGCCTCATTACGCCTCACCCACATAACACCCACTCGCACACACACATTCTCATAGACACTAGATGGCATACTCCCATGTATTTATGTTTTCATTTGATAAATATACTTATACAAAAACTGTCATAGCACACGCTCAGGGAAAGATTGCAAATTGCATGTGGGAAACTCCCATGAGTCTAATAACACAGTAAAAACAAGAGGCTTCATTTCTAGTGTAATAAGTAAATACGACTGTGAGATGCCCTTCTATGGGATAAAAGATGTTAATATAATAATATTACAAAATTAAAATCTGCTGAAGTTAAACATTATTTTAGTTTTGTTGTAGATATTCTGTTTAGAAACAGAAAACTTAATCATGTTAAACGCCTTGATACAATCGATATACCCTATCAAACAAGTGTGAAGCACACGAGACGAATCTGAAGTCGTGATATAGCCATGCATAGTAACAAGCCACGGACCGTGCCTGACTGTATAATGATGAGCAACGATATCGTCGTCTCTCTTAGCATAAAAAATTTAATTTTTACCCACACACCGCATACACACACACACACACATCGCACACACATCTACTATGAACCACATAATTGTGTATTCAAGTAAGAGATATGGGAGTTGAAAGCAGCTCTATCGAAGAGAAATGTCAGTGGGGGGTATGGGTAGCGTTGGTTCTGGTTCTAGCTCTGGTTCTGGTTCTAGTTCTCTGCCAGTCTTAAATTAAGATAATGACACGTGAGAGACGCAACGCTGGCGGGCACTTGGGAAAATGTTACCTTTTGCTTTAAAAGTAACCCTCGACTCGACAAGCAACCAAACACACACACACACACACACACATATGTAGTGTATATATATATTGTAGTACAATAAGTGTGTTAAAGGAAGCGCTTGGTAAATTGCGATAAGACGAAATTGGCTCGGCACTGGCTCACATTTAAACACACTTAACCCTTGAGTTAGCTGCACGGCACAGCAACAAACGTTGCATGGCATCGCATGGCATGGCATGGCACGCACTTTAAAGCCGCCAATCCGCCAATCCGCCAGTTTGATGGCAAACTGCCAAAGAGCTGACAATGATGTCGACGATGATGACGTTGGCGACCTGCATGCCAATGTGCTTCGCTTCTTCTTTGAAAATTGAATTTTGTGCCTAGCATGGTGGGCGGCATGCCAGCCATTCAGGCAATGATCCAGCCAATGTCCAATGTCCTCGATTCAGTGTCCTGTGCCTCGTAACTGACACAGATTACAAATCATTATTGGCTGCCATTGTTAGAGCTTAGGCCAATGGAATTGCAGCTTGCTTAGCTCAGGCACTGCTGCAATTTTTACACCCACAACAAGAATTTAATTATTTTAAAAAAAATAAGTACAAAAAATGTTAGCAAAATATTTTTTGAACAATTTAAATCTATATTAGTTGCAGAAATTATCAGACAATACATGTTTATTAATATTAATAGATATTATTGGAGACAACATATTGTTAAATACTAAAATATTTCCCTGAAATATTTCAATGCCACAATCAAAGCTTGCAGAGTTGTTTTCTGCTTAAATTCATAAATATGCAAGCAAACATAGTAATATTCATACGAACATGGAATGTGATATCTGAAATCAGGAAAGGAAACCGAAACAATGGGCCACATGAAAGCAAACTTAGAGCGCAAATTTTCTTTGATTGATGCGCAAATCAGCAAATCAATTGGAATGCCACAAAAAATAAACTAACATACGAAAATTGAGGCAGCAAAACGAACACAAAAACTTATATAGACAGCCAGATAGATGGATGAAGTAGAGAGAAAGAAAGAGTGAATGAAACGAGCTGCCTAGATGGGTGAAGTTTTTTTTTGTTTTTTAACACAAAATTTGCATTTCCAATGCCCGCAGGTGAATGTGTTTGTGGGCATGGGCGTGGTCGTTACATGTGATTTTGATAGAACTGCGTGATTTGTGCAATGCTAAGAAACAAAGCAAAAAGGATAAAAAAAGGAAAGAACAAAATGTATGCAAAAAAAAATAAAAAATAAAAAAAGGGAAAAATGTTGGCAACGCTGACAAAGCATCGTTTGCCACAAAGGAGGGGAATGTGATGTCTACAAATTGAGATATTCGTAGTCCAAGTAAATCACAACGTTGAAACAAGAGCTGAGCTGTAAAGTTGAAGGAAATGGTTGCTTGGCCCCTCAAGGCAGCCACAGGGATGCCATTTCAACTGCACGCACCTGACCAGAAGCGTCACGATGCCTGCTCATGCACACACACACGCACACAAACATACATACACACATGCACAGAGAAATCCTTGCCTCAGACTTTACTAAGATGCTGAACAGTGGTTAAAGACGGCTATAAGGAAAAAATAGAATGGGAAAACAAAAATACAATTGGATTGTTTTAAGATTTTTTGTATGCATTTATCAATATATTGTTTTAAAAAATACCAAATTACAACAATAATGCAATTAAAAGGTTTAGTAAAACAAACGTAAGATTAACACAAAAATGTTTTTTTACTTAATTTGTTTTTCTTTGGTAAGTTGACAGATTTTTAGTTAACACTTTTGCCACAGTGCCAGTCGGCTTGGTCGTGAGCTTTGTTTTTACATGTAATGGCATTTTAATTGCGCGCTACAACTCAGCCAAGTGTCTCTCAATTAAAAGTGTCTGCTTGGCTCAAAAGGATGTCGTCGCCGTGGGATCTTCGGCACGATGCGTCGTGGCGAATGATGGCGCTGGATAGGCTGAGGATGGGGGAAGGAAAGGGAAATGATGTCAGGCACATGTCGTAATTTGCCGCACAGCGCATCACAGCACGCTGTTTGCCCCGACCAGGACCACAACATGGCCCAAGACCAAGACCAGACCCAGGCCCAGGCCCACAGTCATGTAACTGTTAATTATGCAACGCAGATAAGAAGCCCTGGCAGCCGGAGCTAAGTAGCAGGAGTAGAAGGTAAAAGGTATGTGAATGCCACTTAAATTTAAGCGTTTTACTTTAAGCCTCTGCTTTGCCCCAGCCATCAAATTGAAGTAAATTTTTTGTAGTTTGTAGAGAGAAAAGTAGTTATAGATGACTGAGGACAAAAAAGCGGAGGATAAGCAGCCAGCGGAGCTGAGACAGGAACCTCTCAGCTTAAGGCAAGAGCTTCATCCAAGGAGCGTGGGATTGCATCATCATGCACCCGAAGACTTCCATAGATCACAGGTAAAGCTTAGCTCAAGTTGTTAATCCCTTGAACTTACCTTAAGTTTTCATGCAGTGGCAATCGGAGTTTAAGTCGTGTGGCTTTCTTATCTATCGTTGGATTCTGGCCACATTCTTTGGCTCTGGCTTGGTCAGCTATCTTGTGATCTATTATTATAGAGGTCATTGGTTTATCTACTTGACCAACTGGGGTTTTATACTGTGTGCCGTGACGAGCATAAGTGCAGCAATATTTGCAACCATATTCCATAAAAATCCCGATAAAATTTGTAAGTCTATCGGAATATTATACAATTTTTATTTAGTTTAACTTTCCACAGTGAATCGCAGCTGTTTGATCAAATGTTATTGGGCTATTTATTGGATCAACTTGATACTGGCGCATAAGATTGCATTCATCTATTGGCTTTTGTTGTATCCTAGGGATCAGACATCTAATAATCCAGTTAGGGTAACACCATTCTTTAATGTTTGGATACATGCGATGCCAACGTTGCTATTTACGCTTGATCACATGATCGTAGCACATCCATCGCGCCTAATGCATTTTGTCTATCCATTTTTGTTCTCACTGGCCTATGTGATATTTGCCTATGTCTACTATTTGGTAGGAGGTCTCGATCCGTATGTTAACGTTTCCCAAGGTCTGTCATAACCAGAATCCAATCTATTTTTATTCTCTAACAGTCGCGGCCGTGTCTACATCTATCCCATGTTGAACTTTACAAAACCGTTAAGTGTGCTGAAAACTATTGGATTGACATCGGTTCTTCTGGTCTGCTGTTCTACGCTGCAGTATGGTCTGTATCGCCTGAGGGTCTTTATAGCACGCAAGCTGGGTAAACTGCAGTAGATGGATGCCACATACACACATATGTAAACATACATACGTATATCATTTTCCATTCTAATTGCATACGATTAAAGCGTGCCAGTCTCTGACTTTTGCTTCCTTGTGTCGCTTTTTGTGTTGTTTACTCCGCTGGCACGTGTCTGGAATGCATATTCCCCTCCCTAGTCACATCCTCACATTTCTATCTTTTCCAACAGGCAGTCGCCATTTATTATGCAAAGCAAATTGTTATGCTCAAGTTTTTTTGTTTTTTGTTTCCGTTTATTTCTGCGTATCGCAATTTGTATTTATTTATTTATTTTTTCTGTGTATTTTCTTCGCATTTTTTGTTTTTTGTGAATATGTAATTTGTTTTGATAATTTTATGACTTCGGGACATATTTCGAATTTAGTTATATGATATTGCGAAATGAAGTAATAATTTAATTATTAAATGTAGTTTATGTTTGGTAGTTTTAATGGCTTTTTTCCATGCATTTAATGTTTTTTCTCTGTCTCTCCCTTCACAATTAACCACTTCATAGAGTTAGTCAAAGCCACACATGCGACTCGAATTGATGTCAGTGTAAATGACATAATTGAAAAATTTATACAGTAGACAGGCGAAGCATGCTGCCAGTGTTGCTTGTGTTGCCATGCGGCATCAAGTTACTTAAGTGATTTCAATTTCTACAAAATTTTACTGCTCGCAGCTACAAACATGTGTATGAGTGCGAGAGTTGATGGATACACACACATACAGCCTGCAGGCAGAGCAATTTTAGAGGCGAAGAGGAGTCAGGGGGCGTGGCACATTTTGGCAACACTGTGAGTGCAGCCACTTAGCCTGGTTAGTTGCAGCTGGCGTTCAAGCGGGCGGCAGTTGAAACATATCGAACGTTAACGTATTTATGGCTGCACTCTGCCTGACAGCCGCCAAATGGTACTGCCAAAAAGGGGGTGTGCCATTTTTGTTGTGTATGAGTTTGGGTGTGAGTGTGTGTGTTTGAGTTAAGAGCACACTTAAAGCAGCATCTTAAATTGTCGTCAGGCAGGCAGCTGGCAGCAGAAGGGAGGGGGAGCGGGCGTGCGCTGCAGCCAGTGAAGCATTCCGTTTCGTAGCTAACAGGGCGCAAAACAATTTTAACATTTTTTAACATTTCCGCCTTTTTGCATTCAATTTAATTTAACATAAACATTTATATGTTTTATTATTGCACGCATACGCTGAGAAGTCCACGTTGACGTCGACGCTGAAGTCAGCGCTGAGCGTCGCTGTTGTGCATTGTGCATGAGAGTTTTATGCTTGAAATGCGCATACGTAGCGTATACGTAATATGCATTTTGCAATATGCTGGCAACTTTAGTTTCGAGCATAGGGGTTTCGCTCAACAAAAGGGGGTGAAGCCAGCGGAAGGGTTTGGCTTGAAAAAGTACCCACTATAAATTTGTGCACACACTTACAACTCGACGCTCGTCCAAAACAAAAACAGCAACAACAATAACAAAAACAACAACAGCAACTTAAATCTTAAGTAGCTCAACTTGTTTATTTATCGAAGCAGAAGTTAATGCCATGCCGCGAAAGAGGGGTGACAGAGCTGCCGGGAAAGTGAAATGCAACACAGCATGAAAATGGGCCACAAGAAAAAATAATAAATAAATTGTAGCAATGCGTTGCCATAATATTATTATAGGCTTGCCATTGTTGTTGTTTCAATGGCAGGCAACTGCGATTAATGCAACTAAAATGTGCAAATTTAATGCAAATATTTATTGTGCATTTTTTTTATAGTGAAAGTTACAAAATAATAGCTAAGAAGTAAGCTAAATAGTTTAAATGTAAATTTAAAATGCAACAGAATTTACATATTTATGGTTTCAAAAAAATAAAATAACTTTTTAGAATACATTAATGTGATATAAAATACATTTTTAATAAGTTTTTATTTAAACATATTTAAAAAAAGTGAATAACATTTATGAATTAAATGAGTCGTCTCTCCGTTGAAAAAAAACAACTATTTTTATTGTTGCAGAAAATAATATATGTATAGGTATGTATATGTGCTGAGAATGATCAAAAACTATTTTGCATAATCAATCTATTGTTGTGATTTATCATAAAATAATATGTTGCTTGAGGGCCGTGAAAGCGGAGTATGGAATTTGATTCTTTAGAGTGCATTCAAGTGGTAAAATATGTATATGAAATTGATTGGCTGATTAAACTCTCTCACACATACACACACGCACGCACATTCTGACAGGGATTCACACGCTTTCATAGATGATGTGTGTATATAAATTCCATTTAAAATCTACATTTATGCTTTTTGTTGCCTTTAGGGGCTTTTGTTGTGTGTTTTGTATGCGTTGTCCTTGGTATTTTTGTGTTCTGTTGTGTTGATTTGCTGCGGAAATGACGCAAATAACGCAGCAAATTTAAGCCAGTCACACGCACACACAAACACACACGATTTACGCACTTGCCTGAATCTACACCTTTTTCCTGGTTTTATTTATGGCAACAACAACAACAACAAACAGCAGGCATCAGGCAGTCAGCTGGCTGTTAACCGGCAACAGGATGTTTTATATTATGCCTGCAAAATAAAGGCATCACATAATCACATACACATCCGCGTCGCATACACTTACACACACACACTCATATAGTGCAGGGATTTGCTGCTTTAATATTTTTGCATATATTTTTGTTGTGTGTGTGTGAGTTTGTTTTTTACCTCTTTTATGTCATTTTGGAGAATGAAATTTAATTGTGGTGCTCATTAATGGCACGTCGCGTCGCCTGGCTGTAGACCCAAAAACCAAACGGAAATATGTGATTTCCGGCAATAAATATCACTACAACATACACACATACATGCATACATAGTGATAAATGAGGCGTTCAATGTTGGAAAATGCCACTGGAAAATATGTTAAGGAAAATTTTCAGCTGCACTTTACCGAAAATGCGATAAGAAATAATTCGGGGGAAAAATATAAAAATATTCTTACGGTCTCACGCGCAATTTATGAGTTTCAATTTAAATTTATAACTTGATTATCACATTTGCATTTGATATGGGCGTTTCATGCCTTTTGTTATGGACATTCTTACCCTCGAAGCATTTGGGGCCGAGAACAAACAATCATTTAAGCATAAAACCATAAATCTATGCGCCAATAAGAGGGATTTCAACCAAGTAATACAAAATACCAGCAAACCAAAATGAAGAAGGAAACCAAAACACACACAAAAAAAAAGAAGTGAAAAGTGAACGTAAAGGAATAAAAAAAGGCAGGACATGAGACAGCAGAATTTGCAAAAGGGACAGTTAGCTGCTTGAGTGGCATGCGCTTCTCTCCAACAAGACAAACAAAATACTCTATAAATTTATAAAAACTTAAAATACTTTAAAATGTTTGTTCGTCAATATATGTAATTAATTTACAAACATTATTTCTTTTTCAACAAACGTTCTTTTGATTTAATCGTTATAAGTTTTACAACGCATGATATACCCATTTGATAGCGTGACTTTATCGAAAACGAAGTATTGGATATGCAAAGCCAAAGCCGAAGCCGAATTCCAATATCAATACACAAACCAAAAACCAATACCAGAACCATTGCCAGAGACCCCAAACCAAAGTCACCGTGGAAGCCAATCAAAGGCAAAACAATAAACAAGCATGACAATAAATATAAATAAATAAATAAATAAGCAGCAAGGAGCAGCGTACGTCAGGCAAAAGCAAAGATTGGAGTTGGTACACAGCATACCATACTGTACATAATATACATATATATATATAGCTCAAATAATGCAAGCAGTGAGAGAATGAGAGCAGGCATGGGCATAAGGCACCAGGCCCGAGATCCTGGCACGCAGCAACGTTTTGTTTGTGTAAAAAGGATAATGACACGACTCGATTCGCAATGCAAGCGACACTATTCAACAGAAGATGGAAAAATGGCAACAACAACAGCAACAGCAACAATAAAATCAAATAAAAAAAGGGGGAATCGAAGAAATTGATTGAATGGCGCATTAAATACATACATACATACAAACATATACATAAATATATACTCAAGCAGTCTGTTTGCTGACGGAGGACCGCAAGTTGCGCCACGTCACGCTTGGGGCATAAGCTGAAGTTGTTGTTGTTGTTACCCACTTCAATTTAACGGCTACTTAAATCCATCACTTTAAATTATCTCGCCCTGAGCTCACGCTGATTCTTCTGATCACTTGAAAGTTCCATACATTTTTTGACAATTTTTGTCAGTGCTTATGATTTAAGCTTGCAAAAGCTACAAAAATGCCATCATCATATTACTGCTCCAATGATATTCAATTTGTGTCAACTTCATCTTACGAAATAGCTAACTTTACTTTACTTAACTAAATCGCATTATTTGAGATACGAAAAAAAAGTCGCGTAACCTTAAAAGATATAGAATAGTTTGTATTTAGTTAAAAATCATTGCTCAAAGCATAAGCTAGATGTAAGACTTATATATGCATTTAAGACTACCAATTAAGTATTCGATGATTGATGTTGAACTTTTATATTTTTTTTGTATATACAATATGAATAATTTTAACGGTACTCTGCTCATGTCTTATAATAACTCTTTCAACTCGTACAATGACTAAGTGACTAAGATTTATAAAACAGCTGATGAATAACAACAAGAAATAGTTTCTTCTCTTTGTTTCCGCACAGAAGTTTTATTAGAATTGTTCAGGGTTTGTTGTTGCTATTAGGCTGCTGGCGTTAAATGCTTTCAATGTAGCTTCACTTCAATTTAATGGCTACTTAAATCCATCATTTCAAATTATTATCACTTGGTGCTGCAAACTCGGCGAGTCCAAGTCCGAGACCGAGTCCGAGACCAACTCACTTGGCCACGCATCAAATGGCCTTCAATGGGCATTAACTGTCGAAGAGTGTGGAGTGTGGGGATGCAAAAGGGTTGTTGTAGTTCCCAGGTGCAGGCAGTTGGATGATAGTTGAGAGGCAGTGGTGTCGGGAAATGAGGCCCATTAAAAGGCCACCACAGAAAACTGCTGACATCACGACTGCGGCGTGGCGCGGCGGAGCGGTGTGTGAGAATGTTGGCAGCGGCGCGAATTAAAAAGTTGCCTTGATAATCCTTTTGCAAAATAGACGGGATTAAGTAAAAGGCTGTGCCGGAAATTTATGCAGCCAACTGTAGGTTCACCTGGTGGACGCTGGCCAACAGTAGCAGGTGCTTCCAGCCCCTCCCTTTCTTGGCAGCACTTAAAAAGTGCCACAGTGTTGCAATAATTACCGTTAAATGGTCGCTGTTTAAAACACTTAAGAGCTGTGCTGCTGCAAATAAAAAAGTAAAAACAGAAATGACGGCGCCGCAAAAAAAGGTTCAATCTGCCACAGCAGGCCGTCTGTTATTATCCTTGCAGGAGCAGAGTAAATGCAGGATGTAAAAGCGAGAGAGGCAGCGAACGAACATAATCATTATTATCAACATCATCATCATTATCATTGTGAGTTGTCCTGCGTATTCTCAGCTGCGTTTTGCGGCTCGTCCTCGCTGCGAACACTGATGTCCTGCTGATTGCGGTGATTTGTAATTTTAAGTAGCGTATGATTAACTTTTGCGCGAGAAACCCACAAAACTGAAAAGTGAAACGCAATAAATGTGTGTGTATGTGTGTGTGTGTGCTGAGTAATGATTGTGGCGTGTCCTTGACAGTAGCACCGACAAGTTGGCATTTCCTAATGCGCTTACCTATTATTATATAGCTTAATGACCAAGGAGAGTTTGACGTAAGGATCTTTCACTGTTTTCGTTTCCAACCAGCAATTAGTTCTTGTGCGTCTATGAAAATATGTGTATGTATGTGTGTGATGTATAATTTGCTATTTACTTTATTGGTTGAAGCTTATTATTTTTCTATTAGGCTGACATATACATACGTACGTTTGTACGGTTTAATCCCATGCTTCACTAAGTTAAATAACTAATTATTGTGAATTGAATTCTATTTTGAGGTTCACCTCGATGCGAAGTCAACAAATCGAACACGATTGAGGGTAAAGAGTGAAATGGTATCAGGAAATGACATTTGCTAAAACAAACAACTAAAAATTAAGGCAACATATAAAATAATCTTCTCTTTAATAAATGATTCATTTGACCAACCAAATCCAATTATCCAAAGGTCAAGCGGCAAAATGTGAAACAAAAATTCAATTACCACAAAAAGAGAGATATTTCAGCTATGACATAATCGTTGCATAATATGCACTTAAACATTTTCATTCACATTGTAAATTGTCTAATTTAATTCCCAAGCTGTTCATATAAAATGTGTATGAATGAACACACACACGCGCACACACACATGGTAGTACATACATGTGTGTGTTTAGTTATGAATACTTAATGCGGAGATTGTTAGTGGGTGCCATCTGACCGCAGATTGCCTTGGCCACAAGTCATAAAAGTATTAATGCCATTTTAAGTACATCCGTAACGAAACCTAAACACACACACTGAGTATGAAAGAGATTGCCTGATTTTTACTTCCTCTCGCTCACACACACACACACACACACACACACACACACACATATGAGACAACGGCGAATGGCGAAAAATGCAAAGCGCACTAATTCTAACTGCAGCATAAATTAAAGCCCTCATGAATAATAATTCAAGACATTCAACCAACTAGGCAGCACATGCCACCACCAACCACCAACCATCTCCACCACCACCACCAACCACGAGCAGCAACAACACCAACAACAGCTACAAAAACTACACACAGGAACAGCAACAGGAAACGCAGCGTCAAAAGCCACTTGAGTAAATGCAATGGCATTAGAAAATATTCCCAAAATCAGTTTCGCTAAGATTTCTGCTTAATATGATTAAGAGCTAAGAGATAGATTTATTTTAGTCTGTATTAATACTATCTAATCCATATCAAATGAAAAAATTTGGTTTCTTTTTTAATCTATTAAATGCATATTATTCTACCTTTTTTCATACACACACAACTGAATCCTAACACCAATAAAGTAAAACCTGTGGTAAGAAAAAAAATAATGCATTTGAAAAAGTTGTTATTAAGTTTAAAACGGTATGCTTTTTTCTTGAATTGCATCTTGTTTTGTTTTTGCAGTCCGTTTCAGTGTTTGTCGCAAAAAGCCAACTAAAGTTTATAGCTGTTGTCATTATTTCATGTGCAACTCGCGACGCCCACAACTCACAGCCACACCTACATACATACAAACATACAGCTTCAATGTCGTCTGTAGTGCAGTAACCCAACCCCCACCCCAACCCCAACGCACCCCTTCATGCCACAAGCAGAACGTTGATCATACGCAGTGTTGTGCTTAAAATTTCAAATGCATGGCACTTTACTGCTTGGGGCAAAGTAGGGGGCCGCGGGGCATTCCTCTCTCTCTCTCTCTCTCTCTCTTCATCTCACACTCTCACACACGACGACAATATTTTGGTTGTTGCTGCTGTTGCTGCTTGCGTGTGATTTTCATTTTCATATTTATTTATATGTTTTACGCTGGCTAAACTACAAGTACAAGTGCACACTTGTCTGCAGCAACAGCAATGGCAGCAGCAGCATTCAGGGGTTGGTTCTAAAGAGGGTGCAAGAGAGAGAGGAGGACTGCAGCTGTGCAACGAGGTCGAGCTCTGCGTTGGCTTTTAACGCTTCGCTTGGCATCGTCAGCGCTGTCGGCCCTTCCCTTCTCGCCTGCCTGATCGCTTGTGCATTAATTTGAATTTAGTTTGTTGTTTTTTTCATGTTGTGTGTTGTTTCATCCTTTTTTGTTGGGCTTTTGCTAATGTTTTGGGCAAGCCGATTTAATGGTGGCACATTAGTCTAGTCTGGAGGTTCTTGTCCTGACCCTGGCTGGTCCTGGTTATGTCTACGTTCTTGTCCCCCCCTACCCCCTGAGGCTGGCTAAGTGAATGCAAATGCGCCTCCGTGTTTATGAGTCCATTAGCAAACTGTTACTTCATGTGAGTTTTCAAGAAGTTTTCTTTTTTTATGGCAAGTTTACTGAACTAAAATTGAGTTGGAGTTGAGTACTAAGCTACTACTTAGTGTAAATACCATTTTCAATGCCCTACTTAGTGTCTGAGCAGTTAAAAATAAATATAATATTAAAACCTAATCTCAAAGCGCTTAATATCAAAGCTTTACCAGCAATAAATTGTTTGAATACAAATGTTTTACGCATTGCAAACATTTTAAAAAACTTTCTGTATGTTTTAGTCTCGGCTTAAATGCAAAACACACTCATAATAATTATTACAAAATACCTAATGACCAATTGCATGTGGGGCACAAAGCAGGAATTAAAAACCCAACATGGTTTGAACATTTTGCAATGAAACTGAAATTTATTTCAGTTAGCAAATTGTCCGCCACAAACATAAACTCATTAGTCGCCAATCATTTTTGCATGTGGTGAAAGGGGTGGAGAACGACGAGGGGTGTATGGTTTGATTGTACACTGAGGAAACCGCAAATATTCAATATGCCCAGTTGGGAAACTGGGCGCGGGACCAACATCGCTTAATTAAGGTTTAGCAGTTGGCAGTTGGCGGTCCCCCCCTCCCTTTTTCAACTTAGGCAACTAAGCTTCCCCCAATGCCACACACACACTCGCGCACACACACGCACACACTCAACAACTCAATGTAATTATGTGCTAAGTGCTTCGGGCATGAGCCAAATCCATACGATATCGCACAATAGCCATAGTCGGATTTGAGAGGAGGCAAGGCAAGCCATGAGAGCGCCCCAATGTGAACCTGAATGTGCCGGCTGCATATCAATAAACCCATTATCATTATCGATTCGCCAATTCGCCCAACTACCACTAACAACTGCCAATTGCCCGACTCCCAACTGCCAACTATTCGCGTTTTTGGCCGCATTGACATGTCATATGTCTGCAATTAACAACATCACTTAATTCATAGCTCAATTCACAGACAGACAGTGCAAGAGACACTACAAAAGTCACAAGTTCAACTCAATCTCAATAGGGCAACCCGAACACGCATTGCTGTGGTTTGTTTCTAATGTTTATTCCATGAATAAGAACAAAAATTATTTCTAGAGCGCATTTTTCTACAATTTCCCAGCATTAACTTACCATATGTATGTAAAAGGCTCCTACTGGCAATCAAACGCAACGCGAAGTATTTTACTATCCAGTTTCATCCATTTTGTATATCTCAACAGTTGGTGCGCTTGTTAAATGTTTACTAAATAATAGTTTTAGCAGCATTGATTCAAATTTCAATCAGAACATACTTAACATTACCCTCGGGATGCTCAAATTAGTATACATATATCAACCCTTTCGACCCTTCATCCAGTCACAAAATTTCAATAGCTCTAACGCACATTTAGCTAAAATTATTTATAGATGTGCGGATGACATCTATTAGAGATAGAGCGTTGGTGTCCTCACGGGAAAATCAATGCGAAATGTCAACACAAAAAAAAGGAAAAAAGAAAAACTATTTTCGCCTGGCATTGTATCCTGTTCACAGCATATATGAACATCAGTCGCTTTATTTAGCCGTTCATCGAAAATTGACTATTTAAAAATAGATTAATACGTGCCACATTTGAGATGGGATAGGGTTGAGGCATTCAACCCAACACCTCAACTCAACTTTCGCCTCAGTGCGTAATGACGCACAGAAAAAGAAACGTCGAAAAGATAGAAACGTCGACCGATGAAATGTTATGTAAATAATAGATGCGATAATGTATTTTGTGCATATTAAGAAACAAACAAAAATAACAAATGTTCAAACAAATAAAACAAGACCAATAATGGAATGAGTATCTAGTCATACCCTTTACATTTGTACTCTTTAGTTAAGGCCATTAAATTATAAGCCGAAACTTATTTACATATTTTCGGAAAAGTTTCCATGTGTATAGTCCTAAAGCACCATCAAAGGGTATAGACGAGTCTAATGATTGAAATTTTTTTCTTTGATTTTTTGTTTTTATCTACTTTGTCTGCATGTCATTGTGAAAAATTTTATTTTTTACGCTTCAATGAGCTTTTAGTGCGACATTAACAAAGCGCTGAGTAGCCCAAAAAAGAAGAAGCGATTCCTGACGACATTTTTTTTTTGTCGTTATTCCTTTGCGTTTTCTTTCTCCACTGCTGCCATTTTTTATGTACTTGATTGTGTGGCCTTTCTTCTTGTCAATTTGACTTTTTATTTTGTAAATGCAACAAACGGAATCAAAAACAACTTGTTATCGATGTTGTCACAGTGCCATATTTCCAGCCCTCCAGCAAGATGAAGCGTAAATGGAGAAATGGAGGCGGGGCCATTGTCCTGTTTCGCTGTCGTTCGTCAACATTTCGCGTGATTGAATTTTCGGGTTAAATTAATTAAGCGTGTGCGTTTTTATTGTTGATTGAATGCTTGTGCAAATGATTGAAGACTGAAATTTATGCGTTTTCTTTTCTTAAGACCCTGTAATAAGATGTTCTTGTAGTAGTGAGTTCTTTCTATTGTAGTTGAAGTTGGAAAAATCCATTAACATTAAATGAATTAAAACATAATCAGAAATAGGTTAATGAACTTTTTATATTTTAATCTGAAACTTCGCATGCCACTCACAATTTGATGCTCATGCCTCATGCAGCAGTCAGAAAGTTTGACTAATAATTTAATGTGGCAGTCAGACATTTATTTCGACGCTAATTACAAGCATTAAAACTTTTAATTAGTTTTTAAACAAGCATCAGCTTCAACAAAAGCAAAAAATAAATAAAACTATGCATGCTGCCAAGGAATATCATAGCATATGATAAATCAAGAGATGCTCTCAGTAATAGTTATTGTGAATGCTGTTGATGTTGTTTTTGTTTGTCCTCTCTTTTTTTTTGTGAGTATGCAAATTTTATAATTTTTTATCTAGATGAAATAAAAGCTCGCATTTCATTTACAGCCGCGACGTCAAAAAAAGAAAAACAAACAAATAAAAATGAGCATGAAAATGCTATAAACAAATCCTAGCACTGATTGACACTCAACCCAAAAATGAAAAAACTAAAATGCAAATGGAAATTGGCTAAAAGTGAATGGATATAAGCAGCTAACAAACACAATGATGCTTGCCAACTAAATCGGAGCTAATCAAATCCTCTGTACATTGCACATCAAACTTCAAATGTTCTTGTTGTTGTTGACGAAACTCGCTTGGACGGATGCTAATTGAAGGAATGAATAAATTTTGTTGTTGCCAATGCCTGACAACTCTGGCAAAATAAGTTTCGGATAAGCGATTCTTTTAAGTTGCAAGTGCTCTGGAAGTGGGGCCAAGTAGTAAACTGAAGAAAAGATGTCAAACGCAAAAGAATCGCCAAATAAAGACATTTAAACAACTGCTCATAAAAATGCTTCGAATGCTTTGGAAAAGGGTGCTCAACATAAACTATACCCTGTATTGACAACTTAAATATAAGAAAAAAGAATATTTTTTAAATGATCAATAGGATTTTTTTTTCGATTTTAATTCGATTATACAAATTTCATTATTTACCAATGAAAATTTGGTTATTTGTACTCTAGAATATTCCATCGTCTGGAAGCTCTAAGCTTGAGAGTTCTAGTTTGTAAGGTATTGTAGTATTGCAAGGGTTAGCAGTATTGTATAGTAAAAATGTTACCTTAACGTCTTCACCTAAGTCAATAGTTTCAAAGAGAAATCGATTTTAATTGAAGTGTTTAAAAAAGTAAAAGATCTCATTGCACTTTAGTTGAAAATGCACAAAAATATAATAGGTGGTAAATGTCTCCAACTTATTTAGTGAAGGCTTATAACTATAAAAGTAAATATTTTAAAATATAAGGAAAACATATTTATTGTAGATACGTTTTTGGTTTAGTTCATCAGGTTCGTGTTGCGTGTGTTTTAATGATTCATTTTTTCTTGTTAACTGTAGTTTCAGCCAACCAAAAGTATCAAGTTTTTCGCATCGTCGCCTTCTCCCCATTCTTACGCCTCGACTCGACTCGACCATCACCAAGGGCCCACCTCCAGTTCACTGAGCGAGAACATCTTTTGCTGGCACAGCAGCGAGCTGCGGGCGGGTTAAATGACGCTGTGTTGACCGGAAAAACGCGGGAAATTAAGGATAATGTAATTTATTGATGCATTGTAAAAGTTAAGCTCCAGTCGCCGTTGCTGCTGTCTCGTATAAATTACAATTTGACAGCCTGGCTGTTTGGCTGGCGGCGACACAGCGACGACAAAGATACAAGCGAAAGCGAACGAGACAGCGTGAGCGAAAGAGAGAGAGAGAGAGAGAAAAGGGAGAAAATGTATGGAAGCTGAACTTTGTTGTCAAACCAAACGTACACATACACATCCTCCTTTTTTCTTAAAAAGTCATGTCGGAAAGTAGAACAAAATGTTCATAATACTTTTATTTTGTCTATGATTTTTTGCCCACAATTTTAAATTTAAACAGGTAGTACTTACAAATAAGCAACTTTGTTGTCTCCAAACCCAAACGAACACATACACAGATACTCGATTTACATAATTTTTTTTATGGCAGGCATCACACAAAAAATGTATATAAAGAAATTACAATAAAATTATATCAACTTTTTATATGCTGTTGCACGTTTCAAAATATTTACACATTCCACACAGAGGGCAAAGTGGGCAAAAAGCCTAAAGAACAACATAAACAAAAGCAATTGAGTTTCTGTGAAATTAATTAGGAAACATTTTGAGATCATTCTCATTCTGCAGCCATTCAAAAATTTGTTTGTTATTACTTTTAAGTAAATAAGTTTACTTAAAATTGCCAGAGTTTTGTTAAAATCTGAGCTCTTGTTCTATTCAACACTTATTCATATGAAACTCGACTCAAGGTCGAGTTGTTGTTGTGATGATTGCAACATTACCTAAAAGCCAAACATAAGCTGAATGTGGAAAAAGTGAGTTTAAAACTATTTAGCAACTGTTTGCCTTAAAGTTAGCTTCTCTCGACTCGTATATAACTTTTTTATATGGGCATAAATATAATTTGTTTTTACGCACATTTTTTTCTTCTTTTTTTGTTGTTGTTGTCCTTTACCATAGCAGCCAATTATGTGAGACAATAAAAACAACACACACACACATACACGTACACACACAAAAAATGTGGACAGTTTAATTTGCGAGAAATATTTTTGCTGACCTCTCTCTCTTGCACTCCTTATTCCCCGCTGCTCTCCTATCCTAGATGGGGATACAGGAAAAAAAACCTTTTAGTTAGCTACGACATTTTTGTCGGGTCTGACCAAACAATCAACACTTTGCCAAGGACACAATACACACACACACACACACAGATACACACACACGAGCAAGTATGTGACTTGGACCAACATATTTGGCCAACTGCCTTTGGCTTTAATTTCGAAATATTCGAGGCGCTTGCTTTTATTTTGTCTATTTATAACACCCAACAACCGAACCGCCACCCGCATCCCCCCGCCACAACCCACCCGCCCCGTAAACGCCTTCAAGTGTAAGTGTTCGCATTCCAAGCATGTGGAAACTGCAAAATGGATGCTCAGCTCAGCAGCGCTGCTCTTCTGCTCCTTTGCTCTGCTCAGCAGTGCCCACGTATTTGTACCCCTTTGCCGCACTCGACCAGCGTCTGTCTATCAGTTGCAACTGCAACTTTCTATAAAACCCGCAGCGCACATCCTTTTGGCTGTGTTGGCTGAGTTCACATGCTGGGACATAACTAACAAGTTGGCCGCTGTCTCTTTTCCTCTCCAGTTCTCGCAGCTCGTATTTCAGTTGAAATGAACACACACACAAACATACACACTTGCTCAATGAGAGAGAGATACTCAGGGTTGGCTGGCTTAGCAGCGAGATTTATGTGGAAATTCCTAAAAGAAATCCAAGTCAATTACTTGCTTAATTATTTCCTTTGAAATTTATTGATTTTTTACTAAAGGAATTTGCTCAACGCTTTCGCTGCTGATGTTGTTGTTGTTGTTGCTCTTGTATTTGTTGTTGTTGGTGTTGTTTTGTCTTTCGCACTCAACTCCTGACTGCAATGTGAAATGAAATCAAATGAAATGAGATGGCAACAACAACTTTAATGAATCGCATTTGATGTTGGAGTTTTGCTTTCAGCTTAAAGCCCATGAAAATAATACTTAAGTTGGCAATTTTATAGAATAAATATTTTAGAGCTTTATTCCAAGCAGCTTTTACATTTAATCTCTTAATTAGTGCTTGAAAACATTTTTCCAATTCATTAAATCACTGCAAATTACACGGAACCTTATTCAAGGTAAGGAAATCTAACCATTAAGCATCAACAAAAGGAAATCGAACATAATACCTAACTTATGCACTGCAAAACTCAAGCTTCAATAAAATAAAAATGCAAAATATTTAAATATTTTAAACTGCATTTTACAGCACTTAGCGCTTTGGCACCTGGTTAAAAGGAGCTGGAAAAAACATTGTAAATGATTTTTCGCTTACTTTTCGCTGGTTTCAAGTGTTTTGCTCAACAGTGCGTATGAGTAATATGCATATGAAGCAACGCTTCAATGAGTTTTAGTTGTTGAAAACAATTTTTTATGTCGATGGTTGTTGTTTTTGTTGTTGTTCTTGTTGCCTGTTATGAATTATTATTCGGAAATTACACCCACGGCTGTTTTTATATCGTGAATTTCTGTATTTTTTTTTTTTTTTGTCTTTTCAAGTAGTTGACGCATTCGAGTGGCCTTTTCATCCACTTGAGAGGCCTTTTTGTGGAATAATCGAAAAATGTTGCAAATGCAAATGCATAAAAAAAGGGCGATTTAAGCCGTCGCAAACACATGTTAAATGTTTTCAACACAATCAATCTTTCTTTTTTCACTTTTTCTCATTTTTTTCCGCGTTTACTCTCACGATTTTATTTTATTTTAATTTTTGTGTGATATTGTCTGACGGACTCTTGCAATTATTTCAATGCGCTGCTGATGACATTCCCAAATGCGATGTTTTGTATTCGTTGCTATTGCAGCCAAACGTCCCTGGAGCAGCTCAACTGATTTAGTTCAACCTCATGAATGCAAATAGTTTGCATAGCGACAATTGCATGAGTTCCACAATACGAATCCTACAATGCATTGTTAACGATTTGAATCGAAGCATAAACTTTAAATATTTGTAATATAAGCTTTAAATACCAAAAATTCACATACAGTTTAATAAAACGAAAATGCAGCCAGCATTTTTTTTATTTGCCAAATTAAATTAGTTTTCAGGCAGAAACATTTCGTTTCTTGCTTTGTAAACTGTTGAAAGTATGCAACAGTTTCGAGCCTTGACGAATGTCATTCAAAGAGTCGTCTAGAAAACTTGCAACCAAGAAAAACTTTTATAGTTTCATTACAGAGGCACACGCGAAACAAAAACAAAAAAAAAATATATATAAAAAGACCGAAAAACAACAAAAATAACGATGAAAACATTTTGTGGAGCGCACCTCCCAACCCGCCCCACCCCACTCTCCTTGCAGCAGAGCACATATCAGAGCGAGTGCCAGCGCCAGCGACAGAGCCCAAAACCCTGGGCTCGCCAGCGAGTTGCGACAATTGTTTACAGATTCAGCCAACTTTTACAAAACCGTTCAGTTTGCTCTTGTTGCTTTTGTTGGCTCGTTGTCCCTGGGAAATTTTTAGCAGCGCTTTTGCCAACGGCCACCGTCAACGGCAGCCACAGCGCAAATCTCTTTATTGGATTATCCTGCAAAATTTACGCGGCATTAAAAGCGGCAAGCTCCTCCTGCCTCCATCGTGCCCCATCTACCGTTCACCATTTTGGGCGCCAAGGGGTTAAGCACAAGGTGAGCCACGAACCGAGAGCCCAACACACAAATAACAACACCAACAACAGCACTAAAAAAAATGCTACCAAAAAAAACAGAGTCCAACATTTATTTACATTTTAAAGGTCGACGCTTCCATTAGCCCAAAATCCATTAGCGTGCCGCATATTTTCGGCGCATTGCCTACTTACAGGACATTTAAAGTTTAAGCCCCCATCCAACAGCCAAATGCAAAGCAGCTGCAAAATCTGTTCGGGCCAACCAACAAAAAACCAAAAAAAAGGGAAAAAGCGCCAAAGGAATTTCCGCTAGTTGGTCGAAAAAGTAAAAAAAGAAAAACAGCCACGAATTCAATTTGGTAACTGTAGGCAAAAAATCAAATTTGTAGAGCAGCAGACCCAGAAGCACGTGAAGCTTTTATGAAATCCTTGCTAGCTTTCTGCGAACTTGCCGCACACATTAGATAAACCTTTTGCAAGACCATAAAGGCAAATGGGCTTTTGCTTTTTTCCAGGGAATTGCTAGTAAAATTTTGAGAACAGCAGCCATAGATTAAGATGGTTTCTACGAATAATAAAAAAATATGCCTCAGGTATGCTGCGGCTATAGCTTCATCAATATGAAGTTGGTTGGGAATTTCGGAAACGTAAACAACATGCGATTTCCATGAGTCCATTCAACATTTACAAATTGCTTAGGAAGCCGAGCAATGTCCGCAATCGCCACAGGCAGCTACACTCAAGGCCCCAAGCGACTCCAAAGCTTTGAAAGCAGTTAACGCACGGGGGAAAAAAACTAAAAATTGGGGTGGAGTAAGCAAAAACGTCGCATTTGTTGTTGGCTGTGGGCTGAACATGTGCAAAGAGTTTTTTCCTGCCATTTCAATGGCTGCCTCAAATTGAAAATTTGACACGATGAAGCCGCATCAAAAAACCACACGCGTTATTCAAATTGCAATCGAAGAAAAGTATGTAAATGATTTGCTCATAGGGTATACAAATGCAAGCAGAAAGGCTATCAAAATATTTTACTCTACTTTTTCTAATATTTTCTACTATTTTATATATATTTAAGTCATATGTATAGATGTTTGAATTTACTAATTGCACATACACTAACCTGTTTTGCACTTACCTTAGGGTACAGCCTTTGACACACAACATTAGGAATTAGTTGCCATAACTACAGTAATTCAATATGACATCGAAATCGAATAAAAGCACAAAAAAAAGAATAGAAGAAAATGAAATCAGAAATGCCATTGACAAAGTTTGTTTGTGTGCGTTGCTGGTTGGTGGTAGAAGTAGTCGAAGTAAAACTCACATTTAAATGCTTGCTATTTATGATTTTTCTATTACAATGCGACGAACAACGAAGCAAAAGGAAGCCCCTACACTGCTGAGGGAGTTGTAGATATGCTAGCGAGCATTTTGCTTCGCTTTCAGCTCTCATTCTTTCTTTCATTCTGTGATATCAAAATGCAAATGCATGTTTCGCATATTTAATGCGTCGTGTGCGTATGTGTGTGTATACAAATATATATTGCGATATATCTATGTATGTACAGAGGGAGTAATACTACTAGTAGTATATGAAAAATTCTTTTTGCATCAACACAATGGACCACTGCGAATCAGCAACAAGCCACCCACCCGTTTACCCCTTTTCGATGCTACCATCCAATCCATTCGTAAAGAGCCCTAAGAAAAAACCACGCATGACAAAATACCAAGTGGCAAAAAGGAAAAATACTTTCAATTGAGTTTTTAACGTTGCTGTTCATACCCTGTAGTTATCGAAATGTTATTAAAAAAAGGTGGACTATAATGTTGTATACTGGCCTTATACTCTATTTAATACATAACGTATACATACATAATATTCAAGACAGTCATTAGAAATAACACATAAGGCATATCTCAACCTCAATCACGCACAGCTTGAAGAAGTTTTACATGCGTCTTTTTTTTCTAGGTTTCTCTACCCTATTTTTATTTTCGGTATTTTACTCTTTCGGCCAGCAATGACTTTTTACAATTTTCATATGAAATGAACCATTAAATTGAATTGGCATTAAAATTATGTGGATGTGTGTATAGCTCCTGCATGTAGAGATGAGGGAAGAGAGAGAGAGAGAGTGGGATGGAGTGGGAGAGAGCGAGGAACTTCTCTCGCTTTTGGCACTTTGCATACGCCGTCGACAACGCAACCCATCCAACTTATTTGCATTTTTATTACAACAACAAAGAAGCAGTTTGGTAGCTTTGCCACATGCTGAAAAAAGAAAACATAAAAAATAAAAAGAGGAAATGTATGAAAAATAAAAAATAAAATAAGAAAATTCAAATAAATGTTTGTTAAGTATTTTTGAATTGAGTTTTATACACGCATACACACATACACTCTCATATGCGTGAGTGTGTGTGTGTGTAGCGCATTAGGCAAGTGAATAGCAATAGGAGACTGGTATCCTACTAGGGATTGGCACACCTGCTGCTTTCTCATAGCTAGCAATAACAGTAAATCGCAATGCCGGCGACAGATGACAAGTTCAAAAAAAAAAAAAAAACTTTATCATTTGCCCTATAAGACATTTCTCCCATACATATATATTGTAAATTTGATCATCTAACATTTTATTACTGTAATAATCATTGAAGCATTTCAAGAAACAAATAAAAAAACAACTGTAAAGCTCTTAAGACAAGAATTTATCTGCCAATACTAGAAAAAAATTAAGAAAAAAATTTTAAGTAAGAAACTCAAATGAACATAAGAAATTTAATATTTTCATATTGATTTAAAAAAGTAACGACTAAAATTAACCTTAATCAGTCAATTAAATACTTTCTTTGTTTCTGTCTAGTCTAGTCGGCTTCGAAAACTATATTTTACTGCACTTTTTACAATGTTATAAACTTTTAAAGTTCAAGGGACAAGATAAAAGGATAGAAAGAGAGAGATCCAAACTTGAAAAGTTGTAAGCTGCACGCACCACAAGCAGCAACCAACAACTAGCAACCAACAACAATAGCAATCAGCACAATAGTACGTTGCAGAATAAGTATTACATTACTCCTTGAGACTAACAACCAGCCATAACAACAACGACTAGCAACAACATTAGCGATATCGCCAGCAGTAGTTGGAAGCGTAAACTGCATTCTAAGCTTGGACATGGAGTGTGGTGGGGATGTATGGTACTTCTTTTTTCTCGTCATCGTTGTCACGGTCACGTGCCGCCGCGCTGCTTCCGTTGAGTGGTGCAGTTGCCTCGCACGAATGGACTAAATGCCGGCCATGCTTTTCATGCACTTCATGTTTTCCATGTTTCCCAGCCATGGCCATAGCTATAGCCACACCGCAACAATTGTCGCAAACAAGCCAGAAAAATGGCAGCTACTTTCGCAGCCACTTGGGCTTGAAATGCTGCAGGCGCCACTGCGGTTTTGCCCATTGATAACTTTCGGCACCGAGCTAAGCTCAGCAGCGCCAGGGGTTACAAGGAAGGCGCTGCCCTCCCCGCTACAGCCTTTGTCAAGGGCATGAATCAATAACTAACTGATCAGCAGAGGCTATCAAACTTAAAGAATATGACTAAAAAATGATTAGATTGCAGAAACTGGACTTTAAAATGTTATATAAACCTTTTATTTTTTTCTGCAGTTTTGTTGTGTCCTTTTTGATTTTAATTGTGTATTTCATCCATGGTGAGTCACAGATACTTCGCACATTGTTGCCATTGATGTTAACGTTTGGGCTCACTCGATGTCTCAGTGATATATTTTAATTTTTAGTGCAGTGTACTCGTGCTCCAGGCACGACAGGGGTTGGCTGATAAGAAAACAGTATCATCAGCTTATGTGGCAACAAGAACCATAAGGACTTATCACTGTCTGCTGTCTGCATGTGTGCATGTGTACAATGGCGGGGCCAAGGTAAATTGCCAGTAAATTGAGGGACATCAAATCTTACTGGTGTTGTTTCAGATTGCTAAAATATTGGAAAAAAAAAACCGATTTGAGAGCTGAAGAAAACTTTTAATTGAAGTGCAATTTTTACTCGATTTTGATGCCAAGATATCGTTAAGTGAATCTCAAACATACTTATGGCAAAAACCAGATTCGAATCACCGAAATTATATGTATTTGTATTATTTATATGTATTATATTAATTCCTTTTACATGTGCTATTATAATAAATATATATACAATCCATGCAAATAACGTATACTTAATATTAATATTCTAAAATATATTATAAGAACTTATCTATGCACAACTTAACTAAAATATGTTTAAACTATTTTTTTTCGCTTAGTTATCGCAATAATTGGAACATTTTTATTTTTCACGAAGAAGACGAAGAAAAAAATTTATTCATATACATATATAAAAAGCTTGTTCTTAAGAAAGCTACTAATTTCTGTGGCCGAGAAGTTATAAAACCATTAAAAAAATAAAAATATATTCTGTATCGTACAAAGGCATAGAAAATATAACAAGCATGTGCGTATGGAAATAAAAAAGAATATATGAAAGGAGAGAGAAAGCCCAGAAAGGCAAATATTCAAAGCAAGTATAAAAGAGAAAGTTGAAAAAAAATATGTTGGTTTTTTTTGTGCCGAAAGGAATTGTAAAGAAAAAGCCACGCAATGAATGAACTATGTTAAAATGTGTGCGGCAAGAGAGAGAGAAGGATTTGCTCTTTGCTTTGACACTACTTGAGAATGTCTCGAGTTTCATTTGGTTATCAAGTTTATCAAGTCTTCAATTAGTGAATGAATCGGCTGGATACTTTGGGGCAAGTGCCTCAATTGGGCCAATTAAGCTGCTGTAGCATTTTCATTAGCCAAATGCACATTTTATGGCCCAAAGTCATTTTCAATTAGCGCATCTCTTGCCAAACAGACGACATCTACAATATAATTTTGGGGCAAAAACTTTGTTTTATGACTTGTGGCTTCGCCGCAAAAATAAACATTTACGTAATGCTCACAGTTTGTCTCTTCTCCCCCTCTGTATCTCTTCGTGTCTCTTTGCTTCTCGCATGTTATGCAAAAGTTGTAAATGCCCCGAGACAATCTCTCCCCTCTCAAGCCACCCCAATCCCAACAAATCTCAGCCCCGAAATCCTGTTTTATGTCGCTCGGCCCCACAAAAAGTTGCCGCAGTAATAAAGGAGATTACCTACACATAACATGTGAGTAGCCTCCAAAGACAAAAATTATTTTTTGTCTACTTTTTCTCACTCACTTTTTAGTCCCACTCCGACACGACGACGATGACGACGACGACACCACAAAAGCCAAAATTACTGAATGGAAGCCGCCTTTGAGGCACAAACTGCAGTTGCAGCTGCATGCAAGAAAATTTGAATTGTAACTTCTAGTTGGTAGAGCGACAGAAAGAAAGGGAGAGATAGCATTTTGGTCAGAAATGCATTTAAATGTGTCAGAAAAATTTAAGTGAAATTTTTATTCTGCTTTTTGAGTAAGACTCAGGGATTAGCCCAAATAGCAATGGATAACCGTAAAATGCTTTTGACTCAGCTTCCATTGGCCTGCCAGCGCATAAGTTGGAAGGTAATCCCCGCAGAGACATGCCAGATGAGACCAGCACCAGATTCTAGCCATGGCAATGCCTAAGACAATGGAAATTCACTCAAGGCATTTTAAAGAAGCCTTAAATGTTTGTTTGTGCTTTGAGTCAGAAACAAATTGTAAAGAAATAAACGTATATAATATAGGATCTACTTAGCATTATGAATTGTACTCAAGGATAAATTACCCAAAAGAAATGTTTATATTCCTATCAATTTCGCTGTCACTTGCGTTAAGTTGTTTAACTGTAAGTTTTATATATAATTTAGAAATGTCTATTGTAAAAGCAACAAAATAAAAATTGCTGTTGCTTGGCAAAAAGTCTTTGGCTTAGTTTTTAATTGCAATAAAAAGTTGTGACAGCCGCAAGAGCAGACAAGAGCAGGAACACATACTCCAACCAATGCCTTAGTGTTGATAGTGTGTCCCCAAGGTCCAGTGGCAGTCATAATGACAATGCCAAACAGCATGGATGAGCGTTGGGGGAATGAACGGTCCAAGACTAAGGATGCAGATGAAAGTCAATCCCGCCCGGAGGAACCACAAAATGGTCATGCAACAAATTGTTGAAAGTGGAAACTCTTTTAGTGGCTGTCCGGTCCAGGCTGCAGACTTAATGATTTTTGGCTTAAAGTTTACCAGTTAGCAGTATTTTTGCAAGTAGTTAAAATTTTATGAGGCAGCTCCGCCACCCCCCAAAGGCATTGTTTTTGCATTCGGGCTACCCAGTTACTCGACTCGCTCTCTCTTTCTCTCTCTCTCTCTCTTTCTACCCTTGTCTTATCTTATATGGTATATCAACGGTTCTTGGAATAAGTCGCCAGACGACACACACACACACACAGAAAAATAAAAAACACACACACAAAATATAACAAAAACTTGATAAAAAGTTTTATCATAACAATTTGTGTTGTACTGCGGTTGCGAAACAATGGACCAAGTGTGCCACATAGGCGAGAGGCTTCTTGGTATTTTCTCTCTTTGGGCAGCGCCTAATGAGAAAAGTGTAAGTGCAACTTGTACAGCGTAACCAAGTTGAAGTCGTTGCAAGCAGAAACAAATACCAAAGCTCCATTTAAGTTGAGTAAACTTGTCAAACAAATTGTAGCAAGAAAATCTTAAGATTTTTGGTCAGCTCTGCATTTAAAACAAGTTGAAAGGTTCATTGTAAAATAAATTAAATGTTGAAGTTTTGTGTGCAAAAGAAAAAAGGGATATTTTTAAATATACCAGGGTTTTTTTTAATTAAATCAACCTTTACCTAAATAAATCCTTTTTTAATAAGAGTATTAGAAAATATTTATAGTTGCTTAACAATTATTACCTTGCTTTTTTTCTTTTTTTTGCTATCTGTTGATCAAGTTAACTAGGTTGACAGAATTGTTAGCAGAGACACGTCTGCCTATGTAGCAGGTGCTCAGATACCAGTTGTCCTCAAACTGTAACGTATAAGATCGCCTACCGGCGACACACACCCAAAAGAGCTTCACATTTATAATCTTTTAAATACATTTTCAATGATTTTACCACTTATTTATTTTAAAAATATTGATAAATTTTAATAATTCACAAAAAAACCTTCCCATTAACGGATTTTTTAAAAAAATTTGAAAAAGTTTTTCTTTTGCATATGTCCAAGTACTTAACAAGTAAAAAGGTTCTAGTCGAGAAAACCCGAATAGAACACACCCTAAACCCCATACGTAACGCGTACAAATATTTGTGTGCTCTTACCCAGTGAACAATTCGGCCAAACTTCAAACTTGCGATCAAATTTTTTTAAATGTTCATTATCTTATCCATTGTTTCAAACTTTATTTTCACAATTTTAAAATTCTAGCTTTTTTTTGTTTTTTATCACATGTTTATATCGGAAGACATAAGTGTTGTCGATAATTTAAAACAAACTTGTTCTGCTTATGGTATAGGAGAGTTTAAGTTTCAAGTTTGAAGTCTCTAGCTCTTTTAGTCTCTGAGATCTACGCGTTCATACAGAAAAACAGACGGACAGACAGACAGAAATTGCTATATGGCAGTTGATGCTGATCAAGATTACATATATATACTCTATGGGGTCGGAGATGATTCCTTCTGTCAGTTACATACATTTGCACAAAACCATTATACCCTTATTTACCCTTTTTTCGGGTTAAGGGTATAAAAAGCTAATTTGGTAAAAATTTACCTTTTCTGGATATTTTTCTTGACTACAATGCGTAAGCCAAATATTCAATATCTTTGTTAAATTTTTTTATTTGTTCGATATTTATCTAACTTGCTAAAACAAAGCGCAGCTCGCACAATGGCTCCAAAACCTCAACGTTTTCGATCAGTTTAGCAATGACACTAACCCGGGAGCATTTCAAGCTGTTCGCAAAGCTTTCACCTACATTTCGGTTCTGCGATGCCCGTCGTCATTGAGCCAACAAAATTAAACAGCTGTCTACGCAAAAGACAAAGACAATGGGACCAATTATCAAAAATTGTCTACACAATTAAATTCAAATTATTTAAGCAAAATAATTTATTTATCCAGTAATATGAATGATGCAAAAGGCACTTAGTTCAAGTTATAGAACAAATAGAGAAGTATATTTATCGCAGCCTGTTAAATTGAGCACTTTATGACTTAAAATAATTTGTGTTGCTTAAAGTGCGTTAGCTGAAGTGAGTCCCACTGTGCAGCGCTGAAGTCAAGTTCGCCATAAAACCCTCCGAGCGGCGCCTTGGCTCACTCAGTTGGCTGCTGGCGCTTTGCCCAAGCGATCGTCGGTTCGTTCACTTAACGGCATTTGCCATTGTAATAAACGCGTAAACGTTATACGTTATAATAACGGGTTTTGCATTTTGGTTAGTGCGCTTGCTATCATATTTTCGGTTTCGTTTTCTCGCCAAATGTGTTGAGCGGAAGCAGAATATCCATAACCAAATAGTGTGAAGATTGTGTGTTTGTGTAATCCAAGCTAACAATTATGCAAATTGGCCTAAATGCAAGAGATCTTCAAAAAGAGTTAACAGATCGACCTTGAAAGTGATCAGGCCAAAAGTTAAAGTTGAAACACAACCAAGTTGTTTTTGTCAATATTTTCGGCTGGTTCCAAGCGGTTACAACTGGCTGCCACTTGCAGCAACAACCACAACAACCTTTACAACAGCAACAAGTATAAATCAGCATAGGCTTAATTGTCGCCTAGCAAGCGAGCCAAGTGAAGGAAAACGAAGACAACGAAAATTTAAGCGTCGGAAACTTTTGTCAGCAGGCGCAAAAGCAGCAATCAACAATTAACAGTTAACAGTTAATGACCAGGTAAAAAGCCCAGCACAAGTTCTCGATGGTTCATTGCAGCAGCAGCAGCAGCAACAGCTGTGCAAACGCGTGACTCGTTTCCACATGTTGCAAATTGGGTAGGGTGAGCCAGTGCGGCAAGTGAAGGGCGGCTGAAGTTGCCAGCTATGTTTATGCTCAATGACAGCGCGGTTGCAGATACAGCTTACGAATGTTGGCTTAATGTTTTTAAGCGACTTTTTAAGGTTAACCAACAAATGACTGAACACAAATTGTGAATAATAAAAGAGTTTCATTTAATTAATAGAGCAGCTTCATAAAGTTGATCAATATCATATGTAAATGTAATCGATTTGTTGTAAAAAAAAAAATGTTAATAGTGGACTAATGTGTATTGTAATATTTTTCCAATACACTTATGTCAAGTTAAAACATTAAAAAATTATTATTTAGTGTTCATTTCGGCCTTTGGTCATTTTTTCTATTAAAATTATTCCTATTGTCGCTATAAATTTAAATTTTATTTTATTATTTGCATTTTGCATATTAATTAATCTTATTGAAATATTTAACTAAAAAAAAAAATCCAACAATTAAATATGGATTGCTTACTACCCTATTTATTGTTATATTATTATTTTAAAAAATTCATATTTTTGAATAAAGAGTAATTTTGTGTGTATGCAAAAGTTCTTTCGCACTGAGAAACATACGACAAAGAATAAGTTGAACTATTCATAAAACACTTTATTACATTCATGATCTTTGAAATCGTTTAAAAAAATACCTTACATGCAAAGATAAGATTACTTAATACTAAAAATAATGCTATTGATCGAACCAAAAGATTGGATTGCTCTTTGATAAGTACACGAGTAAAGGCCAATAAATCGAAAAACATGCATTTCATTAAATGACTTGGCACAGATCTTAACATTATTCAGAATTATGCTGAACTGTTTCCTGTACCTTATCGATTACCGAATCAGCCCTAGCTTAATTTATAGTGTTGAACTGCCATAAACGTTAAGTAATAAAGTTGAATAGTCTAGTCACTTCCTGCAATGCGTTAGAGAAATAAAACTTCGGTTTTCTTACAACAATTTTTCAATATTTGTATTATTATTGTTCTCTTTGTTTTTATCTTGTTGAACGATGACGTATGTGTGTGAAAATGTATACGCAATGTATACACCCTGCTCATTATTATTTGCATTTGTAGTCTGTCGGTCTTTTTGCTGGCGATCTGTTTTCGGCGACGCGCGTAACAAGCACGCCATGAAACACGTTTTTGCATACTAATGCGAAGCCCCGGACATTATATGCCGCTAACAAGCGTCTGTTTAAACTGGTTTACGGAAACTAAATGTGCAGAGATATTAAAACATATTAACTTAATTAATTCATAAATATAAAGCGATAAAGTTGCACAGATAGTAAAGCAGGCTATTTATCGAAAACAAATTAAATCTCAACAATATTTTCATAGCTTTATTAAAGAATGAAGAACTGGTAATGATGGTTAAACACTAGATACCGTTATCACATTAATGGTAAATATGTTTAACTTAAGTTTAAATGAATTCATTTAACTTAAAGCTTCACTTGTAAAATAATTATAATGCCAAATAGATTTAACTCTTTGATACTCTTCTCTCTGCGTCCGTTCCAAAAGTTGTCCGAGCAACTTTCAACTCTTGAGCTTGGAACTAGTTAGAACTGCTCTTAGCTGATTTTTAGCAGCCAAGTCTGACGTCAGTTTTACAAAATCTTCTGAAGCATACTTCATTATTATTGAAATCCCACATAATTTAACATAATTTTTGCTTCTCTGACTCATCTCAACTGAAGTTGGATAAATTAATTTTATTTTTTGTCTATCTGCTTGTTCTTTTGTTCATTATTCAAAACAAAAAGCGAAAAACATTTTTAAGCAGAATTATAAAACCAGTTTTTACGCCGTACTCCAAGCACATTATTTATTTTGGTACTTTTTTTTCGTGTTTCTTTGTTATGTAGGGAAATATGTCGGAATTCAAAAATGGGGTTTCAGATAGCAACAGATTTGTTTAATTTTTATTACGGCTATGATTGGCATTGTTGAGTTATTATTAGCCAAAATTATTTAGCAATTTTTCGGTACGTTGCCTTAACCCTAATTCACTTTAAATCACCTCAAGCAATTTTAATTCAAGTGTGAGAAAGTTGTTTCCCTCCCTCTCTCTCTCTTTCTCTCTGTCTCTGTCTGTTCATTTTGGGTGTACAAAGTTTAATTTAAAGTGTAGACGTCCAAGGTGTTGGTCTCATTATTATGTTGTAAACAAATTTCACGTTCCATCATATCTTTAAAGTAGGGTTCAATAAAAACAAAAAAATTGCTTATCTTGGCCACACTTGATATCAGTAGCTACCCAAAATGTTGGGCCCGGAACAGTTTGGAATTGCCAAGACCTAATTGAACTAGCTAAACATTTTAATCATGCATATTAGATTATCTTTTGTATATTACTTCGTACTACGTCTTTTCTTTAGGGGCAATAACCGATTCGCATACATCGATAATTCTAAATTGAAATAAATTATAAGCCGTTAGGTTTCTCACATATCGTTAAGTTATTGACCCTCAACAAGTTTAATTAATAGCCTTTTGTTAGACATACAATTGCAATGAACAAAACGAAGTGTAAATTGTTTAAACAAATCTCCAAATACAAAGTACATAAAAATACAGTTTATCGCTGGATCAACAAAAAGTGCAACATGGTCATTAGGAATCGTTATCGGTATTAAAGTGTTCGTATCAACGAGTAAACGATTGTTTGCGTGTCGCAAATACCATAAATTTCACTATTAGACATTTGTTAAACATAGATAAAGCATTTGAGTGCATTTTAATGGGACACTAATTTGAGCACTCTGATTTTTTATATGGCATTTGCCAGACGTCTGACAAATATGTTATCAGTCAAGTGCATGTTATACTATTTATGATATCCAATTATTTATTGACCTTACGAATAGTATGCGGCATGTATTTAATAAGACTTACTTTTTATGAACAAAAAGAATATACTTTTTCCTTATCGTTTTGATCGCAATTAATTTGTTCAAAATATTTAACATTTGAAAACTGTTTTTTCCAACAATAAATTCACTGTTGCAACTCAATTTCATAATAGACTATCTTTACTGTGCGTCAAGCATCATAATTTCTTTATCAACAGATCTTTATGTTTATCATGAGCAGTTGCATTTCAAGTGACTTTGCAAATGCAAAGCTGTCTTTAAGACAGATTCGTCTATTATCTCACCATTATTGCTTGACAACAATCAAATCTTACTCGTGACACTGACATCATTTATATACCCATTACGATCAACAAAAGAGTTAATGCATTTCTAATTCTATTCAAAGAGGATGTTGCTTTTCAGGATTGCTCCTGTTATGAAAATTTTAACATTTTTAAAGTTGTTTTACCTGGCAATATTTTTAAAATATTTCATCAGAAATGAACTTTGATATGTATTAGGTTGATTAAATAGCAACATTATAGTCGTAGACATCAAGTACTTTTTTCCATAGTTTTATCTTTCAGCACATTGTTGTTTTTAGCTTATCTAATTGTCAGTTTTATGATGCACCTTTGTTTTGATCATCATAATTCCGTAGAAATTTGCCACTCAAAAATAGCCGGCAGTGTTCATTGTCAACCCGCAGCTAACACAACACTATCTCTCTCTCTCTCCCTGTCACTTGCTCTGTCTCACATGTGCTCTCTTTCTCTTGTGATTTCCAGCAAAGTTTTGGGTAGTACACAATTATGAAAACACTGCAACAGAATCCGGCATTTGTGGGCGACGATGGACAAAGCACAACCAGCACATTGCCCATGTCGGTAAGTGGCCAAAATCTCTGGCCGGCAAATCTGTGACCTTAACTAATCGCTTGTACACACACGCACACACACACATATATGATTTTAGTCGCTGCCAGCAGAGATGAACGGACAGGCAGATGCCGACCAGGATCGAGAGGTGGCAACAGCCAAAACAGCAGAGGGACGTGGTGAAAGGGACACCTGGGGCAAGGGTATAGAGTTTCTAATGTCCTGCATTGCAATGTCTGTGGGCTTGGGCAATGTGTGGCGTTTTCCCTTCACAGCACTGGACAACGGCGGCGGCGCTTTTCTAATACCATATCTCATTGTGCTCTTCCTAATTGGCAAACCGATTTACTATCTCGAAATGGTAATTGGCCAGTTTTCCAGTCGCGGCTCCGTTAAGGTATTCGATTTGTGCCCAGCCATGAAAGGTAAGCGAAATCATCCAAAGTTTTGGACGAATAAAGGTTTTTTTTTTGGTGCACTTGCAGCTTATTTTGAGTTAACTTAACTTGAATAAATATTTTTCAATTTATTACTGCAAGTACATAAAGTCGCAAGTTGATAAACAAAGTTTTAAAAAGAAAAATGTAAAACTATTAAAAGTGAAAAAACTTGTTTACAAAAATATATATACATCCACAACTATATTTTAATCATCTACGCAGAGAAAATAAAATATGCCTTTAATTCAAAAGCTTGAAAAAAATTAAAAACAGTTGTCCAGTTTTAAATACTGTTTTTTTTTTAATGTTCAGAAAAATAATATTATAGAAAACAATCAAAGCTGTAGTTAGCTTTTAACAAAATGCCAAAAGAAAATTTATTCGAATTTCTTAAACAGCTTCAAACGATTTTCTTTGAGCAGGAAACATTACTAAAAGCGTTAGAAAAATCGATTTTAATTTATAAATTCTACATTTGACTCTCAAGTTACTGAATCAAGATTTTCAATTTTGTTTAAAGCATACTTTTTTTCTCTCTGTGTACTCACATTCATATGTATTGTAAATGTATGCATACCGCTCATCCGCATATCCACACATCCATCTGCAGGCATCGGCATTGGACAGGTGATATCGATATCGCTTGTCACGACGTACTACGTAGGAATTATGGGTATAACAATGTGTTATTTTTACGATTCGTTTCGCACACCACTGCCCTGGTCCGAGTGCCGTTCCGAGTGGGGGCCCCACTGTGTAGCCTCCAGTATGGGCAACACTAGCGCCGCTATCAGGCCCACTTCCATATCCAGCTTAAATTTGGAGCCGTTGCAACAGCCGGTCGCATCCGCTGAACTGTATTTTCTGTAAGTGGCTTTTACTACCACGCATTGTTAACCGTAGTTAGTTAGTTCATGGTGTTATTGTTGTTGGCGGATTATTTTTTTTATTTATTGTTTATTCTTTGGGCTGGTAGAGGTAATCTTATCGTGGCCAAAGCCACTCAAACTCACTGCCAGATTCAAGTTTATGGCCGTTCAATGCTCGCTTTATTGGCATGCGTCGTTAATTGAATGAATCCACGTCTCCATGTTCCCCTCCCCTGCTCTTTCCCATCCCTAGGGGCGCCTAAATTGACAACAATTGATCGTTCAGGTTAGGATGCTGCAATAGCTAGTTGGCGATTGCAACAGCCAGCCAAACGATTTGTTGTCACTCGTTGCAAGGCCAGTTCAATTGACGCATTATCAGTGCCAAGAAGTTGCTCAAAAAAAAAACAACAGCAAAAATGACCTTAGACCACCTACGTGCATTTAAAATAGAAGAATGATTACGAATAGAAAATAGATATGCATTATCTTCAATTTTCAATCCGATGACAAGCAAAATATTTGAGGACAATATGGCCGTAATATGACACCATTTATAAAAAATGACAACGGTATTAGATTGTTGGCAGAAGCCAAAACATTCAGACATAAGTATGCTTTGTGAGTCTGAAGAAAAGAATATGACCCCAATATAAGCACAAGCTACCCTACTATACTACAAATTTTTAAGTGGTCATTATTCATAAAATTTCACTCCAAACACAACAAAGGCTCTTAGTCGAGCAATTCAGACTATGACTTACGCGTACGTAACGCATACATACGTAACGCGTAGAGTAACGTGTGTAAACGCTTTTGCTTTGAGAAATCTCCGTTGGCTATTTTGGGTAAAAGAAACAAAAAATAAACACAAGATTGGTTAAAGCATCCGATTTTTTTGTATATTTAACGTCAAACAATTTAAAACAGATTAAAAACGTGTTTAGCCAAAGTTCCTAGCTCTTGCATTTGCGGCGGCATTTCGGCAGCTTGCACGCCTAGAAAATTAAATAATTTTTTAATATAAAAGGAAATCAAAACAGTCCTACAAAGTGTGTAAAATATGTACCTGTCGTCGATACCGTTCCTTCTCACATTTTGACAACATCCTCCATGCCACACCTCCTGCACGAAATATTTCATGTGGGCTTAATCCACAGTTCTTGCGCCGAAATGCGCGCAAGAAGTTTAGAAACCCGTTGTTTGTTATAGGGCCTGGACGCTGGCACCGATGACGGCAGCAAGGCGTCTTCCTTTTCGGGGCCTTCTTCTTTGCCTTGCACGCTTTTTTAGGACGCTGGCATGCTGGCTTGCGCTTACGTTTACAAGGGGCCATATTGTGCTTTTTAAAAGGAGACTATTTTTTAATGTATTATTAAATTGAAAAATATTTGAAAAATATCCAAATCACTTTTGAGAAGAAATTTTCTTCCCTATTTTTTACTTACTATTATAACTTATATTATAATATATATATATATATTATACAACTAAAATTTTAAAGATTCCGAAATAAACTTCAAGTTAAAATTTTTATGTTTGCCAACTTGTTTATTCATCCAACGTTGGAAATATAATGATTGATTTACAAAACGAATTCACAAGCACGACTTTATTTCTGTTTAAAAAAATATCCGCCTACTACGGTTTTTATATTTGTGCAACATTTTGTTTTCTTAGGATCTTTATTTGTTTGGAAGAAATGCAGAGATATAAGTAGTTTTATAATTTTATTAATTTAAAATTAACCTCCTTAATTTTTTTTTAAATAAATATTGAATATAAGCTTTACCACATTATTAATATACCTTGTAAAGTATTTGAATGTTTTTAACTGCATGCATGGGAGTTTTTGTCAAAAGAAACCAGATTAACATATTACAAATAAATACAGCTGGTTCTTTTATACGATAATTTACTTTACGACTTGACTAAGCGCACATCATATACCTCATCGAACTCATGCTTAATTACATTTACCTCATTAATCTGTTGTAATAATTAATCATAGATAATCGCATAATTTGGTACAGGCATCAATCTGATCTGTTATTAACTCTCCCCACAATCATCAAGGTGTTGGCGTCGGCCAGGCATTCCAGGTGTTCATGTTAAGTACCTACTACGCTTCTCTGGTGGCCATATTTTGTCGGTATTTCGTTGATTCGTTCCACAATCCGTTGCCCTGGGCGACGTGCCGTGCCGAATGGGGCGAGAATTGCATCAACTCGGCGCCCGATATTAAACTATTAGCTGGACCAACTAACGAATCAGAACGCGTTATATCCAGCTCGGAGCTTTACTATGTGTAAGTTAAGTAGCTTGGGGCTTGCAGTCTGAAAGATAATAAGAGTCCAAATTGATGATTATCAATGTCCAGTTAGGGTTTCAGTTAGTTAACCTCAAAATTAATTTGTTGCTTTCGAGCTAATCGGTATTTAGATCGTAGCTTAAACAGGGTATAAATAGGTTCCGGTTTGGTTTGTTTCTTAGTTAGTCCTAACCGGACATTGTGGGAAATTGTACCTAAATTATAGAAATAAAACGGTTAATCGTGTATTTTATAAACTAACATTAACAATGTTTTGGGGTTGGCTAAGCATGAATTGGGATTCGGCATTATTTCTAAGACTGTATTGCTTCTAATTCAATTGTTTGTATTCCACATACAGCAAAGAGGTGCTGCGGGAAAAGGAACAGATTGCGGATGGCATTGGTACGCCCAACTGGGAGCTGGTCATTGGCCTGTTTGTCTCCTGGGTCTGCGTCTTCCTAATCATTCGTCGTGGCGTCAAGAGCTCCGGCAAAGCATCATATTTCTTGGCCCTCTTTCCCTATGTTATCATGGGTGTCTTGTTGATAAGAGCCGTTACCTTGCCGGGCTCCATCGATGGCATTTACTACTTCATCAAGCCGAATTGGAGCAAGATTCTGGATCCGAAGGTCTGGTATGCGGCAGTCACACAATGCTTCTACTCCCTATCCGTTTGCTTTGGCAACATCATCATGTACTCCTCGTTCAACAAGTTCGGTCACAATGTGCATCGGGATGCCACAATTGTGACAGCTCTGGATACGGCAACATCACTACTCGCGGGCTTCACCATCTTTGGCATCTTGGGTCACTTGGCGCATGAGATTGGCACGGATGATATTGGTTCGGTGGTGAAGGGTGGCGCTGGACTGGCATTCATCTCCTATCCGGATGCCATTGCCAAGTTTAAGAAGCTGCCACAGATCTTTTCGGTGCTGTTCTTCCTTATGCTTTTCGTGCTGGGCATTGGTTCCAACATCGCGATGACTTCCTGTACAGTCACAGCGATACGTGATCGTTTTCCCAACTTCAAACAATGGCAATGCTCTCTGCTCATTGCTATCGTTAGCTTTTGCATTGGTCTCATGTACATAACGCCGGTAAGAACTGTTGATGTATTAAATATATTGGAATCAACCTCATTATGCCTTGTTTTCCTGCAGGGCGGACAATATATGCTTACTTTGGTTGATTTCTTTGGCGCCTCAATGATTGCATTGGTTTTGGGCATTGCTGAACTCTATACAATTGGCTGGATTTATGGCACAGATCGTCTGTGCAAAGATATTGAGTTCATGCTGGGACGCAAAGTGGGTCTCTATTGGCGTCTCTGCTGGGGCATCTTTACGCCACTGATTATGACCGTCATTCTGATATACTTCTATGCCACATATGAACCACTTACCTACAACGATCAAGCCTTTCCACCCTGGGCCTATGGTAAATTTCTATTATATTCTGCATTCTATGAGGACTAAGGTTTTTTGTGTTTATCTTTTAGCTGTTGGCTGGACTATTACAGCATTTGGTGTTGTGCAGCTGCCAATTTGGATGCTAGTTGCGATTATTCGTGATCCGGGCCATACGCTGGGCGAGAAGATACGCGGTGCATTCAGACCTACGAAGGACTGGGGTCCCTCGGATCCGCTGCTCCGAGAGCAGTACAATAAGAAAATTGAGCACGAACTGACGCCAAAGCGTGGCAAAGGCTTTTGGTCTAGCATTAAGCAGAATATATTTGGTTAAATATCAGATCTCGCTCTGTGAGTTGTAAATATGATGTGAAAAGTATTTGATTTCAATAACTTATAAGTGTGCCAATAAAATCCAACGAATTTATAACAATCATCATTTTTTGATCCATTCACTATGGAGTTTAACGAGCTTAGTGTTTTCTGTTTCAAATAGGATTTTAGGTTTTAAATGCGTATTTTAATTTTATTTTCCTTTCGATTAAGATTGAATAAGCTAAGAGATCACATGTTTTCACGACTGTTTTCGTTCTTATTATATGGTCAAAGGCGAGTATTATATCTAAGTTAACCCAACACAATCTATCTTGTCCGTAACAATTTTTTATTTTATTTATATTTCTTAAGAACTTGAGAGTAATGGGCAACATGAAAACTTTAATTGCCAAAACTCAACAATGGAACTTTATTTTATTTGTATACCTCAGTTATCTATGTATAAATACTTATTATTTATTATTGCCGGTCATTAACCTCAACACTTACCATCTTATCAGCTAGCTTTGTTCCATACTTGCTTTTCTTTTATTTGCTACTCTGAGTGTTTCTTTTTGCCCCTGCTCTATGAATGTTTGTTCACCGTTGGCTCTTGGCCACAAATTGACCATCACATGGACAATTTGGAATTTGGCAAAAATCTCTCCCCCTCTCAGGTCAAAGAAAATCAAGAGAAATGTTGTGTACTTTGTCTCTGTTACGTTTTCCAACTCAAACAAAGACTGTGGAAAGCCAAAATACTTTGCAGTATTTTTTTCATTCATTGTTTTTTTTCATTCTTCTTTTTTTTTTTTTTTTTTTGTCTACGACCATCTTAAAGATAATTGCTTTGATAAGGACATGCCGGACTCGGGCTCAGACCCGGTCAAAGCATTGCTACGGTGAGCATTTTGCTTTTATATATTTTTTATCTTTTTTTTTATAAATGTCGCCAAATATTTACATGTCGCGGCATTGTGAAGTGACCCAACTTGTGGGGATTTCATTCTTTCTTTTCAGAATTCATATTCTCTATCTAAGGATATTCTATTTTCATCGTTCAATTTGGAACACAACAACCTTTATTAAATTATAGCCGAATCAAAAGTAAAACTTTCCTTATTTTCTTCAGATTAGGAACTCACCCAAAAGAGCCCAAAGCACTACTTACCGTTAGAGTATTAAATCTTCGTCATGCCTTGATTTTTAAGTCCTTCTTTTTGGTTTGTTGTATTTGTATTTGTTTCATTTCATTTTTTTGGCGTTCTATACCCGCATTTGGCTTGCGGCTTGACTTTTTGTGACTGTCCGGCGTCCTGGACGCCAACTGAGCCGTGTCCGGGTGTGCGGGACTCCGGATGGCGGTCGCGTTGCTGCAAAACCGCATAAAAGTCATTGTCACAGCAAATGGATTAATTTTCGCGGCACGTTGTCATATGCGCCCTCTCTTTCGCTCCGCCCACTGTTCTTTCTCTCTCTCTCTCTAGCGAGAGTGAGGGAATTTTTATAAAGAAATTAAAAAGCACGGCCTGTGGTTGCGGGTGTGGGCATAGTGGTGGCAGAGGCAGAAGGTGGAGTGGGCGTGGCTGGCGTTTACCGCAACAATAATTACGTTTTGGCCGGTTTTTTGGAAGCTGCACGGAAGTGTATAATGTTGCTAAGTAGTTGCGGTTATTTCTTGTTGTTTTTCTTTTTTTGTTGTTGTTGTGTTTGTGTTGTGTTTGGCTGCGTAATTATCATGAAAGGCAACAGGAGGTTTATTTCATGTAATAAATGCAACATAATTAAGTTTTGTCGCTGCGAAAGTCAACCCAAAACGTAATTCTCTCTTTCTCTCTCTCTCTCTCTCTCTTTGGCATGTTCTTTTTCTTGTTGTTTGTGGTAAGGTTGAGCAAAGCATATTTTAACATTTTCAGAACATTAAATTAGCGAATGCAAATCAAAGTACAAATTGTTATTAGCTTTACAAAGGAATTGCATTAATATTACCTAACAAAATTGTTGTTTCGAGTTTTGTTTTCTCTGTTCCACTTACTGCAAAGCCAATCCAATTAGCTAAGTCATTGGATCGCCGGAGAAATAAGAATAAGAGGAGAATAAGATGGTTTTTCTCTGTTTTCAATTTCGACGATTGTCGAAGACGTTTCACATCTTTTTGTTTGTGTGTTTGTTTCACTTGGCTAACACCTTGCCAATCAGCAGAAAGTCCAGCAACCAAAACACACATACACACACACACAGACATACATACATATGTATGCACACTCAGTCAGGCAGAACAAATCCAAATGAAGTTCTGTTTAACTAAAAGCTAAAAAGCGCGCCAGCATAGAGAATGCTCAATGCAATGCCATCTCTTTTCCAAAGTATATTTCACTCACACTCATTCATTGCTGTCTGCCTGCCTTGCTATATCTTTTTCTCACTTTAACGCCCACGCACGCATTTGTCTTGTAGCAGCAGCGCGAAAAAAAGGAGAGAATGTGCACAAAGCAAAGAAGACGCAAAAGCACAAATAGCTTAGTTAGAGATGGCAATCGGGCACAAAACTATCGTGCGAGCTAAAACAAATCAAAATTAATCATCGTTATAAATACACAGTCATTAAGACAACTTGTAATAGTTAATTTAAAGCAAGACAAAATATGCAGCTAAAAGCAAAACTATCAAAAGTTGTTTCCTCATGCCACAAAAGTGTGCAAAAGTGCACGTTCATACATATATGCTTTTTATACTGCAGTTTTAGCAAATGTTTTTTCGTCTCTACTTTTGGCTAACTGTGTTTTAGTGTGTGCCAAGCAGACTCGCACATCTTTTACTCCGAAATGTGAGAATTTCGATGTTATTTAGCGCGAGCGGGTCGGGCAGCGGTATGTGGATGTGGGCGCGAATATGTTTGCCAAATGCCTGGTGCTAAGAGGAACTGACAGATGACGTCACAATGCACGTGCATGTGTGTGCATCCTCCCATCCCATGCATGCTAACTGCCTGTGGGTGTATGTTTGTTTTGTGGCTGGCAGATGGCGCTAGTACAAGAATGTACATAAGTTTGTATGTATATGTGCATACGTGTGTTGGAATGGCGGCAAAAAAATATAGTAATTGAATTTTCATAGTGCTGGCGTGCAAGACTTGACTACGATTGTTCTCGCTGTTGTTGTTTGCAGTTGAATACGTTACGGTTATTTTTTCTGCACTTTCTTCAAGAGAAAATCTTTAAAGCGTATCCTTCGAAATCTCACACACACACATACGCATACAAAATATAATCTCAATTTTCCAATTAGCAAACAATTTGCAACAGCTTGTCGCTAATTAGGCGCCCATCAAAGGCGACGCGTCGAGCGTCATCGATGCGTAACTTTTGTCTCGTCCCGTTGTAACCTTTAACCTTTCTTTGCTTTCGCTTTCGCTCTTTCACTTTTGTACAAGACACGCGTCAATTTGCACACTCAACGCGCCGCAAACAATTAAAAAAGGTGATGGCATCAAATGCTTGACAGAAATCTAACTGCCTCAGCGAATCCTTTCAAGCAGCGCCCGAGTTAAAGGTTAAAAAGTTTTTGCCTTGCGTTTGTAAAGGGTTCTGGTGGGAGAGGGGGGAGAGGGTGGACTGGCGCTGTTAAAAACAAAAATACAATTTTGTAAATAATTACGAATTGCTTCAAAGCAATAATCAGCATTTTAACTGAACCTTAAAAACGCAATCACCCAAATCAACAATTCATTTGGTACTGATCGTTTCGATTGATATTACAGACTGCTCGTGCGATACTCTTCACTACTCTTATCGATGTTTTTTCTTTCGATACTTCTGAATCGTTGCGATAGCTCACAGTGCTGTGTTGCATACAAAATAGCGCAAAATCGTAAGAAATAAGTATGTAAATATTACTCATACGCAAAATTTCCCTTTAAATTTTGTTTTTACTTTACGCTTTAAAGTACATTTGTACATTAAAGGGCTGTTTACAAATGATTTAATTTGTTTTAATTTAATTTAATATAATAATAAAAATAATAATAATAATAATAATAATAATAATAATAATAATAATAATAATAATAATAATAATAATAATAATAATAATAATAATAATAATAATAATAATAATAATAATAATAATAATAATAATAATAATAATAATAATAATAATAATAATAATAATAATAATAATAATAATAATAATAATAATAATAATAATAATAATAATAATAATAATAATAATAATAATAATAATAATTAATGCGATCACACGACTCGGGCATTTCCCAGCGTTTGAAAATCGAGAATACTGTACTGCAATTTTTCTGGTCTGGTTGGAAGGGCTGATGTATAAGATCAAATCAACGCTTCCAGCAAACACACTTAAACTGTTAAAGTCGTACCTCTACGACAGGAAGTTTGCAGTGAGATGCAACACTGCAACATCAAGCGAACACCGTATTGAAGCCGGCGTTCCTCAGGGAAGCGTACTTGGGCCAACACCTCTACGTTCTCTACACAGCAGACATTCCTACATGCAGGGGACTTACAACTTCAACCTTTGCTGACGATACGGCTATTCTTAGCCGATCTAGATGTCCTGTGCAAGCCACATCGCAACTCGCTCGTCATCTGGTTAACGTGGAAAAATGGCTATCCGACTGGCGAATTAAAGTTAACGAACAAAAATGTAAACATGTAACGTTCACCCTTAACAAGAAAGATTGTCCACCACTGACGCTAAATAATACCCCACTCCGAAAGCCAACGAAGTAACGTACCTAGGAGTACACCTGGACAGAAAGCTTACATGGCGCAGGCACATTGAAGCCAAGAGAACACAACTAAAACTAAAGCCAATAGCCTCCACTGGCTTATCAACGCTCGCTCCCCGCTAAGCCTTGACTACAAGGTCCTGCTCTACAACTCTGTTCTTAAACCAATCTGGACCTATGGATGCCAGCTATGGGGTAATGCGTGCAGCAGTAACATCGACATCGTCCAAAGAGCCCAGTCAAAGATCCTGAGAACTATCACCGGGGCACCGTGGTACGTTCGCAACGAAAACATTCAAAACGACTTAAACGTCCCACCAATCAAGAAAGTAATTGCGGACTACAAGAAAAATTACCTTGGCAAGCTGTCATCGCACCCAAACTATCTTGCTAGAGGACTTTCAAACTCAAGCAGCCGATCCCGTCTTCGTCGTAATGACTTTCCGACCCAGCGATGAGTTGAGGTACGCGGCCACCAACTATTTGTACAACAACAAATATTTAACTAAGAAATACTTGTAAGATTTGTAAACTTTTTGTTAGTTTCCCTATTATAAGGAAAGATTCAAAAAATAAAACCAGCAATAACAAAAAAAAAAAAAAAAAAAAAATTTAATTTAATTTAATTTAAGGAAATGTATGCGTTAACTCTTAATTTAATTTAATTTAAGAAAACAGTGTGTATAGCATGTAAAATAATGTTAGCAGTGCTGTTAACGCTCCGTTACATTTTGAATCGTTATTTAAAAGCATTTTAACTTGAGCTAATGGCTTTATATAAGCCCAAACTTCTCTTTTTTAATAATATTTTTTAAGTTTTTGACTTTTATCTACAACAAACTATGATTTTCAACTAAAATAATTAGCTTATGCTCGTTCATTTGAATATTCGAATACGTCAACGTTTTGAATCACACTTTTTGATCAGCTGTTTGTATTTTCACGCTAACCAACACTAAACAAATTTAAGAATCTGCGACCTGTAGGTTCACTAAACTAAATTAAATTAAATTTTGAGTAACCGCTCACATTGAGATCGGATAGGATTGATTGAGTCAGCTGACTGTTAAGTTAAATTAAATTAAATTAAATCTGGAGTAAACAGCACATAAGCTTTTTCGAACCTTCTGGCTGCCTTGATTTAAATCACGATCATTTGATATATCGTTCGCTTCTTCGCTGCTCTATGATATTTAGCGTGTCATAATAAGAATATTGGTTAATGAAGAAGACCAACAAACAAAAGCATCTTGGATTGCATTAACAAAGGGTTTGTGAAAATCAAGTCAGTTTGATCAATTTAATTGCGGTTGTTGATTTTCATTTTCTTTGTTTGTCTTACAGAGCGAAAAATGGCAAACAAGCGACACTTGTCAACTGAGAGAGGGCTGTCGAGTGTGGCACAGACATTGCCGCAGCGTTTGTGGTGTGCCACAAGCGGATATGCAGCTCATGAATATCCACCCACCAATATACATATGGATAAATTTTTGTATGTGTGTGCATAAAATGTCTGACAAACGTTTATATGTATGTATGTTTATATAGTAAATAGGCTGCGGCTTTTGCTCAAATTTACCAACGAACAAGGGTTAACAATCATTTTGGATTGAACAGCGTTAAAACCACTGCAAATTTAGCCAGTGGTTTTGGATCAGCTCCTGTTTGAGCGGAAAATATTTATTTTTCAGATTCCTTTCAACTCAAAACGATTTATCTGATGTGCACGAATATATAGCGAGGATATAGCAAGGATAAAGCAAGGATTATTTTTATTAAGTTTGTTAAATTAACTCATAAACATAACTTTATTTTATAATTCACACTTAATTCTAAGATATTTCGCGATAATTTATAAGGTTTTCAATCGAGCCTGTGTGTGCAGTATCGAGTATGTTTTAAAAGATTGTAAAATTGTACAAAACTAATATGCTAAACAATGTTGAACAACAATTTGGTGTTAGTTGCTTCTCTATTAGTTGAGAGGAGTATATTTTCAAAGCGCAGCATTATTTTTTCGCTGTGGTTTTTGTGGTTTAATACGCAGCAGCATGAAATTTACATTTACATTTACTAAAATTGTATCAAATTGAGCTCGACTAGCGGCGGTGCCAACAACAACAACAGCGGCAACAACAAAGTTGCAACTAAAATTTTACAATTACATATTTAGCAAAAACGCAAAAGGTATTTTGTGAGGGGTGCCACGCCCCGTCAATTGTTGTGCCGCCCACCTTCACCAAAGTTCGAGTTCGGCGCCGCATCCCCCCTCTCGCTGGAGCTTAAACCAAAGCCAATGGCGACCACAGTGAAACAAATAACAGAAATGGCAGCAACAACAAATACAAAAACAAATAAAACTGCAACATCTGTTTGAACAAATAACCAAAACAAGGATGCGAATGCCAAACACAGAGTGCCAACAACAACAACAACAAAGAGGAGGCGCGGGATGGAGGTGGAGTCGCGAGGAGTCAACGCAAAGACCACAGCGAACCAATTTCCGTTTGCCCGCACATTCGGGCCAAGTTATGTATGTCTCCATTGGCGTCTGTCTGATTTGGGTCAATGTTTTGTGTGCTTTTGAGTTTGTCGGGCAGCGCAAGTTCCATTTAGCAGCTGCAAGCAGACATAATTTGTGATGAGTTTTAATTATGGGAATAAACAAACTTGTTAGGTATTTCTATACCTTAATTATTTATTAAAAATATATAATTGTTTCTATTAATATGAATATTAAATTGTTAAAATGAGCTAAACCTAAAACATAATTAATATTATGGTTTTTTATTCATCACTGTTTTGTGTTGATAAAGATTTGTATTAGTTTAAGTTTGTAGCGCTTAGATCTCGTCGATGAATTGACAATGTATTGGCGTTACAAACTTCATATAATGAATAAGTGGAACCATCGATAAGTGAAACGATTGCTCTCTCGTGTTTGACTTTGACGGCAGACGATCGCACCAAAAATAAATATATGAAAAATAGCTAATGAACGCAATGTTATATAAAGTAAAATCTTGAAATATAAGAAACATCATATAACAATAAACAGAATAAGGTATTTTGGAGTTTGTCCAACGACAAACCGATCGTGCGAGCCGGAGGGTGAAACAGTCGTGTCTGGAAATAGTGAACACCCTAAATAGTGAACACCTCGAAAAATTGAACACCCAAAATAAACCAAAGTGATCCAATAATGCGCACTCTACACAAAAATGCGGTCCAAAAATCTGTTTCTGTTTATATGTAATTGTGTCTTAACTACCAGGTAACCTCACAACACTTTTCGTCATGTGCAAGTAGCTGCAAAACACACAAAAAAGGTACGACTTTATAAGGCTAGTAGTATTCGCTATGAAATATGCATTCGGGTTGGATCCCAAAATTCTTAACGCTTGCAATAAACTACGTTCAACGGAGGTTCGTTGCGCTTGCCCCATCTGTGATATCTTGCGATATTGATGTTGAAGCATGTTGTCGTTAGTATGTGTTACTATGGTTGTTATTTATTTTTCTTATAGAAACCAACTTATGCCGCCCTTTTATGTGTTAGGAAACCCATTTAATATCCGTTAATTGCGAATATCATTTAGATATTTAAATAAAAATAAATAAAATATGAAGAGTAAACCCGAATTGAATGTTTATTTTGATTGAGGCTAGGACTAATTTTAAACAATGTTTTTTTATTGTTAAAGCCATTATGTTATTATATCTTTGATCAAACGATGTTGTTCCGTTGAGTATAATTTTCATACTTTTTATTCTTAAATTTATCTTCAAGTGGACTGTATGTATTTATTTGGCCGATAGTCGCGGAAGGCGAGAATCGGCTCTATAGCAACGTCTTCATTTATGAACAGTCTTTGAATATAACATTGTTGCAAGCAGTCATTATAAGTGCAAAACACGCTTGTTCATACATAGTTTTTGACTTAAAGAATCTTAAAAAATCAACTAACTTTGCAAACTTCCCTTTAAACAAGTTTTTAGCAACGTTGACTTTCTCGCTTTTCCTTTGACTGTTGTGATATGAAATGGAATTCCGCAATAGCTTCATTTAGCTCGACTGCATTTTACAGCTGGTATTTCCTTTTTTTTTCATTTTACTCTAAATGCCTGGACTGTATTCTCCGCAATTGTCAGTTCAGGCAAAATCTCATTTACGTTGTAATAACAAATGCCACACAAAATCAATTAAAATAATTTCCTGAACAAAAAAAATAAAAAGAAAGGAAGAAAAAACAACAAAATAATTGTCAATGGCAATGGCGCAGTGGCGCCATCTAGCGTAAGCTAACCGCATTATACACATTCAGAGCATCTGTTGCCGCCGCTGTCATTTTGCCCGCATTTACGTGCTCTCTATCTCTCACACACACACACACACACACAGGTGGAGTCTGGGCCCCTCTCTCTCTATCCCTTTAACCGTAGAGCCCATCATTGTTGTTGTTTTACATTTCCGGTAATAAATATACATTTGAAAAATAATAGAGGAGTATTCGCATCGGTTAGGTTTGACTGTTTGTGTGTGTGGGTATTATTGGATGTTGGATGGTGTGTGGTTGGGTGGTGAGAGTGGCATTTGGCAAATTGCCGAATGAGGCGTGGGAAATTGGAATTTTCAAATTATGCGCTAGGTGAGAAACTTTGCGGCATTTCATTTCCTATGATTAATTAATTATAACACTGAGTGTGATGATAGCCATAAACTTAGTGCAATACAATTTCGCCAAAACTGTCAATGTAATTTAAATGTGATTTCTGAACCAATATTGCTGCACATTGTTATATCCACAGAAAGCTGTGTGTGGTTTTCGGAATAATAAAGTGATGTTGACCATTTCTTGGGAAAATGCAGTTCGTCCAATTCGGTATATGATAAGTTATCAACATTTATTATTATTATAGTAACTTATTCTTAATTGAACAATGAATTCATCCCATACAAGCATTGCGGTAAGGCTATAAATTTAAGAAAATAGCTTTAAGAAGGCTTATAGAATGCTAGAAACTTAAATATAATAAGGAAAATCCTTTATTCCTTGACTAAATACTTGTTGATTTAAGTTTATATCTATAGATCGTGTCATTAAACCATTGAATTGAAGCAGGATAGAAAAGGTTAACAACAGAGCGATTCAATGTTTATTGTGTGTTTGGTAAAATGCTTTCAAGTCCATTCACATTATCCATCAGCGATAATTTACAATCAAAAAGTTAATCCACAGAAATGCGGACACATTTAATTTGAATGCCAAAAAGGAATTGTTAGAGGATCCCGGGAGCTGTGTGTGTTCAACAAATTATTATTGTCACATATCCTGTTGACATTTAACTGACAGCGCGACTGCACAAAGGACATGGGTTGGAGCACCGGACCCAAGCACCCGGCACCCAAGCCCAAGTAGACAACAGAACAGAACAGAAATGGTGAGGCATATAGTTGAGAGGCATACATGGTACGTACACCTGAGTCATAACCATGACCAAAGTCACACGACAACGGTGCACACAGTTCCACATCCGGTGACATCCGGTATTTCCTGCCTCGCCTCTGTGTTCTTCTGATGTTGAATCTACATCACCAGAACCAGAGCCAGAGCCAGACACAGACACAGAGACCCCAGCCCAGAGTTAGAGTCAGTTGCTGGTGCCGGCAGCATTCCTGTGGCCTTGTCACACGTTTGCCGTGCTACTAACAACAACCAACAACAACAACAACGTACAGCAACAACAAGCGGCAACAATGGCCACATCATAGTTTATGCGCTAAGGCAACACTATCACGCCATAGACAGACGCCAGCTAGAGCGAGAGAGGGCGTCTCCAAGCCCCATTAGAATGAGAGGTCAGAGATGCCAAATTCAGTTTGCACCACATACACTTTGTTGCAGAGTTGCCAAGCCTTCGCATTCAACTTTGTAACACACATAAACGGAGCTTTTATCTGTTATAGTTTATAAGTGCAGATTTTTGTGAATAAGTTCTATGCTTAACTAATTTAAATATAGTGAAATTTATTATAAGACATTATTTATCATTCAGAATTTAGATAAAGATTAAGATTGTGTTTAGCAATAAAGGGTTTATCGTACTTTCTACTGTTTCTTTAAAGTTAAATTTTCGAAAAAAATCTTTTCTAATAATAATAATACTTCTTTCATAATTCCCTTCTTGATCCCTTTTAAAATCTCTTTCATATGCCTTGCAAACAATTAAATTCTCTAAAATAGATGCCCGTTGTGCATAGTTTTCTTAGAAAAGGGTATTCAGACATTGTGTGATGAAAGTTTAATTGTGCTTTCTTAGTTGTCGTTGATGCTGTTGTTCTCTCTTTCTCTTTGTCTCTCGCTGGTTGCCTGTGTGTCATGCATCCGTTTGCAGGATGCACGAAATAATTCTGTTTGTTAGCTGTGCACACGATGTCCTTTCATCAGACGAGTGCCAGCAACTCCATCTCCAATACACCCTACACCCAACACCCTCTCTCCCTCCTTCCTCTTTATCTACCAGCTCTGCCTGACTGACTGACTGACTTATTTCACTAGCTGCTGCCGCTGCTGCTGCTGTGGGTGAATTTTGTACTATATTTGTTTTTTTTTTCACCTAACTGTAACGGAGCATTGCAACCGCCCCAGCCCAACCCCTCTTTGCATAGTGCTGATCCAGAGCCATGGACTCACGCTTGATGTAGTTGGTGGTTTACTACTAATTTGCAACCACATCGTTTGTTTTGTGTGGCTTCGTCCCCCCTTTCCTACCCTTCGCACTTCGTTCGTCCCTGCTGTGAGTGTCCTTTGTGTCTGACAGTGCACAACAGCAACAACCGCTCCATACACCCCCCCGTTCACCATCCACACTTCCAAGCTCATCGCGCTTTTGCAGCAATGTGCATTAATTTCTGCATTGCTGCAGCAGCTGAGGCAACTGAGGCAGCGGCAACATCAGAAGATGCCATCACAATGGGACGCTCGACGCTTCCCAGTGTGTCAGCTTCTGTTATAAATGGCTCTCGTACTATGTGCCCTGCGTCCTGGCCGTGTCCGTCCGTCGTTTCATCTTTGGAATTTTGCATCTTATCGGGCTGCTACAATAAACGCATTGCATACTTTGTGGCGCACAAAATATTTCTATGCTTAGAGAACACCTAATAACAAGCACAAATAGTTGCTTATTAATTAATCCATTTTTATTTTTCGCATCCTTTTACATATTTTTTTACACTAATTATTCGAATTCATAAATAACTTGCATTCAATTGTTGCACAGTTTTAAAGGAACAAGCTTTAAAAACGATAAAAATATATTTATGTTTCAGAAGAGACTTATTTTCCGTTTTCTTAATTTGCTGTGGAATTTTTCCAAATGGAATATTTTTCAGTTTCGTATTTCGAATTTGAAAGCAGTATTATGGTAAAATGTAAATATGTTATTTATGCTCATAACTTAGCTCTGACTGAAACAGTTTATTCGAAATACCCTGTAATCATCAAACTCAATGCAGCGGGTATCTCAAAACACAGTATATAAAGTTTGGGCAATCACTTTTTCTACAGAATATCTATCAGTCTGGTACTCTTAACAAGTATATGTCTAACTTGTTGTTATTACATTTTTCTCATATATAAGGCTCAATTTAAGCTTGTTTGTGCGCCTGTTTTGTCCCCCCCATATCAAAACATAAGCCGATTATAAAGCCAATTTCTATAACATACTCGTATCGTATAGATTTTAATATTTATGTTCCCTCTGTGTATGTATGTATGTGTGTGTGCGTGAGTTTTAAGCATCTGCATTTGAACTTTGTCTCATAACAATTTATGCTTTTATTATTTTGATTTTTGCGTTGGAGTCGTTTACTTTCCACAGATACTGTTCCACTTCCCCACGCCCACTACCTCCTCATAAGAGTTGGCTTGTTAACATGCTAAATACTTTTTAATGCCAATTTAAGAGACAGAGACGCAGAGAGTGAGTGAGTCAGAGGGAGATGGCAAATGCAAGGCAGCACCTGAAGCTTTGGGTTTTTTGCTTTGCACAACATTCAGATAGGGTAATAGCCATTTTTAATGGCATTTATTACATTGGCTCGGAAATTTTCTATCGTTGTCGTGGAAGCCATTTTATTGAGTTAAAAGCATGTTTTTGTGCTTTGGCAATGTTTGTATGATTTTTGTTTAGCTTAAATTTGTTATTGATTTAATGAAAGTAAAATATTGAAAAATTTTAGAAGCCTTTTTAATAAATGCGCATATCAATGCGTAGAACTTGAAGTTGCTCGTATAACGATAGTATTATGCTATTGTCAACCGATAAGAACCTATATAATAATACTACTAAGGTCCATCTGATTATTACGCATCGTTCCGCAATATTGCTTCCAAAAGGTTGGAGCGCATCGAGAAGGAAATCGTAACAGTTGAACAGTTCAATTCGATTGGGTTAATGCATTTACAAATTATAAACACAAGTCGTTGTGCTTTATCGCCGCGTCGGATGTCAATTCACATAAATCTCATTCACACACACACACACAAGAACTATTGTGCATAATAGGTGAAATGAGGGGTAGAGGGGAACTGTAAACCGGTTGCTCTATATTCATCTTCCGCTTCGACGCGCAAAAATAAAAGCCAAATTGCAGATTGCCAAAATACCGAAATACCAGTACTACAAAATCCATAGAACGGTGATTCACACAATTGAAAATGGCAAAAGTGCTAAATGCTAAATGCTCTATTTACGCTTCACTTAATTGATAATCAAAAATTTATTGATAACATTCTGCTCGGCATTCATAGTGCCATTTGTTGAACCATTTGTAACGGGTTTAATTTCTCGTTACCAAATTGAAATTAATTTCGTTTAACACTTCGCACCATTTTTTACAATTTCAATAGTTGCGCTTTAAAAGTTAAAGCTTGAAGCTTTTGCTGGAATGAAATCGTATGCCATCTTATGTCTTAAGCTCCTATCGAGTTCCACGACTATTTTGCTTTAGTTCTTTCTGTTGTTTCACTAATTAAACGATTTTCTTCCCTTTCTTCCTCATTTCTTTCTCGATTTCAATCGATTTCTGCTCCACCTTATATAGCAATTAATGCTTTCAGTCTCTCATTGTCGTTGTCATTTGCTTTGTCTATTACATCGGAAAGTCATTTCACATCGCTGTTGTTTTGTCTTCTCGCTTTTTCAATGGCTCAACTTACACAAATCAACACATTAAGTTCAGGGTTGTTGGCTAAAGTTGGGGCAAGGCATTTGCTGTTGCATTAATGCAACAATGCTGCATGCAACACAACAGTTTAATGAACTCAACTCAGCCGCTACAAAGTCAAGTTGATTGATTTTTCCTTTCACAGCTGCAGTTAACAAAAACTTTGCACTGTCATTTTGTCATTCAGTGTTGAGTAGAGATCGAAATGAAAATTGATTAGCAAAGAAAGTTTAAATTTTCTAAGAAGAAGCTGTAACATAATAGAGGAGATGATAAAAATCGATTAATGAATACAAAGTATTGTTAGGTATTAGTTGAAAAAAAGTTTAAGCTTAATAATTAGTAATCTAAAAAATTAAATAATTTTTAAAAACTTGTACTGACTTTAAGACTTCTAAATTATAATGATACTTTTTTTTATATATTTAATAAAGACGAAATCCACACCTATATTATTATTATTATATTTTTTTAATTGATTTTAAGTCCTTGTATTTTTTAATTGGCTAGTTCATCCTTTAAGTAATCTACTTGACTGGACTTGGCGATTTTCACATACAAACTCACATTTTCGTTGGCCGTTACGCAGCGCTCTGTGGCATCCACATCAGCTGGCTTAGTGCAATTTAATGCGCAATTGCTTGGGTTTATTTTGAGCAAGAATCTAGCGTCCGTTACCCAACACTGGCAGCAACAGCAGCACCACTTACTTACGCGCTCACTTGCCACCACTTGGCCCACCCACTTAACCAGCAAAAACCCCTTCAACCGACCCTCAACATGTTTTTGTCTTTGCTGCTGCTCTTGTTGCTCCTCTTGTTGCTCCTCTTGTTGTTGTTGTTGTTGTTGTCGTCTAGTCACGTCTGCTGTTGACAAGCGTCTGTTAAGCTGCGCCCAACTGGCACCCATATTGAATGTTCCTGCTCCTCCTTTCATACTCAATTCCCCCCTCCCACTCCCAACACTCTCTGTCTGCTTGCTTTTGTCTATCAAGTCCATCTCCTTTGGTGTGTTGGTCGTCGCTGCATGGCGCATTTTCAACGCCATTGTCCTGTCCTGTAGGTACTATTTTTGTGTCGCACAATTTACTGCACTTCCTGCCCAGTAAAAACACACATACACAATCAGACCAAAGCGAGAGAGAGAGCAAACTTTGGTATCCCTGGCGAGCATTGTCTCAATAATTACCCATGTCCCTGGGTGCAGCAGCAGCACCAGCAATGACGATGGCAACCATGTGCCATGTCTCTGTTGCACCATACTTCACATTGCCTTCCGCCTCTTTTCCATTCTGTTTCGCACTCTTTGTCCAGTGACCCTTGTCCTCGGTTTTCCGTTTTCTTTTTTCTTTTGGATCTATCAACAACTTTTCAACAAAAGTTGCACACGTTTTGTGGTCAGCTGACTGCCATTTCCTCTCCCTGCCTCTAAAATGGCATCTTGGTCTAGAAATTGTTATTATTCCGATACTGGGCAATTGTACAAACTGATTTGATTTTTTTCGGTATCAGCCAAATTGTAGACAATTCAACAGAACCTGATTTTAAAAGCAAGGAGAATATTTGTGTTTGAACACTTTAATAGTAGATTATATTCTTGGTATAGTTTAATAATGAATTCGTATATATTTAAAACACACATTTCTGCACAAGTTGTTGGGACGAGGAGGAGGAAACTGTTTTCCAACTGTACTGCAGTCTGTTAAACCAGAAATTGCTTTAATGGTACTCAGTTCCAATCAGACCTCTCCGAAATAGCGAGAATTAACCCCAAATTTATTTTCTCCTTCATACCAGTTTGGGGCTGAAATCATGTCTTTAATAGGGTCACAATTCCTGTCTACGGCGGCAACACAATGGGCCAGAATTGGCCTCCGTGAGAGAGACGCTCTAATGTTACTAACGCTAACCTAACCTAACCTAACCTAACCTAAATTCACTTAAACTTTCTTACCAATTACAAAATTGGATTCCACTAAGCACAGAAATATTTCTTTAACAAACGATGCGTGTTCTCAATAAATACTTCTTCATTGCTTATTCCATGTAAGACTTAAATTTGTATTGCTGCAAATTCGGTTCCGAGAAATTCTTTGATATACATTTTGTAAATTCACTTTTAATTCCCTTTAAAGTGCAGCTGAATAGAATAAAATGTATATAAAAATATATATTTTCAAATTGAATGCGACATGAGCCAAAATTTGAAACACACGCACACACACACATGTTACGAACCATCAACATAAATCTCGGCCATTTAGCTGTAAAAATAAAATTTGTTGGCCAACAGGCCCTCGAACCGTCTAAAAGGCCAGCTTACCAGCCAGCCAGATAGCCAGCCAGACACACAAAAGCGGGAGGGGGCCAAAAAATGAGCAGCCGCTGATGAAACACGGCACAAAATTCAATTGTTTGCAGCACAACAATTTAATTTGACACGTACTTTTAATGTGGGGCTCGTCAGCTAATGCCTGGCCAGAGGACTAGAGCAATACAGGACGCAGGATAACCACACGCACACAAAGTGCCACACCAAACAGAGACAGAAAGAGAGAGAGGAGATAGCAACAGAGAGACGAACACACACATGTGACTGGGGCACTTTGGGGGCAGGTTTCAAGCGCATAAATTGAATTTAGATACAATTTCCTGTGGCTGCGTGCCACTCTGCCTCACAATCCCCTCCCATCCATCCATGTACATCCTGTACCATTTGCAATGCTTTGGTTTTAAAGTCAAATGGCAAAATGTATGTTTAAACTAAAATAGTTTCAAAAGTTCTTGCCTAAGAAGATCGAACTAAAATTAATAAACAAAAGTACTTAAAGAATTTGTGGAACCGAATTTCTTTAATGGCAATAAAGTACGAAAAAAAACATTCTGACATTGAAATTTGACAATGGTTAAGCTAACAATAAATAACCAATTTGTATGCGCAACTGCATTTAACGAACATTGTTTTATTCTTCGATTTTTTATTCGTGTACGTAAAAAATAAGAGAGGAGAGTTTGGGTTGCGTGGGGAGCTGTTGTTGCTGGCCAAATGCAAGTTTGCCACCTTCTGGTAAGCTATTAATTATATTTGTCATTTGATAAGAAAAACAATAAAAAAAAAGCCAAGGAATAAAATAAATGTTCAGCAAAGAAATATATATATTTAAAAATGCATTCAAATTGAGCAATGCACTTGGAGAATGCTTTGATTATGCGAATGCTCTACTTACAGTCGACGGCATAACTATTTTGACATTACTTTATTAAAAGTTTGGCATCAATGAAAATCTTTAAAATTCCGTTTCATAATACAAAACTTTGCTTTACTTGAAATGCTGTCAAAATAATTATGCCATCGACTGTATAAGTAAGTTTTAAAGGAATTTGTTATTAAAGGAATTGTTATTAAATTAAATAGAAAATGACATTATATACCCTAATAAAAGATTTGTTATTGATTGAAGAAATGTATAAAACAGCACAATTTAAAAGAAAGTATAAAATTAAAAACGATCAGAAACTAAATTTTTTTTTTTTAAAATCTTTCGATTTACACAAACATTTTCCTTTTAATATTTGAACGTTTATAAAAAGGTTCGTTCTCCTCAAGAAAAACTCTCCAAATAAGTTGAACATTTATTTATTACGCTTATAAATAATTTTGTATACACATTTAATGAGTAAAAATCATTTAAAAACGTACAAAAGTCAACATATTTGAATTTAGCTTTGTTTTAAATTACACTCTTAGCTTTTAAGCTTACAGCTTCACTTTTTTTAGCTTAAACATACGGTTATAGTGCACTGTAACGCATTTGCATAGATTTTCTCGTTTTGTGACCCTTTCAGACAGATTATTGGATAGATTTTAAGCCTTGACACTGCAAACAACTGGCCAAAACTTAAGTACACCCCCTTCACCCACCAAAGGGTATTAAAAGTTCCAATGCACATTGTTTCGGCGCAGACCAACGAACCTCAAACCTCTGGCGAATGAATATGTTTTTTCCCACATGGCATTTATGTTTTTTGTTTTTATAACTTATTAATGATGTTTTCTGTTGTTTTTGTTTATTTATGCGCACAGGACAACAATTCAATATTTGACTAAAAAATTTACGAGCCAATACCAAGAGGCGAAGAGTAGGAAACAGGGGGGCCACTTTTGCGCGGCTTGCATGTAAATGCGGCACATTGCGTTAATAATTCCAGTGCTGAGTAGCCGTTGAGTCGCCAATGCCCCACGGTTTCTCTTCGTCCTTGCGGCAGAGGTCCTTTTTGGTGCGCATCGCGTGCGCCATGAAAATTTCAACGCCGATTTTCGTTGCCAAAAAATGAGGCAGGCACAAAAAATGTCAGCAGTTGGCTACAAATTGGATTCGAGTGGGGCTGAACAAAAAACATAGCTATATTTTAATACGTATACAATATTTTTTGTTGCTACAAATGATAAGCACAATGAGATCTGTCCGATGGCTAAATGCGCTGCACAGAGTTGTCAGCTATTGCAAAAAAATTGAATAATTTATTGATTGTTGGCAGCACATGGTTTAGGAGGAGTAAAAGCCAACTGATTGATAAAACGTGTTGATTTCATAAACATAACTCTCACTTCAACAGCTCTCGAAAATCGTATGTAGGGCAATCAGAAAGTCACTTGCTTTTAGCAGCAGTGAGGAAAGGGATTTTGTGAGTGAGGGTTTTTATGTTAATTACTCACGTTTATCGGCTGTGGAAGTGGAAAAATTGATTAAATACATATGAATGTATATAGGCAATTGAGTTGAAAGCTGGTTTGAAGTTGAGTCCTTTTTATATTTATATAATTATATGCAAAATGCATATTTCCTTGTGTGTGTTGTTTCTGACCTAAAATGTTGATGTTAAATATGTGCAGAAAAATCACATTCAATTCTGTCGCGAAAATAAAGCAAAACTTAAAAATAACACGACGATTTTCTTATTATAAATGTAGAATATAATTATGTTTTTATTATTTATTTTTTTTGCAATTTTTATCAACTTTTACTTTACAACCTATGCAGATAGCGATTATATGTGATGTACAAGCAACATATTTTTAATATCGATATATTTCTGTACATTTTCGTATTATTTTGTTTAAGACTCTAAAAACCAATATGATATAATTAAATTTATATTAATTTATAATAAATTTTGCTTGAAATTAGAGCTAAGAGAATCTTTTCAATCTATTCTTTCACATACATGTATATATTATTATCTACTCTCATATTTCATAATTTGTTTTTCCCTCAACCCATTGAAATGTCAATGCACAAAACCTCAAACGCGAACAGTTGATTAAATATGGAATAGCTCCGATTCCATAAACCGGAAACAAAAGCAAACGTTGACACAAGTTTTGTCATACTCGAAAATATAAATGAATATTACAAATACAAATACATGCAATATGTATTTGTACATATGCATACATATACATTTATCGTGTTTATTTTTAGGTAAAGTCGTTGGCAAAATTTTGAATCTGAATTTGTGGCTGTCTATTTGTGTTGTTGGCGTAAACTGTAACTGTATCTGTGCTTTACACTTTTGAAAGCTGGCCAAGTCAAATATTAGTTTTTAGGTGCGCGGGCAAAGGGTTGGGGTGGCGTGACGTGGCGTGGCATGGCATGGGGCAACAGCGAACTCAGCTGCTGGCGCATTGCAAAATTAATCATGGCGACGTTTTGTCTGACATTTTCGGGACTTTGAAGTTGGCACAACTGTTGGCAATTTGTATTACGACAAACGGTGACGCCAGATGGCGCCACGCGTGTCATGCAAATTATGAAACTTTCGGCCACACACACACACACCAACAAAGCACACCCACATATGTATGTAGATATATGATAGGCATTGCACTAATAAGGCAAAAGCAACAAACAAAAACAAAAACAAAATGTTGGCCAAGTAGCAGTTTCATTTTACCAACTTGTCAAAACAAGTTTTATTGTTTATGATAAACAAACAGAAAGAGAGCGACCGAATAGCAGGTTGCAAAAAAACCCCTCGTAGCTGGACAAACTTGCCACGCGCCAATAAATTTGCAACGTAAAACGAGCTGGCAAAAAGTTGCTCCACTTTCGTTTTCCATTTGGCCATTTTTTGGGCGCTAAGGAAACTTTTAATTTTCCAAACACGTTTCGAACAAATGAAAATAGTAGCAGCCACCAGAAAGGACTTTGCTTCAACTTTGCTCGCAGCCCTCCCTTCCTACGAGCGTGTGTCTGTGTGTGTGTGTTAGTGTGGTATCAAATTCATTCCAACTCGCATACTGCACGACTTGACTGGCCGAAACCATATGTAGGTATGAAGAATGAAGATATCTGCGTTTACTTTTGCTTCTTTTTTAGCTTCTGCCATTACTTTGCTGTCGCTTTTATTGTTTGTTGTATGCTGCAGGCACGAGTTTCGAGTGTCCGAAACGATTTACACGCTTAGCATTTTGTGACAGAAAGTAAAGTAAGTTTTTGTGTTATTTACCCCAAACACAAAAGAAAGTATTTAAACCTTTATCCTCGAGTATTTTGTGTTCTATTGTTTATTGATTGAAACACAGCTTTCTTTGCACTTCTAACGTAGGGAACAGAACTTAAAACATGCCAGCGATTTGAGCCTTTGAGCCGCTGTCAGGGCTACTTGCAAAACAAATATGCTCTTAACTAAACAGTTACTGAATGCTGGCCAAAGCCCCGCCCACGTTTTCTGTAAGTGTGTGTGTGTTTGGTGTGTGTGCAAAGCGCAATGTGCTCAACACGTTGGTAAACTTTTGCAACCGTTTAGGCAAATACTGCAGGCTGCAAAACGATGCCTAAAATAACACAACGCTCCGCGAAGTGGATGCCAGCAATGTGGCCTAAAACCGGACGTGGGCTGTTCAAATTGTTGAGATTATTGTGTTCAAAAACGATCGTCTTTAACAAATGTTTATAATATGGTCGAGATAAACTATGAATCGGAATTTTATTTGAAAATTATTTTAGCCTAAAAAAATGATTTTATATGATACAATAAAAAAGTTACTACTGATAATTTTGATAAAACTTTAATTAGTTTTTATGATTAAAACAATAAAGTCAGAAGTTGAAAGGAAATTAACCTTTTTTGAGTTTTATATTAAATAGGTTTTTATATAGTAGACCCAAATCTAAAATATTTATCAAAAGCTTCATTCAATTTATTTTAAGCTTTAAAAGTCTTGATTTAAGTATGTATGTTTGCTTTCTGTTAAGAATTAAAGACAATAGTCTAAAATTTGATACAAATATAATTCTATTAAGTTTAACATCATGGAGAACTTTTTTTAATAAACCGCCCTCTGTTACAAAGTTTCGCAACTAAAAATGAAGTTAATTCGTTTTGAATTTTTTTTTGGGGTTTTTTCGTACAATTTAGTCACTGACATTTCTGCTAATCACGTGTATTGGTCGACATTGGAAATGTTTCGAGCCATTTTCGAGTGGAGCCTTTAGTGCTTTGCAATATCAATTCCATGGCACATTCAAATTCAAATGTGCTGCCATTTGCCAATGGCAGGGGAGAGGTTAGGAGCTCGGGGTAGCAAAGGTCACGAACAGCAGCTTCAGTGGCAATTTGAGCAATTTTCTCTTTCGCTCCTCTGTGCAAAATGCTTTCGAATTGGATGTGAACAAGAGGAGAGAGATGAAGGGATTGAGGCTGATAGTGGTTGCATATTAGTAAGAAACCGTTGGAAAAAAACATACACACACACACACATACAGAGTGTGTAGTAAAAATTGAAATGCTTTTTAGGCAACAACAGAAAACACGCAGACTGCTCAGCTGGTTTCTGTGTTTCATACTTCTCTCTTTTTTCTGGTTTAGTCGTTTCTCTTCCTCTCTTTCTCTCCCAATAACATTCCTATCCCCTACTACACCGCCCAATACAATTCAGATTTGATGCATTTACATTTGCACCTGTGCCACACACACACACACACATACACACACAGAGATAGAAAGAGACTGAAAGATTGTGTGTTGTAAGCTTAAGTGCCATTACATGCAATCGAGTTTTGAGTCGAGTTGAGTTCAGTTTTGTACGCTCGTTCTGTTTGGCCAGTACAACCATTGCTCCCCATAAGCGCATAATGCATATTTAAGCATATTTTGTAGTCTACTTTTATGGGCAAGCAGAAGTTCATCCCAGACAATTTGTCGAATTTTCCCAGCTGCTGTCACTGTTTGTATGTTTGTGTGTGTGTTTGAGCTAAAAGCGTAAATATTTAACCTTTTTGCTTAATCATCTAATCAAAAAAGGGCAATCACATTTAAATATCGATTTAACACGCATTTTATGTGCCAAACAACATTTTATACATAGGTCAACTTTAAAAATAGCATCGCAAAGTTGGGTTATACTATGTTAATCCGGAATCTTGTTTGGTTATTTTAAAATGTATTTAAACTTTTGATTGAACATCCAAAAGGTCAATCCAATTAAAATGTTAATGTTTCATGCATTTGAATTAAATGAACTTTTTAATAAAATGTTCCTTAAGTGACAACTTTTTTGTTTTCCGTAAGTTGTTATGCTAACAGTAACTATTTTAATCAGATTAAGAACAAATGCCGAAAATAAACTTATACCTCATTTATGCTGAACCTTAAGCAACCTGATGGCTCAAGTAGTACTCACCACTTGTATCGTATTAGATCAGCTTTTACTTACTTAGAACACAACTTAACTCATGTAACACACATATTCTTCTTCTCAACAGGCAAACGTTTGCTTAGGGTTTGGGCTTTTGGGTTCGGGTTAGGAAGTAAGGCGAAAGAGAACTTAACTCAACCAACCTGAAACATGACTGAATAAACACAATTTTAGTTTGTTTTGCTGCTTCGTTTGTTCATTCGTTCATTCATTCATTCATTCCTGCGAGTCGATTCGATTCGTTCATTCGTTCGTTGGTTCGTTTCGTTTGTCAACAATTCAATTCATCAAGCGAAAGTTTCGTTTTACCGTCGAATTTTGTTACGTTCTGTTCTATTTTCTTTAACTAAAACACCCTTGAGAGATTCTGTTTCGTTTTTTCACTCTTCCACCACTATTTTTATCTTCTTTCTCTCTGTTTATTTGATCATCTTAGCTGCCACTTGCAGTGCGCACGAACACACACACACTCACACACATACAGCCAGACAACACACAGTTTTTTGGGCCGAACGTAGAGAAGCGACCTTCTGACTGACATCCTTGACTTGCTGCCGCATAGACTTTTACTTTTGGCTTTCGCAAATATGGCAAATGTTCTGCTACTGTGTGGGTGTGCGTCCGTACGTATGTGTGTATGAGTGTGTGCGAGCTGAGCAAAAAGTTTACAAACTTATATTGAAAAATGTTGTTAACACGCAAAAGTTTTTCGCAACGTTTACACAGCAGCTACAACAACAACAACAACAACACCAACATCAACTAGAAAATCAAGCTAAACAAGTGAAATTCAATAACTGGACACACACTGTGTGCAAGCAAATAACCGAAACGTAGGTCATGTTAAAGTGCTCGGAAGAAGAAGTTTTTGCTTTTCTCGAAGGTGTGTGAGATGATTCCACCTGGAATTGGGTCCAAGCACAGGGATTCAACTTTCTTTTTTTTTGGTGGACGAGCCTCAATTTGAATAGCATGCGTCTGTATTTTGTTTGCTTACTTTTTTTCGTGGAGACGTGCTTACCTTTTTGGTGTGTGCCTGTGTAAATATTTATTTGAGGTTTTAGCGCAGCAGCCATTTGTAGGCACAAACAAATCGCCAAGCTGTAAGTATTTGTCTGTGTGTTAATTCAATTTGAAGTAACTTTTGCTTGTGTGCTAGGTTGTTCTTCTTGTTGTATATTTGAAAAACTTGCCTTTGCATGGGCAATTTCATTTGGATACCACAAAAAAAAAAAAAAGAAAAGCTTACAACAAATGCACTCAAAGACATCAGTCCCCAAGCAATTTCTCAATCAAAGACACATCTTTCAAGCCAAATGAACTGAGGTGACTTTCGTGTGCAGAGAAAATCATGCTGAATGGAATTTGAATTCATAAGAAATGAAAATATCATATTTAGCTTTTGAATTGCGTCTCATTTACATTTCAAAGGAAATTTTATATTTGATATTGACTATTTTTGTTGTTGTTTCTTTAATGCTCTACGTCTTTAATTTATTTCAAGATATTTATGAATTATCAAAGAACTAAGTATCATAGAATTAGGCTCATTCGATTGAAACGTTTATGTAAATTTTTCTTTTATTTTTTATTTTCTTCGATGCAAATATGAATTCGTGATAAACAATTTACTGTGAGAATATAAATTTTATATGCAATAAAAACAATCGTGGAAAGCCTCTTTTGATGGCAAAGTAAAGTTAAAAATGTAGTTAAGAACCTTAATAAAATGTTGAATTTATTTAATTATATCCATTAATCGTATTATAGGGCTTAGCTCCCTTGTCAAATTCGTATTTATGTACAATATTATTTTGCACTGCACTTAAAGCAAGATTTGCTGCAAACGTCGAAAAAACCACCGAAGCAAACCACAATTTCAATTCAATTGTTATTTAGCAGCAACCACAGCACACATTTGCTGTTGCTGTTGTTGTTGTCTGTTGCGCATCGATACATTCATTGATGCTAAATAATTCACACATAATTTAACAAAGAGTTGACATCGACTGCGATGGCGACAACGACGGCATGTTGTTGTTGTTGCTTTTTTTTGTTGCTTTCTTTCTTATTTAAATTATTTACCATATTATCAAACGTGTCACACGCAATACACACATCCACACACACCCACACTTATACACACACACACACATGCCATCAAGGATGCGAATGCCTGCACGTAGCACTTGCTATGACAGGAAGAAGCACGATTTGTGTGGGGTTGTCAAATGGTTAGCTGGAATGGGGAATGTTGTTGTTACTTGAGCTGGCAGCAAAACAAGGAGGATGGAAGAGGGGGAAATCGACGCCTTGTTTTTGTACGGTTTTCAAGTTATTGCATTGCTTTCATACATAGAAAGTGGAAATCATAAATAGTTTGGTAAAAGCAACAAGAGAAAGTCAAGTCAAATGCAATTACAAAGAACTTTGATTGCCCTAACTGGCAAAAGAAAAGATTGTCATCAAATAATGTAATGAAAAGTTCATAGATAATAGCATTGGATCAATAAGTAAAATATTTTATCTATACTTTCTTCTTTTCCACCTACAGCTCAATTAAATTTTAGCTAAAGAAAGTTATATTTATATACAAATTATGTATCTTATAACTGTATGGAGTTTCTTTTTTTATATTTTTAAGCAGATTTTCTTAGTTGGAAGACGGTAAAAATTAATATAATGTGGATAGCAACCTCGTATAAAACACTTTTAAAATGTTTAAAAAAACTGAATAGCAAAATTTACATACACCTTCACTGGTAGAGTATTCAACGGCTTGCTTCTTGTATCGTTCGCTTGTTTAAAATTTAAAGCAAAGCCAAATAAAAGCCGACAAATTCCTGGCAGCATATAGGAATATACATATATGATTATATTGAAGTATTCGCGAACTCCCACACGCATTTTTCATATGGTTCATCTTTTTTTCCTTTTTTTTTTGGTAACTGTTGTTTTTATCGAGTTTCACTCCGGAGAGGGGGATATGGTGGGCTGCTGTGAGCTGTGAGGCAGCTAATCATGATTTGCAATTTAATTTGTTTGCTTTCGCGTGCGTGGCGCAAATAAATTGATGGCACCAGCCACGCCCACATACAGTTCGAAAGGTTGAGGGGGTGGGTAAACGGGAGGGGTAGAGGACACACGAGCTATGCTGCTGCTGGTGTTTGCTTGCCACAATGTTGCTGTGGTTCTTGTTGCTGTTGTGGGTGCTGCTTAAATCCAACAACCAACAAGCCAACAACAACAACAGTAAAAACAAAGAAACGCGAGTGAAAAAAAAATGTTGTGTGAGTGTGTGTGTGTGTGTATGTGTGGGTGTTTGAGATACTTTTGCGCGTAGCGCTTCGTTTGACTTTTGCACACACATTTTCATTTTGCAATTATTTGCATATTTGATCACGTAGACACGCCCATTGCGGAAACTCCCACAACTTTGCCATTGTTGCCACAACTGCTATATGAGAGTGTATGTGCGTGTGTGTGTGTGCTGCAAATAATTAAATTTTCTTTGCCTCTTACACGGTACGCGTGTTAATTTGGCAATTGCATTTTAACGCCATTTTGCTATTCAACAGCATTACCAAGTTTTTATTGTCGGCTTAAAATTTTATTCTTTTCATTTTTGAATTTTTTATATTAAATTCAATACCGTAAAAATCTATGTTTACACTCTACAATAGCTCTGCATATTATTTTTTAACGGCTTTTGATGCCATAAATTAGTGACCTTTCATCGACTTATGAGTCGCACTGATCTGTCAATTCCCATAACAAAATTAGCCCGATTTTCAAGTGAAATACATCAAAAGACTTGGCTTGAGCCCAACAATATTACTCAATTTAATTCTTGAACATATTAAAGCTAAAAGAACACATCTGAAAACAAAAGCCAATAGCCTCCACTGGCTTATCAACGCTAGCTCTCCGCTAAGTGTGAACTGCAGGGTCCTGCTTGACAACTCATTTCTTAAATCAATGTGGAACTATGCACAGAAAAAATAGTAGCCAGTTGGTGTCAAAATAATCTCGAATGCGGGCTTACATTTTAAGAACGGATTCCGGGATAACGGGCTATAATGAAGTACATTAGTGCTAAAAGAAGTCAAATGGACTTTTTCACAAGCTGTAGTCCGAATTGGGCTTAACTAAAGTACAAAAATTTTTATTTATTAATCCGTGAATCGATACTCGCTCTCTCGCAAACATGAAATGCGTATGCAAAGTAACGGGATCACTCTCTCTTGCGAAGTAACGGAAAGTCTCTCATTAGAGCAGTGGTCGGCAGCAAGGCGTATTTAACAAGGTGGCAGCGACGTCGACCTCGGGTTAAAATTAATACCATTGGGCTAAATGTCGGCTACTATTAAGAGTTCTGAAATTAATAAAACGTACTTAAAGTGACCCTTTTTGACATCCTGGGGCTACGTTTTGAGACCAATTGGCTTGTTTTTTTTTTCAGTGTGCATGTCAGCTATAAGGTAATGCTGCACGCAGTATCATCGACAGAGCCCAGTCGAAGATCCTGAGCACTATCACCTTGGCACTGTGGGAAAAGTTGTTGCGGAGTACAAAGAACATTACTAAAGCAAGCTATCATTGCACCCCAATTATCTCACTCGAGGCCTTAGAAACTCGTGCAGCCGATTCCGTCTTTGTCGTATTGACTTTCCGACACAGCGATGAGTTGAGGTACGCAGTCACCAACTAATTTTCCAACAACAAACAGTTAATTAGGAAATATTTGTAAGATTTGTTAACTTTTTGTTAATTTTCTTATTTGAAAGAAAGATTCAAAAAATTAAAATTAGTAAAGTTTTAATAAAAAAAGTCTAGAAACGTGATTTTTATGCCAAATTTATGTATCCGGACGCGAAAACATTCGGTTGACGTAACTTATTCAAAATTAGCCCGATTTTTTAATGCTATACATCAAAAAGTCTTTGATTAAGCTCTTCTTGATTTTCATGCCAAATAACGATGGTCCACAATCGAAATGGGTTTTGGTCAAATCATTCGATTGCCATAACAATCCATTTGTTTAACAGTTATATATATAGATTATTAATATCTTAGAATGTAAAGCAAATATGTTTAGTTTTTCAACATTTTTCTCAGTAAATAAAATAAATTGCATAAATACAAAACTAGACATTTTCGAAAACTCAATTTGCTTTTTGTTTACCATAAAGTCAATATTGCAATGTTTTTGTCATATTTAATTGAATTTAAAGCATTTGACACAAACAAAATTTGTTGATTCGAACAAAAAAATATTTTGCCAAATTGATTTTCAATTGGTTGGGACATCATCAAATTAACCTATTGCTTCCTGCTTTGTTTGTGGAACTTTTCTTGAATTTTCAGCAGTCTTTTCTTTGCTTCCTTCAGTTTTTTTGGGAGTGTGTGTGTTTGCTGTTTTTGTTTTACCAAAGTTATGCCAAGAAGCTGAGTAAACTATGAAAACCATAAAGCCATTTGCACATTGCCATAACATTTCCATAAGATGAACATATTTTTAGCCATTTAGTTTGCAGTTTTGCCCAGCCCTTAACCCCGCACCGCATAGCCCTTACTTCAACTGTTCAGCTATCAAATTGAATCTTCTGTGCGAACATTTGCCGACAACTTTTATTGCATCTGGTAGGTAATCCTTGAGCAAATTTAACTCATCCGACAGTTTAGTTAGTTGCACAGAACAATAAAAAGATGCTTACATACCACACACAGCATTAAGAAGTTAGCAAAACCGTAATATAGTTAAATTAAAATTACATCTGGCTAAAAATTTGTGCAGAGCAAATAGCTGAAAGCTTTTTCATTTTATAATAATACACATAGATTGTTTTCATACTAAAGGTTCAAAGGTTTTTTTTTCTTTTCCCGAATATCAAACCCTTATTTAGTAAAAGAAAACTCAATTGCAATTTTACAAAAGTTGCGGCCATGGAGCGAAATTCAACTAGTAGTTATAGCTACTCATTTAAAATTCTTCACATGCCGTACAAATTTGTGTCACATTGCTCATACGACCCGTCGTCGCAGGTCAACAGCAGCACACAAGCAAACAGCAATAGCAAAAGCAAATTTCTCAGGTAACGGCGAGTGAATGCGGCAGCAAAAGGGAAGAACAAACAAACAAAAGCAAACAGCGAGACAAATGGACAGATGAATATCGAAAGCCTCGATGCCCAGGCCCATTTACGAATGCTCAAAAAGCAATTGAGAATGATTTACGTTATGTTACGTTTGTGTGTGACTGTGTGTGTGTGTGTGTGTGTCTGCTGGACCATAGAGGGCGCCACACAATATCTAGTTGGCAGTTAATTACAATTGGTACTCGGCTCTCGCCGCTCTAATCGTGAATTAATAAAGTGCAAGATTTATGACGTTGCGGCTTTGACTGAATCTGTATGTGTGTGTGTGTGTGTGTGTGTGTGTGTGTGTGTGTGTAGTGGCTTTGATAGAGTGTTGCTCTGTGCTAATTCTTTAAACAACGTTGCGAGACAAGCGTACAACAATGAAAATTGCCACTAGAAGTACACTTGAGAAAAACAGGAGAGAGAGAGGGGGAGAGAGAAAGAAGAGTGAAAGAAAAGCAAAAAGGCTTCATGGCAATCTATAACAAGAAAAATGGCAAGGCAATGCACTTGAGTGCCGCTTCTAAACGACAAAGTGCAGTGAAAAGTGGAGCCCCTATTGTTGTTGGCGCCGCGGGTGCCATACAATTTCACTTCCTTATCGCACGCTCTCAAGTGTAGCGTTGCCACACCCTTTCCCCGCCCGCACCCCGCGCCAGCAATGAGAACTTCAATTTTCAGCGTCACACAATGAGTTGTGCTTGAGTTTTGGCCAAAGCTAAAGCTATACTATAAAGCTGATGCTCCAGACTGCACAGCTTCAACTTCAATTGCGACGGCGACAAAGGCGCGACAGCATTTGATTTATCAAAAGCGAGCTGCACAAGAATAAAGCACCAGCAAGCAGCTCAAAGTGGCAACAAGCAAAAGCGCAAATCACTTCCGTACTACAGAAAAAGCAGGACGCAATGAGGCAAAGATCGGAGACGTTTGCTGCTTCAGTGTGTTTATGACTTGCATTTTATTGCATTAGATACGAGTATCAGTTAATACAACAGTCAAGCTAATGAAATGAAATGGAAAATTAAAGCCTCTTTTCAGCACAGAACAGTTTTAATTATTGAAATGAGTTTATGTGAAAGAGAGTGTAAATAAAATGTGTTTATTTAGCAAATACACATTTGATTCGTTTCATTAACAAAAGAATTGATTTTAAATTTATTCTTAAACATTATTTGCATCTTAAACCTTTTTAACACTTCTTTAGTTACACTCTTTACTTGCTTATTTATACATTTCTATTGAAAGTAATTTCATATATTTTCCCTTCATTTCCATTCCTTCTTGCTTTTTGTGGCATCCATCGTAACTGCATTTTGCTAAAGGATCAGTTCGTTGACTCTGTTTGCAGCATAGAAAAACGAGTAAGAAATTCGAAAATTGCCCCACAAGAAATTTGCTCAATTCTCACGTATTTACTATTCTTGTTGGTCTTCTTGCTGTGGCCATGTTTTGTTGTTACTCTACTTGTTTTTGTTGCTCTGCCTCTGGCAGCAATTTCGGAAAAAAAGGAACAAAAACAACAGCAACATCACATAAATCTTAATAAGCAAGTTGGGGGCAGCCACAGCCTCTCGGTTCCCAGTTCCCAGTTCTTTCGCTTCTCGGTTTTTGTATCTCGGTTACTTGTTTAAGTTTACCTGTGCAGCCATTTGGTTTGAATTTGCTTCCTGTTTCCCCGCTTACTGCTAATTTTTTGCACGCCTTTGCCTGTAAATAAGCCACGTTGCAAGTGGCACGCCCCCAAAACAAATACTAACACTCAAGAAACACACACACACACGCTCGTGCAGTTTCACAATAGCTGCCATAATTCAACATAAAATAACGCAGGCAACGAAAATAAAAAATAAAAACTGCAGACACTGCAGGTGCTTAGCAAGTGTTCTACAACTTGCCTCGAGTCCCAGTCGAAGAAAGTTTTGCCAAAATGCAGTGTTTAGTTTTTTGGATAATTCCTGAAAAGCTAAATCAGAATTTAATACGTCTTGATATTTTAATATTTTAACACAAAACTAGGAAAATATGTTAACGAAAAATCAATTAATTAATTGTTAACTTTAGCCTTATATTTATTGAAAATTTGATTAGATATAAGGTGAATTGACCTGTTTAGCAATTCCTTATGTCTCACCCTAACGTCGGAAAAGACACTGTGTTTTATTTTAAAGTAATTTTCTTAAAGTTTACAAATATTTAAAAACATGAAAATAACTATGAGATAAAAATATTCTTGTAGTGACTTGCTTCTGATAATCTTGAATCATACATTACAAGATCCAAATTCGACAAAGCTATAAAGTCTTACAAAATCTTTCGAAATAATAAATTTTTGAATAAATTTAAACATCTTGATTACAATTGTGATAATCAAAGTCTGTAGAACGCCCGACTAAAATGTATAAGAACAAGCCATTATTTTGCAACATAACACTTATTTTCTCAAAAATACTTAATTCTTTTAAAAATTGTATTTTATTTCAATTTGGGCAGCTTGTTATTAAAGACATTGTAATCAAAGAAAAATTTATAGTATTTAAGTATAAGTATTCTAGCTCCTTTGGTTTTCTCTGATGATTTGCCCAAAACGGAATGAAAAATATGTCGCTGCGACTTAAATGCTCACTCATACGATTTTAAGAAATGAGAATTAATGTAAGTCCGTATCTAATTTACAGCCGTAAAACGCGTTGAAAAGCCAAAAAAACTACAAAACACGAACAAAAATCAGCGAAAATGTACGAAAACGAAAAAAATAAAAATAAATAGAAAGAAAGACCGAAACTTTTCTTATTTCGCATGAAAAATGCAAAACTTTTTTAATATGCAAAAAGTTAAATTTCATTTAAATCAAGATTGCTGCGGATGCTGAAGCTCCTGCTTCTGCCGCTGCCGTTGATGGTGTTGTTGTTGTTTTCGTTGTTACTGCTTTTGCTGCGGGCTTTTTGTATTGCCTGCTTGACGTTTTGCTGGCTCTTTAACTCTTTTTATTTTTTGTATGTCTATGCCCCAAAAAATCGGCGTTCTCAATTGAACTTTAAAAGCAACTCCAAAAGCTATGTAAAAATACAAATAATAATAGTAATATCGAGAGTAAAAATAAAAGAAATAAAATCGAGAAAATACAAAAAAATATATATATTTGGGCAATTTGCGTTTGTTGTGTGTGCAGTCAAGCAAATGCAAATGGCGCGGAGGAGGCAGGTGGGTGTGGACGAAAATGTTGGTGGCGCCGGGCGCTCTGTTTATGCATTGCATGAGCATTCGGGCGCATGCTGCTTATTGTTGACAATGCAATAACAACAATAACATCAGCAATAACAACAGCAACAGCAACAACTATGACTGCAACAGCAATAATGCGGGTGCTGCAGCTGAAAGTTTTCTCTCTGTGTGTGAGTGTGTGTGTGTGTGTGTGTGGGAATGCTTTAATTAAATTTACCAGACATGTGATTCTTAAAGTCAATAACGCTTTAATTTCAAACAAAATAAAAATTCTCATGGAGAATTAATAAGAAACTTTAATTCAATTACATAAAATAGCTTCTAAGGCATTTTATTGATTATTATTGTATATTTAGAAATTCAATTCTAGTTTCTAAGAATTTAAATACACAAAGTTAAATTTTCTACACTTAATTTATACTCAGAAATATTTAATATTTTGCAATTTATTTACAAATTCTAGCATTGTAGCTAAGCTTACATTTTCTATTCGGTTTATTGGCGAAATTGTGGCGAAATCGATTTAATATGCCACTTTGCATTTTGCTGAGCCCGAACGATGCGCGGCTTTTAATGACATGCAACAGTGCAGTAAATTTGGTCCGTCTGTATAAACACATCGACATCCACAGCACAGAGAGAGTGTGCGATAGAGAAAGGGAGTGTGCATGTAAAATGCATGCATGCATGCCACATAGGCAACCACAAATGCCAAAATTCTCTCAACTCTCCACACAGCAACCTCTTCCTTTTACTTTTGCCTCTACACTTGCCCCATGCCTCTTCTCTTCTTCAGTTCGCTGTCAGTGTTGCTCTTGTTGTTGTTGTTGTTTTTGGTAGTTCGTTGCAAGTCCATGAAATTCATTGATTGCAACTGGCTGCAATACAAATACAAACATTCCGCTTCCGCTTATTGCACAATAATTGGCGCACAAAATTATGCAATGAAAATTCGCTTGATACTTAGTTACTTTAACCCTGTGACAAGCAAATGCGTATTAACTAAAAAAAATAAAAAAAATAATAAGAAATAGCAATATAATATAATAAGAAATTTAAGATACCTATACAAACTAAAACAAATATTTGAAATTAATTACAACAATTATTTTTTAATCCATAATCCATGTTTGATCATTATGTCAGAGCAGTAAGAAACAAATACTTAAAAGTATTGCCAGTTGCCAGCTGCTTTGATGTTGTGCGCTTTAAGGAGGGTTAAACTAATTGCCATTGGCGCTGCCAACTCGTTGCAAATTGCGTGTCCGTGTCGGATTCGATTGAAACATCAAAGTGCGCTGCCCACTTGAGTTAGGTGCAAAAGCAATTACGCGCATTGACTTTGTAATTAAAATCGATTTTCATCAACTTTTACAGCCAGCCAAAAGCGCTTTTGATTTTCAAACATGCACACACACACACATACACACAGACACACACTTGCACAGTTGCACTTGTGTATGAGATGCGGGCCAACAATCAGTTTTTGTGCGCCGCTGCTGTTTTGTGGCAATTTTGATTAGAAATTTGGCACGTTCCCTTAGTCTGTCGATCGCATTGCCTGTTTAACACACTTGTAAACTGCAGCTGCTGCTGGTCCCAAGCTGCATCTACAACTCATCTCGTCGCCCATCTTCTTTTAAGTACAAGGGTATTTGTCGTCCGTCAACACTTGTCGTCACCCTTTTTGTCTGCCATAACCACTTGTTGATGTTTGGATTTGATGAAAAGAGCGATGATTGCTTATTCCGTCACCCTATTCAGCTGGAGCCAAACAAGATAATTGATGATTACATGTTTGAATGCCAGAAACTTTCTATTAAACCTGCTAAAGGACAAAATCTTATCATAATAAGATCCAATAGTACTTTATATACATATATTCTTAGTAGCTACAAATACACTTCATGTGTCTGACTTCATTCAGGATGTTTGACGTCAGTCAACGCATATTGCCTTGTGTTTAATTATTGCCATTCTGTGACTACAACCTGGAATGGGGAATACAATGCAGAAGTAAATATGAAGAAAAAAGGAGGAGAATACATATGCATATGCAATTGGATTTTATTTCGTTGATTTCTTTTATTTGATTATTTTTAATAGATGTGGGGAGCAAGGCACCTGCGTGGCTGCCTGCCTGCCATCTGGGAGGCAAACATCTTATCGTTGCTTTCGTTTCGCTTTTGATGCATTGTGGCAACAACAATTCAATTCAATTGAATTAAATTTAACGCCATTACTCGAGTGCTTGTCCTCTCGTCATTCTCGTGTCCGGCTCGCTCGCACATGCATACATACATGCACTGCATACTACACATGTTGTAGTACACTACAAGTCATGGCTGTCCAGCGTATTGCCATTGCCCATATGTGTAATCTGTTTGCCAATATTAAAATATTCATTCACCTTAATTGTCAACGGCCGGACCCCAGACCCAGAGTCACAGTCAGAGTCAGTGCCAGAGTCAGAGCCAGAGTCCAGCATATAGATCGCCACAACCGCGCCAAAAGCTCAACTCACACACGCACACACACATACAAAGTGCGCCCAACACACACAAACATAATAACTTGATCTCTGTTGAGTTGTCAGCAGAACATCACGAAAATTGTAACGAGCAACATAAAAAAATGTTTCCTTTTTGTATTTTGTATGACGATACACTAATAACACAAGAGTTGCTTTAATTTCTAACTGAAAAGGCATACAAAGATGTTCAATTTATGAAATAAAATACAAAAGTTACATGTAATAATTCTTATGATTGCATTAGACATGTACTTAAAGTTGGAGTAGTAATAATGGTATATGATAATAGTGGAAAGAGAAAATTACAGGACCTATTATGTCAATCTGCTTATTATACATAGATAATAAATTTTGTCTCTTTGATATGCATTTTTATACTTTTTTTGTTTTGTAATTTTGACTGGGTGAGTATGTTAAGAGAGGGTATATTAAAGCCGCCTTTTTCTACAATATTTTTCAATGTTTTTTTTTTAACATTTCGTTTTTGTGTGCAAAATTTTTGCGACGGCTGTCTCTTTGTTGTTGTTGTTGTTGCTGTTCTTTTTATTTATCTGCTTTCGTTGTACTTTTTACGGCATCAGGCCAAGTGGTGGCCATGTGGGTCTACATTGCTGTGGAAGGTGGGTATGGTCCTCTCTTCATCTGGTCCTGGCTGCCCCACAGAGGCAGCAACAGCATCAGCAACGGCGGCAGCAACGGCAACGGCACAACAATTGTAATCACTGGGAATCAGCATGTTTCACATACCAACACGAAAATCTGTCGAACATAAAAAGCAAAAATGTTGCCACCCTCATAAAATGTAACTGTATAGGTGCAGCACACGTATGTAAGTGTGGATGAGCGTGTGTGCGTATGAGGGTGGTGCGTGTGTGTGTGTGTATGCCCAATTCATACTGGCACAAAGTGCTGTGCTTGCTGTTCAAAAAGTGAACGAATTCAGGCCCCTTGTTGTCCTTTTCCATTCCTTTACTCCCAATTGTATGGGGTTTTTTTGTGTTTGTTTTGTTGTTGCGCTAAATGTATAAAGTTGTGCCGTGCCACAATGCGAGGCAACACCAGCACCACCAACCCGAAACGCATCATCCAACAACGTCGCATTTCACCTTTTGCGTCGCATATGAAAATTCAATTTGCTTTTCAATATTTGTCTCACTTATTTTGTATTTTGTTGTGCAAGGATACGCTCTGGCGAGGCGATCGGCATTTAAATTTCATGACAGAGTTGTTGTAATTAATGATTTTTATGCACATGCAATAAAAGCGCCAAATGCCAACAATGTCCTCACACACACACAAATACCGAAAACTGGCTGCATAAGACACAAAGGACACAAATGTCCGGAGCAGTTGTAAAAACGCAGTTATTTGTTATTTTCAATTAGCGCAGAGGTCCAGCAAACAAAATGTTAATTACAATCTGTGCGTGAAAAATTGTGAGTACTCACAGCCGAATCATATAAAATAAAGGAAAAATGGTTACAAGGAGGAATGAAGTTAAAGTTGCAGGCATTGGAAAAGATTGGGAAGCAGGTTAGTCAAAGAGTTAAGATTGCCTTTGCATAGTTGAATATTTTTAAATTTTTACCTATTGCTATAGAACTTTAATGTCTCGTACTTGCACAAATGGCACGGAAATCATCAGATCTAGGCCAAGCTGTGATTTGTATACAGTCAAACTTGCATATTATGAATCTCAAGAAGACTAGAAAAAACATCGTTTGAGGACAAATAATAAATAGGTTTTATTCATGGAACAATTTTCAGCGTTATATAAAACAAATTTTATTCTGCGGAAGATTGATATATGGTAGTTTGAGGGTATTTGTAATGGATTGGGATTAATCTGTCGTTAACATACAGCTAAGACAGTGAAAAGTGAATTGCTTCTGGCTTATTCAAGTTAACAAACTTAATAATGTAAGAAATATTTTAAGAGATCTGCATATAACTTACATTAAATGTTAAGCATGTCAGTTAAAGTTTTAAGAAAATATAAAAAAATAAATGGTTCTTTATATGAATTATTGTAATGAAAGGTGCAAATGAATTTTAAATTGTATTCCATAAAATATTTTAATTAATGTTTTTTGTTTTCTTTGACATTGCTTATGTAAGAATTAAATTGGCTCAGTGTATTCCAGACAATAAGTAACACACACAAATGAATAAATCTCTTTAATTATCTGACGTCAGTTCAGATAACAAGCACTTGATTGCTATTTATATAATTATGTAATCCGTTATGCAGTTTTCATATGTTTTTCCGAAACAAAAGACAAATGAATAACTCCATTTAAATTAACGACTATATCTGTTTTGCAGGCATTTTGTCTGTTGATTTAACCGTTAACGAAATGTCTTAATTGGCAATTCGAATTTGTACTCGATGAGCTTAATTTCCGATAAAGATTATTTAGTTCACACACACCCAGCGCTAATTTTCTATGTCCATCTGTTTTTGGTACGAGATTTATGTATGTTTGTTCGTTCGCTCGCCTTTGTTTGCTACTCCTTAAGGAATTGGCCACTTTTTGGTGCAAGCTCCTCAGCCCGGACGCCCACGCATACCCCTGGTGGCATGTCAATAAGCCATTTCGTGGCATTCTCGCTTAGTTTCGGAAATATCGCCTGAATGATTTTCGTGTTAAATTAATTAAATTCAATGCGTGCTCGACAAACATTTGACCAGAGCCGATAGAGCCAAATGAAGCAGCTGCTGAACGCTTACCAAATCAAATCGTGCCATAAATTCGCAGCCCCTGTAAATTGGCCATATATACATAGATACATATAGACATTCGAATGTGTATACTTAGAATGGATAAGGTGTGGATATTGTATTAGTGAAGGTTCAACAGCCAAAATGTTGTAAGAGATTAAGGATGTTCTCTATAGTGTTAGTATTAAAGTCGATGTTAAATTTTATTATTTAAGCTTAAAACAAAATCATATCATGCGTATGCTAATAAATTATGTACATAAAGTTTAGTGTGTTGCTTTCAATGTATTAATATATATATTTTTTAACATATTTCTTAATGAGTACACACAACCATTTTTTTTATTAATGAATATATGTTTGTTTGTTTTTAAATACTTTTTTTTTGTGTGTGAATAAAAATTCTCGTTTACAGGCAATTTTTGTGTGGTCAGCACTCCTTTGGCAATGTTTGTATGCAGCAGCTGTGCAAATATCTCTTATGCCTCTCACTTCCCAGCTTCCCCACAACTCCCCTGTTTCGGTCTAAAACACTTTTTTTACCGTGTGCCGTATAGTTTGCCACCCGTTGCTGAGTAATTAAATTTAACGCTTAAAACAACAACAGCAACATATACACATACTAGAGCGCAAAAAAAGAGAATAAAAATTGACCACGCAAACAGAAGAGAGAGAAACAGAACTGAACTGAAATGCAATTGTTAACGGCCTGCAGTTGGTTTTGCAAATCGTTTGACAGCATTGCAAAAAAAAACTGCAAAAAAAGCAAACAAACAGCTGCAAAAAAATAGAATAAATATTTCTGTGGTCGTGCGAAGCTAATGGAACCACGAGAAATGCGAGAATATGATGATGTTTATGGGGGTTTGGGCGGGGGGATGAATTTAAATTGGCTGTGAATTATGTGCAAAAAGCTTCGATGCTTCGATTTTGAGGCATTTCAATATAATACAATAAACATTTGTTGCAAAATCATATTTACATTGTTTTTATTGTTTTCATACTTAAATTTTGATATACAAATGGTCAAATTTATCACAGCTGTTGTTATGGGATTAAGCGTATTTAGTTTTTGGCATTAATGGATTTTAAATAGCATTTAAATCAATTGTTAACGACGCATGAAATGATTTATTTCTTTGTTTATAATTCAATTATACCTAATTTGATCAAAAAATTTAATTCGATTAAGGTACAATGTATAATCCGATAAATCGAAAACAAAACGCGATCTAAAAATAGCATTAACAACAAATCGAGCCAACAAGATGTAAAGTATTTGATTAACATAACTTGTTGTTTACGTTATGCTTAGACAAGTTGTATTAACAAAGTCATTGTTGACATGTCAATGGCTAAAATGTCTTGGCAAATACTTCATTAGTTCATTCAATCAATCAGTCGAACTACATTTTTCACCGACCACACTCATTATGATGAAGCAAACAGGCAAGCAAGCAAGCAACAACGACTTCGATCGACACCCAATAAAGTGAAATGAACTGGTGGCTAAATAAATATAAATTGCTTGACATTAACTAAGTAGTGGATGGAGATGTGGGTGGAGAACAACAACAACAAATGAAAGTTGCCGTTGCCGCAAAATAAACAACGAGTTGACTAATTAAGTGGCATTTGTCAGAAAGGCCTTTGGCTGCAAATTGAATGTAAAGCGAATAGATAAGAGTCCGGCGTAAATGCAGAAAATGTAATCAATTCAAGTCTCTCTTACTTTCGATGTGTATGTGTGTGCGGTTATGAATGATGAGCAAACATTCACAATTACAGCAATTGCTTTGTAATTTTAGGGGATAGTACAGAAGGAGATGAATTCAATTATGGCCAGAGAGACGAGGCGAAGGCAACTTTGTGTCAACGTGCGCCATTATTTGTGGCAAACGCAACGAAGCGTCGCTAAACCGGATGAAGATGGCACTGAAACTGGCTGTAGCCAAAAACAGCCGTTGCCTCTGGTCAATAAACGAAGGCGTACACCGAGATGGAGCAAAGGTGGAGGGGGGGACGCCACGTTGCATGTAATCAAACAGTTTGCGTAGCAATTTTCGATTATCGTTTGACTGATTTCGTGTTAAATCAATTAAGACATTGCCCAAGTTGCCGGCCCAACGCAATGGAACGTGCGTTCTCGGCCTACGTATTCGTGCCGGCTGCCCATTTATCTAAAATCCCAGGCCAACACACATACACACACGCATACACAGGAAAAGAGTAAAAGAGAGACAAATAGAGTATAAGACAATGGGACATGTCTTGGGCCATATTGATTGAGCCCGTTCAGTGTTTAGTTTTTGCACCGACTTGATTAAAGCTGTTTCTCCAAATGCCTTTCACATTGTGCAGCTTTCAATTTATGAAGAACACACACACACACAACTCCCCCGCGCACATCTCTGCCTCAACTGTTTGCCAGCTGACAAGTGCAGAAGTTGTTGCCGCTGTGGCTAAAAGTTTGTCAAAAACTTTGGACTTTGCTTTATTTTGTAGCCGCATAAACACTTTGAAATAGACCGATTCGAAACGTAGTCAAGACGTTTAAGGAGGGGAGAGGGAGAGTGGGGGAGAGCGAAGAAGTTTGTACTGACGCCCTCGTAGCCACGCTTCGTACTCTTCCGCATAAATGTTCGCTAACAACCCAAAAAAGATTGCAACAAAATTCAAATTGAAATTTTGATATATTTCAAAGAAAACATTGTTGTTGCAAACTGTCACACTTTCCCCAAAATGTGGCCAAAACGAGCAGTACAAATTATTCCGAAAATCAATTCAGGACTCGCTATTTGAATTGTATAAATTTAATATGACGTCAATGTTTTTGTTTTCCAGTTAACAAAGAAATTCTAGAAATTTAATAGCCCGATGAATCCTAAGGCTAGGCAAGGATGCTTTCCATCTTTCTGATAAACAGGTCTATGTACATAATTATATAGTTACTTTATAACAGCTATATCAAAAAATTAAAAATCAGCTTTAATAGCAAATATTGCAGCATACTTTTCAGGGCAAGCTCTTTCTGATAATTCTCTTAAGTAATTGTGGCGGCTGGTAAACAACAATAATGCATGCATAATCGAAACAGGGGACTCGCAATGAGTGTGCGATTCGGCACTTAACCTTTTACTGCCGGTGTGCCCAATGTCAGCACCAACATGCGTTCCAGTACTCGAGAGAAGGAGAAAGAGCGCTGGCATGAATAGCCAATGAAGCAAAAGTGCCGTCATATGAATTAATGAGCAGACGCTCTGTTCAACGGCAAAGCGAACAAATCAAGAGGAATGTTTTAGCAAATGTGCCCTACAGTCGGATGCCCTATTCGCAGAGCCGTTGAAAATGTATGAGAAAACACATTCATTAGACAATTTATGGTTTCATTTTGTAGATGATTTTTAAAATATTTTTATATTTACACAAGATTCAACCTTATTTTAAGCTTTTTATATACCCCTAATATTTGTGTATAGGGTACAACAAATAAAACAATTACAAGAAAGAGAACAGCAGCAACAAATGTAACTACTTCAACTGCAGACAACTTGCTCAAACATAAATATGTATGTGCATACATACATACATACATATCGAATGGTACTATTGAGTGTTATAATCCACAGGCCTTTTGCATTTACTTTCGCTTCAGCCGAATGCTTTTGTATTTCGCGTGAAATATTCATGTGCTTTTGTTTTGTGCTTGTGCTTTTGTGTGTTGAATTGCTTAAGTGCGTCCTGCGTGGGTGGTTAAGTGTGTGTGTGTGTGTGTGTGTGTGTGCGGCGCTATTCTTATTCATTCATTGCGAAACCTTTGCGTATGCATCACGAGATGAAGAAATTATGTTAAGAAGAAAACAAAATTAGAAATATATTGTAACAATAAGAGAGAAAGAGATTACAAAATATTCGTATAATAAATTATTTTACAGGTAAGCCACCTGTAGGTTTTTTGTGTTATCAAGCTTTGACATTTACAATCATGCATACTATTTTCTACAAAAAGCTGTTTATAATAATTTGTATATATTAGATTAGATTCTTAGAAGGGTTTGATACGAAGGTTTCGTCCGCTCAAATAACTTATCTCAAGCGAACTTGCTCAACTTCTGACACACTTTAGACCCAGTACCTTTAAAGCTTTAACATCACGCCAGATTCATTGCCAACGTGTCTGTTCTTTCAACTGGCATTTCAAGTTGATTGAATGGTCGAACATTTAAAATATGCAATGCATTTCGCGATATGAAATGTCGGTCAAAGTGATACACTGACATAAATATAGTGAATGGCTGCAACACTGCGATTTGGGTTAGTTTGAGAGGAGAGTGGGATAGGTTTGGAGGGGGGTACAAGCACAAGCGTTCATTTGGCAATGTCAAAAGGTTGGCCACTGCGAGCTCATTTTACCTAGAGCAACGCCCACCACTTTGCACAGATTCATGCATAAAATTATAATAAATCATGGCACGCAATAAATATGGCACCCACATCGAGTCAGATACAGTCTCGCAGCAACACCAGCACCCTCCCTCTCCCTCCACCCAGCATGTGCGTGGGCGTCGATAAGCTGTCCAACGCCACCTTCTCGTCCCTTGCGTTGTGCTCCCTATTGCCCCCAACGCATTCCAGCTAAAAAAAAAAAGCATCTAAACATAATCGAAAACGCGTTCGCATCTCTTTCGTTGCTTTTCTTGTATTTAAATATAAATGAAAATGTTTTGCAGCCTGATTGCGGCATATTTTGACGCAGCCGCTGGGCTCTTGGCTCAGACGTTCAGAGACAAGGCAAGGGTAGTGCGGAGGGTGTGTGGCAGAGGTGGGCATGTCGGATTTGGAGTATATTTTGCCGTTTTGCTTTTCTTTTGATAAAATCACGTACAGCTTCTGGCCAGAGGAACTCTCATTCTCTCTATAGCTCTCTTGGTCTCAAAAAGATGCTTTAGCTCTTAAGTTGAATGCGCCATAAAGAACGCTGTGCCTTTTTGTTGTTGTTGTTGGTTTGGTTTGGCCTGAAGTGCTACTGCTGTTGTTGTTAAGGATTCAGTTCCTCATTGTCGCACTTGTGCTGTTTGAGATGACACACACAAAAACACAAAAGCACATATGACATCAGCCTGCTTAATAGAATATAAAGTACTTAAGTTGGCCATTTTAATGTTGCTTAGCCAATTTCTATATCCAAAAGATATATTTAAAAACAAGTAAAAACGTTGCAGTCGGACGCAACCGACTGCGATATACTTTGATACCAGTTTACATAGCTGTGTTAAGGATTCTGAGTGCAAATAGTAATATATGAGCGTTTTCGGTATAAAAATTAGGCAGAAAGGGTAGACATTACATTTATCTGTAGCGGATGGCACTTTCTATCCCCCTACCAAGTTTGGAGACTCAAGCGCGGATGTCACAACCAATGTTTATACCAAATGTGATGACTCTAGCTCAAAAACGAAGAAAGATATAGAGGTGGGCAGTATAAGTGGGCGTGGCATCCAAAACATTGATGCAGATCTGTTACGAATGTCACTACCAATGTTCATCCCAAATTTGGTGACTCTAGCTTAAAAACTGGCAAAGATACATGCCTTCCGTTTTTTTTAGGGCGGTGGGGCATGTCCCGTTGTTTGGGGGCGTGGCATCCAAAGTTTTGATGCATAACTTTGTCAGATGTCAGTATCTACCTTCATGTAAATTTTGGTGGCTATAGCTTCAAAACTGTAGAAGATACAGGCATTTTTGTTTATAATTTAAGAGGGGGTGGGGCGGAATAGGTGGGCGTGGCATCCAAACTTTTAATGCAGTTTTTTGGGGAATGTCATCGGCTATGTTGCCCCCAAATTTGGTGACTCTAGCTGCTAAAATGTGGTATATATATGTGTTTTATCGATTTGCACATTGAGGTGTATCGACTTGTTATCGATTTCCCAGGCCCCCTAAGGTCGTAGAGCCCTAAACTTAACACTTTGTCTGACGAAGGCATGAACCAAGATATTTGCAAAGTTACAAGGCTCTAGCTTTAAGGGTGTTGAAAAAAGTTGCGTTCATACAGACGGACGGACGGACGGACGGACAGACATCATGACGGACATTGCACAAACCCAATATACTATGATACCTTTGGTATCAAAGTATAATACATTAAAATGGGCTATTCGAGAAATACCGACTACACTCTAAAAAATGTTTACTACTATTTTAGGAGGAAAACAATTTCCTCCTATAATGTGTGCAAAATTACACACAGTTTACTATTAAACATTTCTTATGTAAAAATGCGCATTATGTGTGTAAAACTTAAACATTTATTGTGTAAAATACACACTCGATGTGTAAAAAAACGAGATATTTCACGCAAAAGTACATTACGTTGGTGCGAATTTAAACACACAATGTTCATAATTACTGCTGATTAGTATTTTTACACATTTCAATAGTAATATTCACCAACGAATGTTTAAAAATACACAAAAATTTAAAATTTACTACACATGTGTGTAATATTAAACAGAAATCAGCCCGTACACATTTTTATAGTAAAATTAAACACATTTTGTAGTAAGTTTGCTATCTTTTTAAAAGTAAATGTGAAGTAAATTTACACACAGTTTTTAGAGTGTAGGTAATACGTAACGCATACAGTCATTTGTGTGCATTTACACATTGAAAAAATTACCATTACGGCTGTTGATGCTGATTTAGAATATATGTACATACGTGTATATACTTTATGGGGTCGGAGATGCTTCCTTTGGTCTGATACATACTTTTGCACAAAACCATTGTACACTTTTTTACCCATTTTATGGGCTAAGGGTATAAAATATCTAAAAAAGAACGACTGTAATTATCACAATTATTATTACTAAGATTAAGTTAATTAACAATTTTTACAGGAAATGAATTTTGAAAAAAAAAAAAAAAAAAAATGTCTCGTAATCGATGAAATGTCTTTTATAAATAAATAAACAAACAATATGCATTAGCAAGGAGTTTAAAACCAATATAGTAAATAACAAATGCTGAACAAACTGAAGTAGATTCAGATTAATATAATATAATACTAGCAGTTTTTTTGAATTAATAAGTATCATTAAGTAGAAGTATGTGCTTAATATTGTAAAGAGATATGCACGCAATAAATAAATGTTTTCTATTATGTTAATCATTTTGACTTACAAAATGTATTATCGCAAGAGTTGTGGCCTTAAAACTTTCAAAATATTAATACACGTATCTTAAACTTTAAAAAAAAATATTTATATATGTATATGGCTAAAATGGCAAAAATGACCAAATTTACCCTCTTTTCATGAAAAATTGTAATTTTTGAAAGAGGTTGAGATTTTTAACAAATTTTTTTTAGTCATTATTAGAATTGTCTGAAGGAACTTGTTGCATCAAAACATTTTTTGTTTAATCCCAGAAAAAAAAGTTTTAAAAATAGACTTTTACAAGAATGGAAAACTGTCAACGGGTACTCAATGGGTTGAGAAGAGTATTTTATCATTAAAACGAAATTTAAATGACGTATCCATTGATACCAAACTTTTTATAAAGTATGTATTTATTAACTGTCAAAGTCGCACATTAAGCCTGTACGCATAGTTTATCTGGCAAGTGCATATTTTTTATAGAAAAAAATTTTTCTTTGTTAAAAAAATAATAAATAATAAAAAAAATAATATTTTTTTTTATCAAGAAAATCAGTAAAAGGGGCGGCTCCAATGAAATTGATTGGGTTATTTTCCTTACACTCTCGCTCGGGTTGGGGGACTCACAGTTTGGTTTTTTTTTTGGATTTTACATTTTTTTTTTTTTTTTTTTTTTTTTTTTGGCTTGTTTTACGTAAGGTGTTGGAAAGGAATTTCCAGCAATCACAATTAGTCGGGGATGTGACAACCCTTTTTGCGCTGTTTCGCGCTGTGAGCCCCTCGACCGCCCCCGAAACAAGCAAAATTGGAAGTGCTATTTAAGCTACAGCTGGCCGAATAACTACTTGTGAATTATAGTGGCCCTTGAATATGTGTACACAGCTGATTTTCAAATTGGCGCCACCTACTGTACATAGCTTAAAAATGATTTTAAAGCGTCTGCAAAAATCAAACAAGCAATTGCAAATGTTATAGAAACATCTGGTAAAAATAAAAGCCACCTACTGAAACTGTTGTGGAAGCCCTCTTGAAACTGGCTTATAACACGCACATGTGTTAAGTACAACAACAACAATTTATGCACATTGTGTTCATATCTCGTGAAGCCAATCTGCTAAACGCATTTGCAAACAGCACAAAAAAAAATATATATATGTCGCTTCTCGTTATCGCGTGTGCAGCGATGAGTGAAAGTTAAACAGAGTTGTGACTCGTGACTTGTTAGTCAGTTGCAGTTGCATAATGAGTTGCATAGCTGAATAACCCACCCAACACAGCCAACCAGCAACGCAACGCCACCAAATGCAAGTCAAACAAATTTAAGTACTTTCATGCGCTATAAGAGCCACCTGATAGAGATCTTTTATTTGAACAGGTTGCCCAACAAAACGCAAACCTTCTACCCCCAACGCACGAATCATTTTTCTACTTTCCACTCGCACATGCAGCCGCTGCAGGCGCGCTTTTATCTTAGAGACTAAATGCATTTTGCATGGCTTTTTTCGCATTTGGGGGAGTTGGGTTCGAGCAGCCATCATGTGCGTCTTTGGTATCTGTGCGCTTTGTGCGATTTATGAATTAACTTTTTTGAATGAAGTCAACTTACAGCACACACACACACACACACGCAAAGAGAGAAATCCTTACAAATGCTACCAGACATATGTATGTAAAATGCTGCACTGCAATTGCACAAAGTGAAGCCCATCCCGCACGACCCCCCCCAATAAGATTTTGTAAATGGCGTACAAATAAAAAAAATAAAAGAAGCGAAAAAGAGAAGCGTAGAAATTTTGCAGATTGCTTGGGCGCTGATAAATGGCAGCTCTCGTGTCTTTGACGCGATTTCTCCAACAATTCTACAAACGCGCACCACCCACAGCCACCACACCAAAGCTACTGTTGCCTCCAACCCATTTTCTTTTACACACTCTGCATATCATATTAGTTGAACTTTTGTGCTTGCCTATAATTGAAATGCCTGCTCAGCTCAGCTCACTGACTGAATGACTGAATGACTGACTGAACTGAACTGAATGACTTGAGTTGAGTTGCTTTACGTTTGTTTTGACATAATTTCCACTTGCCGGCAAAACGGCAAAAAGTGGCTGCATTATGAATGGCATCCGACCATATTTGCTGATTGCTGTAATGGCCCCGTACAAAATTTTTGGCAGTTAAATTTTTTCAAATCAAATAGTTAGGCGCCTTAGTGCAGCAGCGATAAGAAGTTTCGATAAGAATCTGAACACGCCTTTAAAGCGACAAGTGAAAATTCACCACTTGGTGAGTTTCGGATCGGAATGCGAAATTAGGGTCGTCGGGTCGCGAGCATCGAAGCTCGATCTCTTCTTCTGATGTTCATCGCGCGGACCAGTTAGCAGTCACCGCCCAAGAAAAAATAAGTTTAACCTATCTTAAAAAAAATTTTCTAAAGTGCGGAGGCGCATGTGCGTGCATTTTAATCTGAAAATTCCGTGGGCATCCTCTGAAAATATTATTTGCTAAAAGCCAATTATCATTGGTGACAATCGTGCCGAGACGGCAAGGTAATTATTGTAGAAAAAAAATCGAAAAAAAAAGAAACCAAACAATTAAAGCTAATGTGGACATTTTAAAAAAATTATTAGGCATCGCCCTTATTAGGGAATACATCAATTCTGTGGGAACTTTTACACGCCGTAATACCAGGCATTGGTCAGCAGCAGGCAATTTTACAGGAGAGAGAGAGACCAGGCATACCCCACAAAATGAAATAAAGCAGCATCCAGAGCCGTGCAACTCCCCGAAAAAATTTAATCAAAGTTAAAAGAAAAAAAACGTCAGACAATTCAAAATATAAAACCAACAAAAACTTAACGAAAACAGCTAAAAGAAGTGTACAAAATAAAAGTGGACATACCGGTTGAAAAACCCGGTTAAAACCAAAAAAATTATAAAAAAAAAACCTGGCAGATAGAGTTACATAAATGCTAAAATTAAGGTAGTTTAAAGTCTAAAAACGACAAGTGAAACCAAGCAAATAAACAAGAACAAAGCAAAGCAAATACATAAGTAAGACAACAATTAAATCAGACGCAGACGAAAAACGAGAAAAAAAAAAACGCAGCATTGTAATGTGGTATGTGTGTGTGCATGTGAAAACAAACATAAAACAGAATTAACCAAAAAAAAAACAACAACAACAAATTAAACTCGCCTATTGGTAGAAAGCTTATTATTGCGCTTCTAGAAATATTAAAAATAATAAAAATAAAAGAAAAAAAAAAGAAATAAATAAATTACCAAGATGTTACACTTATTAACAAACAACAACAAAAAAATAATTGTAAGCACAATATAAAAGTTGGGATTAATGCGAACCCAATCCAAGTAAAGTGAATGTGCAATATATATATAGTTATATTAAAATTGAAGCAAAACTATAACACCGCATCAACAAGAAGGCCTTCTTCGAGGATCGCAAAGGGTGAGTCGTATCCAAACCAAAAGGCCCGCCGAGCGGTAAGCAACCAAACTTTTGTTGGTCACTGTAAAAATTGGTTACACCAATTCCACGCTTATCAGCAACTCGTGCAGACCTTTTGCTTATCTATTGCTTTTCGCTTTACATGAGATTCTTCTTGGAGTGCGAATTTCGTATGCCAATGAAAAAATAAACGCTAACAATACACTGAAAAAAAACTTAAAGTTGAATTTTTGTACATACATAAAACATATTTAAAATTTTTTTCAGCAAAATTAAAAGTTATTTTTATCAGTATGCGAGTTACATTAAAAATCATTTAAAAATAGCAACTTAAAAAAATAAATATGAAAAAAAAAAAAACGAATCTAGAAATATAAAACAAATTAAAGCCATCATGCATACACGCACTACCACGTCCCCAGAATAAAAATAATATTTGTTAATAGGATTAAAAGACCAAAAATCGTCAATTTGTAGTGTTACTTAATGATATCAACAATGCGTACACTGAACGAAAAATCGTTAAAAATTTGTTTTCTCAAAAAGGAAAACAAAAAAAAAAAAAATAATTAAATATGAAACGGATATAAATAAATGAATTCAACAATTAGATACAAAAAAAAAAAAAAAAAAATAAAAATTTGTAGTACTATATAAGGAACACCTGTAAGCCATGGAATGGAAAAGAACAATATTTTGTTTATATTAAAGAATACGAACATAACTATGGAACTTTAAGTTTTCTTCTTTCTTCTGGTGACATGGGAGCATAATTAAATGATATATATGTAATTACATTTGGGGTCTTTTAGGAAACGTTATTAAAAGACTATGGTTGGGAGGGTAATGATAGAGGGAATAGCCAACAACACCGAAGCGCCCCTCTAGCTTCTCTACAATTATTTTTTTTTTTTCTCATCCTTTAGATTGTGATAGTTTTTTTTTAAGAGTGTTAGAATTTTTGCCATGTGGCTTTCAGATGAATATCGTTTCATCTCAGTATAGTTTCAGGAGGGACTCTTTAATAAACCCTTGGTGTAGCAATCTTTATTCAGCAGCAAAAACCCCCCCCACATCTCCCGCTAGAGCTAGGAATCAATGGGTCCCGCTCCGCTGTCTGTTTACTGATCGACCAACCTGAAGTTGCTTGACCAAAAAAAAAAAAAAAAAAAAACAAGTACCCTGTAGTGTCGATCCGAGTGAAAAGCTTTCTCTACGCTACAAGTTTTTGTCGCGGAAACGTGAGACATACACTACAAGTTTTTGGCGAGCCGCGTAAGGGTTCACCCACCATAAGTTTTTGGCGCCCAGAACGTGAGGCATGTGCTATCTAAGTATTTAGTTACTTTGATTAGTGCTTACCCCGGATTAATGAACATTGTTAGTACAGCTAAAAAAAAAATTAAAGAGGACTGCTGGACATCGATTCGTAATTAGCGTATGCTGATAGGACTCGACCGTAGTAAATTCAATTTTAAATTCCTTGCAAAAAGGAATAGCTTAAAGCCAAATAACAACAACGTATTACCTATTCATTTGAGGTTCTGAAATTAAAGAATTTCTTTGTTTAAGTTACTAATGGGTCCAGGAAAATACTGGCTTACAACAACATACATTAATTAATTATCTCTTTGTCTTCGATTGATATTTTTTTGATTATTAAAGCAGTTAATTAAAGTTGCGGGATATTTTGTACACATCTTTGGAATTCGAGTTTTTGAACTTTTGAAAGCTTCGACCAGGATTACAGGTAGATTATATTTATTCAGCATGTTAACGACTTGAGTAATATATGAAAATTTCATGATAAATGTTTTCTTTAGTGATCATTATTGGAAATCAAGCTGCATAAGTATTGTATTGGAATACAACATAAATACAGTCGTGTTTGGTTGTCCATACAATTCTAAGCAGCTATAGAAGGAAAGTTATGTTCGCTTATTAAGAAAGCAATTGTAGTTACAATAGCCCATCTATATAATTTTCAAAAGCAAGGATAATTGTAGAAAAGCGAAAATATATATCGTTTATTATGTCTCCCTAGAAAAATCACCAGAAAAAAATAATTAATAATTATGCCACTAGAACGTAGCTTCGAGTCAAACCAGCCTCCGCAGGTAGATTCTGCAGGAAATGTCTGCATTATTTGCAGTGAAATTCTGCTCAACACCCAACCCTGTGCTATTACTCCATGTAACCACGTTTTTCATAAGAGTTGTTTGGAAACGCGCGTACAAGTACACAAAGAGTGTCCCAGCTGCTTAGTAGCATTACAGTTTAAAGAGTGGAAGGTAGTCGTAGGCAACCATTCGCCAAATTCTAAGAATGAGGTACCAGCTAATACGAAAAGAGTTGTTGCAACAGGATCTCGCCCATGTACAAGATCGTTGGCACTTCAATTAGAAGGCCTTAATCAGCAAGCACCAGAAGCGCTAATCACGTTACATGATCAATCGCGCACAACCAACCCAGAAAACCAACCTCCGCCTCGTAGTACTCCTACGTATCAAGGAGCAAGGTCGCGCACCAACCAAGTCCCAAACGCACCAGCTAGAAGAGGTCGTCCACCCAGACAACGTAGGCAAAATAATCCTCCTCCAGTAAATACTGTACCGATAGGTGATATAGAGTCAATCGTCCGTGATACCGTCACTAGAGTTTTATCATCCATGTCAAGATCGGGCAGTCTTGTAACTCAACCCGGTCGAGTAGCGGATAATGAAACTCCATTTACTGCACGGAGGTATAGGTCAGCAAATAATATGGATCCCCTTGGGCCACATAAAATAGCCGATGTTCTGCAGAAATGGGGTGTAAGATTTGATGGAACAGTCGAAGGGTTATCAGTGGAAGAATTCCTTTACAGAGTGAAAATCTTAACAATTGAACATTTTGACGGAGACTTAGAAATTATAAGTAGAAACATTCATCAGCTTCTCATTGGTAAAGCCAGCAGTTGGTTTTGGAGATTTCATAGAAGAGTCCAAACATTCAACTGGCGAGAATTTTGTGCAGCTTTTCGAGAGCAATATGGTGAGAGTAGATCGGCTACTGAAGTACGTGAACAAATTCGCTCTCGTAAACAAAAACAAGGAGAATCGTTCGATACGTTTTACGAAAGCGTGTGCAAGCTAATGGAAAGGCTATCAGTTAGTTTTGCTGAAGACGAATTAGTAGAAATGATACAAGGAAATCTACTTCTTGATATGAAAGAGAGACTATTGTTTGAAAACATCTCATCCATTTCCGAGTTGAGACGCCTAGTGCATAAGCGAGAACATTTTCTTCGAGAAGTAGGTCGAGCACGTCCCACACCAGTCAAGTCCTTTCCACCTAGAGTATATGCCCTGGATGATGAACAGCCCAAAGAGCATCTTGAAAGTGAGGAAGAAAAGGAAATTGCAGCTATTAATCGCGTAACACCGATGTTGTGCTGGAATTGCGAGGCTCCCGGCCACATATGGGAAAATTGTTTGGCCGAAAGAAGAATTTTTTGTTACGGTTGTGGAGCTCCGCAGGTATATAAACCCAATTGCCAGAACTGCAAACGAAAGGCGGAAAACCGGCACGGGGGGGCATCCAATGCAGGAAGGGTGTCCCAGAAGTAGAAAATAATTCTATTATAGATTTGAAAAAGGTTAAGAAGTTAGAAAGTAAAGTAGATCAAGAGCTGGAAACTGAAGTAAAATTACCTTTTAAGCCTTATCATGAAAGATTAAGAAACTATTATTTAGTGCGTGAACGAATTTTTGCTGGACTTGAGAAGAGAAGTCGCCGAAACACAATTCGAATGCGAAAATACTTTCATGCGTTGAAGAAGAAGAAAACGCGTATAGTGTCAACAGTTTTTCAAAACAATGTCGACCATCGTAGTTATGCTAGCGTATCATTCTTGGATTTCTCAGAGCTTGGTTTGCTAGACACTGGAGCAAATATAAGTTGTGTCGGATCTCAATTAGCGCGTATGGATTTTTCTCATTATCCAAACTATAAGCAAATCTTGTCACAAGTCCGAACAGCTGATGCTAAGTCCCACCAGATTCGTGGAATACTAAGAGTAAAAATAAAGTACCAGAATATAGAGAAAGATATAGATCTATATATAATCCCTTCTATTGCCCAGAGGTTAATACTAGGTATAGACTTTTGGCGTGCTTTTGAATTAGCACCAGGTATCATAAGTTCTATATTGACTGAGGAATTAGAAGTAAACCAAAGTGAAACCCAATACCCTTTAACAGTTAAGGAAAGACAGCAACTTGATGCGGTAAAAGACCTGTTTCCAAACTTTGAAACGCAAGGTTTAGGTCGCACGGCTTTAATCAAGCACAGTATTGACATTGGTGACAGTAAGCCGGTGAAACAGAGATACTATCCAGTAAGTCCGGCTGTAGAAAAGCTAATGTTTTCGGAAATTGATCGAATGCTTAATCTAGGGGTTATCGAGCCGTCGCAAAGTGCTTGGAGCTCTCCCATGCGTTTAGTGGTCAAACCAAATAAAGTACGTTTATGCCTTGATGCTCGGAAACTTAATGAAGTTACCAAAAAAGACGCATATCCTTTGCAAAGCATCGAGGGCATATTTGCTCGTCTCCCAAAGGCAAATTTGATTTCTAAATTGGATCTTAAAGATGCCTATTGGCAGATTGAGCTTACTGAGGAAGCAAAAGCGTTGACTGCGTTCACAGTCCCGGGGCGAGCATTATATCAGTTTACGGTCATGCCCTTTGGACTCTGTAACGCTCCCTCGACAATGTCCCGCCTGATGGATGATTTAATCCCGCCGGATTTGCGTCATTGCGTTTTTGGCTATCTCGACGATTTATGCATCGTGTCTGAGGATTTCGCTACGCATTTAGCAGTTTTAGTTCGCATAGCAGACCAGTTTAGAAAGGCTAACCTTACATTAAACGTTTCAAAAAGTCACTTTTGTGTTACGAAGGTAAATTATTTAGGTTATGTAATAGGAAGTGGGGGGGTAGCCACAGATCCCGATAAAATATCCTCTGTGCTCAACTGGCCTACACCCAAGAACTTAAAACAAGTTAGAGGCTTCCTAGGAGTTTGTGGCTGGTACAGGCGTTTTATAAAAAACTTTGCCGAAGTTACATGTCCCATTACAGACGTCTTAAAAACGAAAAAATGTTTTCAGTGGTCTCTAGAAGCTCAAGAAGCCATGGAAAAACTGAAAACCTTGTTAACTTCAGCTCCCGTTTTACAAAACGCGGATTTTTCGCGTAAGTTTTTTTTACACTGTGATGCCAGCGACCATGGTATTGGCGCTGTGCTAGTGCAGTTAGACGAGTCAGAAGAGGAAAGACCATTGGCATTCATGTCAAAAAAATTATCAAAATCACAACGGAACTATAGCGTTACAGAACGCGAATGCCTTGCAGTGATTTTAGCGATCGAAAAGTTTAGGTGCTATCTGGAATTACAGCCCTTTGAAGTAGTGACAGATCATTCAAGTCTTCTTTGGCTAATGCGACAACAGAATGTATCTGGAAGATTGGCGCGTTGGATACTCCGATTGCAAGCGTTCAAGTTTACCATCTCGCACCGAAAAGGTAAAGATCATATAGTTCCGGATGCTTTATCAAGACTTTTTGAGCCTGAGATTGATAGTGTCCAATGGGTAGGGCCAGAAATTGATTTAGAATCTTCAGCATTCCTTGACCCTGACTATATTCAGCTTAAAGAACAAATTGAAGCAAATACAGACAAATTACCTGATCTGCAGACGGCTGAAAGATATGTGTACATTCGCACCGAGCATCCCTCTGGAAATGCAGTCCAAGAATCAGATTGTTGGAAGCTGTGGGTGCCTGAAGCATTACGAGTACCTGCGATTCGTCAAGCACATAATAGTGTGGTATCTGCGCACGGTGGAATGCAAAAAACTATAGAGCGCTTGCGCAGACACTTGTATTGGCCTGGTTTGTCTAAGCAAGTTCGAGAATATGTTCGGCAGTGCGATATTTGTAAAGAGACAAAAGCTCCGAATGTAACATTACGGCCACCCATGGGGCAACAAAGTATGTCTTGTAGGCCATTTCAGAAAATGTATATTGATATCTTAGGTCCGTACCCAAGAAGCAAGAAAGGTCATATAGGATTGCTTATTGTCCTTGATCATTTCAGTCGATACCATTGGCTATGGCCGTTAAAGAAATTCTCAACCACAGCTGTAACAGAATTTTTAGGACAGCGAATATTCGCCGAATTTGGCGTACCTGAGACTATCGTAAGCGACAATGGGTCTCAGTTCAAGTCAAATGAGTTTGAAGCGTTTTTGACTAAGTTTGGAATTAAGCATAGCTTTACAGCACTCTATTCTCCTCAGAGCAACGCAGCTGAGAGGGTTAATCGATCCTTGCTTGCCGCGATTCGATCATATTTGCGAGCTGATCAAACAGAATGGGACACGAATATAACGAGTATTTCATCCGCGTTAAGGTCCTCATTGCATCAAGCCATTGGGTGTTCTCCTTACAAAGCCTTGTTCGGCTTTAATATGGTTAATCATGCAAGCGATTATAATTTGCTAAAAAAATTAGAGGTTTTAGAAGAATCTCCGCGGTTGGATCGTCTAGATCATATAAATTACTTGCGGGAGAATATAAAGCAAAATAGTCGGATTGCTTATGAGCGAAACGCTACGCAATACAATTTACGCTCTAAGCCGGTCACTTATAAAGAAGGTCAAGAGGTGTTCAAGCGCAACTTCTATCTGAGTAATTTTTCCAACAATTTTAATAAGAAACTTGGCCCTCAGTTTTCAAAGTGTAGAGTTAAAAAGAAAGTGGGTACGGCTTATTATTTGTTAGAAACATTACAAGGCAAAGAAATAGGTACGTATCATGCCAAAGATCTGAGAAGCTAATTCCAGCTAATCGTGCCTCGTAGCCTCGTTAGATTATCTGGTGGTGTAATGGCCCCGTACAAAATTTTTGGCAGTTAAATTTTTTCAAATCAAATAGTTAGGCGCCTTAGTGCAGCAGCGATAAGAAGTTTCGATAAGAATCTGAACACGCCTTTAAAGCGACAAGTGAAAATTCACCACTTGGTGAGTTTCGGATCGGAATGCGAAATTAGGGTCGTCGGGTCGCGAGCATCGAAGCTCGATCTCTTCTTCTGATGTTCATCGCGCGGACCAGTTAGCAGTCACCGCCCAAGAAAAAATAAGTTTAACCTATCTTAAAAAAAATTTTCTAAAGTGCGGAGGCGCATGTGCGTGCATTTTAATCTGAAAATTCCGTGGGCATCCTCTGAAAATATTATTTGCTAAAAGCCAATTATCATTGGTGACAATCGTGCCGAGACGGCAAGGTAATTATTGTAGAAAAAAATCGAAAAAAAAAGAAACCAAACAATTAAAGCTAATGTGGACATTTTAAAAAAATTATTAGGCATCGCCCTTATTAGGGAATACATCAATTCTGTGGGAACTTTTACACGCCGTAATACCAGGCATTGGTCAGCAGCAGGCAATTTTACAGGAGAGAGAGAGACCAGGCATACCCCACAAAATGAAATAAAGCAGCATCCAGAGCCGTGCAACTCCCCGAAAAAATTTAATCAAAGTTAAAAGAAAAAAAAACGTCAGACAATTCAAAATATAAAACCAACAAAAACTTAACGAAAACAGCTAAAAGAAGTGTACAAAATAAAAGTGGACATACCGGTTGAAAAACCCGGTTAAAACCAAAAAATTATAAAAAAAAAAAACCTGGCAGATAGAGTTACATAAATGCTAAAATTAAGGTAGTTTAAAGTCTAAAAACGACAAGTGAAACCAAGCAAATAAACAAGAACAAAGCAAAGCAAATACATAAGTAAGACAACAATTAAATCAGACGCAGACGAAAAACGAGAAAAAAAAAAACGCAGCATTGTAATGTGGTATGTGTGTGCATGTGAAAACAAACATAAAACAGAATTAACCAAAAAAAAAAAACAACAACAACAAATTAAACTCGCCTATTGGTAGAAAGCTTATTATTGCGCTTCTAGAAATATTAAAAATAATAAAAATAAAAGAAAAAAAAAAGAAATAAATAAATTACCAAGATGTTACACTTATTAACAAACAACAACAAAAAAATAATTGTAAGCACAATATAAAAGTTGGGATTAATGCGAACCCAATCCAAGTAAAGTGAATGTGCAATATATATATAGTTATATTAAAATTGAAGCAAAACTATAACACCGCATCAACAAGAAGGCCTTCTTCGAGGATCGCAAAGGGTGAGTCGTATCCAAACCAAAAGGCCCGCCGAGCGGTAAGCAACCAAACTTTTGTTGGTCACTGTAAAAATTGGTTACACCAATTCCACGCTTATCAGCAACTCGTGCAGACCTTTTGCTTATCTATTGCTTTTCGCTTTACATGAGATTCTTCTTGGAGTGCGAATTTCGTATGCCAATGAAAAAATAAACGCTAACAATACACTGAAAAAAACTTAAAGTTGAATTTTTGTACATACATAAAACATATTTAAAATTTTTTTTCAGCAAAATTAAAAGTTATTTTTATCAGTATGCGAGTTACATTAAAAATCATTTAAAAATAGCAACTTAAAAAAATAAATATGAAAAAAAAAAACGAATCTAGAAATATAAAACAAATTAAAGCCATCATGCATACACGCACTACCACGTCCCCAGAATAAAAATAATATTTGTTAATAGGATTAAAAGACCAAAAATCGTCAATTTGTAGTGTTACTTAATGATATCAACAATGCGTACACTGAACGAAAAATCGTTAAAAATTTGTTTTCTCAAAAGGAAAACAAAAAAAAAAAAATAATTAAATATGAAACGGATATAAATAAATGAATTCAACAATTAGATACAAAAAAAAAAAAAAAAAAAAAAATTTGTAGTACTATATAAGGAACACCTGTAAGCCATGGAATGGAAAAGAACAATATTTTGTTTATATTAAAGAATACGAACATAACTATGGAACTTTAAGTTTTCTTCTTTCTTCTCGGTGACATGGGAGCATAATTAAATGATATATATGTAATTACATTTGGGGTCTTTTAGGAAACGTTATTAAAAGACTATGGTTGGGAGGGTAATGATAGAGGGAATAGCCAACAACACCGAAGCGCCCCTCTAGCTTCTCTACAATTATTTTGGTTTTTTTTTCTCATCCTTTAGATTGTGATAGTTTTTTTTTAAGAGTGTTAGAATTTTTGCCATGTGGCTTTCAGATGAATATCGTTTCATCTCAGTATAGTTTCAGGAGGGACTCTTTAATAAACCCTTGGTGTAGCAATCTTTATTCAGCAGCAAAACCCCCCCACATCTCCCCGCTAGAGCTAGGAATCAATGGGTCCCGCTCCGCTGTCTGTTTACTGATCGACCAACCTGAAGTTGCTTGACCAAAAAAAAAAAAAAAAAAAAAAAAGTACCCTGTAGTGTCGATCCGAGTGAAAAGCTTTCTCTACGCTACAAGTTTTTGTCGCGGAAACGTGAGACATACACTACAAGTTTTTGGCGAGCCGCGTAAGGGTTCACCCACCATATTGCATATAGATAGAATTTATCTTATCTATGTGTTTGTGTGCGTATGTGCTTGTGTTTGTATTTACCCACAGACATTTGGGGCCTCAACTGACATTTTGTGTAATGCGGGCGATTGTTTGTTTGGTTTTGAACATTGCCATTCTAACGCCATTTTAAGCAGATATCCATTTGATATGCATAGCATTTGAATCAATGGAAGGCAACCTGTATGTAGATTTTGTTTAGCTGCTGCTCAGATTAGGCTCAAGGGTATAATTTCAAATACACTTGACAGCAAATGACTACGACTATATGCAACTGAAATGTAGAACTAGTTGATTGGCTTTTCATATTCAGTTAAAATTAATCAAAAACAGTAAAAGTTACAAACACAAAACTAAAGAAAAAAATTTTATATCAAACGGGGATTTGAGCCCGCAACTCCCTAACAAAATAAAGAAAATACAGTTAAAATGCCACAGTGAGCGTTGCCAGACTGTGTTAGCTATTATAAATGCGTACCAGTGTTGCCAGATTTCAACCACGAAAGTAAGCTAGATCTGCCCTAAAAATAAGCTAAAATAAGCTAAAAAATATGCTGAAAAATATGCTAAGTCTAAATAAATAGTAATACACAATATTTGCTTTTTAAATTTTTTGTTTTAATTTAAATGTGCCAATACAACGTCAATACAAGCTTTAAATTGACTTGCATACAATTCTGACAAATGGTCAATTGGTGCTATTGCTGTGTGCTCCGCTATATACATGCACAGCGCCGCTTCATGCTCCTCCGTTTTTAAAGATTTTTTGGGAAAATCTATTTTTCCCGCCTGTTTAACTGTGTTTTTTTGCTTCCGCATGCTGACGAAGGTCAAATATTTTGCCTGCTACTGTGCATTTGCAATAGCAGCAGTATGCTTTTGTTGAATCTCCAGTTACTTTGCGAAGCTATTTTTGGCATATTTATATTAATTTACTACTATTCACAAAGACAAAGTCATCAAAAATTGTATCGATAGCAATGTACGCGATTATAAATCCGCAAAAATTAACAGGTTTCGATATTTGTATGCCCGTGAAACGTTTTAAACTAATAAAATATTTCATTTTTAAGCAATATATTTTTTTTAGGCCAAAATAAGCTTAATGAATATTAAAATATGCTAGATTTTAGGCTATAAGCTATTCGCTAAATTTATAAGCTTTTCCATTTTGAAAAATGCTAGAACTAGCCTGAAATAAGCTAAAATGGCAACACTGATGCGTACACAGCTTCTTGAAGGGCTGCCAGCTTGTTTAATTATTTTGGTTCTTGCAATCGGCTATACAACACAACAATTGTAAACAGAAAAAGTATTTTATAAATAAATATGGCCCCAAAGTGATGAGTAAGACATTTCAATCACATAGTTTACTCCCTGCTTGCAGCTTAATTAACAGCTTTGGATCGTCTATAATAATAATGCTGATGCCCAAGTGGTATGAGGGCAATAAACTAAATCTAAACCAATTTATTATCGACATGAGGCAACATTGAATAAGTTATAGTTAAGCTGTGATGCGGCCTTATTGAACAGGCGACTTATTGAATTAGGATGCAGATAAAAATATATATATAGACATATATGAAGCGATAATGTGCAATGTGCGCTTTGAACAATAAAGTAGTGAGAAAAGCAATTCATATCCGCAACATAAATAAAAACCACTGCAACATAATTTTTATGTTCTATATTCCCTAAATAAAAAGTAGATATAGAAACAGTAAGGGGGAGGAGAAGGGGCAAATAAATGACAAAGGATAAGCGTTGAGAGCGTGAAAGGAGGCTTTTGTTTGTCGTATTGTGGAGCAGCATTGGTAAGGCCATAGGCGTCAAAGCACTTAACCGCTAGACACAAAGACAAATCCCCATCTCACCATCTGTCACCCCTCTCCCTCTCCCTATCAAACTCCCTCTTTGAACTGCGAACTTCATAGCCATGGTTCAAATCGAATGCCCAACAATGACAGCTATAAAATGTCTGGTCGTTGTTTTTATTTTTGTTTTTATACAGGCCTCGACCAAATCAAGCACTTCCACCGCTTCATAGATTTATTTTGTTTGTTGGGCGGACTTTTTTTATTTGATTCTTTTTTTTGGTCTTGCCTTCCGTTTTATTTTATTTTTTTGTCAATTTGACATTGAAGCACATTAACTTTGACATTCGCGTGAGTTTCCTTTCTTGCTCGGTGCTACAATGATTATGACTCTTGAAGAGTTTTTCCTCTTTCCAGCTCGTTTCTCTTCCCTTTTTTTTCTTGCTCTGGCATGACTTTTGCACTTTGCACAAGTTGAAGAAATTAATATTAGCGACTGGCGCAGATACTTTCAGTAAATTGCAATCTCATCGCATTCTTATCAGTGCAGCTGTTGAAGTTAGCAAACTAAGTGCCCTGCATGACTGGGAATCTACCATGTAGTATATAAATAGCAGACGATTGAATAGCCCACTCGAAACATTTGACTCTTGGCATGCAATGTGTGATTATCCCCCAAGTATTTGAACTTGGTGAAGTTCAGATGAAAGTCTTTAAAGTATACATGAAATACCCTTAATACAAGATGATTCTAAACAAGGTTGTTTTTTAAATGATTAATTTTTCTTGTTCATATCAGAATATTTAATTTTCCAAAACAGACTGATGTATCTTATATTCGGACTGGATTCGAGTAGGTTATATAATATTATTATTTATTATTTCAAGCTTTTTTTTCAACGTTTGCTTTTTGTACACAAATCACAAAGCTTTTATTATACTAACATCTTCTTTAGCTCTAAATCAATTCAAGAAGGCAGTTGTTATTCTTCACATAAATAACTTAATTAAAGCCAAAATACTAGTTTTTATTTTTTATGCAAATGAGTAGATACAATCAAAAAATTTCCTAAAAACTATGAATCGTTCGTCTAAAGGCTCGATTGGCAGCTCTAAAATAGATCTCAGGTACATTTTAGGATAAAATTATCAAAAGATATTTTTTAGTTTTGTTTTGCGAATGTTTTTGATTTACATTTTTTTTTGTTTTTAAGACACACAGAGTGAGAAAGGGAGAAACGGATAGAAGGGAAAATGAAGCTCATGCCAAGTGCTGCTTGCGATTTGGTTGTGTTGGCTGTGCTTAATGAACTGTACACGAAGAAATTATATTTGGCACAAACAAGCACAAGATACAGATACAAATACAAAAAAAACCATAGATAGACAAAGAAAGAGAGAGGGAGACTGAGCGTCACATATACATATGTACTAACACATGTACAAACATTCTATCACATGCTACACAAATGCACAGTTTAATTTTTGCTTGTCAAGCTTAATTTGCGCTTGAATGCATTGCATGTCTAGTTTGTTTGTGTGTGTGTGTGTGTGAATTGCATGCACGAATGACAGGACACGGCAGGCGATGCCACAAGAACAACAAGAAGAAAATGAAGAAGGAAGAGATAAAGTCGAAGCAGTTGGCATATAAGCAATTTCATTACCAAGCTGGCCAGAGAAGATGTCCGCCCCGTCAGCATTTGTTTTGAGCATGTTGTCATTTTGGGTTTTTGGGTGACAGCAATATAATTACAGTGTGCACTAACTGTTGATGCACAAGATTTCTTGATAGACACATATTTTTCTAAGCTAAGAGCCACTATGGGCATTAAAGACTGTAGCTCCCTTGTTTTGCAATTGATTAAGATTGGGTTTTTTCGTTGTATTTTAGATATATTATTGAAATTGATGAGCCCTGCGGTCGAAGCTGCTCATTTTACTACCTTTGGCTAATGCAAAATGTGTCTTTACCATGCGGGGGAGTGAGGGGCAGGTAGAAAATAACGTCCCCTACTTGATATGCTGCTAGCGATGCTGCCTGCCGTCTCGAGCGGAGAGAGAATAAGACGAAATAACACCAGCCACTAATGCGCATTGATTTTCACATTTCCACTAGCATCATTTTCCATTGTTGCTGCTGTTATTGTTTGCCATTTTGTGTAGCTCGATGCTCGTCGTTCATCTAATGGCAGCGGATGTGGTTAAAAGCATTTGCCCAGCTACCTTTTACATAGACCATTAAATTTGCATTTGACGCTGACTGGCGCGATTGGCAACTGAATTTTCTTCAGTTAACCGAAAGGTAAATCAGCTCAACAAAAAAGGCAACAACATTTCAATATTTAAGCAGCTATAGCAAAAATGTATAGCCACGATGTAGATGTTTTAAACAAAGAATACGGTTAAATAAATAATTTAATCTTGCATCAACAGCATATGAAGACTTTTTAAAAAATTAAAAATACTAAATTTTGAGATATTTCAATTTCGAAAAATGACCTACAAAAAATATTCAAATACTGAACTAAAAATCTCGATAATAAATATAACTGGCAGAAGAAGGTAGCATGACCATTTAAATAGCACTGGCATTTGGATTGAGACAGTGAATGCGATCATTATCAGAAAGAATATAAGTATCCCATAAAGCATTAAACGAATCTTCGAAGTTTTGGCAACCAGCTCAAGTTCAACACGATGGCCAAATAAGGCTTCTGAACGCACTTCAGCCATTTTGGGCTGCTCGATTGTCTGCTGCTCCATCGAAGCCCAGCGAACATTGCGTTTTGTATCTAGAAAATAATCATTATTTAGATTAAAAGTCATACTCAAATAGCAATCTAACTTACAGGTCACTTTTGGGGGATTTTTCTCGACTTTTCTGTCCTGAATACGAAGATTTCTGGCACGATTGTTGAGTCGTCTTGGTTTCACAACTTTGTTTGGTATGCTCGAATTGACATTTTTAGCTGCATTTGAAGAATTTAATTTATCTTTAAGACTGGTGGCGTTTACTTGCTTAATGTTATCATTGCCGAGAAGTAACTTTACGTCGAAAAGCTTCAGCACATTCGAGTTTATTTGATTTGCTTTGCCATTAAAACGATCATAAGTGAAAGAGGACGGCGCGGCTTTCTCTTCGTTTTGGCTAACATTTCCAAGCTCACACTCAATTGGGTTAGGCTCGGGAGCCTCTGTAGGACAAACGTTCTCATTTGAAGTTTGTGTTTCTTCGGAAGTAGTAGCAGGGATCCCATTTGAAGTTTGTGTTTCTTCGGAAGTAGTAGCAGGGATCCCATTTGAAGTTTGTGTTTCTTCGGAAGTAGTAGCAGGGATCCCATTTGAAGTTTGTGTTTCTCCGCAAGTGGAAGCAGCCTTGGGTAAATGACATTTCATACATTTGGGTTGTGTTTCTTCATTAAGTGTATAAGGCTTAGCATTTATACAGGGTATTATCCTAACCGTTGGTTTAAGTTCATGAGTCTCTGCAAGACGAATGTTCCCATTTTTAGTCTGTGTTCCTTCGTCATGTGTATAATCAGCCTCTATACAGCATATATTTCCAACATTTGGATTAGGAATGATATCATTTGAAGCCGGTTCCTCTCCGTTTTGGCAAACAGGATCTTCAAGATCTTCAGAATGTGTATAATTAGCCTCTATACAGCATATATTTCCAACATTTGGATTAGGAATGATATCATTTGAAGCCGGTTCCTCTCCATTTTGGCAAACAGGATCTTCAAGATCTTCAGAATGTGTATAATTAGCCTCTATACAGCATATATTTCCAACATTTGGATTAGGAATGATCTCATTTGAAGCCGGTTCCTCTCCGTTTTGGCTAACAGGATCTTCAAGATCTTCAGAATATTCAAGATATTTAGGATATAGATTCGCATTTAAAGTCTGCTCTTCCCTTGATGCGAAGGTATAAAATACCGGATTTAAGAAATTGTATACGTCGATTCCCATACTTTTGATATGTTTCTTTTGTATACCGATTCTTTCGCCCTCGTCTGTAAGCCACACACATTTGTCTGCAAAATGCAAAATATACTCCGGTGTTTTCAACACTCCTTCGTCGGTTAGCGCAAAGCTCATTCCATTCTTTTTATATATTTTATCAATGCGTTTGAAAAAATAAGAAGTCATCTCCTCATCTGCGTCGTTCATTTTTGGTATTGAAGTTTTGCTGAGCATTGTGAAAATTATTTTTGTATATATAAATATCGAAAAATAGTATGAACTGTTTCTAGGCAGAATAAAAGTTTAATGATCTTATATTATTTTAACGCAAACATATATCGTTCACTTAACGACAGATATATCAACAACTGCTAAGTTTCAAATTATTTTGTTTCGAAACATATATATATTTTTATTATGTAACCTTTTACTTTCGTTTAACCAATAAACACAGTAAATTTATTTGTATGTGAAATATTGTGTCGAGTGTCCTTGTTGGCATTGTCGCCATAGAAATCGAAGCATTGTTAGCATCTGTTTGGGTAATACTCATGAATCATTCATGAAACGTTTGCACAAATGCAAATCGGGCACAAATCTTTACAACAAACAAAAGCCGTTCGCACACACACACAACAACACGATAAGTACACAAAAACGCGACTAAACAATGTAAAATGTTAAATAATTATTTAAAACAGCTGCGACAGCTAACGAATGCAACTAAAAGAAGAAAAAAACAATAAAAACATTTATTTACTGTTTACTTTTTGGTCATAAATTTATGGCCTAATGCAGCTGCCTAACGCCTATCGACGACTCTTTTCCCTGCTTTTTATGCTCAACAAAAAGTTTTTCATGTATTTTTTTGGAGTGGTTGACAGACACTGTGCAACAAGCTGTACATAATACGAGAATATAAATATTTTTGAATTTATTATTAATTGGCAAACAATTCATTTATATAGGCTGTCTTTTTCATTCAAAAAATGTTGACAACATATTAAAATAAGTAAAAATGTATGCAAAAAACTTTAATTTAATAAATATTTACTTTTCATTAAATACAAAATAAATTATATTTGTGTTTTTACTGCCTGGAATATAGCCAAAAATTGCGAAAAAAACAAAAAATAAATGGTTTCATTTACAAATATTAATTATAAAATAGTTTTTGTGTTCGACAGTGCATAAAATAAAACATTGCTAGACAATAGCGACCACAATAATCGTGGCAGTAAATACAATGTAAACTGACAAATCGAGGCATTAAATAAAATAACACCTTTGGCACACACACCTATACACACGTACTAGTACAATTCAAACAAAGGAACGCTTTGTGGCAGTTATGATTTTATGGCTAGGGGTATGTCTTTAACATTTTTGAAGCAATCCGTGTATACCTTTGCTGCCTGCTGCATGCTGCCCAAACTGGCAATTATATTTATGAATGTACCGAGGGGCATTCTCAGTGTTTACTTCAAAGCAATTAAAAGCGAACCAAAAGCAACAACAGCAGCAGCCCCCAACGATACAAGTGCTTTATCATATTTTGTGTGTTGCGAGTATTTGCTAAGGTTTTTGACTAGCGGGCAAAGCGGGCAAAACGGACAAGGCGAACATATGAAAAGCCTTGCATTAAAATGGCCACTCAGGAAACGAAGTTCGTTTATATTGTGTCAGGATATATGGTATACGAGTCGGAGCAGTAGCTTTGTGTTTGTGAATACTGGATAGCGGGGGGATACTACTACTAGAGAATGAATATAGAACGCAGCTTCGTCTGCAGTGTGCACAAATAAGCTTGGGGCCATAAAAGAAATACGTTTACTATGTACTAAAAATTGAGTAAATGCTGCCATTACAGGCTGCAGTCAAGCTGACCCAACAAACAACTCCCCCCAACCCCAACCCCGACTTCACTTCCATACTCAACCTATGATAGAGAACCTTACGTACTTACGTCTTCTATGTGCTATGCTATTATTTTGAGTGCACACAAACACAAACACATACACACACACACATATACACAGCAACACACAGCCATACACAAACAACTTGTCTAGCTCAGCAGTAAAAAGACAACAATAGAATGGCCAAGCACCGGGCTTCAATTGTTTGGCAATAAATGTGTATGTGTGTGTGTGAGTGTGTATGTGATTTGGGAGCTTCTATTGCATAACTGGCCCATTGAGCCTCTGGCCAAAGGCTCGGCGTTCAATTAATCGTTTGCAGTGTTTGCTAAAATCAATTATCGCCTGCTACTGCTATTGATATCGATAATCGAATTAACCTCATTCGACATAAACTGGATCTGGTAGCATAATGCTGAAGGCCTTCTGACAGCCTCTCCTTCCTGTGCGCTGTCTTCCCCTTTTGTCCCTAACCAGAAATTTAGGTGGAACAGCTGCATCGCAGGCCAATTTTGGGTAGTCTAATAAGTAAGCAATTGAATTTAATAATTATTTATTTTATTATTTAGTTTATAAATAAAAAATTCATTAAAAAGCAAAACTTAATCTTCTGCAGGAATATATTATTATATATATTTTTTTTTCACATTAAGTATTTGATTTTGTATATTTTTTGTTTGGCTTTTATGCCATGATTGAAAAACTATAAAAATATTACACTCACAATTTCTTGCTCTAAAAGTATTTCTCTTTTATAATGTTTTTGTGTTTTTAATATTTTTAGATTCGTAGTTTCAAAAGTGTTAAATGAGTTTTAACCTATAAGCGTTATCCTTGAAGCTACCCTCGCAACTGCATAGACAATCTAAAAGTTGATGCATTGCCAAGCCATCTAAATTGCTGTTGATTTCTTTTGCCATTTCGTCATAACAAAGCGAATTGTTTTGGTCGACAGGCAGGCAAAAGCCAGTAAGAAATCTGTTCAGCATATTTCGATGGATTGCTAAATGCGAATGCGTTTAAAAAATGAGAATGCTGGAGAAAATCAGCTAAAGGCTTTAAAAATGCCATACCTTAATTGCATGAATCGCTTCGAGCCGGAAAGTGGCAAAAGGAGCTAATGGCATGGAAGCGCCCCAAAAATTCAAGAGGGAGCACAAAACTGACTTTGCCACTTTGGCAACGTTTCGTATGCAAATTTTCACACACACACACATAAACCCTTAGAGAGAAAGGAAGAGCGAGAGAGAGACACTTAAGAGGCAGTTGTTGAGATACAGATACATTTCAGGTAGAAATCAGAGCATTTTACAGTCAAGTATTTGTTGTTGTTCTTGTATTTGCATTTTTTTTTTTTTCTTTCTTTTTTGGAGTGGCTAACCACAGCAATTTGCACTTTTGTATTGTGAGCACAGCCCTCAAGAAATATAGTACGCCTTTACTTTTGTATTTCTTTTTTTTTTTTGAATCGTTTTAAAGCAAAAATGTAGTTTTGTCAGATAATGAATGGAAACATGTATTGTATAAAAAGTATCTATTGTTTGAAATAACATGATCTTATTGTTTTTCTATTTTGCTGCTATTTTCAATGTTTAACAAGCTTTGGACCTCCGAATAATAGTTTTTGTTGCGATTGAGCTTTAACGAATAATTCGATTTCTTAGCCACAATCATATTGGTCAGAAATACGTCCCGTTCACTTAATTTATTTGCATTATTTGTGGCAGCATCGCTTTCCTCATTCCTCTCATCTTCAGCATCAGACGATTTGTTTAGAGTTGGCAAAAAACTGCTCGCCTCAGCGTTGCCAACATCATTTGTTATATAATGCTTGTTCGACTTTAGAAATTCTTTAGCCTCGCACACACGTTTCTTGAACTTATTATCACGCTGCAGCTGCGTGTTTTTCTTATCCAACCTTTCCAGCTTTGCATAGATATTATGCAGATCCAAGAAGATCTCAGCAATGTCCTCGTTCAGCACCTTGGAGTGATGCACATAGGAGTCAAATGATTGCTTCATACTTGCCACCTCCTCCTCGAGCCGCTCAAAGCCGTGCATGTTGAATAGTACTTTCGGCACCATCAGTTCAGCCAATGTATCTACATCCTCAAAGTTGTATGTTCCTTGCAGCTGTTGCAATGTCTTCTTCACAATGCGTTCCACTTCGGCTAGTTCCACGGTATTTGCCGCTTTTGAAACTGCTGGCAGTGTAGAAGACGAGCTGCTTATTTCCACAAGTGATTCGATGTGGTTGGGCTGCATTTTATCCTCCTCGGACGATATCACTCGTGAGTTCTGAGGTGTATTTGAGAACATTTCTACTTATTTTTTCGTTGCATCAAAAGCTAAGTATTTCAAAAGGAATTTCAAAAACTCCTTGAGAGTCTTATTCCAAATACGTAATTTTTGTTTGAAATCAAATTTTGTTGAAGACAACTTAAGAAAAGGTAAATTGCTTGTTTTAAAAGTTATTTTTTAAATATATCTTTTCTATTGGGAGTCATTTTGCAACTGATTCCAGTACACCCAATTGCAATAAACACAATTGCGTAGTTATCATATTTTTGCAATTTGTATAAAGAAAATAAAAATAAACTTTAATTTTAGAAAAGAATTAAAAATATCTTAAGTATTAAAACGATTTTATTTAGAATAGTGAGAACCGTTACGGTCTCTGGATCCATTGATAATGGGAACACCAATTGATAGGTCTTAAAAAAAGCGGGATGTGATTTAAACTATGATAAAAATAAATTTTAAATGTATTTATTTGCTTAAATATTTAATATTTCATTTGTTTAATTGACTGTTTAACAGAATAAATTTAAAGTTAATATATATGTTATTTATGTATATATAAAACCGCTAAAACATTTTTAATTTTATAACAGTTTCAAAGCAGAAAAACAAAATAATATATGAATATAAAATAATAACATTAAAAAGATTGCTATACAAAAGTATGATTGTTGTATTTGTTATTTGGCGTCTGAAAGGAATTTGTGTGTATTTGCCATGGCCAGAAGCGCTAAATCAATTGCCAAAACAGAGCAGAGAACTGCGCACTACTATTTCCTGCCTGCCATGGCCAAAAACTCATATGCAAGCAAACCCCTCCCGAACAGACGAACATATTTCGTAGCATTTTTATGAAGCATGCACAAAAAAAAGAAGGAAAATGCCTACACACACACACACGCACTGCAGTAGTTGGGGAGGGGGGGATTGGGAGTACTGGGACGATTGGTGTACTGGGCGATTGGTCAGGAGTGGAGTGTTCATGGCATTCCACGCGATGCTGTGCACTGTCAACAATCACGAACCAATTGTCTATAAATACCAGGCAACGTTAAGGCCCCAAACTCACTCACAGCGAGAAGCCGTTGCTGTACTAGCACCAATTTCAATCTCAATCCCCAATCCACTCATTGCTCCACTGCCTCCTTGTCCTCCTCCCATTCGACCCATTCCAATTCCCCACAGACTACGCACAAAACTGTCCACGGTCATGCCGTGCTCAATGCTCAATGCTCGTTGCTCGATGCTTTGGTGCTCTGGTTACTGGTTACTGGTTACTGGGTACTGGTTACTGGGGTGCCCCATTGCTACTTCCGTTCTGTCGTTTTTCATTACATCGCATGTAACTTCCGGTTTGTTAAAGCGACACGCACTGCGCGTCCCAGTTCGATCCCCACACACACACACTTTCTCTCCCTCTCTCTCCCGCTCACTCTGCTCGTTGTTATGGCTGCTGACATCCGTGCAAACAAACGAACCATCGAACGAATAGCACTAGCCAGACTCGAGCTCCACCGCTCACCCCTCACCCACTCGTATGTAGAGCTCTGTTTGTCCGCACGTTTAGACTGGAAATGACAAATTCACTGTAGGTGGGCTCTCGCCCAGTCTCACTGTCTCCCTGTCTACCATTCTGTTTTTGGGTCTCTTGGCCGCTTTTGGTTAACTCCTCCAACACGTTTGCGACTCAGCAAACACCATCATCAATTTCCGTGGGGAAATCACACAAAATTTTTGCACAAACAAAATGTTTGCTCTGCTTTCCGTAGCCGACAACCGATTTTTGCATGCCACTCAAACTCTGTGGCATATCACGGCATATCTATAGGAATCGACGGCGCGTTTATATATCTTTCCTATCTTTATTAAGTTTCGAACTAGTCGACAAAAACTTTGGACGAATTAGTAAACATTCCTATAAGGTATCAAATATTTTTGCATGCTTACCTTTATTGGAATTTTACTTGACTTGAACTTAAGAATCGAATTGAAATCACTTTCAAATATGAATGCACCTCAATAAAACGAACTTATAGCCTTGCTTTCTTATTGTTTGAGTAACGAAGAAGTGTTGCATGCAACGCAAAGCGTAAACCATCGAAAGTTTGCACCACACCCGTGTAATTCGGACACGCATTTCGTACATAAAACTGAAGTACGCGCTGTGTAGCTTTTTACCAGCTAATCTCTCAAATTTCTTTTTGAGCTGAGAAAACTAACACATACATTCCGTGTCTCTTTCATTCTCTTTCTTTCGCTCTTTTTGTGGGGCAACAAATTAACGTAAAGGCGACGCGAGAGCCCGTTGAATACTTGAAGGAGAAGCAAAGCCTCTCGGATAGCAAAAACCAGCAGCAGCAGCAGCAGCTTTGTTGGGGCAGTGAATGTAATTACTTTAATGTGACCATTTGCCGGCACTGCTGAGCTGGCCATGGCCCAGATAAAGATAAACTTTTGCAATTACAACGCGGCGCAAACGAAGCAGAAATACAAAGCGCAACTGACCAATGGGGCCCAGTCAGTAGTGTAAAAAGGCCGATTCTGGCACAGTTTTATTACCCCATAAATTATGTATTTAATGGGTTTTTTGACAGTTGATGGGGTGGGGGTAATTAAGTTAATTGATTTATGGGGGTATTGTGTGTCAAGTGGTGCAGGTGTCAAGTGGCGCATGCGTAGGGGTTGTGAAAAAGGGATCGTGTGTCAAGTGGCGCATGCGTAGCATAGTGTGTGGCAGTGTGACAAGTGATGGGATGTGACAGTTGATGGGGTAATTAGGTTAATTGATTTATGGGGGTGGGGTATTGTAAAAAAGGAATCGTGTGTCAAGTGGCGCATGCGTAGCATAGTGTGTGGCAGTGTGTCAAGTGGCGCATGCGTAGCATAGTGTGTGGCAGTGTGACAAGTGGCGTCAGCAATCCTGGAAAAGTGTTTTGTTGACATAGTGAATACAGTGACGCTTTCGTTGTGTTTGGGTAAGTGTTTTTTTGGAACTATTTTTGTTTTTATTTTTTTTAGGTTAATACTTGAGCAAATCAGAATTTGTTTATCAGTACGTGTAACACGTGTTCGATTTACGCGGTAGCATAGTACTGTGGCACATGCGTGGTGTGGGAAAGTGTTTAACATGTGTCCGATTTCATGCGTTGTGTGGAAAAGTGTGTAATAAGAGACCGATTTTACGTAGTCGGGGGTGAGGGATCTTAAAAAAAGGTTTCGTATGAAAACTGTCATGTAAAGTTATGATTGCAAACCATACTGAGTTCCTTGAGCCAGAGTTGGATTGATGCAGCAATCCTGGGGAAAGTGTTTGTTGGCATAGTAGGTATATTCAGTTTTGGGATAGTTTTTCTTTCTTTTTTTTGAGATAAATACTTGAGCAAATCAGAATTTGTTCATCAGTACAATTATCCTTATACAATGAATGGACATTCAGTAATTTTTATAGACTCGGACTCTGAAGACTTTTTCAGTCCGAGTCTATTTGTATTCGATCCGCTGCTATCATCATCGCAAAAAGGTGATGATGATGATGATGATGAAAGCATCTCCCTTCTTATGGGGGATGCAACGATGCTGCTGATGGAAGGAAGCTTCGGCGCGGATATAAGCTGGCCCCCAAACGCACAAGAGCCGTGCTTCGCCGCCGACATCGGGTGGTGCACATGCTATTCTTGCAAGCAGGTGCACCCGATGTGGCAGTTGATGGATGACACCTCAGATGGATTGATATTGGAGGCAGCTACACGAATGGAAGCCGTCAACAGCATCGAGTTTACTGAGGACTCGGACTCGGATTCCTTAATGGAAGCAGCCATCAAAGCTGGATTGTAAATGAATTTAATAAAAATAAATTTAATAAAAATAAATTGAATAATAAAAAATTAAAAATAAAAAACATCATTTTTTGTTTAATTTATTTATTTATTTTTCAGAAATTAAAAAACAATATTTAAAAAATTTTACTTTTGACTAGTTTGTTGTAGATAAAATTTCAGAATTTTTTCAGCATTATTAAGAGCACAAACAACGCCATTACTTCTTTGTGTTTGTTGTTGTTGTTGTTGTTGTTTATGTTGATGAAAAGAGCAAAAGAGTGGTGTTGAGATGCTGCTGCACTGTTTTGTCTCTAAAGTTTTCAATTTTGGGCAACCAAAATAGTACTCAATGTCATAAAGGGCTGGTGCTGCTGCTGTTGCTGCTGTCGGTATGCTTAGATATTTTCCTATAAATTTATGCTTAGCAGCTCCCTTGCATAGAACGATATTGATGCCTCTGGTAATATGCTGCAGATGGTTTCTGATTATATTGAATGAATTATAGCCATCATTCCAGTAAATATTATGATAATTTCGTGTAAGCCAGCCGACTGTCTTGCGTGATTTTGCATTCAATTTAATATAATCATATGGTGATCGTATGAAAAAACTTTTGTTTAAGCTCTTTTCTTTTTTAAATGCAATGGCAATTTCCTTTAAAATAAACTCATCATTGTTCCCATAAAATCCTTGAACATCAATAGCCACCACCTCTTCATCATCATGATCGTCCATTACTACTGGTGGTGTGTGTGTGTGTGTGTGTGTGTGTGTGTGTGTGTGTGTGTGGATCTATTTTAGACTATCCGTTGAACTAACCCAGTCAATGGATTGTATTCGACTAAACGATCATGGATTAGCAGGCAATAGACTTTTGTGGCTGCTGCACTTGCTGTCAATAGTTCGGTTGAAACTCTAACATCGATTGGTCCCGTTTTAACAGCTTCATTCTGATACGAAAGGTCAACAACAACCATCGGTGCCCTTTCCTTAAATTCTGAAGGTGTTAGAAGTGGAAGTGGATCACGGTTATAGTAGCTCTCTTGGAATTGAGCATACATATTGTATAAATGAGCAAAGCGTTCTTTAGCGAAATCAATATTCAAATCATCATAGGGGTAAGATTCCGAGTTTAGATGCACTTTTAGATTTGTCAAGGAATTTGTAATTAATTTACCATTCAACGTGAATGCTATGATTGCAAACCTAGGACGCTCTCTGTTAGCAGCAAGTTTCACATTCCAGACATGATGAGTTCCTTGAACCAGAGTTGGATTAATGTAGCAATCCCAACTGCGGAAAGCAATCGGTATAGAAACGCCACTTTTTATCAAATCATACATTTTAATTTTTCTAGCATCATTGGGAGCCACATGTGGTATTTTCCAACTTATATTTGTTATTGTCACTTTATGAGAGGTCTTTGCTTCGCTTTCATGAAATATATCCTGAATATCCTTGCTTAGCAATAGAATTAGTTCATGTTTGCAGTTTAACAGCACTTTCTTATGATCTTCGGCAAAACCCAGAAGGTATTTTAATGGTAAAGAGAAGTTAAAATGTGGTCCAGATGAAAAATAAGGATTTTTATTGAAGTGCCAACCAGCATTCTCTAGTTTTAGACTCTCAATCTTATTTAATGATAGAAAATTTTTAAGCTGTGTCGTAACGCCGACAAATCTTGTTTTATCAATCTCACAGCCATTCATTTCATATTTCACTTCATCAATTATTCCAGCCATACAATTGTTTTTGAGTTTTACCGAGACATCTTCGATGGATGTTGTTGTTACCCCATTTTGAGTGCTAGTAATCTTTTCAATTGTGCCTTGAATATCGAGAAAGCTTTCATTCGGCAGTACATACAAGTCTTGATTCTGGATTGTAATTCGTATTTCATCGTTTGACTTGAAGGTCTGCTGATATGGTAAATAGGTGTGATATTCTTTTTTTGAAATACTATCATCCGAAAGCGGTCTCTCCCGCACTTTCAATACGTCACTCATTATTATTTTTTGTTTTTGTGCGTGCGTATCTGTATGTATCTCTTTTTATTGTTTTGTAGCAGTTGGTTTAATCTTGAAACCAAGAGTTTTTAAAAAGATTTTATTTTGAGGTGACAGCGATTTACGTTGTTGTTGTTGTTGTTGTTGATGGGGTTGTCCTTGCAATCGTCGGAGCTGTTGCTTTTTACACAATTTTGATCCTCCACGCTTAGCTTTGCATCTTAAAGTGGGTTGTGTTGGAGTGAACAATTGCTTTTTATTGTATAAAATCATTGTATTGGTCTCAAGTGGATGTGGATTGTTATATTCTCACCGCGCAAGTTCAATAACTCACCGTTCTGATCGGTTATTTGTATTTTTATGGTGCTTATCTCTTTGGTGTTGATTGGCAAATAAATAAGATTATGGGGGAGTACATTCATTTTATAACCTGGTGGCACATTGATACCAAACTCATACAACGAATGAGATGGTGTATTATTAACATATGAGCCGCTAATAATGTTGCACTCTATGCGTATTGTGTTAATTTTCATAATGTTTACGGGTAATTCTGAGATGTACGTGTGATTGGGGTTGGGTGAGAGTACAGTGTTCTTACCAAAACCAAACAACCCCCCAATTGAATTTTTCTCATTAAAATATATGGGGAATTTCAAAGTAGTAATTTCCACTTGCAGAGTGTTGCTGTTGCTTTTGATTGTCAGTGTATTCTCAATTGAATGCTTTTTCAATTCACTGTAAATGATATTGACGATATCATCGAGTTCATAGGATCCGAGTGGTATTTTGATAGTCTTGTCATCAATATGAAATAAGTTGTTGTTTTCATCAACATTTGGAATTGAATTGTACATGTAAAAGTCAATCAGCGCACACTCATAATCCCTCTTTAATTCGATGGGGGGGAAAAAGTTTTCCTCTATTACAGATGAGTTACCGTTTAATGATATTGTTCTGGCCATTGCGATCTTCGGATGTAAAGTGAGATTTGATGCTCACTACCACCCCAACTTATATCTCAAAGAAGAATAAACTGATCAAACCCCTTTCGATATCGTCCATTATTCATATCATCATCCTTGCTGATTAATAGGAAGGTGTATCTTTCACTCCAACATTTTCGACAAACTTCCATGAATGAGTCATAGCTCATGTCGGTGTTAACGTGATCTTTGTACACATGACGCATATTCAAATCATCCTGCTTGAACATAATTATTACGTTTGCATTGTCGCGCACAAGATGTTTTGGAATGCGTGTATACGTTTGACACAAATAGAATGCGTCGATATTCTTGTGTCGACCCATACAAAAATATGCTCGAATATTGTCCTGTTTTTCGCAGGCAACATCATCAAAAATCATAATGGAATTATTCTTAGCTTCATTGGGTGGTAAGACTGTTTCATTGTCGGTAAACGTGTGATAGCCCATCCCCTTTATTGGTTTGACCAACTCCTTTAAATACTCATACTTTGGCTGGTACAAACTCTTTGAGAACAAGTAAATGTTCTCAAATTTCAGTCCGTTAGGGCTCTCAATTAGACTGAGCATAATGTTGGTTTTTCCACAATTTGACGGACCCACAATTATACCTCTTATTGTGTTGGGTAAAAGTGTGCTGTGTCGTGGGGGTTTCTTTATAGTTTGACCATTTGCATCGGTGGTGATGCTTCTAGTGCTGCCATCAATCTCAGCCTCAATGTTTCTCACTAAAATGTTTTTCTTTTGTCTTAAAAAGCGCATAGTAATGACTCAAGTAGTTCATTCAATGAGAAATGTTCAATGAATAATCAATACATAAAATGGGGAAACGTTTATATAATTCAAACAGAAGCAAATTAGAGTGCAAACAGGGTAGTGGTCTTGTTAATAGAATAATTAATGCTCTTCCTTTTGAGGCGCATTTACCTGGCTATAACTATTGTGGACCGGGTACACGGTTAAAGCAACGATTGGAGCGTGGTGATCGCGGTATAAACGCTTTAGACGAGGCTTGTAGGGAACACGATATTGCATATTCCCAGGATAAGGACGTGACCGCACGGCATAAAGCCGATCGAATTCTATCGCATAGAGCTTGGGAGCGTGTTACAGCGCGAGATAGCAATATTGGGGAGAGATCAGCAGCATATCTTGTAACCAACATAATGAAAGCTAAACGAAAATTCGGCATGGGGATGACTAAGAAAAAGTCAACGCATGCAAAGAAAAGTCGCTGCCGCTGTAGAAGCACCACCACTTTGGCAAGTGTATTAAAAAAAGCAACTAAAGAATTGAAAGCAAAAAAACCACTAGACATTTTGAGTTCGATAAAGATTGCACGAAAAGTTATAAGTAAAGCAATTGGTGGTGTACGTAAGAAAAAGAGTATGAAAATTCCGAGAGTAATTCCAGTGCCAAAGGTTGGTGGTTTTTTACCACTCATCCCAATATTTACTGCACTAAGCACCCTCGGTAGCCTGGCGTCTGGAGGTGCCGCAATTGTCAAGACGATAAATAATGCAAAGGCAGCTAAACAACAACTTGATGAGGGTGTAAGACATAACAGGAAAATGGAATCCATAGCTTTGGGTGAGGGGTTGTATCTTCATCCATTTAGGAAAGGATATGGAATATCCAAGGGTCATGGATTACATCTTAAACCTTATGGGGGGCGTGGAATGAGTAGTAAACGGACACAAAAAAACTAATAAGCAAGCTACCCAAAAAACCGTTATCAAATGTTGATATAATAAAGTTTGCGAGTGTGCATATACCCCATTTTAGGGGTGTCTACATGCGGGATGCTCTACCAAAACGTCCACTCACAAATGAATGTGGAGTTATAAACTTGGGTAACTCATCTTCAAACGGTACACACTGGGTAGCTTACCATAAGTATGGAAAATTAGTACATTACTTTGATAGTTTTGGGAATTTACAACCACCAAAAGAGGTCGTGAAATATTTTGGTGTGTGTGGTGGTGGTGGTGGTGAAAATATAAGATACAACTATGATCGCTTTCAGAACTTTAATACATTCAACTGTGGACACTTGTGTCTAGAGTTTTTAATATCATTTTGTCAGAGTGGTTAGTATCCCCAAGAGTGTCGACTCAAGCAGTTGCTTTAACTGCATCAATGACAACAACATCAATGACAACAACAACAACAACAACATTAACAACAACAACAACAACAACATCAACAGCAACAGCAACAACAACAACAACAACAACAACAACAACAATAACAATATCAACAACAATAGCAACAACTGCAAACATCATGCTGGTTAAACAAATTGAAGTCTTTCTGGAGCAGTTTGATGGCATGATATTCGATGAACATGTGGTGGAAATTAATTATTTAAAAACAAAAATGGTGGAATTTCAAGGCGTGCCCAAAATAACCACACGGTTCGGTTGCCACTACGAGATCTGTCCATGGAGCGATGAAGAAGCCAGCGAAGGGTGTGATTCATGTTCTTGTCACTCGGTGGACCGGTTAGGGGGACAAGCTCTGAAAATCATGAATCGCTACTATAAATTAAGACGTAGATTGTATAGCGCAGCTAAAATGGTTTAACCAATGGTGAATAACCATGCTTGCATGTCATACCATATGTTTAGCATCTGTATAGCGCAGCTAAAATGTTTTAACCAATGGGAATAACCATGCTTGCATGTCATACCATATGTTGAGCATCTGTATAGCGCAGCTAAAATGTTTTAACCAATGGGGAATAACCATGCTTGCTTGTCATACCATATGTTTAGCGCTTCGAAACCCTTTAAAAGTCAACTAAAAAATCAAAAAACTTCACAGTTTCAGTCAAATAATCATACTGGAAGGTACATACATTTGTACTCAAAAAATAAAGAACAAAAAATAAAAAAAAAAAAAAAAATCAATCATGTCTGAAGAATTGAATGACCGGCCCAACTTCAACAGTTTTGATGGCTTTTGCGCGGAATTCAATAAATTGCAGAAGAAGCGGATACTCTCCAAAGCGGGGATGCCGGCTGATGTGGGATTGCCAATCCTTAAGGCAGAGTGGACGACGACTCGCGTTGGACTGGCGATAAAACTGGAGCTGGAAGATTACTTCTTCTACCTACCCGAGAGGTATAATTGTCTAAAGGAAACCACCGTCAGGCAAATTTGTTTGGGAGGATACATGATCTACAAAAACTCCATAGATGGCAACTTTTTACTGGGAATGAACAAAAATATTCCTCAAAATGAACCAAATGATTTTTAAACAAAATAAAGAACATATTTAAAGAAAATGAATTTTATTGTTTTGTCTTATTTGTTAGACTGTTTTTATTTTAGCGTTGTGTGCTGTTTATGGGTTGTTCTGACCGTAGTTGCATCATCGAATATTAAAGGGGGTTATTTTTAACATTGATTTTTCTCCAACTTTTTTGGCGTCTATGCCACCTTTATTAGGGAGCCTAATTTTTGAAAATTGTGACTGAATTTTTGGCTGGCCAGATAGCGCTATTTCGAATGCTGCCAAGCATTCTCATCAGTGACCTTCTGTTATTAGAATTATTTTACTCAAACTGATCGTATATGAAACTATTGTCTGGGACAGGATTTATCATTTATCTGTTATTTAAAAGATGTCTTTTCATCCTTATATAAATACAAGGTGTTGTATTCCTATTCTCTACACTTTATTAGAGACATCAACATCAACAACAACAACAACATCAACAACAACAACAACAACAACAACAACACCAACATCGAAACAGCGCAACAGCTCTGCCTAAAAAACTGTGAAAGAAAAAACATCAAAATTTTCTCAACAACAGCTCTGTTCTGTTTAGCTGCTATTCTTCTTCTTCTTCTTCTGTTTTTTATTGTTTTTAGCTGTTGGATTTGTTTGCGGTGGCGGAAAATCAGTTTTTCTGCTCGCAGCTGTGGCTGTTGCTGCTGTTGTGGCTTCCTCTGTTGGTATTGCACATGCACACAAACACACAGAAAGCAAATCAAAAATGAACCACAATATTCTAAACAGCTTGACCAAAGCTAGAGAAGCCTTAAAGCGAAAATTTCTTTCACTCAAATTAATGAACTCTCAGAGTGCTCGTGAACTGGAGGAAACATTTAAGCCAATTACGCTGCCACTTCAAGAGCATGTTAATGAAAATAAGAATCGAAAATTGATAAAGCCTGAAAATGATGAACATGATGAACATGGTGATTTAGTAAGCCCTAAAATAAAGCCAAAAGGTGAAAAAAGCAAAAAATTTATTAAGCAGTCTCACACCCCCGACCAATCATTTTTGACATATTACGACTTTTCTGATAATGAAGATGATGATGATGATGATGATTATGATGATGAAGAAGATGATAAGGATGTTGATAACCAAGGCATTTGTTCGGGCCAGCTCCCAAAATAGTGCAGCTGAACATAGCCTAACATATAACTTGTTTAAATATTTGATTCGCTCTGCGTAGCAAGAGAGCGCTTGAACGTCGCACGTCTTGCACGCTCATTTATCAGAATCATCTTCTTATCGTTTGTTCTATTGCAATCTGCCTAGGCTCAAGCCTCGCCAGCTTGGCGGCGCGCTTTGGTTTTTAATATTCAGTTGTATTGACAAGAGGCCACAGCGCCGAGTCATACTCATAAACGTTTCAAACTCAAATGCACGAGCCCGACCGCTCGCTTGTAAATTTAACACATATATAACAATAATAATTATAACGTGAATAAATAAAACACAATAATTTAAACAGATTCTTTTTTTTAATGAAGTTTCGTGTATAAGCGCTTAAGAAAAAGCTCTTAGGCTCAACATTTGGTGACCCCGACGTGGTTTTTTCTTATAACTGTCTTGTTAACTTTATTTTCGCGTTAATTATTTATGCAACATATATACAATACATAAACGGAAATCATTGGTGCATCAAACATTATTAAAGACTAATTAAAGAACATGTGTACTAATTAAAAGGCACCCTGTATTGATACAGTTCTCTAAATTCGGTCTTCGTTTTGTGCCTAAACTTCGTTCGTGTCAAGATCAAGGCCAGCTTAAAGAGTTCGTTGCCTTTTACTTATCTCTCTATCACTGCACTTGTGCTTATGCTGTAACATTTGCTGTTGCTTGCATATTCTCTGAGCGCCCGCAATCGGTTTTCGTTTTGTGCTTAGACGGCGGTCGTTTCACGGTCAAGGCTAACGAAAAAGGTTCGTTGCCCTCCAAATCTGAACAGCTGCAATCGGTGCTCTCTTTGTGCGTGTTATTATCAGTGATAATTTTGCTTCGTTGTAATTGTTGACGGTTTAAAAATGACCAACAATACAACTGACTCTGCTGCTGAAACTAAAGCAATTTTTATAAGCGCAAAACAATCTCACTTTATGAGCGCGTTTTAAAAATTCAATCGCAGCTTGAACCTAATAAAATAACCTCGCTTGATTACGACGGTTTAACTGTGCATCTTAGAACATTAGAGCAGTTGCATAAATCATTTGATCAGTTTCACAGCTCTCTTGAAGAACTTGATTTTGATGAGATTGGTAGTGATATGCGCGTCAATTTTGACGAAATTATAGTAACTCTTGAAGTGCGTGTAAACTCGGCTCTACGTAAACGATCGTTGCAGACTCCGCCGCGCTGCTCTACTATGAACACAACTGGGTCTGTTGAGGATCAGCCCACAGTCATCATGACAAGGTCCAAGCCGCGAATGCCTGAAATAAAGTTGCCAACGTTTCGTGGTGGATATACGGAGTGGGCCAATTTCCACACCATGTTCGACAGCATTATTCACAAGGATAACAACCTGACTGAAGTGGAAAAGCTGCAGTACCTGATCTCTTGCTTGGATGGATCTGCACTTGACTCCGTCCGCTCTCTCGAAATGTCGAGTGCCAACTATAATGCCGCTCTTGAAATATTAAACAAACGATTTAATAATAAACGCTTAATTTTTCAGGCACACATTTCGGAGATTCTAAGGCAAGAAAGGGTGGAGGATGGCTCAGTCGTTGAGCTGCGAAAGCTTTCGGACACGTTAAACTCACACATGCGTGCGCTTAAAACGATGGCATCAATGGAGGAAATAGCCGGATGTATCCTAGTACACACGCTCTTCAAGTTTTTGGATAATGAAACCAGGGCTAAGTGGGAAGAGCAGGCATCTTCAGATGTTGTGCCAACGTGGGAGCTATTTTCGTCGTTTCTGGAAGGACGTTGTCAAACAATGGAGAACATCCAACAGGCAATGAGTAGCCACAACAATCAGGTTGGAAAATTAAAAAAGACATACAATCCCAAACATGCCCTAGTTGCTACTAATACATATAGCATTCCTGACTGTGCATTTTGTGGCAGCTCAAGTCACACTATATATAATTGCTCTCGGTTTGGAAATTTATCTCCATCTATTCGTTTGAGAGAGGTAAAAAAGTTAGGAGTCTGTTTTAATTGTTTAAAAAAGGGGCATCGTAATACAGCGTGTAGTTCTGGTAACTGTCGAACCTGCGGAGCGAAACACCACACGTTATTGCACCTTGGTAATAACCAACACCAATCAAAGGCTCCAGCTCGCCAATCATCGGAACAAACTTCACCTGAAGCGAGTAGTCTTCTCGCCCAATCTACCACGGCCACCCTTTCTGCCCAGAATCTCAGTTCGAATATTGTGCTCCTAGCTACTGCAGTAATCACAGTAAAGAGCCAGACAGGTGTAGACCTTCCATGTCGAGCGCTTTTAGACTCAGGATCTCAAATACACATTGTCACTTCCCGTTTTGCTCAGCATCTACAGTTGAAGCGCACAAAGGTGTGCGCATCAATTTCTGGAATTGGAAATTCGTCATTTTCTACTGAAGGAGCCACTGTCAACATGTTTTTGCAATCTCTTGCATCCGACTATTCGGTTCCAATAACCGCCCACGTTGCACAAAATATAACGGAAAATCACCCTGCGTTTTCGTTTGATATTTCCAACTGGAAAATACCACCAAACATTCGTCTCGCCGACCCATCGTTCTATAAGTCTCAGAAAATTGACCTACTAATTGGAGCTAGCTTATTCTTTGACTTGCTATGCGCTGGGCAAATCAAATTGTTGTCAGGCCTTCCGCTTCTTCAAAAAACCCGATTGGGATGGGTCGTCACTGGCGGCAATAATCAAGTTCACAATTCATCTTTAATTGCAACACAAAATCATGCCGAGTCAGATCAGACTGCTGACTGTAAGTTAGACGCACTAATACGCCGATTTTGGGAATTAGAAAACTCGTTCAATTCTAATAGCGAAACTACTGCCGAGGATTTAGACTGTGAGCATCAGTTTAAATCAAGTTTTGTTCGTTTGCCCAACGGCACATATTGCGTTCGTCTTCCGCTCAATAAAGGTATAGATCTGCTTGGAGACTCATACAAGCAAGCTTACAAACGGTTTCTCAATTTAGAGCATAAGCTTGAGCGCAAACCTCAGCTCAAGGCTCAATACTCAGATTTTATAAAGGAATACGAAGAGTTGCAACATATGTCAGTTGTTGAACAAAGGAAGTTCAATCAATGCAAATATTTTTTGCCACACCAATGCGTGATTCGCGAAGATAAGACCACCACAAAACTTCGTGTTGTTTTCGATGGTTCTGCCCGCACCTCCTCTTGTCTGTCGCTTAATAATATTCTGATGTCCGGACCCACTATTCAACCTAAATTGTTTACAACATTGCTTCGGTTTCGCACATTTTCTGTTGCACTAACTGGAGATATATGCAAAATGTACAGATGTGTGCAAATGCAGCAGCCTGACTCATTTTTGCAATGCATTCTGTGGAGGGACTCGCCCAAAGACGAGATAAAGGTGTATAAATTAGACACTGTTACATATGGCACAAAGCCAGCCTCGTTTTTAGCAATTCGTGCTATGCATCAGTTAGCTTATGATGAAATGTTGGCGTATCCCATTGGGTCAAAAGTTACTCTTCAAGATTTTTACGTTGACGATATTCTAACGGGTGGCAATTCTGACAATGAGGTGAAGGAAATAATGCGGCAAGTTTCAGGGCTTCTTCAAAGGGGCAATTTTAAAATTAGGAAATGGTGCTCTAACAGTCCTGCTCTTCTTAACCAAGTCCCTAGTGAAGACAAGGAAACGTTTGTCAAGTTCACAGATGGCACAGACGTCACGAAAACATTGGGACTTGCCTGGAATCCTGTCGTTGATAGCCTGTTATTTTCGTTTAGCAGTCAATGTTCTGCAAGGCCTAGCAAACGCACAGTGTTGTCTACAATTGCTCGCCTCTATGACCCGCTCGGTTTAATAGGGCCTGTTATTTGCAAGGCAAAGATCTTTATGCAACAACTTTGGAAGGAACAGCTAGACTGGGATGAGAGCCTACCGTTAGCATTGAACACTGCTTGGATAACATTCATGGAACAATTCAGCAGCATGCATCAAATTGAGTTTCCTCGCCTTGCTATAACTCCAAAGGATATGGTTGAAATTCATGGTTTCTGTGATGCCAGCATCAGCGCATATGGAGCATGTCTCTACGCAGTCTCTAACACCAGCAAGGGCAAACAGGCCCACTTGCTTTGTTCCAAGTCTCGCGTAGCCCCGGTAAAAACTGTAACTATTCCCAAACTTGAACTTTGTGCTGCCGCCTTACTTGCTCAACTTATAAAAGAAGTAGCTGAAATAAAATTAGCAAATTCATATTTCTGCTGGAGCGACTCTACTGTAACACTAGCTTGGATCAAGGGCCACCCTGCTAATTTTAATGTATTCGTTGCTAACAGAATTTCTATCATTCAGGAGCTCACAAATGGAATGGAGTGGCGATATGTGCCCACTGGCCTCAACCCTGCAGATGTACTATCTCGAGGATCCTTTCCAGTCGAGTTGATCAACCTGAAGATTTGGAAATTCGGACCAGCTTATCTCTGCCTATCAAAGGACGATTGGCCATCCTCGGCTCCGGGACCAGCACAATTACCGGAATTAAGGAAACAGGTTTTGACTACTGCAACAAGCCCCGCATACAGCATCGACAATTTTAAATTCGTAAATTCATTTTCAAAAATGCAGCGTATTTTTGGCTATGTTGCTAAATTTATACACAGGATCAAATCGCCTGCAATAAGCGTACTTGATTTGCGCCGTGGGACTGAACTGCTTCTGAGAGTAGTTCAGCAAAGTTGCCTGGGAGCAGAGATTAAAATACTGCAAGCTAAAATGGGTCTTAAGCCATCAAATAGTCTCTCTACACTTTCTCCATTTTTAGACAGCGTTGGACTTCTTCGTGTTGGAGGCCGTTTAAGGAATGCGTCATTGGATTTTGAAGCCAAACACCCAAGACGTGTTTTCTCCTCAACCCAATAGCAAGTTCAAAAATACACAGTGAATTGATAAATAAAAGAAGATTGAAATTAACGCGGAAAGACGCTTTGTGCAGTGAAAATGCTCACATCTGTAAAAACAAATATATATATTTGCATATATATACATATATCTAATCATTTTTAGTTAAAACTCTCACAAATAAAATCAAAGAAATATAAAACCATAAACGTAACCCCGCTCAATAAAATGAGCCTACGTAGCCAAATTCGCGCTCAGGCGCAGCGCAAGCAAGACGAACGCCGGCTCTCTGTACAACGGAACAACAAGTACATCGCTGTGGTCTCCCAAGATATGGAGAGCGAGCGACCAAGGGAAGTCTTACCCTCACAGGGCGACTCTGAACATTCGTGCTCCCCGTCACCGTCCGTACTATCAACGAAATCTGACCGCGCGCGGTCAATAACTCCAAACGCGAACAACGAACTCTTGCACGTAGAACGCGAAAGAGTACGATCATGCTTTCCGTCTCTTCTGACATGTGACGTAACTGTCACTGAACCAACAACTGCACCTGTGCCGACCGCCCGCTCAGTAAACGCAACAACTGCTGCGCCGTCAGCAGAACAATCCGCAGACAACGCAAATGAGAAGCCGGCTATACAGACAGGTATGGATCGCTACATACAGATCAAGCGTAAATTAAGCCCCCAACAAGCTACAAACAAACCAAAAATTACTCGCGCTAATATAGGCGAAGCACCAAACAATACCAATAGATTTGAAATTTTGGCAGATAACGCTGATGATTTGCCCCCTGAAGATAATGTTGACAAAAAAAGCAAAAGCCTCCCCGATATTTATACGTGAAAAAAGCTCTAGCGCTTTTGTTAACAATGTTGTAAAGCTCGTTGGCAATGACAATTTCCACATCATCCCCCTAATGAGGGGTAGTATTCATGAGATTAAAGTGCAGACAAAAACTGAAGACAGTTTTAGAAAGTTGACGGCCTACTTAACAAAAAAACAAAAAAAAATTTTACACGTACCAGCTTAAAAGCAGCAAGGGCCTGCAAGTTGTATTGAAAGGCATCGAGCCTGATGTTACGACGGATGAAATTAAACAAGCGCTACATGAGAAAGGATTCTCCGTTAAATCAGTTCTAAATATTCGAAACAAAACCAGGCAGCCACAACCACTCTTTAAAATTGAGCTTGAGCCTCAGGCTCTGATTATGAAAAAAAATGAGGTGCACCCCATTTACAAGCTTCAGTTCCTATTGCACCGCAGAATCACCGTTGAGGAGCCACACAATCGTAACGGCCCGGTACAATGCATGAATTGCCAAGAATATGGTCACACAAGGTCTTACTGCAAGCTGCGCCCTGTATGTGTGGTTTGCGGCGATCTTCATGACTCGTCGAGCTGCCCAGCAAGCAAAGATGACTCCAGCAAAAAAAAGTGCATCAACTGCGGAGGCAACCACACAGCTAACTACAGAGGCTGCCCAATTTACAAGGAGCTTAAGTCTCGCATCCATCATCGCGTGAACACAGCACGCTCTCAAAACGCACCGCCATCATACATTCCATCAAAGTCCAACCATGACAACTTCTTTTCGACTGCAGCCAGGTCATCTTTTGGTCCCGCACCTGTTATAAAAAACGCGACCTATGCAAGCGCCTTAACCCTTTCGGGACGGAGTTTTATTTTTAAACCCAAGATAGTTGTCTTAAAACTTTTTGCATATTCTAAAAGGGGAAAAAATAAAATGTTGTTCTGCATACTTAAAAATCCCGAAATCGTCCTTTTATCCTGGGACATATAATCCCAATACGTATTTCTTCTAGCAAAACTCGCTCGACTTCCTCATAACTTAATGCTCTTTTTAACATCTGATATTTAACCTTATTGGTAGCTTTAAAATTAATCAAAATACAGAAGTTTGAAAATTGCTGGGACGTATTGTCCCAGTAGTCCCGAAAGGGTTAAGATCTGGACTGATGCCTACTGCAATTTATCCAGGCTCACAAGCAAAACATGTAGAACTCAACGACGAACGAGACAACAAGCCGCAGGAACCGCCACTAAGCAACTTTGAATCAATGATAAGTAATATGCAGCAGAGTTTATCACAGTTCATGTCATTTATGCAAGAAACTATGCAAAATTTACTACAAAGTCAAAATACTTTGGTACAGTTGCTTGTATCACTACAATCGAAATAATCAATGGCCTCGCTACGTATATCAACGTGGAATGCCAATGGCGTTTCACAGCATAAACTTGAATTAGCTCAATTTCTACTCGACAACCACATTGACATTATGCTACTTTCCGAAACACACCTTACAAATAAGTATAATTTTACCATAACCGGATACTCATTCTACGGAACCAACCATCCCGATGGCAAGGCGCACGGCGGGACTGGTATCTTGATAAGAAGCCGGCTGAAGCACCACTTCCACAAAGAGTTTGCTAAAAACTATCTACAGGCCACATCCTTAAAAATACATCTGGATAGTGGTAACCAACTTGCACTTTCTGCCATCTACTGCCCACCGCGATACTCCATATCTGAAGACCAATTCATGGAATTTTTCAACTCATTAGGAGAACACTTTATAGCAGCAGGGGACTATAATGCCAAGCACACTCACTGGGGATCTCGTCTTGTGACTCCAAGAGGAAAGCAGCTGTACAACGCAATTATAAAACCAAAGAACAGGCTCAGCCACGTCTCTCCTGGCACACCAACATACTGGCCCACGGACCCCAAGAAACTGCCCGACTTAATTGATTTTGCAGTCTCCAAAAATATTCCGCGCAACCTGATAAGCGCCGAATGTCTTTCGGAGTTATCATCTGACCACTCGCCTGTACTAATTCAACTTCAACGACACCCAGAGTTTGCAAATCGCCCGGGTAAGCTGACATCACAAAAAACTAACTGGCTAAGATACAAGAAATATGTTAGCTCACACATCCAACTTAATCCGCATCTGAAAGTGGAAGCTGATATTGATTCTATTGCAAACAAACTTGAGTCAGTCTTCGTCGAAGCAGCTCGTATGTCAACACCGAAAGCAAAAACTGCAGCACCCACCCAAAAGAAAACAAATCACCAAATTGAACAGCTCGTTCTTGATAAGCGGCGACTAAGACGGGAGTGGCAATGCCTAAGATCGCCGTCAGCTAAGCAAAAGCTAAAAAACGCTACACGTAAACTTACCAAAGCGTTAGCACTTGAAGAAGAACATGCCCAGCGCCGATACATTGAGCAATTATCAACATCCAGCTCGAAAAACTCACTGTGGAAAGCTCACCCAACTCTTAGCCAACCGACAAAAGCAGAGATGCCCCTAAGAAACCAAGCTGGCGGCTGGGCCCGAAGCGATGAAGAAAGAGCCAACACGTTCGCTGTTCACCTGCAAAAAGTTTTCCAACCGAACCCTGCTACAAACTCGTTCGCTCTACCGACTGTATTAAACGACACCCACTTACAACATGAGCCCATTGAATTTCGCCCGAACGAAGTCGCAAGAGTTATTAATCAGGAACTAAACCCCAAAAAATCTCCGGGTCTAGACCTAATAACACCAAAGATGATTATTGAGCTTCCCTATTGTGCCGTCTGTGTTATCTGCCAGTTATTCAATGCGATCACACGACTCGGGCATTTCCCAGAAAGATGGAAAAAGTCTATCATCATAATGATACCAAAGCTGGGAAAGGATCAAACAGTACCCTCGTCGTATAGACCTATAAGCCTTTTATCATGTCTATCAAAACTGTTCGAAAAATGCTTGATGACTCGGATTAATCAATTTCTGAACCTTCACAACATAATCCCGTCGCACCAATTCGGCTTTCGCCAAAACCACGGAACTATTGAACAGGTCAATCGCATAACTTCAGAAATTCGAGGCGCGTTTGAAAATCGAGAATACTGTACTGCAATTTTTCTGGATGTGGCTCAGGCGTTTGACAGAGTCTGGTTGGAAGGGCTGATGTATAAGATCAAATCAACGCTTCCACCAAACACACATAAGCTGTTAAAGTCGTACCTTTACGACAGGAAGTTTGCAGTAAGATGCAACACTGCAACATCAAGCGAACACCGTATTGAAGCCGGCGTTCCTCAGGGAAGCGTACTTGGGCCAACACTCTACGTTCTCTACACAGCAGACATTCCTACATGCAGGGGACTTACAACTTCAACCTTTGCTGACGATACAGCTATTCTTAGCCGATCTAGATGTCCACTGCAAGCCACATCGCAACTCGCTCGTCATCTGGTTAACGTGGAAAAATGGCTATCCGACTGGCGAATTAAAGTTAACGAACAAAAATGTAAACATGTAACGTTCACCCTTAACAAGAAAGATTGTCCACCACTTACGCTAAATAATATCCCACTCCCGAAAGCCAACGAAGTAACGTACCTAGGAGTACACCTGGACAGAAGGCTTACATGGCGCAGGCACATTGAAGCCAAGAGAACACAACTAAAACTAAAAGCCAATAGCCTCCACTGGCTTATCAACGCTCGCTCCCCGCTAAGCCTTGACTACAAGGTCCTGCTCTACAACTCTGTTCTTAAACCAATCTGGACCTATGGATGCCAGCTATGGGGTAATGCGTGCAGCAGTAACATCGACATCGTCCAAAGAGCCCAGTCAAAGATCCTGAGAACTATCACCGGGGCACCGTGGTACGTTCGCAACGAAAACATTCAAAACGACTTAAACGTCCCACCAATCAAGAAAGTAATTGCGGACTACAAGAAAAATTACCTTGGCAAGCTGTCATCGCACCCAAACTATCTTGCTAGAGGACTCACAAACTCAAGCAGCCGATCCCGTCTTCGTCGTAATGACTTTCCGACCCAGCGATGAGTTGAGGTACGCGGCCACCAACTATTTGTACAACAACAAATAGTTAACTAAGTAATACTTGTAAGATTTGTAAACTTTTTGTTAGTTTCCCTATTATAAGGAAAGATTCAAGAAATAAAACCAGCAAAATAAAAAAAAAAAAAAACACCCAATTATTTTGCCTAAACAGCACCCAATCACAACTTCCATAATTCGCCACTATCATGAGCACAATTTGCATGCGGGACCTCAAGCTCTCTTATCGCTCATTCGACTTAGCTATTGGCCCATTGGCGGCCGGAAAACCATTGCCAAAGTTGTTCAAAAATGTATTCGGTGCGTGCGAGCCAAGCCGCGCACCATTGAACACATCATGGCTGATCTTCCAGAGGAGCGTGTAAGCGGTACCCGAGCATTTTTAGTGACTGGAATAGACTATTGTGGACCCTTCATGTACAAATCTGAAGTCCGCAAGCGGCCTCCCATCAAATGCTATATCAGCGTTTTCATATGTTTTGCAACAAAGGCAGTTCACCTTGAGCTTGTCAAGGACTTGTCGACACCGGCATTTCTAGCGTGTCTTCGGCGTTTTATTTGTACTCGTGGACGACCTGCATGCATATGGACTGACAACGCAACCAATTTTGTTGGAGCTCGAAATGAGCTTGCTGAGTTCAAAAGGATTGTACTTACCGATGAACATCAAGCTGCAGTTCATCAATTTTGTTTGGACGACCACATTGACTGGCGTTTTATACCACCTCGATCACCACATTTTGGAGGTCTATGGGAGGCTGCCGTTAAGACATCAAAACATCATCTGCGCCGATCTCTTGGGTCCACGACGTTAGAATATGATGATCTCCGAACGCTCATCTGCAACGTTGCTGCTATAATTAATTCTCGCCCACTATTTCCTCTTTCAGAAAACCCAGCCGACTTAGATGTTCTCACACCAGCTCACTTCTTGATTGGCGCCCCAATATCATCGTTCGTCGAACCTGACTTGTCCAAACTTAACTTCGACCGGCTTGATCGCTGGCAAAAGGTGGCCTATTTACAGCAGAACTTTTGGACCAGATGGCGCGAGGAATATTTATCGCTTCAAGAGAAGTCAAAGTGGCGCTCCGAAAAACCAAATCTGCAACCCAACGACGTTGTTCTCCTTAAGGATGAGAACACACCACCGCTCAAATGGCCCCTTGCCAGGGTCGTTGAGGTTATCACCGGCGCAGACGGTGTTGCTAGAGTCGCCATTCTTCAAACAGCTGCTGGACGCACCCGAAGAGCTGTCAACAAACTTTGCTTGCTGCCAGTAAGGGATGATGTTGAAAGCAACCCTAAGCTTTCAACGGGGGGAGGATGTTCGGGCCAGCTCCCAAAATAGTGCAGCTGAACATAGCCTAACATATAACTTGTTTAAATATTTGATTCGCTCTGCGTAGCAAGAGAGCGCTTGAACGTCGCACGTCTTGCACGCTCATTTATCAGAATCATCTTCTTATCGTTTGTTCTATTGCAATCTGCCTAGGCTCAAGCGTCTGCAGCTATGGCTGCAGCGTTCAGTTTTTAATATTCAGTTGTATTGACAAGAGGCCACAGCGCCGAGTCATACTCATAAACGTTTCAAACTCAAATGCACGAGCCCGACCGCTCGCTTGTAAATTTAACACATATATAACAATAATAATTATAGCGTGAATAAATAAAACACAATAATTTAAACAGATTCTTTTTTATACCCTTAACCCATAAAATGGGTAAATAAGGGTATAATGGTTTTGTGCAAATGTATGTAACAGACAGAAGGAAACATCTCCGACCCTATAAAGTATATATATTCTTGATCAGCATCAACAGCCGAGTCGATCTAGCCATGTCTGTCTGTCCGTCTGTCCGTCTGTCCGTCTGTCCGTCTGTATGAACGCGCCGATCTCAGAGACTATAAGAGCTAGAGACTTCAAATTTGAAACTTAAGCTCTCCTATACCATGAGAAGATCAAGTTTGTTTTGAATTTTCGATAACACTTCTGGTTTCCGATATACACATGTGATCGATAACAAAAAAATCTTTAATTTCAAAATTGTGAAAATGAGGTTTAAAACTATTGATAAAATAATGAACATTTAAAAAAATTAAGGGTATGTCCTAGTCGGGATTTCTCGACTAGAGCCTCTTACTTGTTTTAATGAAGTTTCGTGTATAAGCGCTTAAGAAAAAGCTCTTAGGCTCAACAGCATTATTAAGACTGCTAGAAAGCACTCATTTGCATCAAATCCAAGCATTAATTGGGATCGGGTTGATTCTAACAAAGAACACGATGATGATGAGTATGATGGGCACGATGATGTCCGCTATAATGACGAGCATGATAATACATTTTATTCTCAGACAGCCAGTCACGCTAATGTTGACGATGAATCCACATATTCAGGAAATAGTCAATTCAATCTTAACATCAGTGAACTAGCAAGGACAAAACTGTTGGATAAAGCATATGGTCCTTATAAAAAAAAATCAACTAATACCCTATGGCTGGGTAGTAAGGAAATTTCTAAAATTGGAAATAGACGTATAGAGTTTTCGGATGGTGAAAATTTATCTCTGACAAAGGGCTTATACTCTTTAATTTTCCATCATACACCCATGGGCTATGATGCTTACGATTTGAGTTCATACAAAGATATATTATTAATGACAAATGTGTATAAAAGGAATTTTCAATCAGATGGTCAAATAAAGGGGAGCAGAGCGAAAAAATATACACAAATTATAAAACCACTTATTACACAGACATCAGAAGCAGCAACACCATCAACATCAACAAAAACAACAGTATCTCAACCCACAGCAGTATCTACACCAGTACCTCACTCAACTAGAAACAAAAGAAGACCACGAAAATTCGATGGTTCAGGACTTAATAGTATGAAAATGATGCATCTCAATACAACAAAACCAAACTACATTTACTGGGATGATGCGAATGAAATTGTTGAGCGCTTACGTCTATTGGTAGCCTCTCAATCCGCTGGAAACACTAATCTCTCCAATGAAATCACTTCGATAATTGAAGAGCTGCGTGAAGCAGATATCATATACTAATAAATAATGCATGCATTTAGCAATTAAACTTAAAAGCAATATGTCTGTTGACAAGTTTGGTCATTTTTCCAATAATAAGGAACGATCGGAGCATTTAATAAGGGAAGTACGAAATGTCTCTGGGTTATACATTGATTTGGATGGTAATCTCAATGCACAGAAAAAACGAATTAAAAATTCTCTAAAACCAATCGAAAAAGATGATGTAGTTGTGAAGGTATATGTAGATGAGAAAATAACTGAATTGGAAAAAATTATTCATAATGACCATGAACAACGAAATGATAAAGTCAATCAAATGGAAACTACAATCAGTAGACTAGTTAAGATGAATGAAATTGTTAATGAAGCTATAAATGAGCTCACTATGAGAATGGGCAATATAGAAGAGTACATGTTAAAAAATTTAATCACACCATCATCTCTTTCAAATGAAATAAAAATTCAATTGCTTGAGAAACCCAATTAAGATACCATCAATTATAATGTGAAAACAAGTAAGAGGCTCTAGTCGAGAAATCCCGACTAGGACATACCCTTAACCCGATACTTAACGCTTACAGTTACTTATGTGTATTAAATCAGTGACCAATATGACCAAACTTCAAACTGCGATATCTCCGGTGTTTCTTAACCGATTTTGACCAAATTTTTTTAAATGTTCATTATTTTATCAATAGTTTTAAACCTCATTTTCACAATTTTGAAATTAAAGATTTTTTTGTTATCGATCACATGTGTATATCGGAAACCAGAAGTGTTATCGAAAATTCAAAACAAACTTGATCTTCTCATGGTATAGGAGAGCTTAAGTTTCAAATTTGAAGTCTCTAGCTCTTATAGTCTCTGAGATCGGCGCGTTCATACAGACGGACAGACGGACAGACAGACATGGCTAGATCGACTCGGCTGTTGATGCTGATCAAGAATATATATACTTTATAGGGTCGGAGATGTTTCCTTCTGTCTGTTACATACATTTGCACAAAACCATTATACCCTTATTTACCCATTTTATGGGTTAAGGGTATAATGAGTAGCAGCAACAACAAATTTAACAAGCGAGGATTGGTGAATGAATTGCATGAAACGCAGAAATTTCAAACGTCGCAGAGTTGTCACAAAGGGGATAAACGATTTGTGGCAGGCCGATTTAGTTGAGATGGGTGCATACTTCTCATTAAACAATGGTTACCGTTACTTACTAACAGTAATTGATACATTTTCAAAGTTTGCCTGGGGTGCAGCCCTAAAGTCTAAGACTGGCAACGAAGTTACCCTAGCTATGGAGAAAATTTTCAAATCTGGTCGGGGTACGCCAAGAAACATGCAAACCGATGATGGAACCGAATTCTTTAATGGTAACTTTAAGGCTTTAATGCGACGATATAAAATCAATCACTATTCAACATACAGCACCCTGAAGGCTTCTATTGTCGAAAGATTCAATAGAAGCTTAAAAGAGCTTATGTGGCGTGAATTTAGTTTTAATGGTACACACAAATGGCTCGATGTATATCAAAATTTAATTGATGTATACAACAACCGTTTGCATAGAACTATCAAAATGGCACCTGTTGCAGTTAATGCATCAAATGAGCATCACCTAAAGATGTTCACCGGAAGCAAACTAAAGGTGGACGATTACGTACGCATTAGTAAATATAAGCATGTATTCGATAAGGGGTATACTCCTAATTGGTCAACGGAAATTTTTAGAGGAAGCCAAGTGAAGAACACTTTCCCTACTACATATATGCTGAATGACTTAAATGGTGAACCAATTATGGGTTGCTTCTATAAAGATGAATTGAAAAAGAGCAAATTTCCCGATACATATCTCGTTGAAAAAGTGTTATTTTTTTTTTTTTTTTTTTTTTGGTTAAATCAAATAAAGTAAATTCAGAAAAAGTTTTTATACATTATAATTTATATTAAAAATAATTTTATATTATATATTTATACATTATAATTTATATTAAAAATAATTTTATATTATATATTTATACATTATAATTTATATTAAAAATAATTTTATATTTATACATTATATTTTAAATTAAAAATATTAATACATTTTATTTTTTCATTATATTTAAATTAAAAAATTTTAATACATTATATTTAGCATTAAAAATATTTTTTACATTTTATTGTTATTAATAAAAGAATAAAAAAATGATAAAATTAGTGTTCTAAAGCATTTTAATGTCATGTTGCAATGATGTTAAATCTATTTCTGAGCGTAACAGTTCTAAATCATTCTTTTCTACCCTTCCCCTAAGAGAGATAAGCTCATTATTTTCTGTTTGCGACCGGAAGATATTACTTTCAATTTTCCTAATGCTATTCTCACAAAAAAAAGTGTCAGCTTCGTGCATTCTAATGCTTGATTTTAGGTCTTCTTCTATAACCTTGTAATGACCCCAAGCGTATGTTTCTATTCGATCTATTTTTTCTTTGTTTTCTTCATTGTCTTCATTTTTTCGAATCATACGCTTATCGTCATTACTATTGAGCGTGATTTTCTTTACACGATTGGTGAATATATGGTGAAGTTTCGATCTAAACACCAACATACTATCTGCGAACGTTTGCTCTTTAAGTAAACAGTCGCGATAGTTTTGAAGTGTCAATTTTTCAACTGCACACTTTTTCACCCCCTTGGACTTTTTAATGGTGCGCTGCACACCTTCAAGCGAGTAGGCATACATTTTTGAATGTAGACCAACAAACTCACTTATTATTTTCCCGTTGGTCTCATCTTTGAAAAAGCCCAACCTCTTTTTATTTACCCGCTTGAAATTAAATAAAGACGCTGACTGTTCTGAATAATCAGAGGTGTCGAACATCTCTTCAACATCATCACGTATGTCTGCGTAAAAATCATCAGTTTTGATGGTGTAAATAAATGAGTCGGTATCCATATAATTGAGTGATAATTTCTTATCGAATTTCGGTTGCATATAACCGTAATGGAAATCATACATTTTCCATTTTGATAAGTCTAGTACAACGAAGCCAATGTATATTGGCTTATTGTATATCATGTGAAGGCGCTTTATTTGAAAAGCATATAAATTTTCACTAAACTTTACTGAGCTATGGAATGAAGATCTCGCAACCAGCTCTCGGCCACACAATTTTTTTCGCCCCTTGCGTTTTCTGCTTGGGGTGCCTCCCAATAGCTTGTGAGTTTCAAATCAATTCGCTTTTCAATATTTTCAAGCGCCTTGCCGAAAATGCTATTGTTCAGCAATTTGAAAAAATCTTTTTCAAACGCATTTTTAGCGTTTGTTCGATGCATTGTATTCATGTCTATGTATGGTTTTAGCCATGGTTTTTGAGAAAACCGTAATACTCTATGCACCTTTACCAACTCTAATCCGTTCTGCAGACACTGCTGCAAATTCAGATAATGAATCGGATACTAAATTTTATCGGTGAGATCAGCAATGAGTTTTTTGCTTGCACCGAATTTTGGGGGTTTTTTATTGGAAGGACAAAAGGGCAGATCATTGTGCTTGTCATGAATACTGTATGGATATTTTAAATCCACTTTAAAAATGTATCCATACTCAGCGTCAGGTGATATGTTTGAGATATCAATGACGTTAATCTCTTCTTCTGTCAACCATTGAAAATCCCCATATGGTAGACATTGAGACATTGCATAACCATAAAGGTTGTTTGCATCCAAATAAACAAGATACTTTTTAGCCGCTGCCGCATCATAGTTATGCATATATTTATTGTTGGCTGTGCTATGTCGCATCGAACATTGCACCAACCCACCGCGAATTCCACACTGAATAAACCTGTACATATCTATGTCGGTCAACAGCTCGAGTTCGATTTGTGTGCTTTTTAGCATTGCATCCCAAGATAAACCCGGAATTGTATAATAATGAGCAGGATCTAATTTATGTATGCTCATGCATATCCGCCTGAAGTTTTCGAAAACATCAGTCAGAAGCAAAACATCTGTTTTTAAATACAATTCTAGGTAATCTTTCATTGTTACGCATTCAAACACACACTTTAAGTGCATGAGCATAATCGGCTTCTGAACATTCAGTATCCGTAAGGTTACTGAAAAAAGCCTTGCGTGGGGGAAGTTGCGTTTCATTTAAACGCTCAATTGAGTCGATGTACTCATATGGGAATACCCCCTTACGACGCATCAGTGAAAATTCTTCATTTTTTGAAAAAAAATTTCTCACTGTTTTGACGTCATCGTCACTGAGGTTAGATGCTAGTGCGTCTAAGCCTGATGACATGAAACGAAAAGAATCTAAGAATCTTAGCTCTAATTTTTCCTGTGAGCCATCGATTTCAATTTTCTTAGAAACAGAAATATATACTTCTTTATTCAGAGGTATAACATTAATCTCCCCCGGAAACTCAGCCAACTCCTTTACAAATAAATGAGAATCATAACGTGAAAAGTTATGGAAAAAGACTGGAATGAATGCACTTATTTTATAGTTTAAGTTGCACTTGTTGTGTGCAGCTCCCCTAAAACGACCAGTCAAGTGACAATGATCTCTAACCCTATCATCGTTGAGTAAATGATTGCCACAAATGTGGCAACAAATGGCATTACTGAAACTATCAATATCCTCCGGTCGCATAACCATCGATTGTAAATCAAATGAGCATTTAATATAATATGAATAAGCAATTGGTATATGCTCATTTATAGAATTTGTCTTATCACTTACTCTTAAATTAACGCTTTTAAGCGCGCACTCGAAGTCCGCGTAGATGACAAACGGTACCTGGTGTTGACTCCTGTACCGTTTGAACTTCAGGAATGCCCTCTCTGGTGGTGGCAGTTTCGCCACCAATCCACCACATTGCTCTTTGTGGCGCCTAGCTGCTCCCTCGCTTCTCGAGTAGTTGAGGCATATGTCGCAAAGCCTTTTTTTGTGCGAGCTGCCCCACTCTATTTGGCTATTAACCAATCTATTAAAAAATAAGAAAAAAGTAAACAAAATTAGTAATTGTTGTTGTGTGTGTGTGTGTGTGTGTGTGTGTTTTTTTTTTTTTTTAAATTCATTTATTGCCTATCCTATATTATTATATACTAGCTGACCCGGCGAACTTCGTACCGCCTTATTTTATTAAATACAAAACAAAATATATATTTTCATAATAGTGTTTATTCCATAGGATTCAATAATTCCACTTATATTTTTACAAATCGCTATTGAACAACTTGGCATTTTGAAGTAAATACTGAGCTTAACACCACGCGCGCTCTAGAAAACAACTAATAGCCTCTAAAAAAAAAAAAATTGACATTCGTAACGCGTTTTTTTAAAATATGCAAAATTAAATGTATACTTGATTGGCCAGGAAATAATTCTTGTTGAATTTCTGTCCACTTTGGATTGCATGTGAACGTGATAAACAAATCTGGTGTGCCATAATGTCGTACATAGGACATAGCATCTTGAGCATATTCATGCATATGTCGCGGACTTCCGACGTATGTTGCAGGGAGAATAGTTGTTCTGTCAACATTCTGTGCATAATTTAATTTGCCAGTAAGAAGGGATAATAAAGGCTCCGACGGAGCGGGTAGAAGTGACAGCACAACTTTTCCTGATGCGCAACACATGCCGGCTGCTTCATTCCGAAATTTCAATGCCTGACAATATTGAAATACTTTATCCATTCCACCAATAGCAATTTTTGAATGCGCTGAATAGTTAATATCTGGTGCATATTCAAAGGCAAGCCGAACGAATGATGCACGTGTTAATGAGCGGCTGATCCGTTGCCTTTGTCGATCTAGTACTCGTACTGTAGCTATGTTTCGTTCTCGTGCCGCTCTTTTTCTCGTAATATTCTGTTGCAGACGTTCGTCAGGCTGTTCTTGAGATTCTTGTGCACGACTTTCTGCAGTCCTGATCCTTTGAGCTGCATTTCTTGTTTCGATTTTTTCTGGTAATTGCTGAGCTCTTTCAACACGTTTGCGTCGTGACCCATAGCTGCTCGCGTTGTTGAGGTTAGATTTTATGGTAGCTCCTCCTCTGCGTATTGCTGGCATTTTAAAAATGTACGATTTAAAATAGTAAAAAAAAACAGTTTTGATTCAGAAGCTAATATTTTTTGTTTTTTTAACAAAATTTTTTTATTTATTTGAGTTGTTGGCGAAGCAACGCGCTCCGGATAACTAAATAATTTCATTTATACGTTGAATAGAATTATTTTTCCTACTGAATTTTAAATGTAGCCTACTAAGATTTTGAAAAACACAGCTAATTTTAAATGTAGCCTACTAAGATTTTGAAAAACACAGCTCTAGGTCTGGCTCAACTCTAACATGGCTGTTTAAAGGGGTTTTCCGGCAATTATTCGAATGTTTCTCGCCGTAAAAACCATCCTTGAACTCCAACGAACATTTAAAAAAAGAATTATCGAAATCGGTTCAGCCGTTCACACGTGATGACATGACAACGCGAAACGGGTTTCATTTTTATATATATAGAAGAGAAGATATACAATTTACTAAGAGAAAGTGGGCGGAACGAAACATCAGCGGAACGGCCGTGAGGTAATGCGTCGCTAATGCCTGCGCTCCACCTACTCCAGTAATCCTCTACGCTTGCGCTCAATTCTGCGCAGCTCGGTCATGGCTGCTGCCGCGAACGTGCTAAACGCGTCCCAATTGGTGTTGCTGGCCAACATTTTCTTTACCAGGCTGGTCCCCTCTATGCTGCAGCCGAAGACCCTCTCCAGCTCGACTCGTAGACTGTTAAACCGTCCACAATAGAGCAGAACGTGTTCGGCGTCCTCGGATGTGTTTTCTCCGCACAAAGTGCAGAACGGAGCGCTCTCATGCCCGAAGCGATACAAGTACTGGCGGAAACAGCCATGCCCGCTTAGCAGTTGCGTGGTATAGTAATTAAGCTGACCATGCCGCCTGTTTATCCATGCTGAAATGTTCGGGATGAGGCGATAAGTCCAACGCCCTTTGCTCGATGCCTCCCATTGCCTCTGCCAGTTTTCAACCGTTCGCGTTTTTGCCGCAGAGCGCACGGCCTGCTTTTGGGCTGCAGAAAGGTCCTTGCCGTGCGTTCCTTTGTAAATTTCTGCGATCTCTCTGGCCAGTTCAGTTATTGGCGCTACTCCAGCAAGAACATGGCAAGCATCGTCCGAGATGGTTCGGAAGCCACTGCAGACTCTCAAGGCTCCAAGGCGGTGAGTGGCTCTCATGCCTTGCGTGTAGCTATCAAAGCGACAGCCTGGTTGCCATATCGGCGCCGCGTACAGCATCGTCGCTCTTGTGACGCTGGATAGGAGGACTCTCCTGCCTTGTTTCGGGCCTCGGGTATTAGGCATGATCCGCGAGATTGCCCGGATCGTTTTCGCTGCCTTTGTGCTGGTGTATTCCAAGTGCTCCTTGAAGGAAAGCCTGGTATCCAGCATCACGCCCAGGTATTTAATGGCCCTCTTCGACCTGACCGGAGTTTTTGCCACGGTGATGGTAGCTGTTTCCACTACCTTGCGGCTGCTAATGAGCACTGCCTCAGTTTTCTCTGGGGCTAGCTGCAGTCCAACTGCCGAAAGCCACTGTATCGCTTTCGCGATCGCAAGATTGCACTTTTCCTCCACTGTCTTTAGTTCTTTGGCTACGACCACAAACGCTACATCGTCCGCAAAGCCCACAAGGTGGACTTCTTCTGGCATGTGTAAACGAAACACGCCGTCATACATGACGTTCCACAGTAATGGTCCTAGTAACGACCCTTGTGGCACGCCTCCAGAAACTCGGTGCTCCTCGGTCGCCTCGCTGGTGTCGTATCTAAGGATCCTGTCTTCGAAGTAGCTCCTAGTTATCTTCTGGAGATACGCTGGGACCCTGAGAGCTTCAAGTGCCCCTAGGATGCAGCCCCATCTAGCCGAGTTAAAGGCATTTTTGACGTCGATTGTTGCCACTAGGCAGTACCTCTTGGCACCACCTTTCCACCTACTTCCGGCGATCGCCTCAGAGGCTATGCCGACTACCTTGCCGATCGCATCCAACGTTGATTTGGCCTTGCGAAATCCGTACTGCTGCGGTGCGACTCCACCAGCAGCGGCAATGGCACTATCTAGGCGCGCGCAGATTAAATGCTCCAAAATTTTACCGACGGTGTCGATGAGGCAGATCGGACGATATGCTGATGGATCCTCCAGCTGTTTGCCTGGCTTTGGTAGTAGGACCAGACGCTGGATTTTCCAGCGGTTTGGAAAAACTCCGTTATGTAGGCAGCTGTTGTACATGCTCTTAAAAAGGTCAGGGCGAAGTGTTAGTGCTAGCCTGAGCGCTCGGTTAGGAATTCCGTCTGTGCCATGCGCCTTGCTCGGCTTCACTCGCATTGCCGCCTGGCGAATCTCATCCAGGGTGATGGGCTCCGATATTGGGGGCATGTTGGGCAAGGGCGGGCGTTCAAAGGTGTCGTTTGCCATGCTGGGAAACAGCTGCGTGACGATCACTCTAAGGGATACTGGGTCCACCGGGTGGCAACGATAAGTGGCGTTAAAGCGTTTAACAACCAGCTTATATGCATTTCCCCACGGGTCGTGCTCCGCAGTATCGCATAGCTCCAGGAAGCATCTCCGCTTGCTGTCTTTGACGAGCTTTTGGAACCGCCTCCTGCATTCTAGGAACTCCGCATGTCGTTCCTGGGATGCCTGCAGTCCGCGAGAGCGCTGGTATCGGCGTCTAGCGTAGTTACAATCGCTCCGCGCCTCGGCGATCTCCTCGTTCCACCACTAAACTGGGACGTGGTGGCTTTGGTAACTACCGCTCTTCCTCATGCTGGCATCGCAAGCCCGGCTTAGCATCGACATCGTCTTATCCACCAACACTTCGGTGCTATCAGAACAATCTGGAATTCCCGCAGACTCTAACTGGGCGCTGAAGATCTGCGTATCCAGCGTCTCGACGCGATACCTCGTCCTATGTTGAGCTGGGGCTAGTCTGCGCTCAGGGCGAACTTCAACTGTGCACCATATGGCAACGTGATCGCTGGCATTGAAACTATCGTCTATGCTCCAACTGGATGAGCCAAACAGGGAGCTACTGACAAATGTTATGTCGATCACAGAGCCTGCACCTGCTCTGTTGAATGTGTGCTGCGTCCCGTGATTAAGCAGCGCCACATCAAGGAGAGAGAGCACTTCGAGTACCGCTCGTCCCTTGGCGTTGGTTGATGAGCTGCCCCACTCCTCTGCCCACGCGTTAAAGTCTCCAGCAATGATGATTGGGTGCCGTCCTCTGGCGTCAGACACCAGCGAGTCCAGAGCTTGAGCAAAATCTGTAAGCTGCAGACTGGGGGGTAGGTAGACGGCGTAAAACCATAGGTCGCCCACCAGAGCACGCACGTAGTTTTCTGCCCGTTGGACTCTGACCAGCGGAGACCCGTCGTCCCTGCAGGACCATAGTGCCGGTCTCCCAGATGTGTCCTTGGCGCATCTCGGACCCTCGCACAGCTGGTATGGCTCGCTAAGTACCACTAGGTCAGCAGCACCTTCACGCACTGTTTGCGACAGTAGATCCTGAGCCGCTGCACAGTGGTTGAGGTTCAACTGAATGAACTTCATTTTGCACGGCTTGACCCATAACCGCTGAGTGGGCACCTGCTACTGCCCGCCTGGTGGCTGTACGTAGTGCTGCCCTTAGCGAAGCAGATAAAGCATTTCGCTACGTTGCTCTTACAGCTCGCTGCCTTGTGGCCAGTTTCTCCGCACCTGATGCAACAGTTTGACCTATCCAGGCAGCGGTAGCACCGAGTGCGCACTTCCTGCAGTCGGATGGCGCAGCTGGTCCAGCCAATGCGCACTGAGCGAAGGGCTGTAATGCAGCTCGACAAGTGCGTTGGCACCGAGAACTGTGCCACCTGGGTGTTGCCGTATCCAGGTCTTACACTTTTGATATTGATGTGTTCCGCATGCATTTTGGCCTGTTCAGATATTGCAGCCACTATCTCTTCCTTGGAGGCTAGCTCGTCCAATTCCCGAATGGAAAAATGGGTTTGCTCGGTGAGCGAACGAACTACCGCGGTCTTGCCCAGCACTGACTCCACCTCGTCCTTGAGCTGCTTGGTGCACTCCATACCTACTCCATTAAGCTCCAATAAAAGGTCACCTTTCGCTGTGCGGCGAGCTTTGGATACCTTGTCGCGTACTCCATTGAGCTTCCCATCACTCCTGCGCGTAACTAGCGACAGTACTTCGCTGTAGGAGAGCTCGCCGGTGCTTATCACCAGCGCATCTGGTTTGGTCTTTGATGACTGCATTCCGGGCGTCCTGCCAGCTGGTCTGGATGCCTTCTTCCCATGAACTGCTTGCCACTCGTTATCTTTCTGCTGGAACACCTCAGGAGCTGCTGGATTGGTGTTTCCTGCTCTATTTCTCTTTGGGGGCGTAGCGCGATGCCCTTGATCTTGATCACGCCTTCTTTTAGGCGTCGCTGTCGCCCTCGCAGCACCATTGCTTTTATGCAAAGCCTTGTCGGCTACGCCTGTCGGCAGGTCTGCAGCTGGCCGCGTCTGCGTGGCCGCATCCGCTCTAGTGACAGCCGTGTTGTTCCTACCAGCGGCAGCTTCGTACTGCTTGACAGCCTTTGCTGCTAGCTCCCTTACCAGCTGGGTCACGTGTCGCTGCCCGGTTAGACGAGCGTTCAGGTCGTTAATAGTAAGACCCAGTTGCTCGAACACATCGCACTCTTGTGGCTCCTTGCCCTGGGGTGAAACTGCTACCGGAGGTGCAGGCAGAACACACAGAGGTGTCAGACCTACCACCGTGGGAGGCGCAGTCACCTTCGGGGGAGATCTCGGCAGTGCCGAGCGGCGTACAATGCCCTCCACTGTTACCTCTATTCTTCACAAAAGGGGCAAACTCCAAACAGTCCCACGTTGACCGAAGGTTTCCCTTAGGTGTTGAACCGTTGGAGGTTATACCGCCCCGAATCGGTCACCAGAGCCCCACAAAGCACCGCCGCGACGGGAGGGGTTGGTAATTGCCGGTCCCGTGGCTTTGCTATTTCAGTTTGGAGTTTCCTCTGGTTGGCACTAAGTTATGCGCCTGTATGATATGCAGCGCTTTTTGCAAGGCCCTTGCGCGTATGCAACGAAAAGTTTTTTGAAAACTCTTGTACCCAATTCCCGAACCTTACACGGCTGGGACTTCGCTCAGCGTGTAGGCGCCACCTGTGTTTGGCAGCGAAGGCCGATAGCCGCTGGTCGCTCAGCTGGCACTGTTAGGCCGAGCGAGCAGCCCTGGTACGTTTTGCGATCAGCTGGTGCTATGGTCCTCCTACAATACGCAGGTAGCAACTCGCACACCACGGAGAAAAAGTGTGAAGTAAGTGTGTTTTTTCGTGTAAAATAAGCACGCACACCAACTGCACACCCCAAATTGACCGCGAAAGGCTCTACACTGTCTCAACGACCATATGCCAATGAAAGCGATTGGCCTCGGTAATGGGAGCAGCAGGTAGGTTGCGCAGACTTCCACGGAGCAGAATAATACGAACAAAGTTTTTCTACAGGTTTGGACCACGAAAAACACTATAACGACGGAGCGAATAGAAAAACGCGGCCGCACTTGTATAGCTCGCGCACACATAGTGTGTGTGTGTGTGTGTGTGTGTGTGTGTGTGTGTGTGTGTGTGTGTGTGTGTGTGTGTGTGTGTGTGTGTGTGTGTGTGTGTGTGTGTGTGTGTGTGTTTTTTTTTTTTTTTTTTACATGGAACGCCATGAAGGGTGAGAATCTTCTAAAGATACTGGTGGCCCGTACCACCAGCATGCACGATTTCCACGTACTAAACTCACCCTGCACAACAACACACATCATCCCCGCGGGATCACGATTAAGTATTACTTCGCGGGGATTAGTTGCCTAAAAGGCAGTCTTCCTATT